>VDFB02271358.1:1158990603-1159270914 GCA_007258455.2 Sequoia sempervirens | reverse complement strand
TTTGATTTATTGTTTTTGATTTGTGGTGTCTTGCTTTAGTTTTTTCATTTAATTATTGTTCTTTTTTGTTGCAATTAGTTCATCTTTGTCTTTTCTTTTTGGGATTTTGTGCCTCCCACCCCTTCTTTCCCTCCTTCCCTATTTCTTTCCTCGTCTCCTATCTCATTTTCACTTCTCTATCATTCTAATTTTCATCCTAATGATGGATCATGGAGTATGATCTGGAACGTTGATGTAAAAAATTGGCACATAGTTTATCCAAAAATCTTACTCACTACTATCATGGACTATGAAAATCGAATGTTATTAATGGAATTATTCCTCAAACTTGCTGTCCTAGCATCTTCAGGCCTTCAAGTGGCTGCCATCTCTTCATATTTGGCTTCCTCAAGTTTTACAAACTCTTTCTTTCCCAACATAATCACCTTTGCTGCCTTGGTTCGTTCTTTAACATCTTCTTGCAATGGAGTCAAAGTAAAAGTATTACCATCCTTTTCAATTTGATAAGTATTTACCATCATATATAGCATGTCTATCAAACTGCCATGGTCTTCTAAGTAACAAATGACAACAATCCATGGGCAACACATCACAAAGTATCCCATCCTTGTATTCACCAATGCTAAACTCAACTAAAGCTTGTTCATTCACCAAAATAGAATGATTATCATTCAATCAAGACATTTTGTAGGGCATTTCATGAGGTATCCTTTCTAACTTTAGTTTATCAACCATTTCATTAGACACCATATTATTAGTACTTCCTGAATCTATCACAACTTTGCATACCTTTCCATTGTACTTATAGGTGGTATTGAATAGTGTTCTCCTTTGTGTTGTCATCTCCTTCTCCTTGGATTCTTTTAGTAGTTTTCTTCTCACCATCAATGATTCTCCCACTTCTGGAGCAACAAGTTTATTAGGAGAATGAATGCTCTCACAATCATCCTCTTGTACCAATTGAACTCTTTTATCACCACCACTTGAAGTAGAACCTTGTTTCTCTGGACACTCCCATTCTACATGGCCAAACTGATTACAATGGTAACACCTTCCTAAAAATGAACTTGAACCTCTACCTCCACCAAATATTCCTTTCATCCCCTAAAGCCACTTCTTTGATCAACAACTTGGTCTTTGTTTTTTCTTGCATCTTCTTAGCCTTCATAATTTTTCCTTGTACCTCTTCCCCTATTAGCATCGCCTCTTCCTCTTCCTTGTATTTCTTGCCTTCTTTGTAGTTTCTCTTCTTCCCTAGCATCCAACTAAAAACATTCCTCAACTGTTCTAGGCATAGCCAAACTCAATTCATCTTGAATTTGAAATATTAACCCAGACATATACCTTGCAATCTTTTCATTCTCATCTTCAATATGACCATACTTAATGCTCAACTTGTGAAATTCTTCAGTGTATGTCATGACATCTTTATCCTTCTGTTTTAAACCTTGCAACTTATTGAAAGTTTGTATAGCATGATCACTTGGAAAGAATTGGATTTTGATCTATGACACCATCCTATCCCATGAACTAATTTTTGTTTTTCCCTTTTTCAATATTTCCTCTTGAACATAATTCCACCATGTAAGAGCAATACCTTTCAACTTAGTTTTTGCAAACTTTACCTTCTGATCTTCAACAACCTCCTTATACTCAAAGTAATTATCTAGTGCATCTATCTAGTCTAATATCTCTTCAGAATCTAACTTGCCATTATACATTGGAACATATATTTTCTCACCAAAAGCATCTCCTCTAACAACCTTGAGAATTTTCACCATCCTTCTCTCATTAGGATCCAAATCATCACCTTGGACTCTTCCACTTGGAGGGTTTTCATCCTCACCCTCTTCTTCTCGGTCACTTTCCTCTTCAGTGGCCTTTCCTCTTCTTTGCTTTGTCTCCCATGCTACAAATCTGGCTAAAAGTGCTTCTTGTGTTTCCTTTAACAATATTATTTCCCTACCAAGGGCTCCACTTCCTTTAGGAGGCAACTTTTCTCTCCAACTTACCACTTTTCAATTCTTCAAACTTCAATCTTTCTCCTTCAAAATATCTAACACCTATTCTCTGATACTAATTAATGTAGAGAAGGGAGGAAAACCTTCCAATAATCACAAAGCTTCAACTTGGCATTCAAATCACCAATTCACTCCTATTCTCTAGTAGCATACCAAATAGAGAAAATTGTGCATATCTTTTCAAAGACAACTCAAATCCACATGAGGATTGGAATTTTAGATACCCATTAGGGCATTCTTCAATATATCTTAAAATATCCTAGGGTCACTTTCAACCATCAACCTCAAAACATTGCTACTATGCTACCCCAAGGCCAAATTAGGCCACTTTTACAAAGCATCACCAATCTAAACGCTCCTCCAACCAAAAATATCCATAGCAGGGCCTTTACTAGGTTATAAAAATTCAGAATCAACAACTTTTGATCAATGAAGCACTCACTAAGGCATCAAAACAATAAACCCTTGTTCTAGGCCATTTCAAGCTTATACATTGAGGGTGTATTGAAACTATGTCTTCCAGACCCTATTTCACCCTATCAACACCTTAGACACATCAAACTAAGTCTTCCCAAGCTTATTCCATCAATTACCAACCTTTAACATTATCTTTTCACCAAACTTCATCTCTTACCCATCATTTTCAAGCCAAAATTCATGAAAATACACCTAGGGTAGCAAACAAAATCCACCAAAACACCTTCCTTGCTCTTAATACCTATTATAACATCAAAAAATACCCTAATGAACTCATTTCACCAAGTTACAAGCAATTCTAACAGTGGAATGGGTGATTAAAGCATTTTGTTTACTCTCAAACCCTTAAAACAAGGTTTTCAGGCATATTTTAGGAAATTGCTTATAATTTACACAAATCTCAATGGAAATAAATGAAAAAATTTGGAAATGATTAGGATTCAATTCTCCATCTATTCCAATCACAAAACTGAGCAATCATAGGTTGTACAAATCCATTCTGATGACTGTAGCAACATAATGCAATGTAAAAACACAGGAAATCATACTTCTTTATTGCTTTAAACCTCCAAAATCACATCAATAATCTTTTCTCAAGTCTTCAAAGCCTATTTAACTTTTCCCCATCAAGACACATCAGTTCTAACTGATTTTTAAACCACTTGACTGTTGGCCTTCTATAGTTTGTATTTTTTCACTTTTACAATATTGTATTTTGACAACTTTAGCAAAATGACCCATCTATGACTCAAATTACATCAAGAATGGTCTATTATGACCTTATTGAATGACAAAAGACTCTATCACCCAAAAAAACTATCAAAAGACCTTATTTACAAAATGGACTAACATGGTGCCCCTGCACCATAATTCCACCCTAGGATGTTTGGCGTCGACCTAATTTGAATTTGAATTTAGATGGATGACTTTGGATATGTTTCAAAGTTGAAGATGGTATTAAATTTACAGGATGAGTTAGTGGTGAAATAACATGATAGAAAGAGGAAAGAGAGATAAGAGAAAAGAAATAGAGCAGATAGATGTGAGGTTGATGCAAATTTGTGTGTATGTGTGTGATGTGAGTGTGGTGGATTAGTGTGAAGCCTAAATGTTGAGTTTCTAGATGCAGTGAGCAGAAGGTGTACTCTATCATTCATGCATGTCTACAAGAGGTTGAGAAAATTATGGTGGATTTCTCCATTGCATTGAGATTGTATTCTCTTTGTAATGTATCTCTTCTATCTTCTGTGTATCTCTGTGGCACTGAGCCCTTCAGGTTGTTAGCCCTGTTGGATAGTGAGTCCTTGTCTTGGCAGTGAGCCTAGTTTCTCAAGTAGTGAGCCTCTTGTAATCGGTTTTGATATTCTCTATAGTGCAAGTTAATCCTCACTATGATTTTTCCCTTATTGGGGTTTCCATGTAAATTTGATGTTGTGTTTATGTGATGGTTTTTAGTTTATGCACTAGTATTTAATGTTTAATCATTTAAGTAGTGTTAAGGATTAGTTTCAATGAATGAATTAAGGTTTAAATCTATGACAACTAATTTAACCCCCCTCTTAGTTGTCTTGTTCAATAGTAAGAGTATCATCTTGTGCATTGACATCTCCAAGGCTCCTCATGTAATCTTCAATTGATGTGTAATAGGTATTCCACTTATCTAGTTTACCTTTCCAATTATGGGAAGCTTCTTCAAAAAGTAGAAGAGTAAGCACATAACCAAAGTTCCAAACTTAAACACATATTTATTTTCCTTGGTCTACTTTAGATTCTCCATTAACTATTCTCTAAGAAACTCACACAAGTCATAGTCTACACCATTTTCTATTATCTCATGTGCCACATGGATTGCGGTGGTAGAAACAAAGTTATCTTTGTTGGTAAAGTAGATCTTGTAACCAATAACTATAGTAACATACCTAACAATTGGGTTTCTAATGAGATTTATTGTAAGGGATCTTTGATCAAATGTAGCACCTATTTTCTCCATCATGTCTTTATTTGTAACATTCAAAATAGGGACGGGTCTAGTGGAGCATAGAGTAGTGATCTCTCTTATCACTTCCTTCATAATCATGTGAGACATATCAATCCAAACAAATTGATAATGAACTCTGGTCAAGGCCACTCTAATCCACTTGTTATCATAAAAGAAATTGGGAAACCATTGTCACATGTCTAGTTTCTTCTCAACTAGGTTTTTGTACTCTGGATTTAGGGTGAAGTCTTCACCATTTAATTCATTTGTCCATACATCACTTAGCTTACTAGGAAAATTCTCTTCCATTTTTCCATGAATATATGCCGTAATATCCTTAATCAGTAAAACCCCAAATGGAATATGTGAGAATGCTCCTAGTGGGTCATCTTCTATGAATTTCACAAGGTATTGTTTGAATTTAGGTTGTGGTTTCTTTGTAACCTCTATAACATTTGGTGTGGCCATTGCAATATAGATCCAAATTGATTTCAAACAAAGATTTCTAAAAATTAGGGTACAAAAGATTCATAAAATACCTTTTTAACTTTGTTCACCAAACTAGGGTTTCAATGCTTTGAGTCTCAGATCACTTTATGCACTTCAAATTCTCTTCTCACTGCTTTGCTCCTCTTTAAATTCTTGTATGAAATGAATTTTCCTTAGTGAATTTTCTTATAGCCTTTTGATTTGACCTAATTCTGTATTGAATTCTTCAACCCATAAAGTTGGAAACACTTAATCTGTATGTACAATCAACTTTCAAAACTTTGTAAACTTCCATGTCAATCTATTTAATTCTACAATCTTCACCAATAGATCAAGCATGTTGATCTACATCACATATCTTGGTTTTGTGGCATCAACACCTCTTTTTTGGTGAGGGATAAAAGATATCCATTAAAGCTCCCCCTAAGCTACAGCTCTTGGCTTAGTTTTTGGAGGAAACATCTACATCAGAGGATAGTATAGATTCTCCCTTGTCTTTTGTCTCTTCCTTATTTATCCAAATCTTATCCATTTCCTTCTTTACTTCAACCAGATCAACCTTTTTAACTGGTTCATTCCTCTTTACTGAATTATCCTTGTAATTTTGCTTCTGCAAAATTTGGCAATATGTCCAAGTCTACTACAATTGTGACATACAACATTCTTTTGAATACTATTCCTTCCTTTCACTCTAGATCTACATTGATTAGCCTTATGTCCAAATACATAACATGTATAACAATAACCATTGAAGATTGAATCATTCTACCATTGTCATAGACATTCATCATTTGACTTTTGCATTTAGTTGTTTTACGTCCAAATATTTTGGATGTAGTAAAAGATAGAACATTTTGATTCATTCTGCTTCTACAATCCATTACTCTATATCCAAATTTATTGCAATAGTAACAAAAACCATTGAAAGGTGGGTACCTTTGAGAATTTGGTTGTTTGACTAGAGGTATTATAGCTTCATTTCTTTGATTCTGAATCTCTCCATTGTTATTCTTGTCTTCAATCTTCTTTGGTTCATCAATATTCTCTTCTACATTAGGTGTCTGATCTACTTTTTAGATTTCACCTTTTTCAAATCCCAAGTCATCTTTGTTTTTGGATTCTTTTTGATCTGCAATCATCTCATCAAGCTTTGTAGCACTCATTTTGAATTTTTCTTCGACTTCTTTCTTTTTCCAGATCTAATCTTAGCTTTACCACTTCTTATTCAAGCCTTATGCATTACTCAAATTTTCTCTTCACCATTGCATTTAGATATTCCTCAACTCTTTTCTTTTCTTCAACTTGTACTTTTAGTTTGGTGATAGTTTCATTTGCTTATTTCAACTACTCACTAAATTCCTTATGCCTTTCTCTAAACTTCTTGATTTTCTCTCTCAATTTCCTGATACATTCATTTGCTTCTTTGAAATTTTCATTCAGATCTCTATTTTCACCTTCAATTTTATCTAGATCTTCAAGAGCAACTTTGAGTTCTCCATCTTTTTCAAGCATGCAATCTTCTTCTATAAAATCAACAATAGTAATCTCTTCTAGAGGAGTAGGAAACTTTCTGTCAACCATGTGTTCAATCTCCAAGACCTTCCTAAAGAGGTTAAGCTCCTTCCAATGAACCAAACTATGATACCAATTGTTGAACACCTAGAATACTGAGAGGGGGGCGTGAATCAATATTCTCTTAAACAATCCAAACATTAAACATCCAATCACTAATGCATATTCAACTACAGTAAGGAAAGAAACAATGGAACATTCAAAACATCACATAACACATGAACACCAAGATTTTTACATGGAAAACCTAAAATGGGAAAAACCACGGTGAGAGTTAGCTCTAATATATTATAACCTGTTATCTAGAATATTACAAAAATGTTCACTGCAGGTGGACTCACTGTCCAAGTAGACTCACTGTTCATAGAGACAAAGATAGAAGAGAGATGGTGGCTCACAACCTATTTTGAACTATTACAATTGCATCTTATGTATGTACGAATTATAGTTCCATTGAAGCACAATAAAAAACTTTATTTGATTTTGATTCAACACTCTACCTCGCTCTTCATTCACACTGCCCTGCTGAAATTTTCATCACACACAATACATGCCACATACATAATATCAAAACACCAAAAATAATCTAGCATATACATCCACATCAAGTATAACATCATACCCAAAATATAACTTGTTGGCTCCAAAAATTATCATCCATAACATATGCCACAATTCAAAATATCAAAACACCTTAAGATAGATTAGTATGGACCTATAATACATCCCACATAAGATAGAAATGCTTATTTAATGTTTTCATACCTTCCAACATATTAGGTTGGCTCCATAGAAGACCTAAATGGAAAAACCTTCATTTGTGTATCCACATCTCAAAACGTGGATCACAAAACTTGATACCATCTAGAATTGATACTCAACTAATATATGGAAACTTATCTTCAACACTAAAAATCCAAAAACTCATCCACAGAGAAGTACAAAATCTCCCACACAAACACACTATACAGAAAGATAACTATGAATTTCCAGGTCGAACTCTATTACTCATATCTCTCAAACTGTTAGTTCAATCAAGATGAAATATTAAAATTAGGTACATATAACATCCAAAAAATTACTATTATAAGCATAGGGTGATATCTTCATTTATGAAGTGGTGCAGACCCAAAAAATTGTGCATTGTTACATTGAACTAGTAGATTTGACATTTAGTCAAATTTCTATACATCTAAACTTTTCAGACCAAACCATTATGCAATAATATCTTCCTTATCAACTTCCAAAAACTATTAGGAATATTCAAAGTGATCCTCAACAATGTTAACATCAATGAGAACACTATATCACGTTGTTATATACCTTCCATGCTCATGTTTCCAAGCCACATCATAAATGACAAACTTCAACAATCTCTCCAAACTTCCAACACCACCACCCTTGTCTAGTTAGTCTGGCATCAATATTTTTTTATGTGAAACTATATTTGTAATATCTATTTAGATCTAGTTCTTGTTTTTACTAGTTGGACCTAAATCTTCCATATTTTTCTATGCATTTCCAATTTGGCCCTACTTCACCTAGTTCAGTGCATTACCCCTAAAAATGGTACATAGTTGTAGTGTCGTAAATTGTCACTCTTAAAAATTTCACACTATTTTTTTCTCCCCTTTAAGTTATTGGACCTAATTGAGCACTTAACTTCATAAATTATGCATTCCATAACTTATTTTAAATATTTTTGATAATTTGCAAGCATAAAACAAATGCTCTCATTTAGTACTCTACCCTCAACACTTTAAACTTAAAAAAATAGGGTTGGAACACTGGTGCCTAGGGAGTCCATGTCCCCCTATTTTGGCTCCAAATTCAAATATGTCAGGGCCAACATTTTATTATTTGAAATTAAAATGTTTAATGTTGGCTATAGGGATTTATTTTTTGAGAAATTAGAATAAATTCCTATAAATACCTAGTTATTACATCATTTAAAATCTAGCATGCATTCATGAGAAAAACCCTATTTTCAAGATCATTCAAGAGAATTCAAGATCAAGTCAAGAGAAAAATTTTAGAATTTTATTGCATCAACTCAAGATCCAACATCATGTCAAAGTGTATGTGAATTCATGTGTGTTCATGTTATCATTGTTTTATGAAGGATAAATCTTGTTGTAGGTCTCCAATGTATTCAAGCAAATCAAGAAAGAAAGATCCAATACTATGAGGTGATGTGCATGACTTAAATACTTGAAGGAATCCATTGAAAGGTGGCGAGTTGTAGCACTTTGTGATTTCGTCATTCCCTCCCATACATTTATCATTATATCATTGACATTACCATTGTGGAAGTGGAAACACTAACACAGGGTTTGACCAAGGTAAGCCCCTAAAATGGCACAACATTTCCTCCCTTTGTTTTGAATATTGAAGAGAGATTAAAGACAATGTATTCATTGTTGCATTCAAAACCATAGGCCTTAACAACTCATTGAAACTCAATTTCATAATTTTGTACCACAGGCGCATAGTGTCCCCCCTTTTTGTTTCTACTCTACGACTTCTCAATTTTTTTGTATTTAATTCAAAACACTAATTTGCATCATTAAGATAATTAGATAATTGCATTTAATCATTAGAAAATTTCTAGATTTTGTTAAGGGTTGGTTGACTCACATAGTAGGTTGTAAGTCAACCTCATACCTTGTCGAAAACCATAAAACCCTACTCCATCTTTGCATTTCCAATCCACACACATTCTCACAACCCACACATATCCATGAAACTAGGGAAAGGTGTCAAACCCTAAGGTGAAAAATCAAAGGTTTCCCTTTTCCTACATTTCATTTTGGTGAACCTGACTTGTTAACATTATATACCTTCTAAAAACTCAACCTAGATCTAGGTTTTTCTTTGTATTTCTCATTTAGGGTTTACTTTTTGCATCATAAAAGAATAAAATTTTAAAAATTGCATATCATATTGCATTATAGGTTGTAATAGGGTTTATTTTAGTCATTTTAACTTAGATCTACATTCAAATTGCATTCATAAATTTTCATTAGATCACTTAAAATTTGTAAACAAAATAAAGTGTCATTACATGCATTTAGGTATCTTGCATATAGCTGTCGCCAAAAAATGTATAGTTGATATTTTTATGCTCACTTAAGTCTTTCTAATGGGCTTTGGCTTGATTTTTCCTAGGCTTAATGTTGTAATGTGGCTTAAACATTCAAATTATGATGTCTTGTGAAGGTGTTGTGAAGTGTTGTAAAACATTTCTACATATTTCTAGACTCTATGAACATTACAATTCACTTAAAAATCACCCTTTTATCACTTATTAAGTCCTATTTTGAAGTGTTGTAAAGTGTTGTAACAAGATTTCATGCTTTTCTAGGCTTAATTTCACCAATTCAACCCTTTCTCATGTCTAAATGACCCCTTAATACACTTTCCGACTGTTTTCAAGTGTGTTGTTAAGGATATTCCCGTTGGAAAACTTTTAATGCCTCGAAATTCCCGACACCCACTTAACTTGCTTAAGTGGGACCAAGTCACCCATAGGGGCGACTTAGTCCTTTTTGACACAAAACTCAAAATTATTTTAAATTTCTAGCAGGATTTTGTCCTCTAACCCTTGAGGTCGGCTTGTGATGTGTTACTTTTAGGAAATTTTAGTAAAATCAAGTATAAATAAGGGGTTTTCACCTCATTTTACATATTCTATCTCCTATAATCATCTATCTCCAAATCGCATCCAATCTCTTGCACTCATTAAGAATTCAAGCAAATCAAGCATTATCAAGTCAAGCTATTGGAGTTCTTCATTACATATCTTCAGATTTGAGCATCGATGGTGTGGTAAGTTTATGAAATTTTCATGTTATCTATTTATCACTCTTTTCATCTCATTTCATTGTTTAGGGTTTGATTACCAAAGTGGGGTTTGACCAAGGAAAACCCCTATTCTCTAACCCTCAACCATTTTCCCCCTTTTGCATGTGACTTTTGTATGTAGATTTGTTAAGCAATAGGTGTTGAAAAGTGATTAAAAAGTGCATCAAGTAAATCAAGTCAACACATCACCTTATTTCAAGTTTGGAGAGACTTTCTACCCTGTTTCCTATAGAATTAAGTATGGATACTTGTCAAAAAAGGAAGTGCAAGCCTAAGACTACAAGATTCTGTCCTAAATTTCCTGAAATATGTAGGTGGACTAAGTCACCACCATGGGAGAATTAGTCCTACTTCCAGGCCTAGAAACTGATTTTGACATTTTTGGATACCCATTTGATAGATTCCCGTTCTGGCAAAGTTTCCCAAAACTGGGACTAAGTCGCCCAGAATGGCCTAAGTGTCTTGGTCAACATTCCAGTCAAATTCTTTAGGATTCTAGAATATTCCAACATCAAAATTCTGATTCCAGGTGCATCTCTTTCATTTTTTTCTATTATTTCATCATTTAGTTGCATTCTTAGGCATTTCTGTATATCACATTGTGTTTTCCAACACTTCACATTTTCATAGTTTTGCATCATTATATTACTTCAATTTCAGATTAGAGCATTAAGACATATTAATTAGTCTTAATACCTCTTATTAACATTAGTATTGAGTGTAAACCCTTGCATTTTGGTCCCCCATCCAATTCCCCTTTCTCCTTTTAGGTGAAAAACCCTAGGAGTAAAGCATTGTGAGGGGCAAACCAAAATTATTGTTTACATTTTGGTGAACCTACCTCTTTTGAACATTATTCCTTTCTGATTTTCAAGAGCATACTTGGTTTCACTTGCATTGCATCTTGCATTGGTTAAAGTGCATCCTAGAGTTTTCAATTGCATTAGTGAAAAAGTTCATATTAACTTGCACTCTTGCATCATTTCTGCATTAAAAAAAACACAAAAACTCTACATTTACATACTATAGTTGCATTTGTACATCTGAAAGACATAGAATTGCATTTAAAAATTCTGAAAAAACACAAAAAAATCATCAGTAGGACTAAATCGCCACCTTGGGTGACTTATTCCTTTTGCATATTTTGCATTGCATTTTCTGGTAATTTATGGGATTTTTTTGTAATTCTATTTTTTTGTCTCTCTACTTTGTCAGACTTTTCAGATTTATTGTTTCCTGCATTTCATTTCTCTTGCATCATGGCATTTTCATTTGATAAGATTTGGAATTCCTTGAAATCCTTAGTAGACATGTCTAATTGTGCCTTTGGTTGTGATCCTAACGATCTTGAGCCTATTCATGCTCCTCCAAATCCTCATGATTTTCCTCCTCGTGATGTAGACATCATTGGAGAAGATGACGATAGCATGAATAAGTTATCTAATGAATGTCTTGATAACCTTGAAGCCAATGCAGCCTTTTACCCATCCATGAGGTCACAAAGTCTCCCTACTATTGCACCCCTTGATACATTTGGTTATCTTCACCCTAAAACAACTGAAGGACCTAAGTTCCCTCCATTAGGTGGACCTAGTTCTTCTCCACAAGCACCTCCACAACCATTTTATGATAACAAAGTCACAAACACTCCTATCAACCTTGAAGAAACCTATGGCAAGGGCTTTACTATATTAAGCAAACAAGGTTGTGATACAACAACTAAACATAACATCCACCAACTCTTCGAACAAAAACCACAAGAAGAAAACACAATAGGATTAGGCTATCAAGATCCTCCTCATGAAAACAAGCCTCCTTTTGAATATTGGAGACTTCGAGATGATGGTACAGTGATATTTGATTTTCCTCCTAACTTGAACATTCTCCTTCCATGTGAACAACCATTACCTAATTTTATAGACAAGGATGCTAGGATCCCCACATATCCTCTTCCTCCTTCCATTCATGAAAAAGGAGAGTCTAGCAAATGAAAATGACCTTACAAATTGAAAAAACTAAAGTTTCCCACACATCCTCCACCTGAATGTGAAAGGAAACTTCAATTGCTTTTAAACAATGGCCTTATACTCTTACCACCTATGAATAGGTTGGTTATCCATCCCAAAGATTCTAACATACCATTTTCAAATATCATCGTTTTCTTGGACATTGCACTGATGAATGTTGAACATTGGATGACATTTTGAACAAGTATCATTTCATTGATACTAAATGCTTTCCCATCATCCCTTAAACACTAAATCCCTCTTATCATGCCATAGTTGTAGAATTTTCCATTCTCACTCTTGCATGATCCTTTCCCATCTCCTATCTTGGCTCATTCTTGGCTTACACTTTGTGGAGGCAAGGAATTGTTAGCCTTATCCTAGTAATACATTTTTTCTTGTCTCTTAACTATGTTATTTCCCTTCCGCTTGTACTAATCAAGCTAGAGAAGCCAATACCTTGGTTTATGGTTGACTTAAATTTTCCTTACTAGCTCCCTTTACATTTTCATTTGTTTGATGTACGTATCATGTTCCCTCGTATCGTGTGTTTGATGTTCTCTCTCTATGTACACTTCCTCTATTTGTACCTTTATTCTTCTATCTGCTGTGCATTGTCTTTTCCTTTTAGTTTTGTGTTTTCCTTTTGGGGATGATGCAAAGTGTAGAGATGCCCTAAGTCTCTTCCATGCTGACCTAAAGGGTCCTTTTTCTCTTTCTCTTTTTATTTTTCACGTGTTTTTCCTTTTGGGGATGACGCAAGGCATCGAGACCGAAATGTCTCCTTCATGTTGACCCAAAGGATTTTCATTTTCTTTTTCCTTTTCATTTTATTTTTGCTTGTGTGTTCCTTTTGGGATGATGCAAAGAGTTGAGACAACAATGTCTCTTCCATGACCCAAAACAAACTTGTCTTTTTACTTTTGTTTCTGCTCTCTTTGTGTCATTCTTCTAGTTCTATGTGCTTTGGGGAATGATGACAGTTCTAAGCTCCTTAATAAACACATTGTAGAAATGAACATACTGACCCCAATCCATAGATCCCTTATGTGTTTGGTGTGTTCTCTTTTCTGTGGGAAACTCCCTTTTCTTTTGTTCTCTTTTTCATTTACATGACGCATCCTAACTCAAAAACATATGACTTGGCATAGGGATTTATGAGTTGGCTCTCATGTCTTGTTTTCTTTTTGCTTTTTCTTTCCTTTGCTACTTTAAAGTAATTTCTCACAGAACGGTGTGTAGCAATTAATTTAAAGTGGGGGGCACACATTACCATATTTCATTTTGCATTTTTGGTTCTTAGTGCAACTTTGTCATTTCATATGATGCATTCGTCACTTTGTGAATGACATTGGGTGTGATGTATTTCACAAGTGTGATCTATCTTAGCATACTGTGTTCCTCTTGGTGTCTTGATACAACACACTGCATCCCCTAAGTTGTGAATATTTTATTCTTTGATTGATCCTCTCTTGGAGACATTAGACACAATGTTCCCTAAGTGGTAGACCTCACATAAGCTTAACAAGACTCCTTTGAACATCTTTTACATTTTAAATTTTCACATTTTACATTTTTACATTTTTGCCACCTTGCATAACGCAGCTTGCATGCCTGTGGTACCTTTTCATTTGTTCATGAGTTCTAAGCATACAAAGCTTTGCTTGTCTTATGAAGCACAAACCAATATTTTCCTTTATGGCACCTTGTTAAAGTTATCAGGAGGTATAACTTTGATATGGTTGAGCAGGAATCCCATTCCGAGGCATGATTTTCCCCATAGCCACCTTTGTATTTGTGAGTGCATACTAACTAGCATATGTATATCTCCTTTTGGGCTTTCTCACCCCATGGACAACTAGAAGTTTCGTGGTCCCAGAGTGAGTATACTTGGGCTTTCTCACCTGGCGGACAGTCATAAGTTTTGTCGCCCCAGAGTGAGTTCACATTTCTTAATTCAAACAATCAGCCTAGATCTAATCCACAACAAGTTGGACAAACGATCGAAGCTTTCATTCCTTTTCATCATCATGTGTGTTTCCTTTGTTCTTATGTTTGGTTTGTCATGAGATCTTGATCCTGGGGGCTTGATCATCCCTCTTGATTATTGTTGTTTCATCTTACCAACATGAGTATATTAGGATCCCTTTCAATGTGCATGTTGAGCTACTTTAGCGAGATTTTGAAGCAAGTTCATACTCTCACTAAAGTGGGGGCTTAATGCATCACCAAAAAATGTATAGTTGACATTTTTATGCTCACTTAAGTCTTTCTAATGGGCTTTGGCTTGATTTTTCCTAGGCTTAATGTTGTACTGTGGCTTAAACATTCAAATTTTGATGTCTTGTGAAGGTTTTGTAAAAAATTTCTACATATTTCTAGATTCTATTCATTAAAATTCACCTAAAAATCACCTTTTTATCACTTATTAAGTTCTATTTTGAAGTGTTGTAATGTCTTGTAACAAGATTTCACATTTTTCTAGGCTTATTTTCATTAATTCAACCCTTTCTCATGTCTAAATGACCCCTTAATACACTTTCTGGTCATTTTCAAGTGTGTTGTTAAGGATATTCTTGTTGGACAACTTTTAACGCCCCGAAATCCCCAACACCCACTTAACTTGCTCAAGTGGGACCAAGTCGCTCGTAGGGGCGACTTAGTCCTTTCTGGCACAAAACTCAAGATTATTTTAAATTTCTAACATGATTTTATCCTCTAATCCTTGAGGTCGGCCTGTGATGTGTTACTTTTAGGAAATTTTAGTAAAATCAAGTCTAAATTTAAGGGTTTTTCACCTCATTTTACATCTCCTATCTCCTAAAATCATCTATTTCCAAATCACATACAATCTCTTGCACTCATTAAGCATTCAAGTAAATCAGGCATTATCAAGTCAAGCTATTGGAGTTCTTCATTGCATATCTTTAGATTTGACATCAATGATGTGGTAAGTTTATGACATTTGCATGTTATCTATTTATCACTCTTTTCATCTCATTTCATTGTTTAGGGTTTGATAACCAAAGTGGGGTTTGACCAAGGTAAACCCCTATTCTCTAACCCTCAATCATTTTTCCTTTTGCATGTGACTTTTATATGCAGATTTTTCAAGTAATAGGTGTTGAAAAGTGATTAAAAAGTGCATCAAGTCAATCAAGTCAACATCACCTTATTTCAAGTTTGGAGAGACTTTCTACCCCGTTTCCTACATAATTAACTACGAATACCTATCAGAAGAGGAAGTGTAGACTTGAGAATACAAGATTCTGTCCTGAATTTCTTAAAATTTATAGGTGGAATAAGTTGCCACCAGGGGCGAATTAGTCTTGCTTCTGGGCCTAAAAACTAATTTTGACATTTCTAGATACCCATTTGATAGATTCCTATTCTTACGAAGTTTCCCGAAACTAGGACTAAGTCGCCTAGCTTGGCCTAAGTGTCCTTGTCAACATTCTAGTCAAATTCTTCAAGATTCCAAAATCTTCCAACATCAAAATTTTGATTCCAGGTGCATCTCTTTCATTCTATTCTATTATTTCATTATTTAGTTGCATTCTTAGGCATTTCTGCATATCACATTGTGTTTTCTAGCACTTCACATTTTCATAGTTTTGCATCATCAGATTACTTCAATTTCAGATCAGAGCATTATGGAATCTTAATTAGGCTTAATAACTCTTATTAACATTAGTCTTGAGTGTAAACCCTTGCATTTTGGTCCCCTGTCCAATTCCCCTTTCTCCTTTTAGGTGAAAAACCCTAGGAGGAGTAAAGCATTGTGAGGGGCAAACCAAAATCATTGTTTACAATAGCTAAAAGTGAAAATTTGCATTAGTAAAAGCATATTCATATCATCATTTTTATATTTATCATATTAGAATCAATTAATTTTTGCATCTTAAATCTACAAAATTACATTTACAATTTTCATTTATTGTTCAAGAATTTTCAACATTTTTGCATACTTGCATTTGTAGACACTGAAAAAATATCTCAAGCCTACAAGTAAAATTTTCTCACTAATTTCCATCTTCCATACATAATTAAATAATTTTAATTATTTAATTATTTTCTAAGGTCATATTCTTCTATTAATTAAATAATTCTTAATTAAAAAATTAATTCATTTCACCTTTATTCTTCTTTTGATTAATTTAAATAAATGTCAATTTATTTAAATTATGTCACTAACCATCCTTTTTCCCTCTATAATTAAATAAATTCTTATTTATTTAATTATTCATTTTCATTTTCCCTCCTTTCTTCTATAATTAAATAATTATTTCAATTATTTAATTATTCATTGGCTTTTCCCCTCAATAATTAAATAAAGTTTTGTATTCCCTCCCACAACCCCCATGTTTGGATTCTGATCCTCTTCGTGTGGATTTGGGATCGACACTGGTAGAGGCGATGGGAACCCTTGATTTGGATTCTGATTCCTTGGCTAAATGCAAAAACAAGGCAAACCCTTACCATGTATGTAGTGCCTTTTGTTTGGCACAAATCAGGAAGGATTATCCTAGCCCGCCTCCTCCCATTTTTCCATGGAAATATGATGCCATTCCCACTTTAGAGCAGGTGCAATGTTCGGTGGGCTCATCTCTCATTGTGGGTGATGTGGAGATTGCTTTCATGGATGAGCCGATATATCTCCACATTTCAGACAAAAATATCAATGAAATCTCTATTGACATTGGCATGCGTTCTTTGGTCCTATGGTTCATGTGTAGGCGTCTGTCCATGGATTCAATTCTGGATTGGGAAAAAATGACCTGGAACAATTTGTCCCTTCCTATGGTCGAACCTTTGGATTTTGGATTTTTCCTAGTCACCTTAAAAATGGTTGAGGATTGTGACTTCGTGAAGCTTAATGGTCGATGGTTTTATGGGAACTTTGGCATTTTTTGGTCCTTGTGGACCCCTTTTTTCAATCCTGCCACTGCCATAGTCTCTGACATCCCTATGTGGATTAGACTCTACAGTTTTCCCCCTGTGATGTGTTCTTTGGACCTCATAAAGAATCTGATTAATCAGGTTGGTGTTTTTGTTAGGATTGATTCAAAGATGTTTGATCCTTCTCATAGGTACATCAGGGTATGTGCTCTGATGGATATCTCCAAACCTCTATCTCACTCCATCTGCATTCACTCATCTTTCAACACCTGGACTTAGTTTCTAAATTTTGAGGGGCTCTTGCTCAGATTTTTTTGTTGCAACAAATTGGGACATAAAGTCGAGGCTTACTCTACCAAGCATTTATCTAGCACTAGATACACCTCTCTCAAAAAATGGGTGAAAAAGACAGGAACCCCTGATGCTGATTTCATCTAGTGAAATCACTGGAAGTTCTTGTCCTCTTCTCCAGACCCTATGTCTGAGACTGTGCCTCCTATTGTGGCTTCTTCTCCTCATCATGTTGACCATGCTATCAAAAATTATAATGCTCTCCCTCTTATTCCAGAGGAGGATGACTCCGATTTAGAGGGTACTTATCCATTCATGGAGGACCTGGAGGAGAATTTTGATACTTTCAAACATGATTTTGTTCTTGGCCCCTCTTAGTCTCTTGGGCTTGGTCAAAGGGAAAGCAACAAATCTAAACCAAAATGTGGGCCTTGGAAGAAGAAAGGAAGAAAATCAGACATAGAGAAACTCCATATTGAAGGATTGGATTCCATGGAGGTGGGGTCTCAGTGGACTATGGAAGCTCTCTTGTCACAACAGACTAGAAAAGTTTAGTTCTCCTTGGTTTTGGGCCTGAAGCCCTGCGTACTTTAGAACTATTTTCTCTTTCATCTCTTCAGGGTTTAGTGCATCTTGTTTCTTCCTTAGTTCCTCTCAAACTTCTCTTCCTCTGATTTGTTTCTTTTAGTTCTTTGTTCTTCTCCTTCTTGGCCTGGGTGGCCTATTGTACTTTATTTTTCTATAATTTAATAAAATCTTTGGCTTCGGCCTTTTATCGACCAAAATAAATAAATAAATAAAGTTTTATTTATTTATCATTTTCTTATCTCTATATTTAAATAATTATTTTTAATTATTTAACTATTTACCATTTCCCTCCATCCCTTATTAATTAATTGATTTTAACTATTTAATATTTTGTATCCCACTTTTATTCTATAATTAAATAATTATTTTTAATTATTTAATTATTCATCCACCCTTTTCTAAATTAAATAATTGTTATAATTATTTAATTTACCTATTCTGAGCGAAGCCCTAAATCTCAACTAATTTCTTGAGTTTTGGTCCATCCTTCCCATATTTATTTTCTTCTCAATTAATACCATCCATTGATCATCATACCTCACCCTTCATATCCATCACCTTCAATTTAGGGTTAATCACAGTCTTTGAAGTTTTGTTGTCTTGAGATCTTGCATCAATATCAAGCTTATCAAATACATTGCATACTACTAATATGAGAACAAACAAAGTAAAATGCAGAAGAGCAATGGAGATAATTCAATTTTGGCATAGGAATTGAGGTTTATTGCTTTATTATTTAGATTTCTATTATCATTTGTGCTTCATTGTTAGATTAGGGTCTTCATAGCTTGAATTTAGATAGTTTTTTGGTTGCTATCATTGATTCATGATTTCCCCCAAATTTCCCCTATCGATAAATTAGTAAACCTGATGTGAATCAAACATCCTTATTGTATCCTTATTTTATGAAGTTTATATAAACTTATCTTGTTGTCTTGTTCAAAAAAATTAAAATTAACCATGTGCAGATTAGGTTGAAGACAAAACCCTAATATTTTCCAAATATTTGATCGTATCTTCCAAATGGCTATGATTTTTTTAAAATTTGTTTTACTACAGGTCAAGGATTGTATCAGAAGTCTATAATATAAAAATTAGGTTATGTTACCAATTTTTCGCTACAACTCAATTGGTGGAGCTGATTAAATACTGTTATATCTTAAAGTGAAAATACAATTATTTCTGCATATGCTAAGTGTTGTTTGCATCTTATTCATCATTTTATAAGTGACAGTTATGCATTGAAATGAGGAAACAGAGTTTTAGAAATTGCTTTTTAGTGTTTCACAATCAAATCAAGTACATGATTGAGCATACAAACAACAAAACATGACTGAATGCTTTCTTTTATTTCATGATGCTTTTCATATTTACAACATTTCATTTGATTACAAGAATTCAAATGGTGATACATTCAAATGATGGTACAACATTGCATCATAAATGCATTTTCTTTCCAAAATGAGAAGCAGAAAGAATGAGATTAAATATCCACGCAAGCCGTGGATGTGATTGTTTCAATGCATCATAAACAACATAATACACTATGGAAGATGCATAAAAGGAAGAATCACATAAGTATAGACATAATCATCATTTCCTGTTGGTTGATGACAATCGCATAAGTGGTGCACCATTTTTCTTCTTCGAGCTCCATTGACCTATAGGAAGGAAAAGAGGGATGTTAGAGCTTTGACTATGAATATACCTACATGAACCATCAACGATAATGTAGCATGCTACTAATCATGCACTGAAACAATCAAGAGAAGTACATAAACATGAGCTGAAAGAGATACATCAACATCATCATATATTGTTATTGTTTTATGCTAACATCGTTTGTTTCTTTGTGCAGGTATAGGGAAAATCATGAAGCTGATTATCATTTGAAGATCAAGCATGTGGAGAAAAATGGGCTCCCACAAGGGTAGAGCTCGGCATGCTGCCCCACATACATTATAGGTGGGGCTAAGTAGAGAAATGCTATATAACTGAAAGAGTAAGAAGTTCATTCATCAAAGCCATCAAACTAACTGTCCACTCATAACCAACAAGTAATGTTTTCTGAAAGCTACAGGTGGACCGTCAATTTAAATAAGCTCAATTAATTCAACTGAGTACATTCATCTCAAACATTGTTGTATGGTTTATATTCTTCTAACATAGGTGTTAAACAATGCATCTTATTTTGTGTTATCACAGCAGTGTTATGTTTCTGATTTGAATAACCATCCATAATGCCTCATTACAAGAAGCACTGTTCAATAAAGGAGAACAAAAACTATTGCTATTTTCATTGGAGAAAGGTAATTGTGCATGAAACAATTTTACATAATGAAGGCAGGTGAAGAGAAGTCCCAGTTTCTCATCAGAATGAAGGACTATGAGTCCATACAACAAAGACAACCAACCTCATTTTGGCTGAGAGTGCAATGTTGCTTCAAGTAAAGGAGACAATCAAAATGGGAGATTCATTCAATCATTCAAGTATATTTCAAGGAATTACAATTATTAGACAGACAAATGTGAACAGGTTTTCAAGGATTTAAATATATAAAAGTCTTTTTTAGAATGAGCAGAATATATCAAAGAACATGGTTTCAGTGAGGGTTTGGAGTGCACTCCTGAAGAGTGTGACTAAGTGAATAAGAGACCAATCTATAGATGTAAATCAAAGAGATTTTTGTGTGTAAGGAGGGTGCAAAACAACATGATAATGGCACCCAAAAGTGAAAACAAGAGAAACAAGAAAGATTTTCAAATGAATACAAATATATGGAGATCTCAACTTAAATGTAGTGCACAATTTTGAGCTTTTAGCTCTCAGAATGAATACACATATGAGGGTTTCAGTCAAAATACACAGGTTTCTTCAAGATATCAAATACCCATATGATGAAAAACTGAGGAATTTCTGAATGTAACAAATGCCATGGTGGGTCAAGCCCAAATTTTGAGTACATGACCAAATACAAATTTTTGCTTATTTTTTCATAATACCCACATTGGGGTTTTGAATTAAAATACAGATTCTACAATTTTCAGTTTACCCATGAAGGGTTTTATAAGGAAACCGCAGAGATTTCAAAAGAAAGCAATAGTCATAGTGGGTCGAGCGAGCTCCAAAGGAGGTAAACAATTTTTTTCTAAGATGTAGAATATCCATATGGGGTTTTGTCCAAGAACTTGGTTTTCTCCATGTCACTATGAATCACATTGGTTCCTAACAGAAAATCACAACATAGGTGTGTTTTCTTCAAAACAACAAATGCCCATATTAGGTTTGTGTTTCAGAATACAAAGATGTGAAAATCCTTTGATGGGTCAAGCTACAGAGTTTCCAAATGACCAGTAAAGAGATTAAGAAGTGTGCCTGTCATATTTTCAAGCTTTTGTAAGCTTTGTGAGGAACAAAAAGCAAATAGAATAACAAGAGCTTACCACTTAATGCCTATAGGAGAACATATAAGTCATGGATAGAGCTCTATAGAGCTTTCAAAATCCAAACAAAGCACTCAGTTCAGCTCGTGCATGTCGACCAGTGGGTGAAGGAACATAGAGATATCAAAATCAGCACAAAAAATGAAATAAGGGCATCAGATAGTTATCTCATGGCTGCGGCCTGTGAGGCCTTCATTTTACCATCAAGAGGAGCCAAGAAATCAAATAAAAATAACAGTCAACCTTATCATGAGTGGCATAAATCTAACCTGATGGAGAATCAAAGGAAGGAGAGCTTGAATGGAGGTTTCCAGCTGAAACCCTAGCCCATACTTGGGTGCACTGCTTGCAGAGCAATTTCCCCAAAAGTCACCAAATGAAAATGACCCAAATTTAGGGTTTTGCTTTTGTTTTTGTCCACCTTCATGCCCTAATTTGAAAATGGGCTTTTCATTTAAGATTATAATCTTTAGGCTTATTCTTTTATGTCTTATTCAACACCTAGGTCGAGCCTTGTAAAAATGGTGGTGCTATTTGCCTAAGTCCTTAGGTTTCTTTGATAAATTTTTGGCAATGTAAGGGGGCTATGAACTTTAGAAATTTGTGATTAATGGTGCCTTGGTAAGGAGTGGATAGTGATAGATATATTTGATTGATTTTGTGAGAAATCAATAAAAGTTGTAAAATCATTGCACTTATGACTTAGGATCTTGTTTTCAAATTGATTTTGGAGAAATCAATTAGGGGATATGATAAGAGATATTCATTATATGTTTTATTATTTTTTAAGAAAATAAATATTGTAAATGGAGAGACAAGTTGTATTTTTGCAAAAGATTTTCTGAATGTTTAGTTGCAAAAATTAGTCAAATTATGAAAATCTGCATATCATGTAAAGCAGGATTAAAGCGGTGTTTTTATAAATCGCTTTATTCTTTGCT
The DNA here is from genome assembly GCA_007258455.2 of Sequoia sempervirens. Classification (NCBI taxonomy): domain Eukaryota; kingdom Viridiplantae; phylum Streptophyta; class Pinopsida; order Cupressales; family Cupressaceae; genus Sequoia; species Sequoia sempervirens. Next base: position 1,159,248,344 of record VDFB02271358.1, on the reverse strand, counting down.
ATTTTTAGTAGATTTTTGAGAGGTACTGTCTTGGTCGGATTTGAGATGCCTGCTAGATGGATAAGTTGTTTTATTTGCTTTAAAAGCAGATTTAGTCTATTTTTAGAGGTTGGACAGTGTGAACATGGAAAAAGTGAGTTTTTTCTGCTTTTGTGCAGACTTTTGAGACAATTTTGATACCTTTTCCTTGAGCTTTCTTGGTGAGCTCAGATTAGGGGTTTTTTGAGGGATTTATCTTGAAGAAGACTTAGCTTTCTTCTTCTTCCCAGTTCAGATTCTAGTTTCTTGCTCTGACATATTTTTGAGCTTGGAAACTTCTTTCTACTTAGATTTGGAGAGTTTTCATTCCTTCACTCAATAAAACAATAGAGTTTTCCTTTCTCAGTTCTTGTTTATGATTTTCAATAGTAATTTGATGTGTCTTGTGATTCAAATCTATTGAATCCATTTCTTGTCTTACTGTTGGTAGGTAATTTGTAGGAGTTGCATGCTTATTTAGGTTGTGCCTTGTGTTTATTTTAAACCTTTGCACAAATCACTTTTGGATTATATGTGTTGTGAGATTGTGAGAATCAAGTTTTAAAGAGGTGGTGAGAGTGAGTTATTATCAGAATCTTCTTGAAGTTGGTCAAATAGTTTAAGTGTTAGGATTTCAGTCTTAAGTTTTAAATTTAGTTCATCCTTCTAACTCTTTACCTGAAAATCACTTAGAATAGGATTCATCTTTCAGAGAACCAGCTCACTCTAGAGATTCTCTTTTCGCATAGATCACCCACATCTGAAAAGATTTTCCATGTTTCAATAGATAGTCTGATTTTTGCAAATCTGATAAAGGGTGCATATCTGATTGATAACAGGTTCAGGTCGACATTTTTGAGTGAGTTATGCTATTATTACTAATTCTCAAAGATCTTATAATATCTCCCAAACAACAATGATTTTTTTTAATTTGAAGTTCCAATATCCTATCATAAACTTACAGTCCAAAAATCTACTTCAGGTTGATATTTTTGAGCGAGTTATGATATTTTTATTATTTTTCATAAATCATAAATTCTAGTCGCAAATTAGTGAATTTTTTAGAAATTTTTGTAGATCTAGAAAGCTCTCAAATTTCTATAGGGGTTTTGTTCTTTACATTTTTTTATTTTGACCTCAAATAATTAATAAAAAATCAAATCTTTGAAAATTAGAACTTCTTCATAAATCTGCTCCCTAGGGCTCAAATTAAGGAATTTTCTAAAAAAATTACTTTTTTGTAATGTTCTCAGAAATCTCTTAGGGGTATCTTGTTTGAATTTTTATTTTTGGGGTAAAAAATATAGCAAAATAATCAGATCTTGTTTGACTCTGGTAAAAAAATAAAAAATAAAATTGTAGTCTTGTGATGAGCAAATATTTTATTTACACATATTTCATTGCATTATAAGATTAATTTATGATCTTTGAAAGAGTTTCATTATTCTTAACGTCATAAGAAAACAATTTTTGTAATAAATTTCTTTTCTTTGGACTATCATGTTTGGCATGTGTTCACACATTTGATTGAAGGAGGATAAAAGCTAGCTTGGAGCTCATCATATTGGATTAGGGGGTTTCAAACATGATTGAAAATCATTAAATCTAGGTTAATTTTTTATAAACTATCTCATTTACATTCCAAGTAATCAAAATCTTTGCTATCCATCATAAGAATCATTTATTTTTTCTAGATCATCTTGCTTGGTGTGTCTTCCACATATTTAAATTGGGCTTAAAATTGATCATACACATTTGTATTTGGGCTTAAAATAAACTCGTATTTTAATCCCCAATATCTACTTATGTATGCTCTCCTCTTGCATCCTAGTGATGACCTTGAGTGCACAAGAAATAAGTGATATTTCTTTTTTTTTTTAGGATGCCTGCTTAGAGAAGTGATCACTATAGGGGATGACCTCAACTCCCATGTTCCAGTGGAGTGTGAATCGAAAGACACTCCTCTTGGAAGTAAAATATTGTCAATCTAGGCTAAGCCTATAAGAACTTTATACCTTAGAGAAGTGAAGGTGGAGAGTGGGTTATCCTTTCCTCTTAGTTTTTTGGTAGTATTTCCTTTCATCTATGGATTAGGCCTCACGTACCCTTGTGGTATATATAGGATACCCCTAGTTGAGCGTGTAAAGCCTATTTGAGACATTTTGGCCACATCCCACTTGAGTTAGGCTTGTTAATGTGTCTTATGTTCTTGAATGTTTAGATCACCATCACCACTTGAAATCGAAATGGAAACCTTATCCAAATTGAGCCCTAGGACTTTGTATTTTTGTATTATTTATGTTATGAATTTACATTCTTAATTATAAAATCTAAAAAAAGTAGAAAAGTCCTAAAATCCAAAAAAAGTCTTTTATTTCTTAGCATTACCTTGTACTAGTGTTTGCATCCAAACCAAAATTACACAAACTTATCCATCCAAACCATTCCATTATCCATATTAATGCAAAATCAAAACCATGTATTCATTTTACCTTGATCTTCTTCATAGTCAAGTTGAATACTGATCAATCCTCAATTGTCAATACCTATTACCCACAGTCTCGAGTCAACCACCCATCTAACCCTCTTACCAAAAATTAATAGGCTCTAGTAATCCATCCATCTATCCTCATTATCAAGAACCAGTTAACACAAACCATACCATTGATCCCCAACCAACATCTATTAGTCATCCTTATCCTAACTTTGACAAGGGAAATCAATCTTTCATCCAAATCATTCCTCAACCAAAAAACTTCCAATTCACAAATCACTTCTACCAAAAATCCAACATACCACATCCTACCTTACAAATGCACATGATAAACATAAAATTCAACCAACCAAAAAACACCTCACTTCCACTTATCCACACAACAAGCAATCACACCCCATCAAATAATGAGGAGAAGGCACAAAGAACTGCACCCAAAATGACATACACCACCTATAATCCAAATAGAACATATATGCCTTAGGAGGATCCTATTGAATCGACCTTAAGGAAGTTAATTGCATCTAATATTATCACACTTCCTAAGATTATTAGTTATGAACTAAGATTTTTCAAACTGGTAGGGTGGAATGATAATGAATATTGTGAGTATCACTTAAGCAAAGGTCACAAAGAAAGAAATTTCCATAGTATTAAGAATATTATCTAAGAATTTATCAATCAAGGTGACATTACTATTGAATATCATCCCAATAATTCACCTAATAATAAATTAAGCATGTGTCAAGACACATTTTCCAAGCATGATCAAAATCATCCACCTATGTTTGGCAATGGATCATTCCAAAGAGATCACACCAATGATACATCCACCTCAGATGATTCTATTTCTCCCACCATTCCTTCATCCCCTAAATCTTTTTAAAAATAATCCACACCATATCCATCAAATAATTCACCCTATAATGAAACCTTTCAAGCTTATCCCCAAGGGCTATCCACAATAGGTAATCATGAAGTCCAAGATAATTCATCTCTTGATAAAAATTCCTTCTATGAATCAGAAGTACCAGATATAACACCATTATTCACTCTATTATCAATCAATACCACTTCAAATAGCTCCATTCCAAACCCATCCCTATCATGTCAAAATATGGAATCAATCCAAGAGTCCCCTATACATATCCAAACCCATACCCAATCTTTAGAATCAGATCCATGTCAAGATAATAATCCAAAGCATGCTAACATGGATTCCCCTACATATCAAGTGCAAAGTATCCCTTCCATACCATCTCATGATCCCTCTCTAAATCAATATCAAAGTACACCTTCCACCCCATCTAATGATACCCCTCCTAATCAAGATCAAAATATCCCATCCACTCTATCACATGATCCCCTTCCTATAAAGAGACATATATACATTCCGCCCCATCCCATGATGGACTACCCCAAGTTAAGATCAAAGTTTTCCTCCATTTTCATCTTATGATCCAAGTATCCCTTCATCTCCATGTCATGATCCTAATCCTCCACAAGATCCCATCACCCCCATCCAAGCTACTCATGAATCCCACAACTATCAAATGGGTTCTTCCACATTCATTCAATCTAGTTTTCTTCAAGAACATATCATTCCTTTCATGCCATATCCTCCTCAAAATGGACTCACGTCTTTTTTTAAAAACAAGTATCCCATTGGAAAAAGGATTTGTCGAAAAATGCATTATCAAGTAAAAGGATTAGGCCTACATGAGCAAGTCATATTAGAACCCATCCAAATCCAAGAAAATCCTCATTATCATGGCCTTGGATATAAATATCTAGATGTTGGTACTCCTTCCATCCACCCCAAATTGAAAATCATGCTAGATATAAATCCAAACATTCATATTCTCCATCCTCCAAATCCAGTTTGGGTTCTTATATTCCAAAGCCCAAGCCTTCATTACTTTCATCCATCTTAGGCCCTTATATTTCAAATCCCAAGCCTTCATCACTTCCATCCATCTTGTATACTTATATTCCAAAGCACAAGCCTTCATTCCTTCCATCCATCTTGAGCCCTTATGTCTCAAAACCAAGTCCTTCATCCATTCCATCCATCTTGGATGCTTATATTCCAAAGCCCAAGACTTCATCCCTTCCACCCATCTTGGGACCTTAAGTCCCAAAACTGAGTCCTTCATTCCATCCATCCATCTTGGGTCCTTACATTCCATCACCTATCATTCCTACTCTAAAATCCCATTATCCTCTTTATCCATCACCTCATATCCCTAATCAAGATCACCAAAGGCACACATTCTTTAAATCCTTCCAATATCCTACCTACACTAACCCATTCATAAGATCTCCATATCATTCCTCTTCATCCACCAATCCCATTTCTCTTGGAAGCAATTTGGATGCCAAATATCAAATGCATAAATCCAAAAATCCACAAAAAATAAAAGGATCGACATGTCCTATAACAAAGACATACAAAAATAAAGAAAAATATGATCAAAATAAAAAATTTAAATAAAAAAGGCCAAAAAGGCCCATGAAGCAAAAGTAAAAGTAAAAAACCATATGGATTCCAAAAACATTCATATAAGTAGTGCATCCCAAAGACAAATCAAAATTGGCATCCAAACTTGCTTATCCAAAATCTCCATCCAATACTAAGTCCTCCACCCCATCTAATAATTCTTCATCACCTCCATCCGTTTTGGGTCCTTATATCTAAAAATTTACATCCACTCCTCCATCTAAACCTCAAAATGAAAAGTCCACTTCTCTTCCACAATTCCACCACCCTTCAAGGTGTGTGCCAATGTTGACCTTGCCAACATTTCAATCCACTCATCCATACGTCTTCCATAAATCCATCCATTATCCAACATCCATTTGTCATCCTTCCATCCCTCTTGTCCAAGCCTTTGCATAAATCCACATCCATTCACTATCTTCCCATCCATTTCACCCCCCTTACCATCATTCTATCATCTATGAGCATACCTCCAATTTTCCATGGTCTAATGGAGCACATCTTCAAGGGAAACTACTATCACATGAAATTTCACCTTGCTGAGCATGAAGCTCAACATTCCAATGAAACAATGGAAACAAACTCAAGGCGTGGGAAATTTGTGTGTATGAGGTCAAATCTCTGGAAAATGCCAACTTCCTTTTTCAATCCTAGTGCAATGTGTTGGTCCAACCCAACACATGAAATCCTACCACTGACAACTCACAAGGAAAAGGGGGGAAGGAGAACATGAAAGGGAAGATGGAGGTGATACACCAAGATGGGAAGATTATTTCTTCCTAAAAAATATTGCATAATACATTGTTCAAGAGGGGTAAGGGGACTTTCACAACTCTCTATTTGGTCAATTCTCAAAGGGATACAAGAAGGTCAGGGTTTGACAAGGAGTTGGAAGGAAAGCAAGGTTTCTCAAACTAGCAACTATAAACCATTTGAGACAAACATGCATGCATGAAAATACCATAAACACTAAAATGTGAAGGTAATAACTTACTCAAACACAAAAGAGTTGATAAGAGGAAAAATTGATGCATTCCATTGATGTAGAGGACAAAATCCAATCTTTATAGTAATAGGGATGCAAAAATGCAAGTCTGCCAAAGAAAAACCCCAGAGGAGATAGAAGAATCATTGAAATGAATACATTTATTTCCTTTATAGATCATGCATAAATTAGAAGCACAAGTTGAACCCTAACCCTAACCAGGGTTAGCAAAAAATATTGTGCAAGCAATAATGGAGCCATTCCATGAAAATATCAATTAGGGAATAGATCCACTAGGAATTCAACAAAGATCAATAAATGGGTATATGAACCCATGAAATCCACTTGTATAAGGTAAGGGATGCAATAAATGTTGTCCTTGAAGCCCAAGAAATTAGATAGGCTACTTAAAAGTGAAATTAAGCATCAAAAAAATTGCCCAAAAAATACCTCAAAATGTAGGAAGGTCAGGGCGTCGGGCCTGGAAAATCACCTTTGCAAGAATTTGAATTAAATGGTCTAGAGCCTCAAAAATGCATCTATTAGACATTAGTGATTGGCCGACTGGGAGTCAAGCGTCGACCTTACAGCTTACCAAATACCAAAGGAAAGAAGAGAGGAGAAAGGAACTGTGAAGTCCAAAGGAAACATTGGTGGTAAGAAATAAGGTTACCTCCAAATATAAGAGGTAAAGGAGATGAGATACCTCTTATCAAAGAAGGGTAAGAGGTAAAGGGGAAGGCTGAAGGATGAAACCTGAAAACTCGACACTTAGCTGAATTTTCAAAGAAAAAAGTGAAAGTGAGAAGGGAGAAGGAAGAAAGTGAAAATTTCAAAGTCCAAAAGCAAGAGGTCAGATTTTGGAGGTTAGAACTCAAACCCTCGGAGCTCAGAGGTTAGGAGGAAGGCTTACACCTTGTGAAATGAAAGAAAAAAAGGGAAGATGGAAGATCGAAGGCCGAAGGACGAAAGGAGAAAGGTAAAAATGGAAGAGGAGAGGGATTGGTAAGGGGTAAAGGGTAAGGTTGAAGGATGACACTTGAAACACTTAGAGGAAAGATGGGAAAGGAGGAGCGATGGAGAAGGCATGAAGGAAGAGAGTAAGAGACAACCCAAAAACTTGAAATTCTAAGACTTAGCAAAATTTAGGAAACTTCAAGGAGAAAACAGGTAAGATGGCCCATGGGGGATATCTCAGATCAATTATCAATGATGGGCCATCAAAGGGGGGCATGAAATGTTAACATTAATGGTGAATTCTACGAGATGATTGATTGTTAATCATGGGATCTAGAGGCCTTATCAGTCCATTAGGAATGGAGTCATGAGGGGAAAAATTAATAGTTGGGCCTCCTCAAAGAAAAACAAAAAATATGCAACTACACTTGGAGAAAATCATTAAAGCTAAGAGAATACATTCCCTTAAGGAGAATGCAGGGTTTGCAAACACACTTCATGGAAAGCAAGGTATTTACAATATATAAATTACACTAATAGGAAACAAAAAATGCAAGATTTCCTCTATCAAAGATGAACCTTTTGAAGGAGCTGATCTCCCTCAAACCATAGTTGTAGACCTCACCCAGCTACAACCACTAAAAACTATTGCCAACATGCACGTAACTACACATCACTATAAATATTTCCATTGCAAGGGAACCATATAATCCAAGTTTTAGATTCATCTAACATTGGTGCCTCAACTGAACATACAACAGTAGGGGTGAATTTTTTTGAAGATAGGTCAACATCCAAGAGCAAACCTTTTGTAGAGGGAAGAGACCTCACCTCACAAAAGGATAGGCCAATGCTATTACTACTGACCTCCTCAATGCATGAGCTAAAAAAAGGAGAAAGTTTCTAGCTCACATGGTGATGTACAAAATGAAAAATCTGATTTTTCATTTTCACAAGAAAGACCTTCCTCATGCACCTCAAAATAGAAAATTTGAAACTCGGGCATACAAACAAATTGAACAATGGGAGTGTTACTCTCCAAACAAATGTGTGGCTACTCAATAACTACTAAATCACTTGCATTGATGCACACTTCATCAACACAAACCTTATATGTTTGAGACACTTCAAGTGAAGAACTAAATTCTTCAAGTTGTCCCTCTATTTTAATTTCTTCTTGGCAACGATCTACAAAAAAATTAAACTTGTGGCATGTAATGGTTGCCATGTCCTCTGTTTCTTCCTTACTTTCATGTTTCTTCTCACAAAGATCCTATTTTGGGGGCGATTATTTGAAATTTAAACCTAAAAAAAAGGTTTCTATAACATCCCAAAAGAGGTCCTCCACCTCACAACTGCAAACCTCAATAGATTGGGGATCTTCATCCACAATAACATGGGATAAACATGTCTGCTGTTGTTGTTCCAAAACCATGGAATTATCTTCATCCATCAAGGCGAGACCAAGCTGCTCAGAGGCTTCAATTGATGTAGGTATAGCTGATCTATCCTCTCCATTTTCAACAAAACAAGGGAGGACATCAAATGAGAGGATTGATTCCTCTACTCTATCAAATTTTTCTACCTTTTTAATGTCTTGTTGCTGCAACACTATTCCATATTCATTATTTTCTTGTAGCAAAATAAGGCACTCATTATTTTGAGCACACGAAGGCTCCACAAAAATTACCTCCTCAAGGATAGGTTCATGTGTGGAATGGAGGCTCACAAAACTTAGGATCTCCAACATGGAAGATCCACTTGATGGCACAAGAGGTTCAATAGGGGTTTCAAGTGGCTGATTGGGATTCTTGAAACTAAAAAAAAAATTCTTACAAACCTCTTGCACAATAGGTTGTTCTAGAACAAAGGGAGTGGTAATTGGAATTTCAAGAGGCTTTCTAGGTTTCTTGAAGCTCACAAACTTATTCTTTCTTACCTCCTCCTTATCAGGATGTTCTGGAACTAGTGGAGATGTTTGTTTGAAACTAGGCACACAAGGGGCTTCCTGAGTCTCGAGAATTTGTGCTAGAGCAAGGGGAAGTATGATTTTCTCTTCCCTAGCAATGACATCATTCCCTGTATACTCCTTTTGTTGCTTCCTTCTTTGTGCCTCCAACTACTGCTCATACCTCCACGAAGCTTCAATATTTTGCTGCTACAAATAATGAGCTTGATGGAAAAACTCATCATGTTGTGGGAAACAACACTACTACCCCTGATAGGATTGATTAGCCCACTCCTACTGTAGGTCAAACTCTTGTTTTCTTTAAAGCTCATCAATTTGTCTATTGAAATCAATCAAAATGCTTGTGATTTCACTTGCACTTAAGTTATCAAAATTTAAAGGTTGAGTAGGAGACTCTAGTAGAATTTGGAAAATAAATGACTACATGGCTAAAAATTTTACTCACAACAACTAAAAATGACTAGATTCTAGTAAATTTTTGCAACACAACTATAAATGACTAATTTGATCATCGGGTAAAAAAAGGAGATATTAGTGAAAGACAGTTTTTTTTGGGCATGGGTGATCCCACAATAGTGGTTAACACTTTTTGGGACATCTTGATTTTTGCTAAAATAACATATTTTTAGAAAATATAATGATTTAAGCCTTGAAAAGTTTCATTTAAAGGATTCCAATTGAAGATTGTTTGATCAAACCACCTTAGATCAAACCCCTTGGATAGAACCTCGCTAGTTTTAAACCATACCTATAACAGAGTCTCCTTTACACCTATCAAAATGCTGATTAAAAACCACTTTTGATTTATCTTTTGGGGGATCAAATTAATTCATTAATTTTTATTTTTTTTATAAGTATGTAGTCCTCATTATAAGTTTCTCAAAAAGTATAATTTTAAATATATTTAATTTGATTATTAAATTTATTTTTTATTTTATGAATGTAGGTTTTTCAACAAAAATCAAGATCTTTGTTCTACACATGTGGGAAAATAGTAGATTATAAAAAAAAATCTAAAAAATATGTTCTTGCTAGGTATTGATGTCCTTGATCTAGTTAAAAAATAAAAATTGAATTTCGATACATACAAAAGTATTTATGTTGTTTACAGTCCGCCTATGTCTAAATTGTAATTGGTTTGACTTCAAAACTTGATTAAGAAAAAAAAAATCAATAAAGCACTACGAAACCAAATGAACATGCTAGATATCATAGTTACAAAGCTAAATTCGAAAAAATTATAATTTTATCCTTCATAGAAAAAGGGTTATGTTGTTTACGATGAGCATCACTCTTTAAAAATGGTGTTTACTGATAAAAACTAGTTTTCAAAGGAGATGGAAAAAGAAAGGCAATTTGATTCAATTTTTTTAAAAATATATATTTAGAATCTACAAAAAAATGTCACAAATCACTAGTTTTCATCATCTTCAAATTCCTCATGGTTTAGTAGCTATAGGTGCTTGAAAGTTAAGATTTAGTTAAAAAAAATTAGTTCAATGTCCAGTTTGGCCAAAAATTGTAAACCAGTATTGTGGGATCACCCATGCCAAACAATGAAAAAGAGAATTTTGACTAAGTTTTTTTTGGGCGCCAAACAATGAAAAAGAGAATTTCCATTCCTTGTGTCTATTGAGCCATGTAACAAGAGGAAGGTTAGGGGTTTTTTAGTTTGCTAGTTGGAAGAAGTCCAAAGATTTTTTGAGGGAATGGTGTAGAACCAGTAGTTGGTTGCACTAGCATCTATCCACATTGTTGAGAAGACTTGGGATAAAGGCATGTTGAGTTTGATTTGAAAAAAAATTTCTTTGTTGCCTTTGAATTCATCCACACTACAGAGATTCACAAGGGTTTGAAGACAAGTTGGATACACGAGGAGATTTTCCAAGGTTTTGAGGATATATCATGCCCACGTTGAGTAATATTCGAGGTTTTCCTGGAAGCCTTCATCCTCATATCTTGGTAGGTATACTCTATGTTGTTAGGGTTTTTAGTTTTGTTTGAAGTTTTGAGGAAGAGCTCACTTTTCTCCTCATGAAGGTTTTATCCCTTTCATAAGCCCAAACTAGGAAATCAAAGCTCTTATTAGGAAAATAACCAAATTCATAGGTGATACTTTCATATCACAATGCAAATCTTTTGAGAAGATCACAGGCCATGAAATGTTTAAGACATGATAGTAGTCTCATTGTTGAAGTGTCAATGAGTTTTATTGGTTATGAGGAGTTTTTCTGGTTATGAATGGCAATATTTATGTCTTTGTAAGGAAAACAATGATGAATAAATGGAAATATGTATGTTTTACTATCTTGATATCACTAATGTTGACCACCATTAAAATTTTGTCATGACCTATGGGTGAGTACCGCTTCTTTGTCCAATAGGTTTTCGTACTTGGCCATTTACAAACTAGTAGGGATTTTTTCCTCTAGTTACTAACAATTTGCGAGGTTTTTCCCTCAAATCTATTCGTTTGAAAATAAATGCTCAAGACAAATCTCATTAGGGTTTGATGTGGGTGTTCAAAAGTAACCTACAAGTGCATCTTTTCTTTATCTAAATTATCATTACTATAGCTTCTCTTTCTTTTTATCCATCCTTTTCTACCTAAATAAACAAGTGTTTTAGATCTCACTTATCAACCATTGTCATGTGGCTATAATTGTCCCATGAATCCTTCATGATTGATCTTTCATGACTATCATTCATATCTGAAGATGACAGTTTAAAAGTCTTCAAGATAATTGTGCTCTATCTTTTCATGTTTTATAAACATTGATAACAATGACTATCCTATTTTAATGAGGTCAATCTCAATGCAATTACTTGATATCCACTTATGCTAGCTTCAACTATGACTAAGGTCATATTTACTATCATGTATGAGCTAACTATCCTCATAATTTTTTTCACTATCCATTGGTTATAGTAACTGTCCCTATTTCTTGATTTTCCCTTAGCTTCATGGAACTTATCCTATTTATTACAATCATAGAGAGTATCCTTTGCATATGGATTTCCCTTATATCCATTGAAAATGACTATCATATTTTATGTCTTATAACCATCTTTTATTATCCACAATCTTCCTTTTATAAATGTTTATACACAAATCATTTCCCTTTTTAATAGGTCTACCACTATTGAATTCCCAAGGAGACTTTATCTTGGAATAATGAAGAAGAACATCTCATTATACAATTTTTTTGTTTTCATTGATGTCACCATGTTATATGAGTTGCAACTACAAGTTTAAGTTCAAGTTTGATTCGGTATTATGAACCGGTATGTAGTTATTATCCTTCGGTATTTTGGCCCACAATCCTCCGTTGATGAATATCATTACTTGCGGTTTTGGGAAATGGTTTTTGGATGTTGGAAGCTTGTATGTTTAGAATCTCATTGCACAAATGCTTGTATGGTGAGTTGGAATTACCCTGTTGTTGCATTTTGTTATTAGGTCTATCCCTAGCCCACCTAATAAGTAATTGATGTTATAAAAAAAAATTTTGTATTACGGATATATGTGTGACCTATCTTAGGTCCATGCCGACATATTGTAGCATGTTACACATTTGAATTGTTTTTGTAAAGGTTTTTTACAAGCTTGAAGCTGACAGTTGGTCTTTTTGGTGAATAAGGGTTGCATCTAATTAGGTTGACCTAATTAATGCTTGTGGATGAATCAGATATATATATATATATATATATATATATGTATATGAATTTTTTTTGATTGATGGTCTGAAGTGTGTGTGAAGATAGACAAGTATACGAAGATGATGAAGTGTGTAAAGTCATTTTACTAAGCATCAAAGGAATTGAATCAACACTTGTTAGGTGTAACTTTATTAGTTCATATTTTGGCTATAAGCCATTTTGTTATTGTATCTTTTGTAGGCAGTGAGCCTCTCATTTTGGATAGTGAGCCACCCCTTGTAATATCTTATAATTGGTTATACTATATTGTGAGCTAATCATTACCGTGGTTTTCCCTTTTTGGGTTTTCCACATAAAAATCTTGGTGTTCATGTGTTGTGTGCTTTTATGTTCTGTTAATGCTCTTTCTCATTCTTATTGTTATATGCATTGGAATAATTGGATGGTGTTTGTTCAATAAGTTTAAGAAGATACTGATTCACCCCCCTCTTAGTATCTTGGGTATTCAACAATTGGTATCAGATCCTAGTTCCTTCGAAGAAGCCTAGTAGCTTGAGGGAGATCTTGAAGATTGAAAAAATGGATGATAAAGAAGAACTACAAGCTGCTCTTGAAGATTTTGAAGGCTGAAAATGAAAATAGAGATTTCAAAAAAAATCTTGATGAAGCAAATGAATGCATCCAAAAGTTGAAAGAGCAATTGAAGAAATTCAAAGAAATACATAGAGAAGTAAGTGAGCAATTAAGACAAGCAACTGAAGAGATCACCAGATTGAAGGTTCAAGTGGAGGAAAAGAAGAAAATTGAAGATTTTTTGAATACAATGGTGAAAAGAAAGACTGATGAATGCACAAGGCTTGAGCAAGAAGTGGTAAACCTGAAAACAAATATGGATAATGCAAAAATCTATGAAGACAAGTTCAAGAAAAGCTCCACCAAGTTTGATGAGTTGATTGTAGGATAGAAACCAACTAAAGATAAAGGTGGTTTGGGAATGGAAGTAGGTGAAAGCTCTAAAGTTGTTGCAGACCCCAAACATAGTGGATAATCAAAACAATCAAGATAAAGGAAAAAAAAAAAGAAATCCAAGAAGCTTTTCTAGAAGACCACCTATTAGACAACCAAATGCTTAAAGGTATCCATCTTTTAATGGTGTTTTCATTTCATGCAATAAATTTCATCACAAGGAAACAATGTGTTGAAGCAGAATAAACTAGTATGCTAGTCCCTTCTCCAGACAATGTTTTGCATGCAAGAAAGTTGGACATAGAGCTAGTGAATGTAGAATTTAGATGGTGAATTGGTTTAATGGGTGAAGAATGAATCAATCATTTGTTGACTACTATTTAACATGTAATAAGTTTGGACACAAAGAAAATTAGTGCATATCAAGGGGTAATGGAGGTCAAACAAATCAAAAAAATGTTGTCTGCTACAACTGCAATAAACCCAGACACATTTCAAGAGTAAGTAGAAGTAAAGGGGGAAAGCAACTTGATCTGGTAAAGAAGAATGAACCAGTGAAGGAAATTGACAAGATTGAGGTTAAGCAAGAAATGAAAAAGATTTGGAAGAAGAAAGAAGAGCCACAAACATCAAATGTGTCTGTGCCCTCATTTGGTGCAGACAGTTCCTTCAACAATTAGACCCAACATGGTCTTAGGGGGAGCATTAACATTAAATTGTTCAAACCCCCTGGATATCTGGTGTGTTAGACTTTGGCATGAAGATATGATTGTAGGGAATGGATTAAAAGACCCTATGTAAAAGGAACCAGAAGAAAAGGTGCAAGCATGATCATTTGTGGATCAAATTAGAGTTTTTCTGTGTAGTGAAGGTTTTTATCAACTTTTTGAAATCTACCACATTTAATGCAAATTAGGGTAGATAATTGGTTTATAAAGAGGATTTGTAAGGAATTTTGATCACTTGTGAATTTGAAGAAAGTGGAGAGCGATTTGGAGCATTCTTGAGGCGATTTGGAGAGTGAGCTATGCAAACCCTATTTCTGGTTTTCGCGAAGGAAAAATATATTTTACTCTTCCAAGTTGTTGTGGATTTGTGTGAATCTTCTTCATGAAATAATTTTAGCTTTATTTGTGGAGAAATGGAAACCCATATAGTCACAAATGTGTCAAAAAGACCTAGACCTTCCTATAAGAAGTATTCCATGAAGGTATTCGAAGATGACTATTTGGGTGCCTTCTCATCGATTCCTCATAGTGTCATGACTACTAAAGAAACTAGAATGCAAATTTGTGTTAAGACTAAGGATAAAATCATAGTAAATTGATAGAAATATGGCATAGTGAGCTCACCGAGGATGAATTCTTGATAAAACCTAAGTATGCAAATGCTATTGCAAAGAAGTTGCATCGATGGAATTACTTTCCTAACTTTAGCTCTATTGTTGATGATAAATATGTTAAACCATCTCTCAACAGAATGCATGATAATTTTTTGTGGACTGACAGACCTCACCTCATAAGCACATAAGTAATTAAGGCTATCACTGGAATCTGTGATACTAGAGCGGTACCTATGTTAAAGTCTGTGAAGAATGAAGTGGTGATGAAACTCACTAGAGCTACATTTGACAGAAGGGCTCTTGCAACAAATCCTATTACCAATCCTACTGTGAAGTATGCAGCTATAATGGTCAGACACAAGATCTACTTCACGAATAGAGAAATTTCAGTGTCTACTACAATAATTTACACTGGATATGACATGACAACAAATGGTGTTGAGTATGATCTGTGTGAACTTCTCTGGGAGCAATTGTTTGAATACTTAAAGATGACAAGGGAGAAGAAATATGATTTTAAGTTTGGATCCCTAATTGGGTGTTTGTTGTTCTACTTTCTTCAAAGACTTCCTGGAAGAGATGATGTTATGATTTGGGATACATCTAGACCTATTGCACATCAAATTTTTGACTATATGCATAGTTTGGGTGATCTGAAGAGTCGAGATAATGCCTTGAAAACATTATTTTCTGTATTTAAGAGCAACATGAATGAACATGAAAGGATCCCAAAGAAATTTGTTGAAAAATACAAGAATGATATCATATTTCATGTATCCTCTGATGAGTGTATGATTGAAGTTGTTGAACCCCGAACTGTCTAGATTCAACCATTGGGTTATGAGATTACAAAGGGTGAAGCTGAAGGCTATGCACAAGTTCTGTTGAAAATTCCTAAAGATACTAGTGAACCCAGAATGGGTACTTATGAAGAAAAATCTACGGAAGTTCACTTGGAGCATAGGAAGCCTATGATAAGAAAGAATGTGGATCAAATTCTTAGAAAGGCTAGATTCATCGATGAGAAGATTGCACAAGGAAGATCCATAAGAGAGCAAATGGTTGGAGAATCATTAGGACCAAGGAGATTTGGTAGGACTACTCCTTCAAAACCAACCACAACTCCTACAATGAAGGTTGACCCCAGTGCTCCTGGTAAAGGTAAAGGCTTGGCTCCTTCCAGACCCAATACAAGATTTGGAAAAAAGAAAGAGACTCCTCTGGTGGCACTAGTCAAGAGAGGAAAGAAGGAAAAGGATACAAGGGAAAAAAACCATAGTATCATTGAAGAGAAAGAGGAAGAGGAGGAAGACCCTGCAGTTGAATTGGTAAGAAATAAGAGAGGAAGCATGTCCTCTGGTGATAGTGCTTCATAGATACCTAGTGTTGGTTCTAAAATATTTCATTATGTGTCATCCTCTGAAGAAGATGAAGAACAAAGTTTTGGTGTTCATGTGCACACCAAACCAAAATTGAAGAAGGAAAAAGTGTTAGAAGAGGTATCTTCGAACTAGGAAGAGCAAAATGCCTCACCAGTAAGACCTAGTTCCCTCTTAGATTATATGATTTGGTTAATAGCTTTATACATTTTGAAGATATGTTGCACCCTACAACAAAAAATTATGATCAAGTAGGTAGAGAGGACAAGAAAACTTTAACTTTGGCTATTATTCAATATGTTATCACTTTGGAGGTTAGTTGGGATTATGTTAAGAATAATGTACCTGAGAAATTGTGGGAAGCCGAAAAGTGGCAATATAATGGGTATGTGTAGGGTATGTGGCTGACGACTTTTTTTTACCCAAAATTGATGAAACGAAAAGGGCTTTTAAAGGAGATTCTCAGCTTTCCACCAATATAAATTATGCTTTACTTTGAATTTAATAAATTCTTATTATTCATTTTCTATTTGAATTACAACTAAAGTCCTGATTGATAGGCTAATTGAAAAACATTTATAACTTTTAAATGGTATCACATTTTTTGAATTTGAAACATGAGTCACATTCTATGCTTCTCATACTATAAGATTAAAAAAAAATGAATTTCATAAAGTTTTGACCAAGTTAAGGTGATTAGACATACGAGTTTTTATATTTTTAAAAGTTGTAATAAAAAATTCACAATTAATTATTTACTTAAAAAAGAATTACAAAAAAATATGCATCACATTGGGACATGAGTCCTCTATTTATATCTAAAATCTTATTAAAAAATATTATCATTTTATTGTGGTTAGGTGGTAGACACCTACTTCTTATTTTTTCCCTGAAATTTAAGTACTAATGCATTGAAATTTCAAATTTTCACCAAATAGATTTTTTTCTTTTTAAAATAAACCTAGTAGTTTAGAAACTACATTCAATTTGCTACAGGTTCTATTCTTACATATTTTTGAAATAATATAGATAACTTATTCAAATTTTTATGTCAAGTTTCCTAACTCTAATTTTTCTAAATTTTTCACCACTTAAGGGCCTGTTTTTTCCATGATGATTCTGCACATACGTGGTAGGTGAAACCCTAATGTAAAATGAATCTTGGCCACACAATGAAATTAAATCTTGGTCATTCATTTCACTTTAGGAAAACTATAAATAGGGGTCTCCTCTCATTTCAAAAAGAGAGTTGAGTTGTTGTGTAAAGACATGCTGCAAAAATTTAATGAGAATTGCATTATTTTAGTGGATTCTTGCATTTCTTCACATGTGTGCATGATTCTTCTCCTCAAAATTAGATTTTACCTTTTCTATTCTAAGTTTTATGTTTCTTTTAGTTAATTCATGCCGCACTTTAATGGTGAAGAATTTTATGGTGTTGATGCCTCCCTTGTTCATACTTTTTGTTGTTTATTGATGATGAACAACATTATAAAGTTAGTTTGAACATTCCTTGATTGCTGCACTTAAAATTCATCTATTATTCATGCTTCATGGTGAATGGATAGCTGAAAATTTACAGACCTTAGAAGATTGCACTAGTTTCATGAGACTGTAGGTTGTCTTGGTTAAGTGGAACTTAGTTTTAGGAAGGCTGTCCACTCTAGCATCCTCCATTGTTACTGTTCAACATTAGTTTCAGTTCTAGGAACCCTTCTATCCCTTTTCCCTTCTAAATTTTCTTTGAAATTGAAGTTAAGGTAAATTTCCAACATCATTGTAAAGACAAATCTAATATTAAGCATGGTGTTTAGACAGTTGTTTTGAACTTGCAACAATTGCACCTCATTTCAAAATTTCACAAAACTCCATTTGAAGATCCAATTTCTTTCAAACTTAGTGAACCATAAATGCCTGTTGGGATTACCAGCAAATCACGTCAACCAATTGATTTATTTTTTCAATTCATGACCAAGCACCTAAGAGACCTTGGGGTTATTGTATGAAACTTAGTTGCATATTTTCACCTTTCAAGAGAGGGATTGCACTTGTGCATTGTTTGTGTTGTGAAGTGCAAAAAAACCCATCAACAGAACTAGTGGTAGAAGGAGGGCCTCTTAGCTAGGTTGGATCAAATTGGTTCCTTCTCCTCTCAAAGGTTTCATAGAGTATTAAGATCTACACTAGACAAAGGGGAGTTCCAAGAGCTTAAAACCCCTACCAAGGCTAAAAGAGCCAAGAAAGGGGAAGCATCAGCCTCAGCCCTACCCACTTAGCCCACTTCACCTCCATCCTCACCATCTTCTTTCATCCCTTCCCTCCACTCTTCCCCTTCACTTTCAAACATCTCCTTCTTCTCCCCATCTATCCCAAACTAACTTTCACCCCTTTGCTTCCCATAGCCAAAGCATTGCCCCTATCCCAACAATTCACTTCCAAGGCACAACCTCAATTACTGTTGCTCCTTTTCAGCCACAGGTTACTATAGCACAACTAGCATAGCCTCCACCTCCCACGATGGATTGGTTGGGTAATAATCCATCTCCACTATCCTTCAACGATTACCATGACATGCCTAAGAATTCGAAAGGCTTTTGCACTAAGTTACATCCACATGATACACAAAGGACGACAAAAGGACACATTAAGATCTTCCAAACAACCCTAAAGGATATGCAAATAGAACATGAAGATGTGGCTTGTAGGCTCTTTTCCTACTCCTTAGGGGAAGAGGCCTTTTATTAGTACATACATTTGCCTACAGGATCCATTACCACTTGGGATCAATTAAAGGACACTTTCTTGTAGAAATTGAAGATCTTGATCAACCCCTTTGAGCTATATCAACAGTTCATGTCCATGTGAAGGGAGGTCAACAAGCCAATTAGTTCCTTCAATGATCGGTTCCCTCAAGCGTACATGAAGTTGCAACTACCCTATGTGGTCGATGACGCATCAGCCAGATTAGTCTACTACATAGCCTTAGAAAATCTCACATCCGCACTAGTAAAGAGAATGCGCCCACCACCGGTGAGGTTGGTAGATGCATATATGCAGAAGTAGTCACATAAAGCACCAACTTGGGGTATCACATTGCTAGTCTGCTTCCATCATTGGGACCATATCCCAATCCAATGCAGGTCTAATGACTTACCCATGCCTTGGGCCATCAAACACCAATGATGAATCAAGTTCCATAGCTATTGATAGTGTCTCATCCAGGGCATCCATTGAACCAGGAACCTCTAGTGCCTCATTACTTGAAACAAAAGAAACAAAAAACTTACTCTTAGTAGCCTCAAGTGTCTACATACCTGCAAAGCTTTGAGTTCCCACCTTCTCAACAGAATCAGCCCGCAGTGCACCCGGTCTTCCTTCAGAGTCCAACCTCACAATTGAATAATGCCAAGAAAGATCAAATTGGCGAGTTGATGAAATTAGTAAAGAAGTTGTATATTGAAATGACACACTTGAGGAAACAAAATAACCAACTGCAGGTCTCCCAAAGGTGTATCCAAGCTAATCTCACTCGAGATAACCATGATGACCATGATGCGGGTGCCTCCTCCAGACATAACTATGAGAGAGGTCAAAATTCAGGCCAAGGCTTTGAGAGAAGGCCTTCACAAAGATAAAATATCACTTGGAATATGATGTCGAACAACAAAGGCATCCCCACATCTATTGACCAAGTGGCTAATGCTGATAAGACAACAAGTGGAGTGTATTTGGCAAAGGCATCCTTATCCGGGTGGTGCCGCATTCACAAAAAAAATAGGCATTCCGAGTTGGATTGTATAAAATTTCAAATTGCGATAGAAATTTTCCAAGTGCAAGTTCAAAATGCTATAGATGATGTCAGATGCAGAGACATAGTTTTGTCTAAACCATATGATTCCTTAATACTGGTGGTTAATCAAGCTTGTTTCTTGTGAAGTGAAAGCAATGTACCCAAGAAGGAGACCACTGACCCAAAGAATGAAGAAGCAAAAGAGGTAAGCAACGAAAGCCCCCAAATATTTGATTCAGTATACAATGGTCCAGTAGATGAGGAAGAGCCACGTGAAGATGAGGTTCAAATATTCCATCAAAGGATAAATCCTTACAACTTAAGAAATAGACAAGTAGGTGGTCCTTTCATGACCTCTACTCCCCCCAATAACCTCAGTACTCCGCCTGAACCAAATGCCAGTAATAAACCGGGTTACCCTCAAGTGCCAACCTAGTACTTCAATAAGAATAGGCAAAAAAACCAAACTCAGAGTCAACCTACTAGCTCCTCTCAAGATAGATCTTTTGAGGAAAAAAATGAACAAATTGGGGAATATGTGGCAGGAGAATTCAAGAAAGTTAAACTAAACTTGTTAGCTTTCAAGTTACTTAGAGTCCCAATGGTTAGAAATTCCTTCTTTAGGATGCTCAATGGGACTAACCCATCCAAGTCAACTCAAGAAGTACCCACCAAAAGGGTCTCCTTTGACACCTCACAAAATGAGCCTGTAGTTAGAGAAATCCTGGGAAAGCAAACAAACCAACCTTCAAATTAGAAATTAGACAAGCAAACGACTAAGGAGAAAAATACAACACAATCCTGTGATAAAGCCAATGACAAGGACAAAGCATAAGTAGCTCAGGCTGATGTTTCAATGGGATTGTTCCAAGGGAAGTTGGAGACCCCTCTCTTCTTGACCACCATCAGAATATTTGGAAATAATCTACATAATTGCTTGCTTGATTCAGTAGCCTCAACCAACATTATGCTTTTGGCAGTATGCAAAGACTTAGAGAAAACTCCAACTCCCTCTCGATGGAAGGTGACTCAATTTGACAAGATAGAAGTGAACATTGTTGGAGGAATCAACAAGATACCCATGCAGATTACTATCGATCTGAGGGTGCAACAGGTGATTGATATTCAAGTTGTAGACATTCTTGACACATATGGCATCATACAAGGAAAATATTTCACCCAAGCCTTGAACAAATATGTAGCAACATATTATTCTCACTTGTGGCTATTGTGGAAGGGGCTACCTAACCAGATTCGCATCAATCAGGACCCTTGCATGAAGTTCATGATTACGGAGTACATCAACACAAATGAGGTGTTGTTCACAGAAACAAAATTGGGCAACTACTGTCCCGTGGCTTATCATGATGAGCAAGAATTCCCAAAAGAGGAAGTGGTTGACGAGGTCTTTCTTGTGTTGTGCAGTACACCCACCAACCTAACCCACACACCTAAGAGCATAGTGGCATTTATTTAATCTAACAATGAAGAATCCAATGAGGATGGTAGCCTTAGATTGTTGGATGGATTCTAGGAGCATGCAAGATCAGGTCAGCCTACATAATGATGTCCACTCAGAATTTGAATGCTACTTGTTCCAAACAACAGTTGAATATATTAAGGGACAAGTCACCCCAAAATGGGAACTCCAAATAGAGTAGCCAAACCAAGACCATGTAGAATCCACGGAGTCACCCAAAGCTATTGAAGTAGATATACTACCAAGGAAGGAAATGAGCTCCACTGGCTCCAAATTCAAAGAGTCCTTTAATTTTTGGATGCTCACTTTGATGGGTCCAAGTCCAAGGAAGGAGCTGGAGCCGGCTTTGAAATCATTAGCCCCACAAGTAAGACTTATTTTTCTTCCCACAGACTTCAATTCTATTGTACCAATAATGTAGCAAAGTATGAAGCATTAGTTCATGGAATCTTAATGGAATTAATGAAAAGGGTAAAAATGCTCCAAGGCTTTGGTGATTCAGAGTTAGTAGTGAAACAAATTAGGAAGCTCTACTCTTATCATGATAGAAGACTAGAAAACTATAGGCATAGAGTCTAGGATCTCATAGAGGGACTGGATGCATTTAATATTTAGCTAATCCCATGTTCCAAAAATCATACTGCCTTTGTGTTGGCCCAAGCCGCTAGCACCCTCCAGCCTTTGTCCTTGGCTAGATTGAAGAAGTTTACTATAGAGCTCACCTCTACTTTGTCAGTTACCAACAATGTCACCAATTTCCAAGTAGTCAATGATGATAAACATATCTTGGACTTCATCACAAGCTCCGATGTGTTTGCAACCCAAATTATTGATGAAATAGAGCCTGAGGAAGCTGAATTAGACATAGAGGGAGTCATTAACCTAAATAAAAAATACCATGAGGTATGGTTCATCTGGAGTAGATATTTGATTTAGATCATATAAGAGATCAAGATCAATAGACTAAGGACTCAATTGATAACCGGTGTGATGCTCATAACCTAGGTATGGTTGAAGAAATCAAGAATGTGTTCATCGAAAAAGTGTGCACTCGAGATGAAAGGAAATGGATCATAGATGCCTTGCACACATAGCATAATGTTATTACTTGGAGTTATGAAGAATTAAAGACATATGACACTTCAATTATTACTCACACCATTCCCCTCAAACCCGATGTGAGGCCTTTTTGGTAGTGGAAGTGCCCAATCAACGCATTGCTGGATCCCATCATCTACAAAGAAGTTTAGAAGTTGTTGTCTATCCAAAATATTTTACTAGTTAGGCACTCCACATGGGTGGAAAATTTGGTTTTGGTTAGAAAAAAAAGAATGATGTGATCAAATTATGCGTAGATTTCTAGAATTTGAATAGAGCTTTTGAAAAGGACAATTATCTAGTACCCTCATTGGATGAAGTATTTCAAATAGTTAATGGATCTTAGATGATGTCATTTTTGGATGGATTCATTAGGGTACAATTAGGTGATGGTACAGTATGAAGACAGGCACAAAATGACTTTCACTACAAAATGGCGAATTTTCACATATAGAAGAATGTCGTTTGGGTTAATCAACGTTGGTGCCACATTTTAGCGTGCAATGGATATTTCCCTCAAGGATATGATTGGAAAGTGCATAATAATATATATGGATGACCTCACTATGTTCTTTAAGAAAAGAGGGGACCACGTCTCTGATTTGTGCAAGGTTTTCCAGAAATGCAGAGAGTTTGGCATTTCACTGAATCCAAAGAAGTGTATCTTTGGAGTTACAAAAGGTAAGCTACTAG
The DNA here is from genome assembly GCA_007258455.2 of Sequoia sempervirens. Classification (NCBI taxonomy): domain Eukaryota; kingdom Viridiplantae; phylum Streptophyta; class Pinopsida; order Cupressales; family Cupressaceae; genus Sequoia; species Sequoia sempervirens. The sequence continues at coordinate 1,159,225,013 of VDFB02271358.1, read as the reverse complement.
GGCACATGATCTTAGAAAAAGGGATCTCAATAGACCCCAAAAAAATCCAAGCTATACTAAAGATTCAACTTCCAGGCAACAAGAAATAATTGAAATATTTCTTAGGGAAAATCAACTTTTTCTGAAAGTTTATCACGTGCTTCATTGAAATCGTCAAACCGCTAAATGCTATGCTTAAGAAAGATGCCAGAGTAGAATGTACACTAGAAGCCAAGTAGGATTTCAAAGAAATCAAGAAAAAAATTACTGATACACCAGTGTTGGTCAGTCCAGATTATCTGAAGCCATTTTATATTTATTCATTTGCTTCAGACCACTCTTGCACCAACATATTCATGCAAAAAGATGACGAAGGGAGTGAACACCCTAGTGCCTTCATGAGTGCCCCAATGAAAGATGTAGAGTTAAGGTATCACAATGTTGAAAAACAAGCATATTCCTTGGTTAGAGGAGTTAAGAAATTATGGCATTACATCTTGAGGAACAAGGTGTTTGCAATTGTTCCAGATCCAACAGTCAAGACTTTGTTAATGCAGAATGAGCTGGGAGAATGGAGAGAAAAATGGGTCACGTTATTACAAGAATATGACATGGAGATTCAACCCATGAAATTGGTCTGAGGGAAAGAACTCACTCGAACAATAGCTGAAACTGGACCTAAACTCATCATGCAACAATACTAGTTGGAAGATATTTCTCTTGGAGAGTGGTACAATGACATTGTCTACTATTTGTTGAACAACTAGTGTATGTCTTGGCTGCAAGGGGTACACAAGCATGCTCTAAGACTAAAGATCAACAACTACGTGTTACAAGGATCTATATTGTAAAAAAAAATCATGAGGGAATCTATCTTAGATGCCTTGGAAAAGAAGAAGCAACCAGGGTACTGAAAGAATTTCATGACAAATTTGGCACTCGACACAGATCCAACCCTTCAACCAACCACTAGATTCTGCGGGCTAGGTACTACTGGTTGACGGTGTTTAAGGATGTGCATAACCATGTCAAAACCTATCACATTTGTCAAATTTCTACTACCAAAGAAAGGAATGTTGTTGTCCCTGTTGGTGTAATTAATATTTAATTAGACTTTACATAAGTTTACTTAGGTAATTATTTAATTCCTAGGTTAATTAGTTGTCATCCTTATCTTGTTGAGCTATCTTGTTGCTCAAGATAAGATTAGGGTTATGCATCTTTGTTTTTATAAAGAAAATTATTATCTTGTAATTAAGAATTCTCGACTAATATTATGTTGCACATCTTTTTGCAACCTCTCTTCTTTTTCTGATTTTCTCTTTTGTGGAAGGTATAATCGATTTGCAAATCTGATCTTGGTTTCTAATGGTCCCGCTACAACCAGTCCTGGAGGTAAGATCAATCACTCAACATGGCCTTGAATTTATTGGTTCGGTAAGCCCACCATCCTCTATAGGCCACATGTACATTCTAACCGCTTCTGATTACTGCACTAGATGGATAGAAGCAATAGCGTGTAGGTAATGCACTACTGAAGTTGTTACTATTTTTTTAGAAAGCTTTATTTTGAATCACTTTGGTTGCCCATTTTCCCTTATGTGTGATAATGGCCTTGCCTTTTTGTCTCTTAAGTTTGCTAGTTGGGCCTTTGATTATGGGATTGCACTTAAATTTTCTTCCAACTATTACCCTTAGGAAAATGGCCTAATTGGATCAACAAATAAAAATATGATAACTGTGATCAAGAAACTGCTTGATAGGAATCCCAAAGATTGGCACACCCAACTGCATTTTTCCCTCTGGGCAGATCATACATGCCATAAGACTGCTCTGGGTAATTCCCCATTCCACCTCATCTATAGCCTAGAGCCCATCTTCCCCACCCACCTCAAGATCCCCACGCTCTAGTTTCTCAACACATACTATGAGGAAGGAGACCTTCAAGAAGCTAGTTTAGCTAAGTTATTGCATTTAGAAGAAGTTCGTGACAGAGCAATTGAAATTTTTTCCAAACACCAGGGTGAAGTCAAAAGACAGATGGATCGTCGAGCCAAAGTAAAGGCCTTTAGGATCACTGATTTAGTCCTCTATTGGGACAAGGCCCGTGACAAGAAAGGGGGACATGACAAATTCAACAAGCTCTGGCTTGGCCCCTTTCATATTTTGGAAATTTTAGGATAAAATACCTTTTGCCTCAAGACACTCACTGGAGAGGATGTCCCATTGCATGTCAATGGATAGCACCTCAAGCATTATTTCCTTGCCTGATTTGTTCAAGCTCATCCTTTGTATATAGGTGTACATAGGTTAGTTTAGGTTCTTTTGCTTTGCTACTTCACTTTCTCCTCGCTTTTTGCTCTATTTTCCAAATTTTGTTTTTGTTGAGGTTGTTTCTCTATTTCAACGTGGTGGCCATGCTTGGTTCGTGAAGAGGCCTCGCTTTGTTGATCACTCCTATTTTTTCTTTGGATAAGTCTTCATCCATGCCCTTGATTTTGACTACTCCCATGAAATGAGTTTCTTTATTTTAACTCTGACTTGATTCAAGGTGGAACCCTTTGTTGAATCCCCTCATGTTTATCTCAGATCATACACGAACATACACTTTAAATATTTTTGATGAGTTGTACAATATTTGTTATGAGGTTCCAACAAGTGAAATATTGAGTCTACTCTAGTGACCATTATTCAGTGCTTATACAATTGAGCAAAAGAAAAGGAGTATTAAAGGAAATATTATGGAAAATAAAAGAAAGTATTGAAACAAGCAACTGTGTGGGTGTGTAGACATCTCTATCGATACTATGTACACCCGATTGGAAATAGAGCAATATTTGTAGGGTCACAGTGACAACACTATTAGGGCTATGGATGCTTGGCTAGTAGCGGAGCAATGTCCAAGTTACTTTTGGGGTTAAACATTTTACGTAGCTTTCCTTGACTGATTGACTATTCTTTGTATGGTCTCTAAGGAATGGAAATGAACTCACTATGTACACACTTTTGAGATATCTCTATGGTTAGATTCAACTAAGGATCCCATCCTCCTTTGAGTTCCTAGTTCACTTATGTAAACTGACTTCTGGTTGATAGAACCAGAGATTTTGGGTTCTAGATGAATCCTTACCTTTAGAACACTTTGGAGCATTCTCCTAGTGGAGTCATGATTTTTTGTGCCTATAGCACAAGCCCCATTCGGAATGGGGACCCCCTCTCTCCTTTTTCATTTTTCGGGTCACTTTTTACCTTCTCCTCATTTTGCATGCCCCCAATTTTGACCTTCAAGTGGTCAGGAGTCCTAAAGTCATCATCCTCCAGTTGACCAAAACTCACCACCCCAAAATTTTCTAAGTCTTTGGCCCTTGCAAGAATTCCCTTGCGAGTTTTCTTTGGCTCATTGCCCTGACATCCTCCAAGTCTTGTGGGTCTGCGGTTATGGGCTTCCTTTTGCACAACATTGTCATCTTCTTGTTGTTCAAACTTTGGATGATTCGGGATGTCTACCCGCATGGCGAGTCTCACAACCTTCTCTGTCATCATTTCCTGGCCATTCGCTAACAACAAAGCCTCAGGGTCACCCCACACTCGGGTTCCATGTTTCCCTCCACTGGTTCATCATTTCCCGCACTCCAACTGCTCCACTGACTGTCATACCCTACATTTAATGTAGGTCATTAATGATATTTTTTCTTAAATAGGCATTGCAACCTATCATTTTCACACTTTCCAGTCAAATTTTCTTAGAGGAGAATGGAAATTGAAGCCCCCACACCTGTGTAATCTCCAGGAGGATCAACAATGTGATCATCATCAAAATCATGCATCATCTCCAAGTAAGTTTTCCTTCGGCCTCTTGGAATGCATATTTTTCTGTAGCTAGGGTCTGTAAAACAATGATTAAAACCTCAAAGGGAATAATTAAACATTCGGTGACCTTCCTAACAGTCTACCCAGTAAAAACTCATCTGAAATTTCTTCAAAAAATTGTTCAAAAGTGCCCCAACAATCTTACAGAACCTTGCTTCGTCGGCACCGTTCTTCGCAGGACATCAACCCCTCTACGGCCCACATCATCCTCATCCCGGTTGAAGCAAAAACTATCATCCTCCTCACTAAGAATGCTACCACAACAACAAAAAAATTATTGATCATGAAGGCAGGATTTTAGCAGATTTTTTTGCCAAGTCTATAGGCAAGACATTCCATATCCCCACATTTAACGTAATGGAGGAAATTGAGAAGGGATATGCTGATAACATGTGGAAAGAGGACCCTCTAGCATGCAATAGACTAATCAACAAACATTGGTTGAAGGAGAAGAGGGCCAGTGCCACTAAGGTGCCACAAGAACTATTTAGAAGTGACTTCCACGAGGAATACCATGACTTAGTCACCCTACTGAGTAGGGTAATGGACCTCCCTACCACAACCTTCTTTGAGGAATGGATTTTCTACTTCATCAAGGAGATCAACTAAGGTGAAAAAAAATTCCACTGGTTAAGATCATCAGTGACAACATGCATAATCAACTTATGGTTGTGAAGAAAATATCCAAATTCTATATGACCTCCTATCTAGTGTACCTCCTAGCAGAAAAATTCCCGTACAAGGGCCTCTTCATTGCAAGTAACCTGAAGGAAAAGAAGGGATACCTCAAGGTATATGACCACTACCCTTAGTTGCAATATAGAAACTTTAAAAAGGAATATCAAAGGGTAAATGATTCCTTTATTTGGTCACATCATCAGGCTCCTAGGAGGAGACTTTAAAAGAAGAGTGTCACACAACGCCAAAGCCTTCATCCTGTGGTTTGGGTATCTATTCATATAGTTCCCAAAATTTACATATATCAGAACAAAGGGATTCTCTAACAAGCCTTACAAGTGAACAAACTATCCCAATGACTGCATGATTATGTTAGAGGTTTCTCAAAAACTACAGAATGCCCACATCCTATTGAGTGACAAAAATAGAGCAGTGATCCCGTATCCTCTAACCTTTGGGCAAGGAATGTATTCCTTCCCTGCCGCCAAATGTGTGGGGTATTCAGAGAAGGAATTGGTAGAGTACAATCTAGACCTCCACACAGGCTAGGGTGGAATGGACCCATATGGAAAATTGAAGAAATGGGTAGGAAGATAGTATGCTCATCGACCTCATGTTGAAGACTTCTTGGAAAATTGCCAAGATGATAAGGAAGTGTAGATGAGGCACTACATAAGAATGACCGCTCAATTTGTGAGGTCAGTGAATCTATTTCTAGTGCCTGACTAAATAGTAGAAGAAGATGATACCATTGTTGATGAAAGGTTTAATGTTGTGGCCAACTTGCCTTTACCATTGATAGACTGGAGTGAAGAAGAGGTCAATGACCTCGATATATTGACAAGGCCTATTGAGAAAAGAACAAAGAAGTGGGTAGATGCCCAGATTGCTCAACTCAAGGTACAAGGCACTATGTTAACTTATGATGAGCTCGAAGATGAGCTTGAGAGTGAAATAGATATGGGAGAAGCTGTTACCCCAACAAAGGAGGCACCCAAATACCCTCCTGTGACAAGGTCATAGAAAAGGAAGGATGTACTCGAGGGAAATCCCAAGCACAAGGTGTATACAGGGAAGGTTTTAGAGGGAGAATCTTCAAGGAAAACAAAGTGAACAAGGGGATTGTAAGTGAAATTACCATAATTGAGGAGGACCCCCAACACGAAGGAGAAGAAGAAACCGAGTGGTCGTGTTCACTACCTACCACCTACCACATCTTAGGCATTGTATGTTTCATCTCCACTCACCATGGAAATCTCAGTCGACCTTGCTTCCACATCACCAATGACCTCAGTAATGGTACTAGACTCCTCCTCGACTACTGCATCCCCACCATTGTCCTCCTCGTTCCCTCCTCCACTACCCACTCTCTTTGTCCCAATGCTTGCAACAACTACTGTTACTATGCCACCTCTCACTCTACCAGATGCCTTAACAAAATACATGCAAAGTATACCTACTGAGATTTCTAGAGTAATCATGAATCCTACAGTTCAGGCCTTGATGGCCCAAATTGTTTCTGGCCTACCTCTTCCTCCGCCACCTACAAATCCACCAAAGATGGAGGCTACAATGCAAATTTATGAAGAGATGGAGAAGCGCGAAAGGGATGTCATGAAAGGCATAGTTGAAGAACCTGAGGACCCTTTCCAAGATGATTATTTTGAACACCCTAAGGGTAGGTTGGACATAAACTTAGACATAGTGACATCTGATGAAGAAAGGTCACATTCCTTGAAGGAAGACACCGAAGCCCTCATCAAAAAATATATAATAGAAACCTTAGATCAAGAGTTGGAAGAGGAGTTGTCTTAGTAGCTCAGACATGTAGGTGAAAAGGCCAACTTTGAGGAGCTTGTTTCTGAGGAGAAAGCTAATATTCATGTCAGCGTGGAGATAGTCTAAGAGCCTCCACTAATAGGCCAAGATGAGGACCCTGTCCAAGAAGAGGAAGTGCCTCACAGAAAGGAGGAGGAAGATAAAAAAGAAGAAGATGCACTGAGGAAGAGCCCTAACCTTGAGCATCATTTTGTGCTCGAGCATACAGAAGGGGAGGCACCCCAGAAGGATAATGCCACTAAAGAAAACATAGCCTTTGCTGAGTTAGAAAAGGAAAAAGCTATATAGATTGAAGACTTAGATGAAGAAGAAAGAATTGAACAAGAGGCTCTTGTTCATGAAGAAGAACAACCTCAAGATGAACAAAGAGAGGAAGGTGATCATGAATCACCCAAAGGAGAAACCAAGGCACCCAATTGGCTGGAGTGGCAACAACAAAAGAAGACTCTAGTGGCTTCTAATCCAAAGGCTAAACTCAAAGCCATACTAGCTAGGGCGTAGACAAAGACAAGAAAGGAGAAAAATCCTAGAGTCCACTCTCATATCACGGTTGACACCTCTGGATCAAGAATAATACAGATTGCTACCCCTGCGATAGATAAGGATGAAAGAACTCGTTACAATATCTCGACCATTAACTTGGGTCCAACAACTAGAGAGTAGAAGATTGATGAATTCCAAGGGTCAGTAGCCACAATAATGCAACAAATGAATAAAGATCGGTCCTCCAAAGAAAAACTAAAAGCACAAGTGGCGGATCTCACTGCCTACATCCAACAATGGACATCCTTAGAGGAAGAGGCTCTGAAAACATCATTTACACCCCCTCTTCTCTCCCAATAAGAGTTAAATCAAATGGAATAGATGAAGAACTAGACCAAGTCCACAGGGGATTGGTTCCAATGGGTGATCTACAATGGTGACGTGGGCATCCGTCATGCTGCCCAAATGTTCAACAAATTCTGGGATTTGCAAAAATAGTTGGAGACCACTAAGAAGACTTGTCATAGGTTCACCGAGCTACACAGGATCATGTATCCTAAGCTTGATACCATTCTTAAGTTGCTTAAGAAAACATGGGAGAAGGAGTTAGGAATCATTAAGGATGATCACTGGCTAGTGGAGAATTGGAAGATGGGCTTGGATAATAGAAAGGAAGTCCTAGAGAGGGTCTTGTATGAAGTCGAGGTCAACCTTGAATGGTTCATGGAGCATAGGACTGATAGTGAGGACTACCTCAAAACAATGACAGACTATGACATGCCCACCCTAGAGTTGGATCTAGAGAAAATCAAGCCATTCTTCCATAAGAAGATGGAGCAAGGGGCTATAGATGCACTGAAACCAAACTTCATGGACTTCATTGTAAGGGTATTGACTCAATCTGAGCAGGTCATCAAAGCCATGCCCAAATGCACCAAACATTGGGAGCAGGTTACTAGAAGATTCAAGAAGCTGACCTTTCAAATCCTCCAACGCGACATCATGGAATGGGACAAGCTCCAAGCTCTGATTGGAAAATTTGTGGAGTATGAAACCCTTCAGAAGAATGCAGGGAAGCTAGTCATTGATGATGAGTACCTAACAATATAGCTGAAAAAAGGAAGGTAGTCACTAGAAGACAAAATCGCTATAGTGTCAAGGCCACTAGAGGACAAAATAGAGAAAACACAAAGATGTATTTTATAATGTTATATTTTGGGGGTAGGTGAAACCCTAATGTAAAATGAATTTTGGCCACACAACGAAAGTAAATCCTGGCCATTCATTTCACTTTTGGAAAACTATAAATAGGGTTCTCCTCTCATTTCAAAAGAGAGTTGAGTTGTTGTATAAAGACATGCTACAAAAATTTAATGAGAATTGCATTGTTTTATTGGATTCTTGTGTTTCTTCACACATGTTCATGATTCTTCTCCTCAAAATTATATTTTAGCTTTGTTGTTCTAATTTTTAAGTTTCTTTTAGTTGTTAGTTCATGCTGCACTTTAATGGTGAAGAATGTTATGGTGTTGATGCCTCCCTTGTTCATAATTTTTGTTGTTTATTGATGATGAACAACAGTGTAAAGTTAGTCTGAATATTGCTTGATTGTTGCACTTAAAATTCATCTATTATTCATGCTTCATGGTGAATGGATAACTCAAAATTTACAAACCTTAGAAGAACTCACTAGTTTCATGAGTCTGGAGGCTATCTTGGTTAAGTTAAACTTAGTTTTAGGAAGGTTGTCCATAGTAGGATCCTCCATTGTTACTGTTCAACATTAGTTGCAGGTCTAGGAACCCTTCTATCCCTTTTCTCTTTTAACTTTTCTTTGAAATTGAAGTTAGGTAAAGTTACAACATCATTGTAAAGCCAAATTTGATGTTAAGCATGGAGTTTAGACTGGTGTTTTGAACTTGCAGCAATTGCACCTCATTTCATAATTTCACAAAACTCCATTTGAAGATCCAATTCCTTTCAAACTTAGTGAACCATAAATTCCCTTTGTGATTACCAACAAATCACATCCATCAACTGAGCTATTTTTGCAAGTCATGACCTGACACCCGAGAGACCTTGGGGTGATTGTCTAAAACTTAGTTGCAAATTTTCACCTTTCAAGAGAGGCATTGCACTTGTGCATTGTTTGTGTTGAGAATTGCAAAAACACCCATCAACAGTTATCTCTTAACATACCTCATCTTTTCAAATGCAATCTTATCACCATCCTATTGTTCTAAGCATTGCCATAAAAATCCCAAGTATTGTACCTAGAATGGGGTATGTTATTCCTATGTGACATAGTCTTTGGAGATCACATCCTTGCTCTCTTATGATGCATACATCCATTCCATTCACTACGACCTATCCTTTTTACCCATCCATCTATCATGAACCTTTTATCCCTTATCCTATCACCCACCCTTTCATCCATCAATCCCCTCTATCTCCTTACACCTAGACTTGGTTTTTTCTTGTCATTGATATCTAGCACAAAGGCTACCCAAATTTTCATCCATTTACATCTCAAAAATCCAAAAAAAATAAAAAAAATCCAAAACATAAAAACTAAAATCAAAACATTTCCAAAATCCAAAAAAACAAAAACATTTTCAAAAAAAAAATAAACATTTCCAAAATCCAAAAAACAAAACATTTTCAAAAAAAAATCAAAACATTTCCAAAATCCAAAAAATAAAAAAATATTTAAAAATCCAAAAGATAAAATATTCCCAAAAATCCAAAAAAATCAAAATATCCCCAAAAATACAAAAGTAATGGAAAAAGGTCCTGAAAAAAGAAAAAAGAATCAAATAGCCAACAAGAATCCAAGAAATAAAATCAAACTAGATCACTTCTTCCAATCTATTCAACTCCTTCAAATCAATCTTCAATCAATCAATCCTCTAATCAAATCACTCCAACTTAAATCATTCCAAGCAAATCAATTCGTCAATTCAATTCATCAATCATCATCCAAATCTTCAAATCAATCATCTTCAATCATTCCAAGAATAATCCAAATGCAAGTCAATCCTTAATCCATACCAACCAAGATAATCAATCTTGCCAAATTATCCAATCACATCCTTTGGGCTTGATCTAATCTTGTTGTAAACCCAATCAATTAATCAATCATCCTTGTGATGATCTAGGAATATATCGTTCCCCGCAATGACAACACTATCATCATCATCAATCAATCAATTACTCATTTGTCTACAGCTTGACAAGGGCAATACCTTGTTTGTTTTTGTATCATTTGTGCATGCATGCATGCTTGCTTGTGCGTGTTATCATTTTTATTTTGCATTTGCATCAAATCCGAATCACTCCTAGCTAATATTCATATCTCATATCTAGACAAGGTTGTATTATGTTGGGGCATGAGACACATCATCACCTTGGTCTTTATACCTTGGTGCATAACGTCTAGTGCTACATCAAACATATGATTGCTCACTTTATTGCATAATAAAATGTTATTCTTCTCTTTCATTCACTTCCTATCTTGTATCATTCATCTTATCCCTCCTTTATCGTTTCATTCATTTCGAGAGCATACCCATGTTTTTCCAACCCGCCTATCCTCTCAAGGGGGTATCATCATCATCGTCATATCTTTCACATCATCATTATCATATCCTACATCATCATATTCTTCTATCATACCTTTTCTTCATTCATCTTACTTCTCACTTCCTCAAGTGGTTGGGGCATCATCGTTTTTTCCTCTATCCATACCTTAGCTTCTTTGAAATGATGTTACTCTACACAAATCTCACCATCTCAAACATCATTTCAAAGAGGGGAAAAATGTAGACACCCAAAATTGTCATGTCATAACAGTACCTAGTCGATACATGACCTTGTAAAACATCTTGCAATATTTTACCCTAGGTCATTATCTTATCCCATTTATCCCACCTAATCACCTTCCCAATTAATTAAATAAATCTCATTTATTTAATTAATTCACCATCACATGTCTCAAAATAATACAATTAAATATTTGAATTACTTCCCCAACTTTTACCACATTGCAACATGTGTCACATCACTACAACTCTTCACATGCACAAATAATTTAAATAATTATTTTATTTATATTATGAGATTCCCGCTCACATCCTATTTTTAGCCCCAATAATTGTGCATCATAGACATATTTTCCTCCAAAATAAATAAAATAATCCCACTTATTCCCACTCAGATCCTAATTTTAGCCTCATGTCATAACCCACTTAATGTGCATCATGTTGATGCCAAAATTTGACAAACAACAACCTTATGGGAAACTCAATTAATGGGGGACCAATTGTGTGAAAGTAAGTGACCTCTGGGTTTTTAAAGAAGCCGACTTCTTCTATAATTGGGGTTTTGGAATGGGAAAATGAAGGAGATATATAAAATAAAAATATAACTAAGGTGATTAGCCAAAAAGTAGGTGCGGGCATGGTAAATCTATCTTTTGGATGAGATCTAAGGGCTCGTTCAACAATCTGCATGTCCTAGAATAACAAAAATCAAAGATGAAAACCTGAATAATTTATCCAATAACATAAAATAACTCCCATACACATTTACTAAAAGGAAAAGTCAAAGACATGGTCTAAATCAAAAAACTTATATGAAATCATAGAAGTCTTGAAAATAAACTACTCAGTACAGTAATGGCATAGTATAATGTTTTGTTAAATAGCTAAGAAATAGAAAGGTCAAACAATGGCACAGTCTATGAGTCTTATACAATAATCTAAAAACAATACAAAAGGCTTGGTGTGTTTCACAATTTTCTATATGTTCCGAACTCATTTTCAAAAAGAAGCAGTATATTTAGAAAATAATCCCACCACCTAAAAGCCAGTAACATAAACGATTCCTTCATCATGAGCAATGATGCCTAGAGCAATAATAGAAAAAGATTTTGAGCCATAGAACACAGTCACCCTCGAGCCAAATGCATCCTTTGCAAATGATGGTAGTGGTCCTAGTGTAGAAGCAACAAAACCTTGTGCAGACATATGTTGCTCACCCACAAAGTCAGTTAGGACATGTGGAAATATGGCAGGGCTCGTTGATCACTCCTTCCCTCCCTTCAATGAAATCCCCATGCAGAAGACATTTGGAGAAATCTTCGCTACTAGCGCTGGCTGTGGGGTCTGCCAAAAAAGTATATGAGGAACGATGCTAGGTGGCATGCGGGTGGAGCTCGGTTGAGAAGCAAAGGGAAGCAGGCTTCAAATGCCTGTGGTGCTGACACGTGGAAGAATGGCGGGGCTTAGAAGAGGAGTGAAGGAAGAAATCCTTGTGAGGAGCACACAGTGGACACATGGTGACAAGGGGTGAAGTTCTTCAAAAAGAGGCCAAAGAATATTCAAATGTATGAGGCACGGGCGAAAGCCAAGAAAAATAGTATATCAACCCGAAAGGAGCTCGAGGGATTTTTTAAATCCGCAGCTTTTGGTGACTAACGCGGGAATTTCACCTATGGAACAAGGAACCCAAATTTTTTTGTTCTATGACTAGAGCCTTATTCATTGGCGATGGAGTCATAGCTTCAAGAGAGTAGTCTACAAAGGTAGCCAGTTGGCCTCAGATGGTGTTGATATGTCACGTAGATTCTCATGTGCTTCGTGTAGATCAATCACTTCTTTGAATTGCAAATTCATGGATATCTCGGTCCTAGACTCAAGTTGAAAGAGCAATCGTACTATCTGATGAGTGATACCCTCAATATCCTCTACAGTAGGGGGTTGAATAAAGCTTTGAAAAGTAGATATTTCCTGCTACTTATCTTCAATCTTCATTGCAATCTGCTCTGTAGTGGCCACTAAATCATTGGAAAGAAATGGGGAGGGCAGGCCCATCTAAGTTAGCTAGGAGAATTTTTCCCGCATGTTTTTCATAGTTCAACCCAGGGTGGCAGAGCAATCACTAGCATGGAGGATGGCTGCGTGGCAACAGATGAACTCTTTCACTTTCTTGGCAACTGACTTCCTGTCCTCAATCCCCATGTGCACTAAGTCCTCATTCAACACTGTGTATAGCTTATCCAACAATTTTTTCACCTTGGGAACCTTTTCTGCAATGAACTATGGGAAATACTCAATCATTCCATGAAATTCCCTACTTAAACTTGTTGCCTCCACCATGAACTGGAGCATCGGCTGAAGAGTCAAACATAAGGCCTTGACCTTTTCCCAGTATGAAATATAAAGTCACTAGGAAACTTGAAGGAGGTCCAACTGGGCAGCAGGGGGTTGGGTAGGATTCTTTAAAAAACCAATTTCTGCATCGCTTGACCTAATGTCCTACGTCAGTTCTGTAATTTTCTTGTCTAAAGTGGAGAGTTGTTCCTGCAGGGTTCTCAACTTGGAAAACCATTTTTCCTCGGCCTAGCTTCTAGTCATAGATTCCCTATCCAGGGAGAGCCTTACCTCCTGAATTTCTCAAATTGAGCTTGTCAACCCTAGAAGTTTGTTTCCTTTTGTTGCATTATTTTCCCCAATTGAGCACGTTGACATTGAAACTCTTCATTATGTTGTTGCATCTCCTCCTTTGCCCAAGCCAATCTATCCTGTAGTTCTTGGTTTTTCTGTTGCAGATCAGTGACCAGATTGGGATCTTGGGATTGGAACTTTGTGATTTCCCCTTAGAGTCTAGCCTACTTTTCCTCCACTTTCAATAACAAGCACACAAATTCAGAATCCCTTGCCTTGTCCTTCACCAGTAGGACTTCTCTCCTCTCCTTAACATTTTTTAGCTCATCTTTTTTCTTCTTCAGTTGGCAACTAGACTTGAGAAAGTCGGTGGTCACCACACGCTGGGTCTTCACCATGAGCTCAACTTTATCTTGCAGTTAGGCTATGCATAGATCGAGTCCCATAGCATAGATGTTGTAATCATCAAGCTGCATCTCTCCCTGAGCCTTGATGACGTTTGGATGCATGGTTGCAAAATTCAACGACTGTTGAGCCTCATTGAAAAGTTTCTACACCTTTGGCTCTATCGACCTTTTAGCATCCTTGTCCCTTTGCTTCTAGAGCCTAAGAGTTTGTGCTTTCTTTGTTTTATTGCCCTCTGACAAAATTTTTATTGGCGATCTAATCAGCTCACATGTGAAGGGTGCACCGGGAGGAACAGTAAAAAGGAATGAGAGAGTAGTGGTTCCAAATGATTTCTTATTCGAAAGGGAGAGTGTTTGTAGGGAGAATGGAGGAATATACCAATGTCCAATCTGGGAAGTGGTGGAAGGACTCATGGGATGTGGTGATGGTAGTGGAGGTGCAATAGACTCCATTTGTTGAGCAAGCTGGGTCGGAGTCAATGTAATGGATGTAAAAGGTGAAGCAATAGTGGATGCGGACTAGGCTATGATGAAAGGTGGAGTAACGTATGGGGGAGTAAAAGCGAATTGTCCTACTTGGGAGAACTAGGAGAAACCTCCCATGACCATTGTAGTAGTAGTAGAGAAGGAAAGGCCAACACTTGAAGTGACGAGCGATGCAAAGACAATGGAAGAAAACAAGGATTGTGAATCAAGAAGAGGGAGAGAGAAGGATACCTAGGTTGTTGAGGCCTTTGATCCTTGGCTCATTGTAGGCTCTTGTGAACCCTCTCCAGAAGTTGCATCTGTGTGTTTCCTTTTGTTTAGTGGGGAATTTTCCACCTCTATCACCTCTGACAGTTGTTGTTGGGAAACTCTGGGTTTTTTCATGGCCATGTGTGTGTCTATGAGGATCCTAAACGTAATATATTCAACCGCAACTTCAGAGTAGTTGTGCTAGGATGCTTCGCTACTTGTTTAGTTTGTTGTGCTGGTGTCATCTTCACTTCCTTTTCCTTCTCCTTCCCCTTCCTTGTATACTTTCTAGCTTCCTCTAAGTCAACATCCTCATCATCGCTTGCGTTGGTATCATCATGTGCTTTGTTCCACAGATTATAAAATATTTCATCCATGTCTATGTTCGGGAACATGGCATTAGGGCACTTGATTTCTTGATGGTAAGTCCAAAAATATCTAATATTTTCTCACTCCACAACCTCTTCTTGACCAATTCATTGCGAAGGGTGGCACCCATTTGAAACTTCTCATTAAACTTTTCCAAAGGGAAGTAGAATTTGAGCTATGGCGACCCCCTGTCCTCTATAGGAATGTGAACCAGGTCAACCAATAGATCATCCTGATCTTCCAGTGGATTTCGCCACTTTTCCCAGTAAGGCTAGGGACTGTGGGTCACCTAAATGTTTGTGCCTATTAAGTCATTGTCAGGGTTATATTTCCATTTTTCGCAAATCCATACTAGCCCCAGATGAGCCAATTTTTCCTCTAGTAGCTTATGTGTTTGCTTCTTTACCATAACCACCATTTTGAAGCCTAGTGGGAAAAGGAAAAATCCTTTCTTCTTGGCCTTCCCTTCGCAAAAGGTATAGTCAATAATTGAAACTTTCTAGAACATCTCGAGGGTCAACACCTGATTTGTGACACATGACAGGAGCCAGAATGGCTCCTTGATAAAGCCACACATCTAAATGAGTGTGAAATCCTCTCTAAGAAACCAATCGCATTTAGGAGTGAATCTCTACATCCATCCTATTTGGTCAGCAGAAAGCCGATAAAGACTTGCATCCTTGCTCAAGTCTTGTAGAATCAGAGTCAAGAAATAATTTGAGAATGCATAATAATCATAAGTTGTGGAGAGGAGAGGAGTCCATATAGAAACCAACCTTTTGATTCCCTTTTCATCAAAAATAGCTAACCTCACATGTTTTTGAAGAAGTCAGGGTTCTGATGTAAAAACATATGAGCAAGGAGAGAAGGAAACCTAAACTTATGTTGTGCTCTATATTCCTTGATTTGGATCTTCATTTCTTGGACAATGACTTCCATGAATTCATACCAAAATAAGGTATGTTTCCTCCTCAACTGAAAAACCCAGACCCAATTGAAACTCTTGCACCCATTTGTCCTCATCCATGCCACAAACGAAATCCATCATAGATAAGGCATCCTACATATCTTGTTTAAAAGTGATATGCACGACTGGAATTTTTGGAAGCTTTTTAAAATACTCTTGAGGTCTTTGGGTTTCCTGGTTATAAAACTCCATAGCATGATCTCTGCTTCTCCATATTTTTCCCCTTTTTCTGGAGTGAATGAATCCATTTTCTCTACTCTAGAGTTCATTTTTGGCATGCACAACATGTCTCTGATAGCATCTTCACTGATTATAACTCTTAGCTCCTAGCCTTCAATGGCATTGGTATCTAGGTTGAAATGCAGAATACCCTCATGAACTAGCTCTAGGAAGTAATGCACGAAAGGGACCATATACTGCGATAGACTATAGAACCATTGCTTTTATGCCAATTGACGTTCACCAGTGGCTATTTCATTCTTTTGAAAGATGCTTCCCTAAGACTCTTAGGGTTGGTGTTGAGGATGGGATCATGAATGTTACCCCATTCTTCCTTTATCTGGCTCTGGTCCCTATGAATTTTTTGCCTCTCTGTGGCCCACGTACGAATCCACTTTGGCTTCTTTGGTATCCCAGGTGAAGCGTAAGAGGTATCACCAAAAATATTGGCCATGGGCACTACACGCATGGTGTCAAACAAGCTTTGTGTTACCTCTCCTTGTGCTTCTATCTAAGGATTTTGGGCCATTTTTCTTCTACTGTGGATTTCTGCGATACTCAAATTTGCTGAAAATTCACTAGTGTTCTTCAGCAATTCTGCACTCAAAAATCCTTACATTGGATAGCGTACCTAAGATTTTTTCACAATGCTTATTTCTTCATATGCAACACTTAGATTTTTCTCAGCCTAGAGTGGTAGATGACGGTTGACTTTCTGCATTAAATTCGGCATGTACTGCTAGCTCCTTTACTTGTGCAAAATGAATTTCTTGCCCTTTTGAAAGGACAACAATTCATAATGACAATTAATAATCATGTCCTACTGTACGATTTTCTTGGGAAATTGAGCCGGCGATTGAAGGCATATAAACCTTTCACATGCTTGACAATTACTATCCTAAAAAGAATGATTAAGCCAAATATGCAATGAATACTTGAAAAGATTTGAGTTATGCCTTGGAGATTGAAACATGCTTGTGACATGACACCTAAACACCTAGTCGTGCAGACTATCACAAAGGACTACCATTGGTTTAGCTACTTAATTACTTCTTAACTTCGCACGTAGCAATCCGTACCTAGTAGGCGCAACTAGGTGGGAAATTTGAGCTGGCTCTTCATGGGATTTTTGAGTTAACACTCGATTAGCATCATGCTTATGGCATGCAGGTACCTCGAATATCCTAGCTATTTCTATAAATAGACACAAAAGAAATAGTAGATTTGCACTTAGTAATTGGAAGAATTAGCACTTAGGTAGTTGGGTAGAATTAGGTGTCATGAATACTCCAATTAGGCTCACTAGCAACAAGTCTCAGAAAGCTTTCTTAGGTGAAATCTCTAATAGGTGATTGAAGTGAATGAAAAAGAAAAAGCATTCATTGCTATAATAGCAATGAAGTGGGTTATGGGTAGAGATTGCATAGAGTATGAAGATAAGTATAGGGTCAATACTGACGTTTGCTCACATTTTGTTTCCTCTTTGCTTGATATTCAGGTCCCTAAGCAAATGATTCTATTCCTGACAATGGAGATCTTTCCTAAGCGTTACCTCGATGGCCTTGGTGAAGTGGTGATGAATGCAGTGTATGGCCTTGGACTCCCCATGATGAGCAACCTCCACCGACACATCAAAGAAGATGCAGTGGTGTCGTGGGTACCATTTATGAGTGGGTTTCACATTCTAACACAGGAAGAGCACCTCCAGAGGGTCACTCACACCTTCCACTTCTTGTTGTGATGCTATAATGTGGTGTTGTTCTACGGCATGGAGTGGTATACTGACTTCAGGGACTTACTACATCCCCCACCACTTGCCATTGCTGCTGCTGATGCTCTTGTTGCTGCTAATGATGATGATTTTATTCTTGATGTTGCTGATGATGCTCCCGTTGCTTCGGCTTAAGACTGAATTATACTTTTCATATGTTTTTTGTATATATTCCTAAAAAAGGATTTTACCATATATAAAAACTGCATAGTATATAGATATACTTTAAAAGTATGACCTTAGGGCCATTTTGGGAGTGTAAAAATGAAGCATATGATATTATTGAATGAATATACAACTTTTACTAAATTTTTGTCTCTTTTGCTTCTTGCAATTCTGCAATATGGGTTCCCTTTTCTTCATTTTCTTGAGTACCTTTTCAATTTTGCACATGGGTTCATTTTCAATTTTCTGCATATGGGTTCATTTCCAATTTTATGCATTTGGGTTCATTTCTCTACTTTGTGGGTTGCTTTGAAAGACCAACCAAACAAAAGAACACAAAGAAAAATTTACAATAATTACATATTTACATAGGAAGAACAATTAATAAAGCGTAATTGAACAATTTGAGAAGGATTTTGTTAATTGGAGTCCCCATTGCCTCTTTCTCCATATTTTCTAATTCGAATATGTTGTGTTGCTTGCATTGAATTATTCTAAAAGGGCCTTCCCATAGACTATCAAATTTTCCATGTTGACCAGGCTTCACGGCCCTCTCATTGAACTTCAACACTAAGTATCTGCATTTGAGGCCTTGGTCTGAGGTTTTCTTATCAAACCATCTTTTAACCACCTGTTGGCAGTTAGACATGGCTGTTAGTGTTGGAAAAATAAGGACTGACAACTAAGAGGGGGTGAATCATTTGTCACAAAAATTTAAGCTTTGTCTAACTTAACTTATCCTTAATCACAGATCTGATGAATGAACAATTAACCATAAGCAATTAACACATCAGAGAGACAAATAACACCAAGATTTTTTTACATGGAAACCCTATTAGGGGAAAAATCGTGGTGGATGTTAGTCCACAAGATTATACTCTACTAAAAGTATAATGAAAATAATAAGGGGAATACACATGCATTCAGGCACACTGCCTAGAGCTCACTGCTCAATTACAAAAGAGGACTCACTATCCAACAATAGGGTTTGGATTAAAAATTTGGAGGGTATCAACTGAGAAAATAGCTTCTTCACAAGCCTGATTATAGTTCCAATTTAGCTCAAAACTTCTTCACACTATGCTCAGTAAAGATATTTGCATATATGCACATAGGAGAACACGAAGCACACTTTCCATCGATCACACAATCGCTCTTAAATAGATCTGCTACAGGAGATTCCATCACAACTTAGTCAGCCAAGAAAATAAAATATAATTGCAATGTCGGCCCAAATTTACAATTAAATTTTTAATGTGTATCCACAAAGGTCAGCCACAACATAGTGGAGACCCAAATTAATATCTCCAACACAAAAATTCTTAAATTAATTTCACCTCGAAGATCCACAACATGGTACCACCAACTTGTCATCCAGAAACATGAAAAACTAAACATGCACACAAAGATCTTCAACCACAAGCTCACTGATTAATGTGGACATACCACAAAGATAGAGAATGAACTAGAGACATTTGAGAACACCAAGAAATAACAGAGAAGCATCCACAACAACTGAGATAACCAGAATCACACAATATTTATTTAGGAACACTAATAGAGACCACATAAATACTTTCAGACCACAACATATTAAAAAATTCATGTGAACCTTTGAAAATTATGGTATATGATCTAGAAATACTCAACAATAAACCCTTTAATCAACATCAACTAATCTTTTACATATAGAAAAAAATGCCTTCATGACCTGTATAGTTCCACTAGGAACCTGGAACACTTTTTCTTATAATTTTCTCAATATCCTCGACATATACAACAATAGATACACCAAATGCTAATAGTGTTGACATCAATGACAACCACATATCAGCAACACATCCACAACATCCAACAATCTCCCAACAATCTCCCCCTTTGGCATTGATGGCAACACATGATGTGAAAAATACCGTCAACCCAACATGTTGACTTCTTCTGCACTTCATTTCTGAAAAGATTTGTCATGTTTCTCTTCTCCCCCTAAGATATTTTTCTCATTACTCTTCTCCCCCTTTGACATCAATGGAAAAGGTAACCATGACCTTTCCTTATGCTCTGAACCACATATCTACACATTTGACTACTCCCCTTGAGTAGCAGCCTCAGAAACATCAATCCAAATCATAAAATAGCAATGAGGTTCATGGATTGATGCAAGAAAATGCATCATTTAGTTCTTATCAGGAGGGGTAATTACCCCTAGCATTCCTATTAGATACTCAAAAGTATCTTTCGGCAATGGCTTAGTAAATATATCTGCAATCTATTCTTTGGTAGGCACATACTCTAGTCTGACTTCTTTCTCATTTAATTTTTCCCTAAGAAAGTGAAACTTGATTGATATGTGTTTTGTCTTCAAGTGCATCACCATATTCCTTGATATATTTATTTCACTTGAATTGTCACAGTATATGGCAATAGGCTCTTCATACATTACCCTGAAATCTTTCATCATTTGTTTCATCCATATCACTTGGGTACAGTTATTTGCAGCAGCAATATATTTTGCTTCAGGAGTGGATAGAGAAATGGAATTCTATTTTTTGCTTAACCAAGACACCAGCTTCTTCCCTAAGAAGAAAGCACCATCACTAGTACTTTTCCTATCATCTGCATCACCAGCCTAACCCACATCAGTGTATGCACACAAAGTGAGATCATCACCCTTTGGATACCAAAGTCCAAAGTCAATTGTTCCTTTTAGATATCTAAAGGTTCTTTTGATAGTAGTCACATGTGATTCTTTTGGATTAGCTTGAAATCTGGTGACCATACACACAACATTCATAATATTTGGTCTAGTTTGAGTCAAGTAGAGAAATCCACCGATCATTGATCTATATCTGGTTTGATTTTCCTTAGGAGAGTCATCATTCCGAGTCAACTTACATCTGGTTATCATGGGAGTACCAACAGGTTTAGAGTCTTCCATTCCAAACTTCTTCAACAATTCTCTCACATATTTGGACTGAGATATGAAAATACCTTGGTCCAACTGTGTAATTTGCAATCCCAGAAAGAACTTCATTTCGCCAATCATGCTCATCTCAAATTCACTCTTCATCTCATCAGCAAACTTCATGCATAGATTATCATCTCCACCAAAAATGATGTCATCAATAAAGACTTCTATGATTAACTCCTTATCATGATCTAATTTGAAATATAAGTTACTATCAGCAGTACCTTTAGTGAATCCAAGCTTCAGTAGATATTTGTCCAATCTGGCATACCAGGCTCTGGGGGCTTGTTTGAGTCCATACACAACTTTCTTCAATCTACAAACCATATCTTCATTATCTATTAGCTGAAATCCATCCAACTGTTCAATGTACACTTCTTCTAGTTCCCCATTTAGAAATGTAGACTTTACATCCATTTGATATACTTTATAGTTCTTATAAGCATCATAAGCAAGAAATAATCTTAGTGCTTCAATTCTAGCAACCAGGGCAAAGGTTTCTTTGAAATCAATACCTTTCATTTGAGAGTACCCTTTACATACCAGTCTTGCCTTATTCCAAACCACTTCACCTTCCTCCTTCAACTTTTTTTTGAATACCCACTTAGTACCAATCACATTCTTATCTTTGGGCCTAGGAACTAGTGTCCATGTGTTATTCTTTTCAATCTATGTCAGTTCTTCTTTCATGGCTTCCAACCAGTGTTCATCTTGATAGGCTTCAGTGACACTCTTAGGTTCAATCTTGGAAATCAGAGAATATTCTTCTGTAATTTTTCTTCTAGTTTGCACTCCTTTGCTCTTATCTCCTAAATTTGACTTTCAGAGTGATTCAATTTTACATACCTTGGAGTCTTGGGACTTTCTCGGACTTCTGTGTATTTGAACTTTCTTCTACACTAGCACTTGTCTGTGCTTCCTGACTAACTTGATTTGCTGGAACAACTTGTGGTTGCTTCACCAAAACATATGGAATAATCTGAAGTAGATTCAGTGTTGGAGTGTTCTTCCCTTGATTTGTGTTATCTTCATCTGAATCGTAGCTGCATCATTTGGATGGTTTGACAGAGTCTGTTGTGTAGTTTTTGCACACACGCCCCGCTAAAGGCAGGGACCCTCTTTCACTTTGGTTTTGGTGTCTTGGCCCTTTCATTTTGAGGTTTTATCTTATTTTGGCATGTGCTTAAATGTTTATTTTGACTGCCTAAGTGATTCCCCTAAGTTATTCATTGGAAATCTTAAGTTTTGGGCTAAGTTCGAATTTTCACTGAAGTTAAGGATTTTCTGCCCTGGCCGGATTTTCCCAGATCCTTTTCGGACACCTGCTGGACACTCTGATTCAGAGATTTTTGGTCTTCATGAAATTTTGCGTAGGATGGATTTTTTCGAATTCTGTCCTGTTGTCGGATTCCCAGGTTTTCTTGTTGTCTTGTCGGCAGCATTAATTTCTTCGTATGAGCTTTGAGTGAGGTATTTAATGGATTTTCGAAGTCTTTTGTGCCATTATGCTTATTGTTGTTATCGATTGTGCTGTGGCATTTGTTCTTGAGGAGTGTTTGATCTAATTTGAAGCCCTTTGAGTTTGCAAAGTGTGGATTTAAGTGGTGATTGCTAGTGTTCTTTGCACCTATTCTTTGCGGACGCCTTTGAGCTCACATTTACTATTTCTGAGGTCGACTCCTGCATCACAATGGTATGTTTTTGACTTCCTTGCTTTTGATTGGTGACTGTGGATAGAACATTGATGTTAGAGGAGCTTGTAGGGTTTGAATTCTTCATTATTTAAGCATTTTCGTGGCTAGGGTTGCATAGCAGTGTTTGGTTTATGGTCTCCCAAGTAAGTTTTGAGGTTTTCCGTTCATTTACATATTGATGAATTTGCTTGAGAGCTATGAATAATACCCTAGTAGTGACTTAGCAGTAGAAACATTTAAATTCTAAGCTCACCTGCACGTTAATGGTGGATGTGTAGGGTTTGAGACCTAGGGCATTGCCATCTATCTTTAGTATGCTCTCAATTTGGATTAGAGTGCTAGAGGAACCCATAGGAAGCCCATATTGAATTCACCTAAGATCAAGTCTTTGAAATTCATGATCGATTTGGTGTTTGAGCGAAATTGTGTTTTGATGTCGTAGTTCAGGTTGTGTGTTTAGTCTGGGATTTTTTCGTTCCCTCGGGACAATCCATCCCTGGCAGATTTTTCCGGTGCCCTCTACTTTTCTGGAATTCATCTGCTTTCAGAGTTTCAACCTTTCTGTGGATTTCCATTGGCGTCGGATTTTCCTGAAGTCCTGGATTCCTTGTTTTTTCTAGATTTGCAAAATGTCTTTGCCCTTGTAGAAATCCGTCTCTGGTGGATTTTCCAAAAATCTGATGAAATGTAAGGAGTATGGAATTACAAGATGTGTTAGTGTTTCTAAATGCATTTTATGAGTAACATGTGCTATCTTCTGATCTCCTATTTGGTTTATTGATTGATTATGATCAAGTTTAATGATTAAGTAGGTGCTTCTTGGTTATTCTGTTGGAATCCGATCGGTTTGGAATTTCCCAAAATTCCTCTCTGGCTCAAATTCCACAGGTGGTCCTGAAACCTGAAATTTATTATGATCACTTTTCATAAGATTTGATGACACTGTGATTTCCTGAGATTCATTCTAACAGTGTTTTGATGAATTAACCTTGCTTTCCTATGGTCTTTATTGTGTTTTCTTTGTGAGTGCAGGTTGAATCTAGCAAGGTGGTGAAAGGATCTTCAATGACTGAGGAAGAAAAGATTAAAATGGACATTAAAAGCAGGGCCCCTGAGAGAAAAATTACATCAATCTGGTCAGAGGTTACTGATACTAATGTTGGGTTATGGGACTATGAAGAGTTTAAGGAAAGAATGGCAGCCAAGGATCTTCCTTTGGTGGCGAGGAGAATGAAAGAGTCAGGTCTATCACATTTAGCTAGTTTCCCTTCAACAGTTCAGTGCTATCAATTGGTCCTTGAGTGTGCCAGACATTATGACCAGGGCACACAGAGAATTATTGGCCCTCAAGGGAGAGTAGTAGCAAATCTCAACCCCATTTCTATTGCTTAGGTTTTCGACATGCCATACAGATCTCATGTGGTGGCATTCAACATGGAGTCAGCCAAAGAGTTCTATGAAGAAAAAATTGTAAAATCTCAACAACTCATCAATTCTTGGTTGGAGAAGCCTAAGTCTCACTACTCCAATGTTCCCAAGCAGCTATTTAGAGCAAAATTCAAGAAGTACTATGATGCCATCACATTGCTCAGTAGGGTGGTGGGATTGAGAAGTGCTGGCGTGTTTGAGAATTGGATGTGTCATGCCATTGTAAGGATGGAGCATGAATTGATTGACTATCACTAGGCAGGGTTGATTAGCAGGATAATCCATGAGTAGTTGTCCAATGTAATGCAGACCAAAACTTTCACGATGACTTCATATTTGGTCTATGCACTTGCAAGGTTTATCCCCTATAAAGGATTAAGCACAAGGGGAAATTTTGGACAGGATATCATTTATGAGGTCTTCCCTCAGTTGTATTTGGGAAGCTCGGACTATAGGAGGGTGAATGATGCATTCACCATGCACATCACAAGAATGCTTCAGGGAGCAGAGCATACAAGGATTTTAGACTAGGAAAAAGAGCTCATCAAGAAGTATGGGGCATGGTTTATTCAGTTTTGAACTTTCTCCTACATTCAGATTGTTGGCTGTCAGAGGGCTCCTTACAGACTTCCAAGATATCCCACTAATCACATTATACTCTTGGAAGTAACTAGGCAAATTTGTGACTTTGATGCTATTATCAAGAGAGACAAGCATAAGATTAGTTTTGGTGGAGACTTCCCCTTGAGGATTGGCACCGGGGAGGCATGTCCTTCCATTATTTCTTCCCAGGCTTCAGAAGAAGAAATGAGTACCCTTGGTTTGTCTTTTCATTCTAAGAGATCAAGGTTTGACATCACAGGAGAAGCTCAAAAGAAGGCCAGTAGAGAATATAGCCATAAGGTCGATCTGGAGGACTACTGAGCCAATTGTAGTGATGAATATGAGGTTAGGAAGAAGAAATTTTCTAAACTCCCAGTTGATGCAGTCCATTTGTATAATGTAAAGGAAAATCTTGATCAATTGAAGGATGATGGAAATCTAATACAGGATCATGCTTATGAGATAGTAAAGGATAGGCCAATTGGTAATGTTTTTTGGCTAGAGGAAGAGAAAATAGAATTGAAGCAGCTGAATGATCCAGTTATCAAATTTACTAGAATGTGGTTGAGGCACAAATTGTGGGAATTGGAGAATAATGGAGTGAAATGAACATACAGTCTAATGGGAGATTTAGATCCTCACTCCACTTCTGAAGAGTCAACCAAGCAAGATCCAAAGGGAGAAGGTAAGTTGGATTCTCCATTCAAGATTAAGATCAAAGGTGCCCAAGAGGAAGATGTCCAAGAGACTGAAAAACAGAGAAAGCCGAAGGCTAAGAAGAGGACAAAGACTAAAAGGTCTGAGCAGAAAGAAATGGAAGAACATAATCCTGAGAGTGATGCTTCGGTGCTTAAGAGAAGAAGGATTGTGAAATTATCAGAGAAGGAAAGTACTAAGGAACAAGAAAAGGTTGCCCCGCATGTGGTAGAAGTAGAAAGTTCAGGGGAAAAGGCGAAGGTGTATACAAGGAGGTCTAGGACTCCTTCTCCAAAGGACAATGTACCTAAAGCAGATCTTCCTCCTATCATCCCACATGAGCCGTAGAAAGATGATGTTCCTTCTGTCCATGAGGCTCAAAGCAAATCGGGTGAGTCAGAAAACATAGAAGAACATCCAGATACTAAAGGAGAGGAGTTCCATGAAGGAGAACTTTACAGTACAGAGGCAAAAATTAAAAGGGTAATACAATCTCCTTTAGTGGCCTATGCAGATTCTCCTGTTAAAACCAAAGAGGTTGAATCTCCTCCAAGGGAAGAAGAGGCGGAGAAGGTCCCATCACCTGAACATGAAGAGGAACACATAGAAGAGGAAGGGAGTAAAGATGAGACTCCTGAGAAGCAAAATTTGAGTAAAGAGGCACCAGAGGAATAGCAGGAGGAGAAAGAAAGAGAAGTACAATTGGAGCCTACTGTTCCAGAGTGGCTTGACAAAGAAATAAACAGAAAAGAGATTGTGGTAGAAGATGCCCCACCGAATTGGGATGAGCTACTAGCCAAGATTGGAAAAGATAAGGGTAAGAACAAGGCTAGAGTGATCTCAAGGGTTTAAAGGGATGAAGCTCATAACAGAGTTGTTCATATTGCCACCCCTGCTACAGATAAGAATAGAGATGATGTGGCTAGGAAGGATTACAATGTTCAAACTTTCAATCTGGGGCCTACATCAGTTGAGCAAGAAATTGAAGATTATGAAGGTTCTAGTGCAGTTATCCTAGGTAGATTGAGGAAGGAAATAAAGACCAAGCAAGAGTTAAAAAAGGAAAATGAAAACCTTAGGAAATGCTTGGAATACTTGATGAAGCCCTTGAAATCTATCAACCCTTCCTCTTATGCTGCAAATCCTTTACCCTAGGAAACCATCACCAAGTTGGAAAAGGTGAAAGCTTTCGTTGTTGCCACTGTGAATTGGCTGAAAGGGGTGTAAACCAAAGGCAATGAAGCTATCAAGGACATCCTGTCGACAGGGAAGGATGCTGCAAGGATGATGGATTAGTTGAAGTAGGTGCTAGCACAAGATAGGGAGGACACAAACCTTTTGCTGTAGAAAACCAAGACTATTATAGAATACACCAGGGATAGGTTGATAAGTGATAAAATCTTCCCCTCCTCTAGAGTTACTAAATTGTGGGAGTGGTTTGAAGCATTGCAAATCAAATAGAAGGTGTTGAAGAAGATTTACAAACAGAGGAGGCAGATTGATGATACCCTGACTGGTGTGTATAATGGTTTCGTTGCCTTTTTTGAGATTATGATAGGAAGAAGGAAGATTTATCCTAAATATTTGAGTCTGGAACAGTTGAGAAGATGGTGGTGGGATGTTTATGCCCCAATTGATGGTGAATATGTTTTTGAGCACCAGTTGGATGATGCAGCTATCTACCTTGCGGTCATTGATAAATACCTAACATATAAGGTGGATTGGGATAAGTCGGTTAAACAGTGAATAGAAGAAATTGCATCAATTGAAAATTGACTTAGGGTTTTTCCTCTGCCTCCTATGGCTAACTTGGATAGGGTACTTTTGAAATTTCATGAAATGTTGGATCGGAATAAGGACAATGGGGAATGTAGTTAATGACTGGCTACATTGAGATTTGTGCTTCCCTATTATTTTTCCATGCATTGGTTGGAGTTGCATTGGAGATCCTAGGCCGACCTGGATAAATTTCATACATTTAATGCATATTTTATTATTTTTGAATTTCTCTTGACCGACTTGTTGTCCCTTATTATTATTTTAAAATCTTATCTTGGCCGACATGTTTTGGGGGTTCTACAAATTGGGCATTTTTCCTCATTTTTAAGGGTTAAGAAGTTTTAGATCTATACATATAGAGAGATAGTTAGAAGCGAATTAAGTAGAGCAAGAGTTAACAAGTAGTTAATCTCAAGCAAATATTGTAACAGAAAGCTAAAATTGTTGCTACAGTGGATAATTTGATGCAAGTAATGACATTGTGATTTGGTGCCATACTTGTGTTTCTTCTTATCTTGCATTGTTCTTGTTATTCTATCTTTAGAATTGCTTTGAGGAAAATAGATGTTCAGAATTAGATTTGATTTGATAGTGTTCATGATTTGATATTTGAAGTGTTGCAACAATCCCTGGTCCGTACTTTTTGCAACCAACTGATTGTTAGTTGCTTTGCAAAGTTACCCTAGACTTTTATATTCATTGTGCCTATTTCAATTGTGAGGGTTTATTCATTTTAATTGCAATAGGGTTGTTTGAATGAATGTTCATGATTTGAAAATCTTAACACCTTAGAAGATTGCAGTGTTTCTATAAGATTGTAGATTTATCTGAGTTAAATAGAAATTAGTTTTGAGGGATTAGTCCATTTTGAGTGTTGGTCATTTGCATTGTTAATCGTAGGTTTAATATTAAGTTTAGAAATCTCTTTGAAACCCTTATATTTTGTTATTTCTTTGATTATTGGGTTAAATTTAGGATTGAAGTATCATTGTATTGCTAGATTTGATAAATTGAGATTCAGTAGTTTGCTTGTAGTAAGGTCCCATTGTGATTACCAACATTTTCACATTTATCACTGAGTTGTTTATGCATTGTCAAGACCTGACTTTAGAGACCTTGGGGTTATCTTTTGAGGCTTGCTGATAGAGATTTACCTTTCAAGAGAGAAAGGATATTATATTCTTACTGAGTTGTTGCTTGTGCAGAAAACATCATCAACAGATTGGCGCTAGAAGGAGGGCCTGAATAAACAAGCTGAATCAGTTTTTGAATGCCATCTCTCTTGAAAGATTCAGAAGAAGAACAAGATCTTCTCCAGGAGAGGAGGAATTTCAAGAATTACCAGAGCCTACTAGGTCTAGAAGGACCAACAGAAGGGGAGAATCATCATCATTCCATCCACGTCCCTCATCTCCATCAGCCCCATCTTTACCAGGTTCATCTGAGTCTGAGGACATTCCCATTCCACAACCTCAGCTAGTCATAAATCAACCATTACCACCCCCACCTCCACCAATGGATTTCCTAGCAACCAACCCATCTCCATTAAGTTTTTTCATTTACAATGTCATTTCCAAAAACCCTAAACACTTTTGTTCAAAATTCCATGTCAACGATCCCAATAGAGCCGCTGAGGAGCACATCAGGATCTTTCAGACTGGTCTTAAGGATAGAGGGATAAACCATGAGGATGTAGCTTGTAGACTCTTTCCTTATTCATTAGGAGAAGATGCATTCTATTGGTACAACCATTTACCTGCTGGGTCTATCGAGCGTTGGATTGAGCTAGAGGCTGCCTTTTTGTAGAAGTTTCGAATCCCCATTAGTTCCAATGAGTTGTACCGCCAATTCACTAATGTTAAGTGGGAGGTCAATGAGCCTATAGGGTCTTTCAACAATAGGTTTCATCGTGCCTACACCAGACTGTAGGCTCCTTATGCTATTGATGATCCCACTACTTTAGAGGTTTATTATGAGGGACTTGACAGTCTGACAGCTACTTTTATGAAGTGGAGCAATAACCCTCCTGCTAGTCTACTTGATGCATATGCAAAGGCTGTGAAGGTTAGCAATAATCTAAGGCAACATCTATCTGGGCCTTTACCCTCATTAGGACCCGTTGCTCACCCTTGACAAGTTCTAGCTCTCAACTAGGCTCTGGCAAACCATACTCCTATCACGAATCCAGTACCTTAGTTGCCTCTGGTCCCTCACCCAGGACTTCCCGTGGGACAAGTTTCATCCACAATTAGTTATCCTCAACAAAATGTGAATCAACCTCTACATATACAGCCCCAGGCTAGCTATCCTTCATACTTGCAAAATTTTGAAGTTTTGAATCATTCCCTAAATGCCAATGCTACAGTAGGATATTCCCAGAATAATGCAAATCAGCCTCCACATAGTAATCCCAACAAGGAGAGACTAGATGAATTGTCTGAACAAATAAAGAAGCTGAATATGGAGGTGACTTACTTGAGGAACTAGAACATTCAGTTGCAAGCTACTCAGAGAAATATGCAGTCCAATCAGAACAGAGAAAATCCACAAGGACAACACTTTGATAGAGGACAACGTCATGATCGAGGGTACAATAATGAAAGAGGATACAATAACAAAAGAGGATATAACCAAGACAAAGGTTACAACAATGACATGGGATCTAATAATGATAGAAGATAGAACTATGATAAAGGGCAATCCTCAGGTCAGAACTTTGACAGAGGGCAAGGTGGTGGACAAGGATTCAATAGGAGGCAACCACCAGGATAGAACAAAACTTGGAAAATAGGGCCCAACAATGGAGGAGTTCCCACTCCACTAGATCAGCTAGTTAATCAACCTGTCAATTAGTCTGTTAATCAGCCAACTAATCAAGAAAAGCCTCCTAGCGGTGTATATCTGGCTGAGGCTGCTTTATCAGGATGGTGTAGGCTCCATAAAATGAGTCAACATTCTAAATTAGATTGTCAAGAGTTCCAAACAGCAACCTCTATCTTTTAGTACAAAGTGGAGAACAATGCAGGGAGTCAGGAAATAGTGCCATCCAATCCTTATGATTCACTAGTGTTGGTGTTGAATCATGCTCCTTTTCCTCAAGGTAAGGAGAATGTACCTGAAAAAGAATCAGATCAGTTCAAGGAAGAGGCGGACCAGGTATGCAATGGGGATGAAATGACACAATTATTTGATGAGAGTCCAGTGAATGATAATGGTCCCAGAGATGAAGAAGAGGCTTATGTTGAAGAAGTACAGACCTTCCAGAGACCTGTCAAGAAGTATGACTTAAGAGAATTGCCACATAGCCGTCCACAGGCTGGAGTCCCCTTCACTACTTCCATTCCACTGAATAATTTCAACACACTTCCAGATCCTAATGCTAGCAATAATCCATCACTGCCTCAGGTTTCCAGGCAATATTTATCACAAGATCTAGGGCATGCTGATGTGCAAAAAGGGAGAAATACTGATGCAAATAAAGATAGAGTGACAAAATATTCAAGGGAGGCCTCTGCTGATCTAAGTGAGGAACAATTGGCCTTATATGTTGTTGAAGAACTCAGAAAATTAAAGGTAAGCCTATCTGCATTTGAATTGTTAAGAGTTCCAACCATTAGAAATGCAGTCCTAGGAGCTTATAAGGAAAATTCCATGTCACAAAATAAATCAGTTAGCGAAAGTGTCAATAGAGCATCTAGTTCTCAATCAATAGGAAGGAAAAATCAAACTCATAATCAGGTCCATATGCCCCCTGGGGATAAGGGAAAAGAGAAAGACAAGACTCAAGTCACTCAAGTGGATAATCCCTTAACCTTGTTTCAAGGGAAGATAGATACACCTCCATTCCTCATTTCTATTCGCATATTTGGTAAAAATTTGCATAATTGTTTGCTAGATTCTGGTGCTTCAACCAACGTTATGCCTTTCGGTGTTTGTAAGGCTATGGGTATTACTCCTACTGACTCACAAAAGAAAGTTACACAATTAGATAGGACTGAAGTGAATGTTGTAGGAGAATTAAATATGATTCATATGCAAGTTGCTTCTAATCCTAGAATCCAGCAGGTTATCAATAAACAAGTGGTTGACATCCCTGATGCTTATGGCTTAATCTTGGGAAGAGACTTCACCAGAGCTTTGAATGGATATGTATCGACGGATCACTCTCACATGTGGCTTCCCTGGAAGGGAGTGCCAAATCAGATTAGAATTGAAAGATAACCCAAAATGAAATATATGATTACAGAATATTAGAATACCTCTAACGAAATTCTAATATCAGAAGTAAGTATGGGTAACTATGTGCTTGCAACTCCTTTTAAGGATTCAGATGTAGAGGAAGTTCTTATGTTCCATACAACACCTATTGACCTTACTGTAGAATCCAGTAGTATTAAAGTCCTGATAGAACAAGCTGAAAATGATAGTGATCCAGAAGACAACTAGCTAGGTTTGTTAGATGATTTTCAAGAGTTCATTCAGAAGTGCATTGAAGACCAGGTTCAATTGGGAAAAGGAATGAACTTTGGAGAGCTGCTCTTGCCTAATTGATGTAGGGTGCATAATTCCTCTCATTTAGAACTAGACTGTTGCTTATGCCAGGCTGCAGTGGAACAAATACAAAAATGTATCAACCCCACTCCTGTAGTCAAAATTAATATCCAGAATGTTCAAGAAAATCCTAAAGGAAAAAGGGTAATGCATTTTGAAGAGCCATCTAGTAGTAATAATGCAAGTGATACAACTAGGAATTCTGTAGTTGTTGGTTGTTGGACTTTAAGATTCGATGGGTCCAAATCGAAACAAGGAGCTGGGGCTGGTTTCGAGCTAATTAGTCCAAGAGGTAAGACATTTTTTTCTACTCATAGACTCCAATTTCATTGTACAAATAATGTAGCATAATATGAGGCTTTGGTCCATGGATTGTTAATGGCGTTGAAGAAAAAGGTTAAGATCTTGCAAGTTTTTGGAGATTCTAAATTAGTAGTCAAGCAAGTTAGGAGACAATACTCTTGTCATGATAGAAGAATGACCAACTACAAACACAGAGTATGGGATCTTATTGAAGGATTTGAAACCTTCAACATCAATTGATTCCACGAAGTAGAAACCAGATAGCTGACTCCTTGGCTCAGGCAACTAGTACATTGCAACCTTTGTCTCTTTCTAGAATAAAGAAGTTTATTGTAGAGCTGACCCTAGTACCTTCATTACCTGATAATGTCACCAACTTCCAGGTATTTGAAGATGAGAAACATATCTTAGATTTCATTACTAGTACTGATGTCTTTGCTTCTCAAATCATTGACGAAACCAAGCTCCAAGAAGCTGAGATGGACTTGGAAGGGGTAATTAATCTGAAGACCAACACAATTCCCAGGGGAATGGTGCAGTTAGAGAGGATCTTTGATCTGGACAAGGTCAGAGATCAAGAACAGGATACCAGGAAGGAGTCCATCAGTGGACAGTGTGACAAATATAATATGGGATCTCAGGACGATGTCAAAAATATCTTTATTGGCAAAGTATGCACTCCAGAAGAAAGACAAGGAATCATCGATGCATTACATAGGTACCCAGATGTGATAGCCTAGAGTTATGAAGACTTAAAGACTTATGATACATCAATCATAACTCATACTATCCCTCTCAATCCAGGAGTGAAACCTTTCAGACAGAGGCAAAGGCCTATCAATGCTTTATTGGAACCCATAATATAGAAGGAAGTGCAGAAATTGTTGTCTGCAAGAATCATATTTCCAGTCAGACACTCTAACTTGGGTTGCAAACTTGGTTCCAGTGTGAAAGAAAAATGGTGAAATCAGGCTATGTGTAGATTTCAGGAACCTAAATAGAGCATCAGAGAAGGATAATTATCCAGTACCCTCACTGGATGAAGTGCTCCAGATTGTCAACGGATCTTAGATGATGTCCTTCTTGGATGGTTATTCATGATACAACCAGGTCATGGTACAGTATGAGGACAAACACAAGACTACTTTTACCACAAAGTGGGGCACCTTTTCCTACAGGAGGATGCCCTTTGGCTTGATTAATGTTGGAGCCACATTCCAAAGAGCCATGGACATTTCCTTCAAGGATATAATTGGTAAGTGTATAATAATTTATATGGATGATCTAACAATCTTTTCTAAGAAGAGAGGTGATCATATCTCAGATTTGTGCATAGTTTTTTAGAAATGTAGAGAGTTTGGGATATTACTCAATCCAAAGAAATGTATCTTTGGAGTCACAGAGAGTAAATTGTTAGGACATGTTCTTTCTGAGAAGGGAATTACAATTGATCCAGAATGCATAGAGGCCATTCTCAAGATCCCACCACTTGCTAGTAAGAAGGAAATGAAATCATTCTTTGGTAAGATCAACTTTGTGAGGAAATTCATCACTGGGTTTGCAGAAATAGTTAAACCACTGAATTCCATGTTGAAGCAGGAGGCCAAGGTCGAATGGAATGTAGAAGCAAAGGAAGAATTTGCAGAGATAAAGAGGGTTATTGCTGAAGCTCCTGTTTTGGTAAGTCTAGACTATACTAAGCCATTCTATATATATTCGTTTGCTTCCGATCATTCCTACATTGCTATGTTAACTCAGAAGTCTGATCAAGGAAATGAGCATCCTATAGCATTCATGAGTGCACCATTGAAGGATGCAGAGCTGAGATACCCAAGTGTGGAAAAGCAGGCTTATGCGCTGGTCCAAGCTATAAAGAAATTTAGGCATTATATCCTCATAAACAAAATCTTTGCTATAGTTCTTGATCCTACAGTTAAGTTGTTGCTGATGCAGAATGAGTTGGGAGAACGTAGAGACAAGTGGGTAACTATGTTACAAGAGTATGATATGGAAATTCAGCCCATGAAGTTGGTACGAGGACAAGGGCTAACAAAGAAAATGGTAGAGACAGGCCCTGACCTTACAGCTCAGAGTTATAATTTAGAGGATGTCTCTCCTGCCGAATGGTACGATGATAATGTTCATTATCTCTTGAATCAGAGATGCCTCGATCATCTTAATTCAGTACAAAGAAGGGTATTACACTTAAAGAGTGACAGTTTCATGTTGAAAGGAGCTATCCTATACAAGAAAAATCATGAGGGTGTTTACTTGAGGTGTCTTGGAAAGGCAGAGTCTAATAGAGTGATGTTAGAATTTCATGACAGATATGGCATAGGCCATGGATTAGCACCTTCTACAGCAAACTAGATTCTCAGGGCTGGTTACTATTGGCCTAGACTCTTCAAGGATACACACAACCACGTCAGGTCTTGTCATGTGTGTCAAATTGCAGCCACCAGGGAGAAGCATGCATCACTACCACTCCAACCAGTCTTCGAGGTAAAACCTTTTGCACAGTGGGGGATGGACTTCATAGGTCCCATTAATCTGCCTTCCTCTGCAGGACACAGGTATATCCTTACTGTCATTGATTATTTTACAAGATGGACTGAGGCCCTTGCTTGCAAGCAATGCACTTCAGAGGTAGTTATTAACTTCATCGAATCAGGTATCATCAATCGTTTTGGATATCCTATGTCTTTAGTTTGTGATAATGGTCCTGTGTTTTCATCATTAAAGCTTTCTAATTGGGCTTTCGATCATGGGATTATCATTAAGTTTGCATCCAAATATTATCCTTAGGGTAATGGTCTGGTTGAGTCATCCAAAAAAAATCTTTTGACTATTATCCGCAAACTGTTAGAAAGAAATCCGAAGGATTGGCATACCCAACTTAGATTTTCTCTTTGGGCAGATCGCACAAGACATAAGAATTCCATAGGGATATCACCTTACCACTTGGTTTATGGATTAGAGCCTGTGTTTCCCATTCAGTTAAAGATCCCCACCTTGTAGTTCATTAATGACTATTATGATGAAGGAGATAGACGTGAGGCTAGACTTGCTGAACTATTACACCTTGAGGAAAAAAGAGACGAAGCCCTCAAATTTTTTTCCAAACATTAGGGGGTTGTCAAAAGATGGTTTGATAAAAGAGCCAAGGTTAAAGCTTTTAGGATTTCTTACTTGGTTCTTTACTGGGATAAAGCTCATGACCGTAAGGGAGAGCATGGAAAATTTGATAAACTTTGGCTTGGTTCTTACTAGATCTCATAAATTCTAGGAGATAATGCATTCCGTTTGAAAACTCTCACTGGAGAGGATATCCCATTACCTGTGAATGGGAAGTATTTGAAGCATATTTCCAGCTTTTGTCTTGTATATAGTTAGATTAGGTTTTCTTTCTGTTTTGTTTTCTTTGCTTTGCTTTGGTTAGAGTAGGTTTCCCTTTCTGCTTTGCTTTTGTTTGTTTTGGTTAGTGTAGGTTTTTTTTTGGTTTGGTTTTTTTTTTTGCTTTGCTCTTGCTTTGGAGGTTTCTCTGTTTTCGCCTGGATGTGTTGCACCTGCATGGAAAATATATCATTATCTGGAATTGTTCTAAGTATTTTATTGGTGAACTGTAGTCTTGTATCTTGAAAGGATGGCTGAAGTCTTTACTAT
Source organism: Sequoia sempervirens (assembly GCA_007258455.2). Classification (NCBI taxonomy): domain Eukaryota; kingdom Viridiplantae; phylum Streptophyta; class Pinopsida; order Cupressales; family Cupressaceae; genus Sequoia; species Sequoia sempervirens. The sequence continues at coordinate 1,159,189,403 of VDFB02271358.1, read as the reverse complement.
GGCCAACAGTCTCAATGTTTGATTTATAGAAGATGGGTCATTGGTCCTGATTTGAATTTGAAGTACTCTGAAATCTTATATCTTTCATTTATCTTAAGAATCCTGATGTTAATGTAGGTCCTTTGTAAGGTTTCGTCAGGTGAAAAATCTTAGTTCTGCTTCAACGCCACTGTGGTTCTCAGCTCTGAGTGTGAACTTTATTGTTCACAGGTTGAAATGAAAAGTGACATAGAAATAATATCGAAAGAAAGAAAGTGAAATATTGAAAATCATAAGAATAAATTCAACTTATCAGGGGTATCTGAATATCTCTATTGGGGCTATAAACACCTGGTTGGAAATAGAGCTATGTTCAAGAGAGTCACATCGATAACCTCATCGGGGATATGGACACCTGACTGGCAGCGAGGCCCTATCCAAGTTGCTTTTGAAGTTAGAATCCTTACGTAGCCTGATTTGACTGAACTTGGTTTCTGCAATAGCTTAAGGAGGGAAATGAATTCATATGCACACACTTGGATTTTTTAGTTTATGGAAGGTTCGGTCTATCCTTTGGTTCTGATTCTTTAAATCTTTCCATTCTGATTTGTTTGTTTGATAGTGAGACTGAAACCAGAGATTTTGGGTTCTCGATTCCTATTCGTCATCAAATGCTCTGGAGCATTTTCCTAGTAGAAGTCACCATTTTTTGTACAAGTTTTGCACACACACCCCACTAAAGGCAGGGACCCTCTTTTTCTTTGGTTTTGGTGTCGTGGCCTTTTCATTTTGAGGTTTTGTCTTATTTTGGCATGTGCTTAAATGTTTATTTTGACTGCCTAAGTGATTCTCCTAAGTTATTCATTGAAAATATTAAGTTCTGGGCCAACTTCGGGTTTTCACTGAAGTTCAAGATTTTTCGTCCTGGCCAGATTTTCCCGAATCCTTTTTGGACTCTGGCTGGACACTCTGATTCAGAGATTTTCGGTCTTCACAGAATTCCGCATAGGATGGAATTTTTTGGATTCCCTCATGTTGTCAGGTTCCCAGGTTTTCTTGTTGTCTTGTCGGCGGCATTAATTTCTTCGTACGAGCTTTGAGTGAGGTATTTAATGGATTTTCAAAGTCTTTTGTGCCATTATGCTTATTGTTGTTATCGATTGTGTTGTGGTGTTTGTTCTTGAGGAGTGTTTGATCTAATTTGAATCCCTTTGAGTTTGTGAAGTGTGGATTTAAGTGGTGATTGCTAGTGTTATTTGCACTTGTTCTTTGCGGATGCCTTTGAGCTCACATTTACCGTTTCTGAGGTCAACTCCCACATCACAATGGTATGTTTTTGACTGCCCTTCTTTTGATTGGTGACTGTGGATAGAACGTTGATGTTAGAGGAGCTTGTAGGGTTTGAATTCTTCATTATTTAAGCATTTTTGTGGCTAGGGTTGCGTAGCAGTGTTTGGTTTATGGTCTCCCAAGTAAGTTTTGAGGTTTTCCGTTTATTTACATATTGATGAATTTGCTTCAGAGCTATGAATAATATCCTAGTAGTGACTTAGCAGTAGAAACATTTAAATTTTGAGCTCACCTGCACGTTAATGGTGGATGTGTAGGGTTTGAGACCTAGGGCATTGCCATCTATCTTTAGTATGCTCTCAATTTGGCTTAGAGTGCTAGAGGAACGCATAGGAAGCCCATATTGAATTTACCTAAGCTCAAGTCTTTGAAATTCATGATCGATCTAGTGTTTGAGAAAAATCATGTTTTGATGTCGTAGTTCGGGTTTTGTGTTTAGTTCAGGATTTTTCATTCCCTCGAGACAATCCGTCCCTAGCGGATTTTCCCAGTGCCCTATGCTTTTCCAGAATTCATCTACTTTCGGAGTTTCAACCTTTCCACAGATTTCTGTTGGCACCAGATTTTCGTGAAGTCCTGGATTCCTTGTTTTTTCTGGATTTGCAAAATGTCTCTGCCCTCGTGGAAATTCATCTCTGGTGGATTTTCCCAAAATCTGATTAAATGTAAGGAGTATGGAATTACAAGATGTGTTAGTTTTTTTTAATGCATTTTATGATTAACACGTGCTATCTTCTGACCTCCTATTTGGTTTATTGATTGATTATGATCAGGTTCAATGATTAAGTAGGTGTTTCTTGGTTATTCCATTGGAATCCGATCGGTCTGGAATTTCCCAAAATTCCTCTCTGGCTTAGATTCCACGGGTGGTCCTGAAACCCAAAATTTATTATGATCACTTTTCATAAGATTTAATGATACTGTGATTGCTTGAGATTCATTCTAACAGTGTTTTGATGAATTAACCTTGCTTTCTTGTGGTCTTTACTATGTTTTCTTTATGAGTGTAGGCTGAATCTAGCAAGGTGGTGGAAGGATCTTCAATGACTGAGGCAGAAAAGATTAAAATGGACATTAAAAGAAAGGTCCCTAAGAGAAAAATTACATCAATCTGGTCAGAGGTTACTGATACTAATGTTGGGTTATGGGACTATGAAGAGTTTAAGGAAAGAATGGCGGCCAAGGATCTTCCTTTGGTGGCGAGGAGAATGAAAGAGTCAGGTCTATCACATGTAGCTGGTTTCCCTTCAATGGTTCAGTGCTATGAGCTGGTCCTTGAGTGTGCCAAACATTATGACCAAGGTGCATAGAGAATTATTGGCCCTCAAGGGAGAGTAGTAGCAAATATCAACCTTGTTTATATTGCTTAGGTTTTCGACATGCCAGACAGATCTCATGTGGTGGCATTCAACATGGAGTCATCCAAAGAGTTCTATGAAGAAAAAACTGTCAAATCTCAACAACTCATCAATTCTTGGCTGGAGAAGCCTAAGTCTCACTACTCCAAGTTGCCCAAGCAGCTATTCAGAGCAAAATTCAAGGAGTACTATGATGCCATCACATTGCTCAGCAGGGTGGTGGGATTGAGAAGTGCTGGCGTGTTTGAGAATTGGATGTGTCACGCCATTGTAAGGATGGAGCGGGAATTGATTGACTATCACTAGGTAGGGTTGATTAGCAGGATAATCCATGAGCAGTTGTCCAATGTATTGTAGACCAAAAATTTCACGATGACTTCATATTTGGTCTATGCACTTGCGAGGTTCATCCCCTATAAAGGATTAAGCACAAGGGAAATTTTTGGATAGGATATCATTTATGAGGTCTTCCCTCAGTTGTATTTGGGAAGCTCAGACTATAGGAGGGTGAATGATGCATTCACCATGCACATCACAAGAATGCTTCAGGGAGTAGAACATACAAGGATTTCAGACTAGGCAAAAGAGCTCATCAAGAAGTATGGGGCATGGTTTATTTAGTTCCCAACTTTCTCCTACATTCAGATTGATGGCTGTTAGAGGGCTCCTTACAGACTTCCAAGATATCCCACTGATCACATTATACTCTTGGAAGTAACTAGGAAGATTTGTGACTTTGATGCTATTATCAAGAGAGACAAGCATAAGACTAGTTTTGGTGGAGACTTCCCCTTGAGGATTGGCACCGGGGAGGCATGTCCTTCCATTATTTCTGCCCAGGCTTTAGAAGAAGAAATGAGTACCCTTGGTTTGTCTTTTCATTCTAAGAGATCAAGGTTTGACATCATAGGAGAAGCTCAAAAGAAGGCCAGTAGAGAATATAGCCATAAGGTCGATCTGGAGGACTATTGGGCCAATTGTAGTGATGAATATGAGGTTAGGAAGAAGAAATTTTCTCAACTCCCAGTTGATGCAGTCCGTTTGAAGAATGTAAAGGAAGTTCCTGGTCAATTAAAGGATGATGGAAACCTAATACAGGATCATGCTTATGAGACAGTAAAGGATAGGCCAATTGGTGATGTTGATTGGATGGAGGAAGAGAAATTAGAATTGAAGCAGCTGAATGATCTAGTTATTAAATTTACTAGAATGTGGCTGAGGCACAAATTGTGGGAATTGGAGAATAATGGAGTGAAATGAAAATAAAATTTGATGCGAGATTTAGATCCTCACTCCACTTTTGAAGATTCAACCGAGCAAGATCCAAAGGGAAAAGGTAAGTTGGATTCTCTATTCAAGATTAAGATCAAAGGTGCCCAAGAGAAAGAAGTCCAAGAGATTGAAAAATAGAGAAATTTGAAGGCTAAGAAGAGGACAAAGACTAAAAAGGTCTGAGCAGAAAGAGATGGATGAATAGAATCCTGAGAGTGATGCTTCGGTGCTTAAGAGAAGAAGGATTGTGAAATTATTAGAGAAGGAAAGTACTAAGGAACAAGAAAATATTTCCCCGCCTGTGGTAGAAGTAGAAAGTTCAAGGGAAAAGGCGAAGGTGTATACAAGGAGGTCTAGGACTCCTTCTCCAAAGGACAGTGTACCTAAAGCAGATCTTCATCCTATCATCCCACATGAGCAATAGAAAGATGATGTTCCTTCTATCCGTGAGGCTCAGAGCAAACCAGGTGAGTCGGAAAACATAGAAGAACATCCAGATACTGAAGGAGAGGAGTTCCATGAAGGAGAACTTTACAGTGTAGAGGAAAAAGTTAAAAGGGTAATACAATCTCCTTTAGTGGCCTATGCGGATTCTCCTATTAGAACCAAAGAGGTTGAATCTCCTCCAAGGGAGGAAGAGGCGGAGAAGGTCCCATCACTTGAACATGAAGAGGAACACATAGAAGAGGAAGGGAGTAAGGATGAGACTCTTGAGAAGCGGAATTTGAGTAAAGAGGCACTAGAGGAATAGCAGGAGGAGAAACAAAGTGAAGTACAATTGGAGCCTACTATTCCAGAGTGGCTTGACAAAGAAATAAATAGAAAATAGATTGTGGTAGAAGATGCCCCACCAAATTGGGATGAGCTCCTAGCCAAGATTGGCAAAGATAAGGGTAAGAACAAGGCTAGAGTGATCTCAAGGGTTGAAAGGGATGAAGCTTATAATAGAGTTGTTCATATTGCCACCCCTGCTACATATAAGAATAGAGATTATGTGGCTAGGAAGGATTACAATGTTCAAACTTTCAATCTGGGGCCTACATCAGTTGAGCAAGACATTGAAGATTATGAAGGTTCTAGTGCAGTTATCCTAGGCAGATTGAGGAAGGAAATAAAGACCAAGCAAGAGTTAAAAAAGGAAAATGAAAATCTTAGGAAATGCTTGGAAGACTTGATGAAGCCCTTGCTATCTATCAACCCTTCCTCTTATGCTACAAATCCTTTACCCTAGGAAACCATCACCAAGTTGGAAAAGATGAAAGCTTTCGTTGTTGCCACTGCGAATTGGCTGAAAGGGGTGCAAACCAAAGGTAATGAAGCTATCAAGGACATCCTGTCAATAGGGAAGGACACTGCAAGGATGATGGATTAGTTGAAGTACGTGCTAGCACAAGATAGGGAGGACACAGACCTTTTGCTACAGAAAACCAAGATTATTATAGAATACACCAGGGATAGGTTGATAAGTGATAAAATACTCCCCTCCTCTAGAGTTACTGAATTGTGGGAGTGGTTTGAAGCATTGCAAATTAGGCAGAAGGTGTTGAAGAAGATTTACAAACAGAGGAGGCAGATTGATGATACCCTGACTAGTTTGTATAATGGTTCTGTTGCCTTTTTTGAGATTATGACAAGAAGAAGGAAGATTGATCCTAAATATTTGAGTCTGGAACAGTTGAGAAGATGGTGGCAGGATGTTTATGCCCCAATTGATGGTGAATCTATTTCTAAGCACCAGTTGGATGATGGGGCTATCTACCTTGCGGTCATTGATAAATACCTAACATATAAGGTGGATTGGGATAAGTCAGTCAAACAGTCAAGAGAAGAAATTGCATCAATTGAAAATTGACTTAGGGTTTTTCCTCTGCGTCTTGTGGCCGACTTGGATAGGGTACTTTTGAAAGTTCATGAAATGTTGGATCGGAATAAGGACAAAGGGGAAGGCAGTTAATGACTAGCTACATTGAGATTTGTGCTTCCCTATTATTTTTCCATGCATTGGTCAGAGTTGCATTGGAGATCCCAGGCTGACCTGGATGAAGTTCATACATTTAATGCATATTTTATTATTTTTGAATTTCTCTTGGCTGACTTGTTGTGCCTTATTATTATTGTAAAATTTTATCTTGGCCAACATGTTTTGGGGGTTCTATAAACTGGGCATTTTTCCTCATTTGTAAGGGTTAAGAAGTTTTAGATCTAGACATATAGAGAGATAGTTAGAAGAGAATTAAGTAGAGCAAGAGTTAGCAAGTAGTTAATCTCAAGCAAATATTGTAACATAAAGCTAAAATTGTTGCTACAGTGGATAATTTGATGCAAGTAATGACATTGTAATTTGGTGCCATACTTGTGTTTCTTCTTATCTTGCATGGTTCTTGTTATTCTATCTTTAGAATTGCTTTGAGTTAAATAGATTTTCAAAATTAGATTTGATTTGATAGTGTTCATGATTTGATATTTGAAGTGTTGCAACAATCCCCGGTCCATACTTTTCGCAACCAACTGACTGTTAGTTGCTTTGCAAAGTTAGCCTAGACTTTTATATTCATTGTGCCTAGTTCAATTGTGAGGGTTTATTCATTTTAATTGCAATAGGGTTGTTTGAATGAATGTTCATGATTTGAAAATCTTAACACCTTAGAAGATTGCACTGTTTCTATAAGATTGCAGATTTATCTGGGTTAAATAGAAATTAGTTTTGAGGGATTGGTCCATTTCGAGTGTTGGTCATTTGCATTGTTAATCTTAGGTTTAATATTAAGTTTAGAAATCTCTTTGAAACCCTTATCTTTTGTTATTTATTTGATTATTGGGTTAAATTTGGGATTGAAGTATCATTGTATTGCTAGATCTGGTAAATTGAGATTCAGTATTTTGCTTGTAGTAAGGTCCCATTGTGATTACCAACATTTTCACATTTATCACTGAGTTGTTTATGCATTGTCAAGACCTGACTTTAGAGACCTTGGGGTTATCTCTTGAGGCTTGCTGATAGAGATTTACCTTTCAAGAGAGATAGGATATTATATTCTGTCTAAGTTGTTGCTTGTGCAAAAAACATCATCAACAAAGTCCTCATCAAATCTGACATTTGCACTCTCAACAATCTTTCCTATATTATCATCTCTCCTAATATAACATTTTCTTCCAAAGATCTTGAAATACTTAACAATAGGCTTGTAACCGAACCATAATTGATAAGGGGTCTTACCAGAATTACCATTCACATTTACCCGATTCAAAGTATATACAATAGTGCTTACCACTTCACTCCAATGCATCTGAGACACACTTCCTTCCATCATCATTGTTCTGGTAGCATCCAAAATAGTTCTATTGTTTCTTTCTGCAACTCCATTTTGTTGAGGGGTTTGAGGAGCAGATATTTGTCTTTTAATTCCATGTTCTTCACAATAAGAATTGAACTCTTTTGAAATGAATTCTCCACATCTGTCAGATCTTAGGCATTTGATTTTTAAACCTTTTTCATTTTCTACCATGGCCTTAAAAATTTTGAACTTGTCCAATGCTTCACACTTTTCTCTTACAAAGGAAACCCAAATCATTCTAGAGTAATCATCAATGACCAACATAAAATACCTTTCTTCATGAATACTTCTAAATCTAGAGGGACCACAAAGATCAGTATGTAGCAGTTCCAACACATTATTTGAATGAAATTGTTTGCTCCGGAAAGAGACTCTAGTTGGTTTACCCATCTAAAATTCTTGGAAGATTACATTAGCAAGCTTCACTAACCTAGGAAGATCTCTTATTGCTTGAGTAGAACTTATCTTGATAATGTTGTCAAAGTTTACATGACACAACCTCCTATGCCAAAATTAAATTTCATCTATTTGAGCAATTAAGCAACTTCCACTAGCAATATTCAAGTGAAAAATATTACCTTTAGTTTGCACACTAGTAGCAATCATGTTTTCAGAACTCCCATGAATCTTGCATTTTCCATCCTTGAACTGCAAATCATATCCCTTGTGTACCATCTATCCAACACTTAAAAAGTTATGTTTTAGGCCTTCAACATAGAGAACATCATCAGTGTTTTCCTTACCACCAAGGCTAATAGAACCTCTTCCACGAATCACATAGGCACTGTTATCTCCAAATCTTACAATCCCACCGTAATACTTCTCTAGACTCACAAACTTTCTTTTATCACCAGTCATATGATGTGAGCATCCACTATCAATGACCCAATCATATTTCTCCTCAACTTGGGCTGTAAGAGCTTTCTCATCTTTAGTAGATTCAGTAGGAACATGTTTATTTTCAATGGTAGCAATGAAAGCCCATTCATCTTCATTTCCATTATCTTTATTAGACTCATCATCAGTTACTGCTTCTTCAACAAAGTAGCATTTATTTTGGAATCTAGGTTTTCTAGGCTTAGACCTAGGAACTCTTTCAGGACATCTTGATACAAAATGAGCTATCTTACTGCATGAAAAACATTTAATAGGCAATACATCTTCATACTTACCTTTTCCTCTTCCTTCTTGCTTTGCAATCAGTGCTTCCAGTTCTTGTACTTCTCTTTCTTGGTCTTTGAGTTGTTTCAGTTCTTCATCATAATTATATATCTTTCTGAAGCTCTCTCCCAAATTGTATCTTTGCCTGTAACTTCTGAATATAGTAGCTTTGAATGTAGATTTAGTTTTTGGTGTAGATTCACCAAATTCACTTATTTCAAAAGCCGCAAGCTTCCCTATCAGTGTATCTCTTGTCATCTTGTTTACAGACATAAATTCCTCAATACATGAACCTTCATTTTGTAAGGAGGAAAGGATCTAAGTATCTTAGCCACAATTTCATCCTCACTCATTGAACCACCGACACATTTAATACCTAACACTATTTCATTTACTCTTTGCATAAAAGAAGTAATATTTTTATCTTCACCCATCTTCAGATTCTCATACTTGCCTTTTAAGCTTTGTAGCTTAGCCATCTTCACTTGTGTATCTCCTTCATACAAAGTTTCCAGCTTTGTCCAAATCTCATGAGCTATCTATAGACATATCACATTAGCCATCTCTAAATCTATTAGGGCGCTCACCAATGCTTCCATAGCTCTGGCATTACTCTTAGCATCTTTGACTTCATCAACAGAGGAGGGACCATTATGAGGAATAGTATATTGATCTCTTGTAATCTTCCACTAAGCATCACCAATGCACTACAGATGAAATTGCATCCTGACTTTCCACAGTGAGTAGTTGGTGCCATCAAATAGAGGATTGTCCTTCTTGAATGTTTCCATCCCAAATCACCTCAACCTATTAGACTTCTTTAGAGGAACAAGATCTGATACCAATTGTTATCAAAACAAGGATTGACAACTGAGAGGGGGGTGAATCAATTGTCACAGAAATTTAAGCTTTGTCTAACTTAACTTATCCTTAATCACAGATCTGATGAATGAACAATTAACCATAAGTAATTAACACATCAAAGAGACAAATAACACCAATATTTTTTTACGTGGAAACCCTGTTAGGAGAAAAACCACGGTGGGTGTTAGTCCACAAGATTAGAATTTTCTAAAAGTATAATGGAAACAATAAGGGGAATGCGCATTCATTCAGGCACACTACCTAGAGCTCACTGCTCAATTACAAAAGAGGACTCATTGTCCAACAATAGGGTTTGGATTAAAAATTCAAAGGGTATGAACTGAGAAAATAGCTTCTTCACAAGCCTGATTACTATTCCAATTTAGCTCAACACTTCTTCACACTTTACACAATCTTCTTCACAATCTGCTCAGTAAAGATATTCACATATACACACATAAGAGAACATGAAGAAAACTTTCCATTGATCACACAATCACTCTTATATATCCGCTATAGGACATTCCATCACAACTTAGCTGGCCAAGAAAATAAAATATAATTGCAATGTCGGCCCAAATTTACAATTAAATTTTTAATGCATACCCACAAAGGTCGGCCATAGCATAGTGGAGCTCCAAATTAATATCTCCAACAAAAAAATACTTAAATTAATTTCACCTCGAAGATCCACAACACGCTACTACCAATATGTCGGCCATAAATATGAAAAATTGAACATGCGCATAAAGATCTTCAACCATAAGCTCACCGATTAATGTGGACATACCACAAAGATATATAATGAACTAGAGACATTTGACAATTCCAAGAAACAACAAAGAAGCATCCGCAACAACTGAGATAACCATAATCACACAATATTTATTTAGGAACATTGATAGAGACTACATAAGAACTGTCAGACCACAACATACTCAAAAATTTATGCAGACCTCTGAAACTTCTAGTAGATGATCTAGACATACTAAAAAATAAACCATTTAATCCACATCATCTAATATTTTATGTAACAAAACAAAACACCTTCATGACCTACACAGTTCCACAAGGAACTTGTAACACTTTTTCTTATAATTTTCTCAATATCCTCGACATATACAACAATAGATACACCAAATGCTAATAGTGTTGACATCAATGACAACCACATATTAGCAACACATCCACAACATCCAACAATATCCCAATAGTTAGGGCCTTCTCTCTTTTTTCCCGTACTTCCAACAACTTGTCCAATCAAATCTCCATGGCTCTATTTCATTCCACCTCAAGAGATTTGAGAAAATGTAGTGCAGGAATCTCTATGGAGATGAGAAATAACACTTCCTTCCTATACACCAATTCGTACAATGAAGTCTTGAGAACTTGTTTAGGGGTTATGTGGTATGCCCAGAGCACTACTCAAAGGTTCTTATGCCACTCTTTCTGATGTTCCAACCCAATTCTTTTAAAGAGTCAGACTAAATTTTAATTAGTTGAATCAGTCAGGCCATTCCCCTACAAGTAGTAATTGGATGATGGTTTTAAGAATATGCCATGCACGAGTGAAAATTGACATACCTTAGAACCTAGGAAATCCTTAGCATTGCTAGAGATGATGGTCTTTGGTGGGTCGAATCCCATTACCAGTTCCTCGAGGAAGTTCAAAATCTTTGCCTTTGTCACATTCTTTTGGGGCATGGCCTCGGTCCATCTCGTAAAATAGTCCGTAGTTGTAAGGATTCATTTGTGTTTGACATTGTAGGTGGGATTAATCATCCAAAAAACATTAAGGCCCCATTAAGCAAAAGGTTTCTCGGTCACTATCGGGTTGAGAGGCATTGCGGAGGTTTTCCTCCTTGGTGCAAAGAATTGGCATTCTTTGCAGGCTTTAACCAAAGAGTGTGAGTCACTGAATAATGTAGGCTAGAAATATCCAACACACATAATTTTGATAGCAATGGTCTTTGTAGAGAAATGTCCTCCCATAGGACTGCTGTGGAGTGTTAAGAATTTTCCTCACTTGTTCTGTGGTGACACACCGTAGTAGAACACCATTGAAGTTCCTTTTGAAGAGGACCCCTTTAATAAGTGCATATTTGTTATTCTACAATCTATAGAATCTTCTCTTCTGACAAGGAAGGCTCGATGAATATTTCCCAATATGCATGAATCTTACTATGTCTGCTAGCAGCCAGCCTTTAGACTCAGGTTCATTTGTTAGAACAAGTTAGGGTTTCTTTTCTTCAATTGCCATCTTTTCTTCATGTGCCAAATACTCACATAGTCCTCTTCCTTGGATGGTCTTTGTGGGCTTGACCTCAATATCATATTCGAGGATCTTAGTGATCCAATTGGTCCTTTTTTTGGTGATTTCTCCTTCCATGATATACTCATGTAGACTAGAATGTGTGACACATATAGTCACCTTATTGTAAGATATGAGGTGTCAGAACTTCTCAAGTCCCTTGACAATAGTGAATTCTTTCCTTTCAATGAAGTTTTAGTTCATCTCATAATACTTTAAGGTCTAGGAGTGAAATGCTATCAAATGTTCTCCCTTTCCTTCATCATCTTTTTGAGTTAGCACAGTAGCAATGTTGGATTTACTACTGAATGTTGGCAACACAAGGGTAGACAACTAAGAGGGGGGTGAATCAATTATCACAGAAATTATACTTTTTAAACTTATTCTCAAATCTGATAAATAAACATGAAAGCATGAACCATCACCACATCAAAAACACACATAATACAAAGATTTTTTACGTGGAAGCCCTATTAGAGGAAAAACCATGGTGGAGGTTAATCCACAAGATTATACTCTATTAAAAGTATAAAAGAATTATAAATGGGGAATGCACATGCATTCAAGAACATTGCCTAGAGCTCACTGCTCAAATACAAAAAGGATTACTGCCCAAAGGAAGACTCATTGTCTTACACTCACATTCGGATTACATCCAGAAGATTTTTTCATCTAGAAGATTCTGAACTGACAAAATAGCATCTTCTAATGCCTGATTACAATTTCGGTTAAGCACATAAACACTTTCTTTTGCTCACTTTTTTTCACACTTTACTTCTGCCTTCAAAAGATTGGAACATTATTCACACATAACACTTGCACACCACTCCTTCAAATGGTATAAACAATCGATCATATATATCTGCAACTAAGGATAACATCAACTACATGTCGGCCCAACAAAATATAAAATGTGTACAAACTGTCGGCCCAATCCATAAGCAATTATTAATGTGAATCAAGAAAATGTTAGCCAAAACATAGTGAAGACCCAAACAACATCCTCAAACATGAAACACCTTAAACAATTATGCCTCGAAGATCTGCAACATGCTACAATCACCCTATCGGTCGTGATCATGAAAAACATGAACACATAGAAGAAAATCACCAATCATGAGCACAACGATCAATGTGGACCAACAACATAGATAAAGCACAATCTAGAAATATCCAAAAGCATCATGAATCACTACAAAAGTGTTTGCAACAACTCAAATTACTAGAATCACATTATCTTCTTTCAAGAACACCAATTGAAGCAACAAAACAATTGTTAGAACACAAATACTCATAACTCAATCAAATCTTCATGCGAACCTCTGAAACTTCATGTAGATAAACTAGATATACTTGTCAACAAACCCTTTAATCCACAACATCTTATCATCAATATATTGAGCTAGCCACCATATTGAACTTCACTACATCAGTGACAACCTACAACTTATTTTATTACAATTTTGTCAATATCCTCAACATATACAACCTTAAAGAAATTAATGCCAATAGTGTTGACATCAATGAAAACCACGTATCGGAAATATCCAACAATATCCCCCTTTGGAATTGATGGCAACACATGATGTGAAAAACACCATCAACGCAACTTTCTCTTAGCACTTTCTCCCCCTTAGATTTTGACTCCTTTCTCCTTAACTCTTTCATATTTTTCACATGACTCTTCCCCCCCTTTGAAATCAATGACAAAGATACACATTATATTTTTCCACACAACCTTTGAACCACATTTCTGAACATTTTACTACTCCCCCTGAGTAGCAACCACCACAACATCAATCCAGATCACAAGATATGACTATGAAATGCATAGACTGATGCAAGTCAATGCATCTTAATTTTGATTAGGAGGGGTAATCACCCCTAGCTTCACTCTGAAATACTCAAAAGTATCCTTAGGAAAGGTTTTGGTAAAGATATTTGCAATATGTTCCTTAGTGGGCATATACTCCAATCTGACTTCCTTTTCACTCACCTTCTCTCTCAAAAAGTGAAACTTGATAGATATATGCTTGGTTTGTGAATGCAGCACAAGATTCTTAGAAATGTTAATTGCACTTGAATTATCACAAAATATAGCAATAGGTTCATCATGCACAACTCTGATATCTTTCAACATCTACTTCATCCACAATACTTGAGTACAATTGTTAGCAACAAAAATGTATTATGTCTCTGTGGTAGATAAAGAAATGGCATTCTGCTTCTTACTTAACCATGAAATCAGCTTCTTTCCCAAGAAAAATGCACCACCACTACTACTCTTTTTGTCATTCACATCTCCTGTCCAATCAACATCAGTAAAAGCACTCAAAGTAAGGTCACCTTCTCTAGGATACCATAGGCCAAAATCAACTATCCCCTTCAAGTACCTGAAAATCCTCTTCATATTTGTCACATGAGATTCCTTAGGATCAACTTGAAATCTTGCAACAATGCATACAACATTCGTGATATCAGGACTAGTTTGAGTCAAATAGAGCAATCCATCAATCATGGATTTGTATCTAGTCTGATTTTTTTAGGAGAATCGTCATCTTGTGTTAACTTACATCCAGTCACCATAAGTGTACCAACTGGCTTTGAATCTTCCATACCAAACTTCTTTAGCAACTCTTTCACATACTTGGACTAAGATATAAAGATCCCTCTATCTAGCTAAGTAATTTGCAATCCCAAAAAGAATTTCATTTCTCCAATCATAGACATCTCAAACTCACTCTACATCTCATCAGCAAACGTCATGCACAAACTATCATCTCCTCCAAAAATGATATCATCAACAAAGACTTCAATAATCAAATCTTTATCATGATCAATCTTGAAATAAAAATTACTATCAAAAATACCTTTATTAAATCCAAGCTTCAACAAATACTTGTCTAATTTTGCATACCATGCTCTTGGGGCTTGCTTAAGTCCATACAATGCTTTCTTCAACCAGAAAACCATATCTCCCTAATCAGTCAATTGAAATCCATCAAGTTGCTCAATATACACTTCTTCTTCTAGTTCACCATTTAGAAATGCTGAGTTGACATCCATCTAATAAACCTTGAAGTTTTTGTAAGCAACATAAGCAAGAAATAGTCTCACAGCTTCAATCCTAGCAACAAGAGAAAAAGTTTCTTCAAATTCAATTCCTTCCATCTGAGAATATCCTTTACACACAAGTCTTGCTTTGTTTCTGACAACTTCACCTTGCTCATTCAGTTTGTTCTGAAAGACCCATTGAGTTCTAATTACAGTTTTTTCCTTAGGTCTAGGAACAAGAATCCATGTATCATTCTTCTCAATTTTTAGTAGTTCTTCTTTCATTGCTTCCACCCAATGTTCATCTTTGCATGCTTCATTAACACTATTAGGCTTAGTCTTTGAGATCAAACATTATTCTTTTGTAATTCTTCTCCTAGTTTGAACAAATTTGTTCTTATCACCTATAATCTGATCTTTTAAATGATTTAGTCTTATGTACCTTGGAGTCTTAGGGTGTTCTTGAACTTCAAGCTCCTTTGATCTCACTTTTTCACTTTCACTAGTTTCTTCCTCTTGATTTTCCTGATTCACCAGAATGATCTAAACTTGATTTGGAGTTTGAACTTTATTTCCTTTATCTAAGTTGTCATTCTGATTGTCTGAATCATATCCATAGGTTTTGGATGGTTTAATTGTGTCTTCATCAACTTTTCCATTATCACTAGGTGATCCCACAATAGTGGTTTACAATTTTTGGCCAAACTGGACACTGAAATTATTTTTTTAAACTAAATATTCACATTCGGGCACCTATAGCGACTAAACCATGAAGAGTTTGAAGATGATGAAAACTAGAGTCTAGTCACATTTTGTCTGTAGATTCTAAAAATATTTTTTTTAAATTTTTTGGAATCGGATTACACTTCTTTTTCCATCTCCCACAAAAACTGGTTTTTTTCAAAAAATAACATTTATAAAAAGTGACGCATACCGTATAAGGCATAAATTTTTTTCCATGAAGGATAAAATTCTAATTCTTTTGAATTTATATTTGTAACTTTGATATCTAGTGCTTCCACTTGGTTAGACATTTTTTTATTGAATATTTTTTCTTTGATCAAGTTTCGAAGTCAAACCAATTACAATTCAGACATAGCGCAACCGTATAACATATAACTTTTTTTGTATATATCGAAATTCAATTTTTTTTTTTTGTTGGATCAAGGAATTTAATATCTGGTGCACTCATATTTTTAAATTTTTTTGATAATCTACTATTTTTCCACATGTGTAGAACAAAGACCTTCATTTTGATGAAAAACCTGTTTAATAAAACTAAAAAAGCAAATACATAATAAAACCAAAACATATTAAAATTATATTTGTTGGATAGCTCGTTTTAAGGAATACCTGATTCAAGTTGGTTTTTGAAGATTCCTCCATTTTCATCCTCAACCCGAGCTCCGAAGTGCAAAAATTCAGATTTTTTTTTGTGTCTCAGGGAGGGGATGAGGAATAAAGGGGGTTTGAGTGAACCCCTAGGGGTTCGCTCGAACCAGGGTTCATTCGAACCCTGGTTCATTCAAACCCCCCTTCTATGAGGGGTTTTGATGGATTTTTTGGCAGGAAAGTATTAGGAGGGTTTGGAACCTAGGTTCTAGCGAACCCCTAATGGGTTCAGTCGAACCAATAGGTTCGTACGAACCCCTAAAATCAATTTTTTTGCCATGCATTCATTTTCTATGAGTTTTCCTTCCTCACTTCAATTGTAAACCACTATTGTGGCTTCACCCCACTTTCAATTACTTTCCTCAATCTCTTATTGTAGCACCAGTAGGATTTACTTTTAGTAGAATAACCAAGAAAGATTCCTTCATCACTTCTAGCATCAAACTTTCCTATATATTCATCTCTTTTGATATAGCATTTACTCCCAAAGATTTTGAAGTATCTAATAGTAGGATTATGTCCAAACCATAGCTCATAAGAATTCTTACTGGTATCACCTTTGACATGTACCTAGTTGAGAGTGTAAACGATAGTACTCACAACTTCTCTCCAATAGATCTAAGAAACATTTCCTTCCAGCATCATAGTCCCAGCAACTTCTTGAATTGTCTTGTTCTTCCTTTCCACAATTCCATTTTGCTGAGGGGTCCACAGGGCAGATAATTGTCTCTTTATCCCATGTTCTTTGCAAAATGAATTAAATTCAACAGAAATGAATTCACCACCTCTATCTGATCTCTGACATTTAATCTTCAAACCTGTCTCTTTCTCAACCATAGCCTTAAAAATCTTGAATTTCTCTAGGGATTCATATTTTTCTCTTAAGAAAGTAACCCACATCAATTTGGAATAATCATCAATAAGTAACATGAAATACTTGTCTCCTTGTAAACTTCTGACTCTAGAAGGACCACACAAGTCAGTATGCACAAGATCCAACACTTCATTTGAACAATGATGTTTGCTCCAGAATGAGACTCTAGTTTGCTTCCCTAACTGACATTCCTTGCATATAGTATTAGTAGGTTTTATCAACTTAGGAAGATATCTCATTGCATGAGTAGAAATTATCTTGATAATATTATCAAAGTTTACATGACACATTCTCCTATGCCACAACCAACTTTCATCAACTTGAGCAATCAGACAACTTTTACCAGTAGGACTTAGGTGAAAGATATTACCTTTTGTTTTCGTAATTGATCAGTAAAGCGGAAGGGATCTATGACAAACATTGCTAAGTGATTATGAACAAAGGTGTAAAGACATCAACAATGGAGTAGTAGGAACATTAATCAGAGAGAATTCAAAACATAGAACCAAGAGAGAGAAAAGAAGACACCGATTTGATTACGGAGTTCGTCCAAGTGGACTATGTCTCTGGGTCGAGCTCAATGGAGTGACCAATCTATTAAAATGTTCTAAAATGGTAGTACAATCTCCACTGGAGCCTCTTGCAACACTGTGTTACAATATCTTGTAGCTCATCCACAAAGTCATACAAAAAGTCTCTCACTCACACCCCTCTCAAAAAGCTCTCAAGGCTAGGGATGATTAACAAAGAGTAAGGAAACTGACTCTGCCTAAAGGATCTACTACAAGATTATAACATCATTCCTTCACAACTCAAATACTCTCCTAATTCCTTCTAAGAATTCTCTCACAAAAGCCTCTCAAAAACCAAGAGAAAGGGATACAATGGAGAATGATCAACTGATGGATGAGATGAGTTGAGTTGGATGATTGAGGAAGACTCTCCTAGTCTCCCTTTTATACTTGAAGTTGGGCCTATTTTGTTAAAACCAACAATTTTGGAATTTTCCCCTTAAATGGAAAATTAAAAACCAATTCCCCATTTACATAATAAAAACAATACCCCCCTTAATAAAATAATTAATCTTGTTTCTAAGCCCTCAACTTATTCATATTCTCAGGCCTTTGAGGTTAGGGGTTGTTTGTTTGTACTCAATTTAAAATCCTAACTAATAACCCCTTATTGTTATTAGTTAACAATTCAGGCTTTGTTAAGGGTTATTAAAAACCCATCTCGCATTCATGTTAAGCCGCTTTACGTGGCACAATGGCAACTAAGAATTTTGGTCGGCGGGTGGTTGGGAGTTCCAACCCCGTCACGACCGCTCAAACTTCCACTTGGAGCTTTCGAATAATCCAAAAGCAACATCCATCCATTACAAATTGAAGCTACTGCACGTGGCACAACGGCTTCACGCCCGGCTCGGAGGGGATAGGGTGTGGGTTCACCACCCGACCACATACATTTTGCAAAGCTTAACAAACTCGCCAACGAAGGAAAATTGGAGGAAACATGTGTCCTGCTCAGGTTGAGCCATGTGTCACAAACCAATTCCATAGAGCCATCCTCATCACCAACAAAGGGAGGAATGCCACATCAGCTATGACTCAGATGCCATGTGTCAGGATAGATTCATGGGTCCCATCCACATCACCTTCCACCTCATCAACCGTACTGCCAATGTCATCATATAGACTGACACGTGTTAGCTTCTGATTGGTCCAACTCAGCATCCGTATGATGACCTATCCATCAAGTCAGCATGATGACGTCAGCAACCATACCACTGGTACCTTGGTCAACTGAGACTTTGACTGGCTATATCTCGTGCAAACGAGCTCCGATTTGCACAAAACGAACGCCATTGGAATTGTGTTGATGAGACCTTCGCGATGATGCCACCTTCGATCATTTTTTATGATGTCAAAATTTCATCCTTTTTCTCGTCCCTGGTAGCTGAGTTGACTGGCCTTTGACCAAAGTTTGACCGACAATTTCTCACACATACAGACTCGAATTTCGATGAAATGAACATCGTTGGGTTCGTGTCGTCGAGCCCTTCAAAGTGACATCTCTTTTGACCAATTCTGAGTCCATCAAGTTTTTGCCTTCTGACAGCCTCCTGGTCCAAGGGTTGACCCAACTTTAACTATGCATAACTCGAGAAAATGGACTCCTTTTTGGCCCATTCAAGTTGCGTTCGATTCAAGATTTTGAGCTCTATGCCATGGCACTGCTTCCAGGAGAAATGGGAACACTTCAATTTTCAGGTTTAGGAGATCCACCTGGATCAAGCCTCCCCACTGAAGAACTTTTGGTCCTCCAAAAGTTTATAGTTCCTTCAAAACATCTCCCATTCTGCATCTTTCCACTCGCCACGATCTGAATCAGTAGAACATAGACACTGCCACATCTGCCTATTGAGGTCTTACACTTCAGCAATGTACTATCAACAAGAGTTGTCCTTATTGCCACATCTGCCCTCTATAGGGGTCTTACATTTCGGCAACATGGAATCCACAACTCATCACAATGCAGTTTAAAATGGAACTTAGTATACCCAAAGCAAGAAGGAAAAAATGAGTATGGTAAACCTGTCTCTCAGTGCTTCTTACGGGGTGGTTCACATTCTGCATTTCTCGCCATTCTCTTTGGCATACTTTTGTTGCTCCTCCAACTGCTTGAGCATGGTATCTGCGCCTCAGCCTGAAATATTCCTTCACCTTTGTACTTCGGAATAGCTGATTCAAGGCTCCACCATATAGCTCGGGTCACGTTCATATGAAGCAACAAGGTCACCGATAACATCCTTCAAGAACTTCAACTGAGTTCAAATGTATCCTCAAAATGGCCTCAACTGAGTCTTCAAACTGAGAACATGCAAGGTTACTATTGACCATTCTCATCAACTCTTAAGCTGGGAAGTGCTCTTCAACTGAGGCTTCGCACTTGAAATCTGCAGGTACAAGTCCTTAAAAACCTTGCAATAAGAAGTTACACAATATTCTCCTTTCTAGATTACAAGAGATGTGGCTTCAAGAGCCTTATAAAATCTCAACCTCTAGAGAATTACAACTTCATAAAAATTGTTACAAACAATTTGATTCAGAGTTTTAATACTCATAAAACAATACTAGCTTATCAACATACTCATCACACTACAAAAGATGTAATAAACACGCAAAATTGATATACTAGTTTGTTGAGCGTTGTTCCCAGCTCCTACAAAGCTATTCAAAGGAACTCTCTTTCACAGGTTGCTCAGGCTGTGGTTGAATTTCTCTTGGGACTACCTCAAAAATGGTAGCTACTGCCAGCTCTGCTTTCGTCTCCTCAACTTTCTGGTGGTTGGGTCTCTCAGTAAACCTTGATCGACGATGAAGCTCTGGATGGAGCTTCCAATATTTTGCCTCCCAATGTCCACTGATGCCGCAGTGGTTGCAAAAGTTCTGAGCTCTAGAGAATTGTCCATCTCCTCCTCTGAATCCCAATCCTTGGTACCATGGTCACTTCTTTGCCTTGATCGGATTGGTGATGCCTTGCTCAGAAATACCAAAGCCTTTTCCTCTAAAACCCATTTTCCAAAGTAGCTTCGATCCTATGCCTCTTGTGTGCTTCTCGAAGTGTGCAAAAGAGTCCTGCTCATCCTCTGCTGACTTCTTCTATTTGATGGAAGAAGAGGCTTCAAGATAATTACTGTCACTATCAGGCAGATTAAGAGTCCGGAGGTACTCCATCTGTCGACAGTAAGCACACTCTACTGCACCAAGAGAGTTAGCCCAATCACAGCCACACACAAATCTAGCCATGGGCCTCATTGCTGAAGAAGCTCCTGTACTATCAGGTGGGGTGAGCGGGGAGTATGAGGATGATGTATCCTCAGAATGTGGACAAAAACTGCATATGTCTGCACTCCCTGATATAGGAGGACTTCTCCTGTTCCGCTCCTCTAAGACTCCCTGCAACAACACTTGCAGTCTTTCCTTCTCCATGTTGGATTCCTCCAACAACCGCTGAAGTTTTGCATTCTCTGTCTGTAGGCATCGATTGGATTCTTCCAACTCTTGCATCCTATCAATCTTCTCTCGATGGTCCCGATAGAGTTCTTCAACCATGCCTTTCATTGACATGAAATCATCCACCATGGATGGGGTCAATGTTAGCCTTGAAGATTCACCCTTTTCTGATGCCATCTTTACTCCAAACTCCAAATGTCCACCAATAGAAAAATGAATCACAATCACTCCTGCAAACTAGCCAAACAAAGCTTTGATACCACTTGATCCGTAAAGCGGAAGGGATCTATGACAAACATTGCTAAGTGATTATGAACAAAGGTGTAAAGACATCAACAATGGAGTAGTAGGAACATTAATTAGAGAGAATTCAAAACATACAACCAAGAGAGAGAAAAGAAGACACCGATTTGATTACGGAGTTCGTCCAAGTGGACTACGTCTCCAGGTCAAGCTCAATGGAGTGACCAATCTATTAAAATGTTCTAAAATGGTAGTACAATCTCCACTGGAGCCTCTTGCAACACTGTGTTACAATATCTTGTAGCTCATCCACAAAGTCATACAAAAAGTCTCTCACTCACACCCCTCTCAAAAAGCTCTCAAGGCTAGGGATGATTAACAAAGAGTAAGGAAACTAACTCCGCCTAAAAGATCTACTACAAGATTATAACATCATTCCTTCACAACTCAAATACTCTCCTAATTCCTTCTAAGAATTCTCTCACAAAAGCCTCTCAAAGACCAAGAGAAAGGGATACAATGGAGAATGATCAACTGATGGATGAGATGAGTTGAGTTGGATGATTGAGGAAGACTCTCCTAGTCTCCCTTTTATACCTGAAGTTGGGCCTATTTTGTTAAAACCAACAATTTTGGAATTTTCCCCTTAAATGGAAAATTAAAAACCAATTCCCCATTTACATAATAAAAACAATACCCCCCTTAATAAAATAATTAATCTTGTTTCTAAGCCCTCAACTTATTCATATTCTCGGGCCTTTGAGGTTAGGGGTTGTTTGTTTGTACTCAATTTAAAATCCTAACTAATAACCCCTTATTGTTATTAGTTAACAATTCAGGCTTTGTTAAGGGTTATTAAAAACCCATCCCGCATTCATGTTAAGCCGCTTTATGTGGCGTGATGGCAACTAAGAATTTTGGTCGGCGGGTGGTTGGGAGTTCCAACCCTGTCACAATCGCTCAAACTTCCACTTGGAGCTTTCGAATAATCCAAAAGCAACATCCATCCATTACAAATTGAAGCTACTACGTATGGCACAACGGCTTCATGCCCGGCTCGGAGGGGATAGGGCGTGGGTTCGCCACTCGACCACATACATTTTGCAAAGCTTAACAAACTCGCCGACGAAGGAAAATTGGAGGAAACATGTGTCTTGCTCGGGTTGAGCCACATGTCACAAACCAATTCCACAGAGCCATCCTCATCACCAGCAAAGGGAGGAATGCCACATTAGCTATGACTCAGATGCCACGTGTCATGATAGATTCGTGGGTCCTGTCCACGTCACCTGCCACCTCATCAACCGTACTGCCAACGTCATCGTACGGACTGACACATGTCAGCTTCTGATTGGTCCAACTCAACATTTGTATGATGACCTGTCTGTCAAGTTAGCATGATGATGTCAGCAACCATACCATTAGTACCTTGGTCAACTGAGACTTTGACCGGCTATATCTCGTGCATACGAGCTCCGAGTTGCGCAAAACGAACGCCATTGGAATCGTGTCGATGAGACCTTCATGATGATGCCACCTTTGATCATTTTTTATGATGTCAAAAATTTCATCCTTTTTCTCGTCCCTGGTAGTTGAGTTGACCGGCCTTTGACCAAAGTTTGACCGGCAATATCTCACACATACGGACTTGAATTTTGATGAAATGAACATCAATGGGTTCGTGTCGTCGAGCCCTTCGAGGTGACATCTCTTCTGACCAATTTTGTGTCCATCAAGTTTTTTCCTTCTAACGGCCTCCTAATCCTAGTAATAGATGCAATCACATTTCTGAAACTCCCCAATATTCTACACTTTCCATTCTTGAATTGAATATTCTATCCCTTGTGAACCATCTGTCCAACACTTAAGAGAATATTCTTCAAACCTTCCACATATAGAACATCATCAGTATTATGCTTACCATCATGTGATGATAGCATCCACTATCAATCACCCATTCATCTTTTTCTTCAACTCTGGAAGCTAGATATTTCTCCACATTTGTGCAACTAGCAGATTCAGTGGGTACTGGATCATTTTCCTTGATAGCAATAAATACCCATTCATCCTCACTTAAATTCCCTTTATCAGATTCATCATCTATCACACCTTCATCAGTAGCATAATAACGCTTTCTTTGGAATCTAGGCTTGTTAGGTCTTGGCTTAGTGATGCAGGGGAATCCAATGGTGTAAGGGAAATCCTACATCACCAAATTTTTTTTTTGTAATTCCTTGTTTGTAGTTTCTTAGATGTTTTTTTGTAGTTTTGGATACCCTTTTCATCATAATGTAATTCCCAAATTTTAGTTTTTCTTTTCTGGTTTTTCTGGTCAATTGATTTTTTAGCAGGTATTGGAATTTGAAGGTATTTAGGACAAAATTTATATGGGAGGATTCAGAATGGAAAAATATGAACATTGACGAAAGAATCCAACTAAAAGCATTCTTGGTTTGAAAGATATTGCAGTTTTAGTCTCTCAGAATTGCACTTAAAAACCTTCCAGATCATATTTGAGGCATTAAATGGTTCAAAAAATAGAGTCTCAGATCAAAAGTTATGGCTCCCAGAAGTTAGTGCACTTTAAAAAATGTGATAATTTTTGAATAAGGTTTTAAAATTTGAATTTCAAATTATAATTTGTGGCGCCAAACCACCAAAACTCATAATTCAAATGTTGTTTGGCTCCAAAATAGAAAAAGGAGCTATTTATGGGTGGGGTTTTCTAATTTTTGGTAGCTTTTTGGGGAAAAGATCAGATACTGTGAAAAGGGGAATTTATGTAGTTTATGTAACTTGCATGTATTGCAAAACTTGAGGATTTGATATCCTCTGCATGTAAGCTTTTCATATTCTAAATAATAATAATATTCTCTGGTTTTGTGTGTGATTTTCTGTGTCTCGGGTTAGCACCCTCGTCACTTAGGAACTCTTTTTGGACACCTTGAGGAAAAATGACCTATCTTATTGCAAGAAAAATATTTAAAAGGAAATTTCCCTTTATACTTACCTTCTCCTCTGGCTTCCCTCTTGACAATAAGTTCTTCAAGCTCATCTAGTTTTCTCTCTTCTTCTTCAATCTTTTTCATTTCCTGCTCATACTTGGACATTTTTCTAGAAGAACTTTCTCCCGGATCATATCTCTGCTTATCTTTTTTGGAGATAGTAGCTTTGAATGTATATTTTTTCTTAGGAAGAGATTCACCAAACTCACTTAACTCAAAATTAATAAGCTTACCATTCAACATGTCTCTGGTTACATTTGTCACAGTCCAGATCTCCTCAATAGTAGTAGCTTTGTGTTTGTATGCAACAAGCAAGGATCTGAGCACTTTAGCAACAATCTTTGATTCTTCTAATGTTCCACTAGCACATTTTATACTACACACAAGTTCATTCACTCTTTGCATAAAAGAAGTGATGTTCTCATCTTCACCCATTCTCAACATTTCATATTTCCCTTTTAGGCTTTGTAGCTTAGCAATCTTCACATGGGTATCACCTTCATACATAGTTTCCAACTTTTTCTAGATCTCATAGGCAGTCTTCAAATCCATTACATTTGTCATATCAGAATCAATTAGAGCACTCAACAATGATTCCTTAGCCCTGATATTGTACTCGGGTTCCTTAATCTCACTTGTAGTAGAAGGACCATTATGTGTGATGTATACCTATTCTTTTTAATTGTCCAGTAAGGTTCACCATCCCAGATCACCTCAAGCTATTAAAATTCTTATGAGGAACCTGCTCTGATACCAATTGTTGGCAACACAAGGGAAAACAACTAAGAGGGGGGGTGAATCAGTTGTCACAAAAATTATACTTTTTAAACTTATTCTTAGATCTAATAAATAAACATGAAAGCATGAACTATCACCACATCAAAAACACACATAACACCAATATTTTTTACGTGGAAACCCTGTTAGGGGAAAAACCATGGTGTAGGTTAATCCACAAGATTATACTTTGTTAAAAGTATAAAATAATTATAAATGGGGAATGCACATGCATTTAGGCACACTACCTAGAGATCACTGCTCAAATACAAAAAGGATTACTTCCCAAAGGAAGACTCACTATCTTATAGTCACATTTGGATTACATCCAGAAGATTTTGAACTGAGAAAATAACATCTTCTAATGCCTGATTATAGTTCCAGTTAAGCACATAAACACTTTCTTCTGCTCACTCTTTTTCACACTTTACTTCTACCTTCGAAAGATAAGAACATTATTCGCACATAGCACTTGCACACCATGCCTTCAAATGGTATAAACAATTGATTATATATATTCGCAACTAAGGATAACATCAACTACATATTGACCCAACAAAATATAAAATGTGTACAAATTGTTAGCCCAATCCATAAACAATTATCAATGTGAATCAAGAGAATGTTAACCAAAACATAGTGAGGACCCAAAACAACATCCTCAAACATGAAACACCTTAAACAATTATGCCTCAAAGATCTGAAACACGCTACAATCACCCTATCAGCCGTGATCATGAAAAACATGAACACACAAAAGAAAATCACCAATCACAAGCACAATGATCAATGCAGACCAACAACACAAATAGAGCACGATCTAGAGACATCCACAAGCATCATGAATCACTACAGAAGCATCTGCAACAACTCAAATTACTAAAATCATATTATCTTCTTTCAGGAACACCAACTGAAGCAACAAAACAACTGTCTGAACACAGATACTCATAACTCAATCAAATCTTCATGTGAACCTTTGAAACTTCATGTGGATAAATTAGATATACTTGTCAACAAACCCTTTAATCCACAACCTCTTATCATCAATATACTAAGCTATCCACCATACTGAACTTCATTGCATCATTGACAACCTGCAATTTATTTTATTACAATTTTGTCAATATCCTCAACATATACAACCTTAAAGACATTAATTCCAATAGTGTTGACATCAATGACAACCACATATCAACAATATCCAACATTGAATACATACATTATAAAGTCCTTTGATAGGACTGGATTGACCAGCAAAAGAGTTGAAGAGATAGCATCCTTAACCTTATCAAAGGATTCTCTAGGTTCCTTTGTCCATTTGAAAAACTAATCCTTTTAGAGCATTAGGGTGATAGGTCTAATTATTCCTGCAAAGTCAAAAATGAATTTTCTCATAAAATTTACCTTTCCCAGAAAGGACTAAACTCCCTTATGATTGACTGGAAGGGGAAGCTCTCTGATTGCCTTCACCTACTCTAGATCGATTGCAATTCCATCTTTGGATATCCCGAACTCCTGTCATTTTTTAAAAACCATTTCAAGGTGATCAAAATGATCATCCTTATGCTTGGAGAATACTCTAAGATCATCTAGGTAGATCAAGATGATTTTATTGATCAACTTCCTGAAAGAAATATCCATTTCCTGCTAAAAGGTGGCTCCCGCATTTGAGAGACCAAAAGGCATCTTTGCATATGCAAACATTCCCCACTTGGTAGTGAACATTGTTTAGTGTCAGTTCTCTTCTTTGACCCAGATCTAGTTATAACTGGAGAAACCATCTAGCAGAGAAAACATTTTTGATCCTACCACTATTTGTAAGATAGAATCCATGGAAGGCAAGGGATAGTGGTCCTTTAGGGATGCTCTATTCAGATCCTAGAAATCAACACATAGGCGAATGCCTCTGTTCTTCTTTCAGAATGGAACTAGCTTAGATACCCATGTACTATGCTTGATTGAGAAGACAATCCAAGACTGAATTAGCTTTGTAAGCTCTTGCGCCATCAAGGCTGCAATCTTCATATTTACTAGCCTCTTCTTCTAGCGAATAGCTTTTTCTCCTTCTGTCAGCTCTATAGTATTCTAGATTATTTCAAGATCATATCTCAATCCAGGTGGATCTCAAAACCCTAAAAATTCAACTATTCCAATTGACATTCTAATCAACACCATGGTGAAGAGCCCAACGACACGAACCCAATGCAACTTGAATGGAGTCAAAAGGAGTATGTATGCTCAAGTTATATGCAATCAAATAGGGTACCAGAGCAGATAAAAGGGAAAAAATTGATCATTGCAAAAATGTTTGAAAATGGTGTCACGACGAAGAGCTCATCACCATGATTCTGACGTTGTTCATTTCATTGAAAACATAGTTCATATGCCAAAGTTATGCCAAGTCAAAGTTTTAGTCAAAATGATGACGTGGCAGGTGGTGACATGGCATTGGTGACATGGCAGGTGGTGATGTGGCAACACAGTCAGCAAGTAACAATGAATCACATGTTGACATGTGGTAGTGACGTAGCAATCTGACGTGTTATGTATGGTTGGCATAGACTAATCAAATTTTGACATGTGTCTCCTACAGCGAATAAAAATGGCCATGTGGCCCAATAGAATGGTGCCATATGAAACCTCTCCTCATCTCCACGCTAGTTGAATTGGTCAAAATTTTGTTGGGGGATTCAAACTAGTGACCTCCCCATTTCCAGTCACATGGGTCACCAACAAACCACACAAGTTCTTAGGGATGATAACATGGCGTTTACTATTAATACAAGATTTAAAGGTAAGTCCTAAGCCAAAAATGGAGGGGATGTGGGTTGAACCCACGACCCCCTATTTCCCATGCTTTCCTCCTTACCACTGCATCATCGCCTTAGATGGTGATAATATAGGAGGTAAATATTATTTAAACAAGATATTAAAGGAAAATCTTCCATTTTTAAAGTATTAACCCCCAAATTAAATATTAAACCTTATCTAGAATATATTACTAAATCCCCCTAAACTTATAATAGCCCGAATGGAATATTTTCAAGGGCTTAAATAATATTTTAAAATATGTAGATGATTATTAAGTAATATTTTAAGGGGTTGAGGTGATTTTTAAAGATTATTAAGGGGATATTTTGAAGATTTAGGGGCTTCATTGTTGTAAATGGGAGATTTGTAAATCATATGGTTGTAAACCATATTGGGAAAATTTTTTGTATAAAAGGGGGAGAGTTTGGCCTTTCAAGGCATGGGATTCTTGCAAGAAGACTTAGGAGAAGAATTGTAGGCTTATTTCAAGTCTCAAAGCTTTGTAGGAGTTTTGAGAGAGCTATGTAAAGCTTGTATTGTAAGGAATTTATCCTTCTAATGTTTGAAGTAAGGTCATTTGTGTGAAGTGCCTTCTTGAATCCTTGGTTAAGGAGAAGGTAGCTTGTATGTAAACACTTGTGAGAAGGTCCTAGCATCTTGCATAAGAAGGAATAAAATGATTCATGTTCAAACAGATCCAGAGACGTAGCCAAAGTCTGGTGAACTCCATTATCAAATCTCTCTTGTCATATGGGTTTTTAGCTTCTATGATTTTCATGTTTTTTATGGTTGATTACGGTTCTTTATTCCACACTTGAATTAAGTTAAATTGGTTAAGTGAACTAATCAGTGAGCTTAGTAGATTGATGGATTGAATTTGCATATTAAATTTGAACCATTAATTAAAGATCTTGGCATAGATTTGGAATTAAGTAAGTTAAGCAACTGATTTTGAATCTAATAAATGAAGAATTTAGTTGAGTAAGAACACTCTAGAGTCTTTTATATCATATCCTTTGAGGTCATCATATGACCATGCCACTACTCCTTCATATTTCTCATAGGAATGGATGAGTCTCTCTTTATCATGATGTGGGACATCTTTTCCAACTTTGATGCATAGTCGCTTTTGTCCACTACAAACTTCCTTTTCTCATTTCTTGCATCATCACAATAAAATAGGTTTTCTCATTTCAAGCTATTAAACTTCTTATGAGAAACCTGCTCTGATACCAATTGTTGGAAACACAAGGGAAAACAACTTAGAGGGGTGGTGAATCAATTGTCACAAAAATTATACTTTTTCAACTTATTCTTAGATCTAATAAATAAACATGAAAGCATGAACTATCGCCACATCAAAAACACACATAACACCAATATTTTTTACGTGGAAACCGTGTTAGGGGAAAAACCATGGTGTAGGTTAATCCACAAGATTATACTCTGTTAAAAGTATCAAATAATTATAAATGGGGAATGCACATGCATTTAGGCACACTACCTAGAGATCACTGCTCAAATACAAAAAGGATTACTTCCCAAAGGAAGACTCACTATCTTATAGTCAAATTTGGATTACATACAGAATATTTTGAACTGAGAAAATAGCATCTTCTAATGCCTAATTATAGTTCCGGTTAAGCACATAAACACTTTCTTTTGCTCACTCTTTTTCACACTTTAATTCTACCTTTGAAAGATTAGAACATTATTCGCACATAGCACTTGCACACCATGCCTTCAAATGGTATAAACAATTGATTATATATATTCGCAACTAAGGATAACATCAACTATATATCAACCCAACAAAATATAAAATGTGTACAAATTGTCGGCCCAATCCATAAGTAATTATCAATGTGAATCAAGAGAATGTTAACCAAAACATAGTGAGGACCCAAAACAACATCCTCAAACATGAAACACCTTAAACAATTATGCCTCAAAGATCTGAAACACGCTACAATCACCCTATCAGCTGTGATCATGAAAAACATGAACACACAAAAGAAAATCACCAATCACAAGCACAATGATCAATGCAGACCAACAACACAAATAGAGCACGATCTAGAGACATCCACAAGCATCATGAATCACTACAGAAGCATCTGCAACAACTCAAATTACTGGAATCATATTATCTTCTTTCAGGAACACCAACTGAAGCAACAAAACAACTATCCAAACACAGATACTCATAACTCAATCAAATCTTCATGTGAACCTTTGAAACTTCATGTTGATAAATTAGATATACTTGTCAACAAAACCTTTAATCCACAACCTCTTATCATCAATATACTGAGCTAGCCACCATACTGAACTTCATTGCATCATTGACAACCTGCAACTTATTTTATTACAATTTTGTCAATATCCTCAACATATACAACCTTAAAGACATTAATTCCAATAGTGTTGACATCAATGACAACCACATATCAACAATATCCAACATTGAATACATACATTATAAAGTCCTTTGATAGGACTGGATTGACCAACACAAGAGTTGAAGAGATAGCATCCTTAACCTTATCAAAGGATTCTCTAGGTTCCTTTGTCCATTTGAAAAACTAATCCTTTTAGAGCATTAGGGTGATAGGTATAATTATTCCTGCAAAGTCAAAAATGAATTTTCTCATAAAATTTACCTTTCCCAGAAAGGACTAAACTCCCTTCTGATTGACTAGAAGGGGAAGCTCTCTGATTTCCTTCACCTACTCTAGATCGATTGCAATTCCATCTTTGGATATCCTGAACTCCTGTCATTTTTTAAAAACCATTTCAAGGTGATCAAAATGATCATCCTTATGGTTGGAGAATACTCTAAGATCATCTAGGTAGATCAAGATGATTTTATTGATCAACTCCCTGAAAGAAATATCCATTTCCCGCTAAAAGGTGGCTCCCGCATTTGAGAGACCAAAAGGCATCTTTGCATATGCAAACATTCCCCACTTGGTAGTGAACATTGTTTAGTGTCAGTTCTCTTCTTTGACCCAGATCTAGTTATAACTAGAGAAACCATCTAGCAGAGAAAACATTTTTGATCCTGCCACTATTTGTAAGATAAAATCCATGGAAGGCAAGGGATAGTGGTCCTTTAGGGATGCTCTATTCAGATCCCAGAAATCAACACATAGGCGAATGTCTCTGTTCTTCTTTCAGAATGGAACTATGTTAGATACCCATGTACTATGCTTGATCAAGAAGACAATCCAGGACTGAATTAGCTTTGTAAGCTCTTGCGCCATCAAGGCTGCAATCTTCATATTTACTAGCCTCTTCTTCTGGCGAATAGCTTTTTCTCCTTCTGTCAGCTCTATAGTATGCTAGATTATTTCAAGATCATATCTCAATCTAGGTGGATCTCAAAACCCTAAAAATTCAACTATTCCAATTGACATTCTAATCAACACCATGGTGAAGAGCCTAGCGACACGAACCCAATGCAACTTGAATGGAGTCAAAAGGAGTATGTATGCTCAAGTTATATGCAATCAAATAGGGTACCAGAGCAGACAAATGGGAAAAAATTGATCATTGCAAAAATGTTTGAAAATGGTGTCATGACGAAGAGCTCGGCACCATGATTCTGACGTTGTTCGTTTCATTGAAAACATAGTTCATATGCCAAAGTTACACCAAGTCAAAGTTTTAGTCAAAATGATTGACTAGTCAAAATGATGATGTGGCAGGTGGTGACATGGCATTGGTGACATGGCAGGTGGTGATGTGGTAGCACAGTCAACAAGTAACAACGAATCACATGTTGACATGTGGTAGTGACGTAGCAATCTGACATGTTATGTATGGTTGGCATAAACTAATCAAATTTTGACATGTGTCTCCTATAGCGAATAAAAATGGTCATGTGGCCCAATAGAATGTTGCCATATGACACCCCTCCTCATCTCCACGCTAGTTGAATTGGTCAAAATTTTGTTGGGGGATTCGAACTAGTGACCTCCCCATTTCCATTCACATGGGTCACCAACAAACCACACAAGTTTTTAGGGATGATAACATGGCGTTTACTATTAATACAAGCTTTAAAGGTAAGTCCTAAGCCAAAAATGGAGGGGATGTGGGATGAACCCACGACCCCCTATTTCCCATGCTTTCCTCCTTACCATTGCATCATTGCCTTAGATGGTGATAATATAGGAGGTAAATATTATTTAAACAAGATATTAAAGGAAAATCTTCCATTTTTAAAGTATTAACCCCCAAATTAAATATTAAACCTTATCTAGAATATATTACTAAATCCCCCTAAACTTATAATAGCCTGAATGGAATATTTTCAAGGTCTTAAATAATATTTTAAAATATGTAGATGATTATTAAGTAATATTTTAAGGGGTTGAGGTGATTTTTAAAGATTATTACGGGGATATTTTGAAGATTTAGGGGCTTTATTGTTGTAAATGGGAGATTTGTAAATCATATGGTTGTAAACCATATTGGGAAATTTTTGTGTATAAAAGGGGGAGAGTTTGGCCTTTCAAGGCATGGGATTCTTGCAGGAAGACTTAGGAGAAGAATTGTAGGCTTATTTCAAGTCTCAAAGCTTTGTAGGAGTTTTGAGAGAGCTATGTAAAGCTTGTATTGTAAGGAATTTATCCTTCTAATGTCTGAAGTAAGGTCATTTGTGTGAAGTGCCTTCTTGAATCCTTGGTTAAGGAGAAGGTAGCTTGTATGTAAACACTTGTGAGAAGGTCCTAGCATCTTGCATAAGAAGGAATAAAATGATTCATGTTCAAACAGATCCAGAGACGTAGCCAAAGTCTGGTGAACTCCATTATCAAATCTCTCTTGTCATATGGGTTTTTAGCTTCTATGATTTTCATGTTTTTTATGGTTGATTATGGTTCTTTATTCCACACTTGAATTAAGTTAAATTGGTTAAGTGAACTAATCAGTGAGCTTAGTAGATTGATGGATTGAATTTGCATATTAAATTTGAATCATTAATTAAAGATCTTGGCATAGATTTGGAATTAAGTAAGTTAAGCAACTGATTTTGAATCTAATAAATGAAGAATTTAGTTGAGTAAGCACACTCTAGAGTCTTTTATATCATATCCTTTGAGGTCATCATATGACCATGCCACTACTCCATATTTCTCATAGGAATGGATGAGTCTCTCTTTATCATGATGTGGGACATCTTTTCCAACTTTGATGCATAGTTACTTTTGTCCACTACAAACTTCCTTTACTCATTTCTTGCATCATCACAATAAAATAGGTTTTTGAGAGTGACCAATCATTTTGGGAGCTTGTTGGACCTTAACTAAATCATTTTCCCTTCATATTCCTTAGCAATCTTCAGTTGGAGTTGCTTAACGAACTCTCTTGACTATTGGATGAATGAGGCGATGTGTTCATCACTTTTGAACACTTTCCAGCTTTGATCATTATTTGGGATTACCGGTCAATGATCACTCGTACAGAGTGTATGTTATGAATCAAGTCAGAAGTAGGATCAAATTGATATCTAATTGCTGCCTTGTGGTCTGCATATGAATTTTTCTCTCTGGGCATTGTCTAGATATTGAAGGCTTAAAAACCCTTGATCAGGCCCCAAACTCTATGTCTATAGGATCTCATGTGGACATTCTTGGTTGTGGAAATCCCTTGGACTTGATTGACCACTAGCTCAGAGTCTCTAAACACCATTATTTTCTTAATACCCCCACTCTACAAGGCTTACACCTTGTACTAGGCCTTCATATTCAACTTCATTGTTCGAATAAGCGAACTTGAAGTGAAAGGACTAGAGTGTCTTTTCATTGAATGGGGATGTCAAACATATACTGGCTCCCATGCCAACTTTGCATCTTGCTCCATCAAAGTGAAACATACATAGCTTTGAGGCTTGACCGCTCTCGGGTTCCTTCATGACCTTCAAAAGCACTTGATCTTCATCATAGATGACATAGGTCCCCAATCTAGTGGCATGATAGTTGTCGAAAGGATCAGTTTCTATAAATTCACTGAAGAGGACCTCTTCTTGATCGATCTGGTCCTCAATCACCTTTTCATCCTCTAGTAGCTTGGTACAGTACATTTCCTTTTTAGTGAAAGAGGTATGAGCAGCTTCAAAGTTGATCATGGCTTCATTGACCACATGTTTCAAATGTAGAGGTTCGGATATTATTTTCATTTTAGCTCCATGCTTGGTCCTAAGGATCAAGTGTGACCAGTCTAAGGAAAGATATCCACCTATCTTTGAATTGAATTCCCAAGATAAGCAGAGACTGAACATGAGGGGAACATCTATGGTCACGATATCTTGTGGAACTATGATATTAGGGTAGGAGAATAGAGTCAAGGGGAGGTTCTTAATGACACCTACAGTTTTGACCTTGTTCCCATCAAGCTGCACAACCCCCCTTTTTAAGGGTTCATAGCTAAGTCTTAAGGCTTCAGCTATCTGTTTGGGAACGACTGTGGTGCCAGCACAGAGTCAATCATGGAATTATGCAATATTTTTTTACCCACAATAAGAGTTAGGAAAAAGAGTTTTGGTTTTAGCTTATCTCTAACTTTGGTAGAGGATTCCTTTGTACTATTTGTGAGAAATTTGGCCTTAGGTGATGGATCAATGACCTTTTCCTTGAGTGATTGCTTTGTTGCCTCAATGATTGCATCTTCTTAGAGGGCCTTCTGCAGCAATGACTTATGCTCTAGAATAGCTAAGATATCCCAAATGAACACATTAGTGGAGGATTTTTTTAATTGTTCCACCACATTGAATGGTGGCAAATTTGAAGGATTCTATTCCTTAGCCCTAGTTATAACAATTTCCCTTCACAGTTGAAATTGTTGTGCAACTGTGGAGGTACTAGGAGTCTAGTCAGAGGCACTTTTAGGCTGCAGGATGACTAATTCACCTGTGAGTCTCCTCTTTGAGAAAGTGTTGTAATCAGACTGCACTTGAAGGGATTTTGATTTGGATGCATCATTTGTAAACACTGCCTCTTCTTCTTCCATCCATGAGAAGAGCGTGTTATCGAGAGCTCTATCCATTTCTTCCTCCGGGGACATCCCTTGCATTTGTGTGTGAGTACTGCATTTTCCGTTTGTAGAGAGGCATATACATAACCTCCAGGTTCTGATTTCATGCCTTGACTACATTGTTCTTCCACCTTTTTTTGTAGGTTACTACATGGGAAATTTCGGGGCATATGTTCATTGCCATAGGGGAAGCACCAGGGATTGATGTCATCAGTGAGATTTTTTTCCCCACCATCAGCTCTCTACTCGAGCTTGGGTGAACAATTTGTAGTGGAGTAGGCACTAGCACTATTTGATTAGTTGTTTGAGCCTGCAGAATTGTGCACGAGCCTCATTGGAATTGATTTTGCTGGTAGGAAGATCTTCCACCTTGATAATTTTGGTAGGTTGGCTTCGGAGGCGTGGATTGATTCTTCTTAATGGTAGTTATTTCATTTGAGATATTCCACAGCAACCCTTTGACATCACTCATCTTATTTTTTGAAGAGCTAGAAGTGGAAGCAATGTTCTATGGCATGCCCGAATATGTGTACATGGATTGGGGAGGAGTGGACGCACTGGTAGATGTTGTATCCTAGGTGGGAACTAATATTTCAGGAAATATAGGCATAATGGGATGAGGTGGAAACTTCCTAGTGTCTATCATATTGTTCTTTGCCTTGACAATGATGTTGTATGCATCTGATAGAGTGGTCCCACCAAGAGATTGTATCATCATCGAGATGTCAACATTGATGGATTTCAAGTAGAACATACTTGGTCGATGGGTGAATAGCAGCTTGGATTCTCTGCCAAGTTGTGTGGAATTGGGCATTGAACGCAGTCATGGCTTCATATGGGGCTCGCTTTATGGTCGTGAGCTGATGATATAGCGAAGATTGATCTCCATCATTCAAAAATATTTCATAGAAAGGATCTTCGAGCTAGTTCTAGGTATCAATAGTGTTAGCTACCAGAATGTGGTACCAATCTAGCATCTTACCCCTGAAAGAGGTTGTGAGCAACCTTAGCACTATATTTTGGTTGGTGACTTTGTGTAGCAAACACATTTTCCACATCTTGCAAGTGTTCAAATGGTGTTTTTGAGCCATCCCCGGTGAATTTTGGTACAACTTTTAAAGTAGAGGTCGAGATAGGGGCCCAAATGACAGGTGTTATTAGTACTACAAGGGGACTTTTGACATCCCATGCCACATAAAATTTGTTAGCAATTGGCAACATGGTTGGTGGAGTGATCAAAATGTTCATTGAATGGGTTCTAGATTGTATTGTTCCTAGTGGTGGCACTAACAAGCCAAGGTTATTCATTGTTTGGGATCTAGTAACAGGTCAATGGATCATACACCCACTTTAGATTTAGGTACATTTAAGCATTCCCACTGGGTGTGCCAGAAAAAGAAATTGTTGATACCAAAATTTGACAAGTAACAAACCTTATTGGAAACTCAGTTAATGGGGGGACCAATTGTGCTAAATTGACTGACCTTTGGGTTTTTAAAGAAGCTAACTTCTTTTGAAATTTGGGGTTTTGGAATGGGAAAAGGAAGAAGATATATAAAATAAAGATCTAACTAAGGTGATGCACCAAAAAGTAGGTGTGGGCATGATAAATCTATCTTTTGGATGGGATTTAAGGGCCCTTTCAACAATCTACATGTCCTAGAATAACAAAAATCAAAGATGAAAACCTAAATAATTTATCCAATAACATAAAATAACTCCCATACACATTTACTAAAAAGAAGAGTTAAAGACATGGTCTAAATTAGAAAACTTATATTGAAATCATAGAAGTCCTGCAAATAAACTACTCAGTACAGTAATGACATAGTATAATATTTTGTCAAATAGCTAAGAAACATAAAGGCTGAACAATGGCACAGTCTGTGAGTCTTATACAATAATCTGAAAAAAAATACAAAAGGCCTAGTGTCTTTCACAATTTTTTTGTATGTTCTGAAATCATTTTCGGAAAGAAGAAGCAGTATATTAGAAAATAATCCCACCACCTGAAAGCCGATAACATAAAATATTCCTTCATCATGAGCAATGTGCCTAGAGCAATGATTTCCTAAAGCTGTTGCAATAGAAAAAGGTTTTGAGCCATAGAACAAAGTCACTCTCAAGCCAAATGCATCCTCTGCAAATGATGGCGGTGGT
Source organism: Sequoia sempervirens (assembly GCA_007258455.2). Lineage (NCBI taxonomy): Eukaryota > Viridiplantae > Streptophyta > Pinopsida > Cupressales > Cupressaceae > Sequoia > Sequoia sempervirens. The sequence continues at coordinate 1,159,152,400 of VDFB02271358.1, read as the reverse complement.
CCCAGTGTAGAAGTAGTAGAACCTTGTGTAGACATGTGTTGCTCACCCACGAAGTCAATTATGACATGTCACAAAATGGCAGGGCTCGTTGCTCACTACTTCCTTCCCTTTGATGATATCCTCGTGGAAAAGACACGTGGAGAAGTCTTCGCTACTAGCATTGACTGTGGGGTCCGCCAAAAAGTATACGTGGAACAATGCTACGTGGCATGCGGGCAGAGATCGGTTGAGAAGTGAAGGGAAGCAAGCTTCAAATGCCCATGGTGATGACACGTGGAAGCATGGCAGGGCTTGGAAGAGGAGTGAAGGAATAAATCCTTGCGAGGAGCACACTCAAGACACGTGGTGATAGCGGGCGAAGTTCTTCAAAAAGGGCTAGAGAATATTCAAATGTATGAGGCACAGGCGGAAGCCAAGCAAAATAGTATATCAACCCAAAGGGAGCTCGAGGGAGTTTTTAAATCCACATGTCACAAGCACTAAAATCACCTTTTAATCGTAGCCATACACATTACACAATTAAATTTTAATCTTAGCCATCGAATCATATCAGCTCTTCCCTATAAATCGAGCCTTTCATAGGCCTTATGAGATCGAATCTTCTAATATCCACACTCTACAAAAATTTCCTCCAATCTTCTCATCTATCTATCTATTTCAACTCTATCATCTCCATCTTATTATTATGCTATGAAAATGAGAAATCAACATCAATATATCAAATTGTTCAATCCTTCAAAATCTTGCATGCTTATGTGAGGTGGAGAAGAGCAATGGAGATAGATCAAATCTAGCTTGGAGATCAGTTTGCTTTGCTTTCTTGTTTTCATTTCATGCTAGTTTGTGCTCTATTGTGCTTGTTAGGGTTTCATTATAAATTTTTTATGCCTTTTCTCTAATATTTTTACCCTAACTACAATCCCCAATCATCTAATCCACCCCATTCCTCTATCCTAATCATATAATTCATCTAGAATCCATCATTTAGGACCCTAAGCTTAATTAATTTATCCAATTAAATTGAGTTCCTAATCATTATCCTAGTAATCCTCCATAATCATGTTGGAAGATTGTTGGATGTTGTGGATGTGTTGCTGATATGTGGATGTCATTGATGTCAACACTATTAGCATTTGGTGTATCTATTGCTGTATATGTCAAGGATATTGAGAAAATTATAAGGAAAAGTGTTTCAGGTTCCTAGTGGAACTGTACAGGTCATGAAGGAGTTTTGTTCTGTACATAAAAGATTAGCTGATGTGGATTAAAGGGTTTATTTTTGAGTATGTCTAGATCATCTACCAGAAGTTTTAGAGGTTCACGTGAATTTTTGAGTGTGTTGTGGTCTAACAGTGTTTTTGTGGTCTTTGTCAGTATTCCCGAATAAAGATTGTGTGATTCTAGTTATCTCACTTGTTGCGGATGCTTCTCTATTGTTTCTTGGTGTTCTCAAATGTCTCTAGTTCATTCTCTATCTTTGTGGTGTGTTCACATTAATCGGTAAGCTCGTGGTTGAAGATCTTTGTGTGCATGTTCAATTTTTCATGTTTTTGGCTGACATGTTGATGCTAGCATTGTGGATCCTTGAGGTGAAATTAATTTAAGTATTTTTGTGTTGGAGATAGTAATTTGGGTCTCCACTATGTTGTGGCCGACCTTGGTGGATACACATTAAAAATTTAAATGTAAATCTGGGCCGACATTGCAAATACATTTATTTTCTTGGCCGACTAAGTTGTGATGGAAACTCATGTAGTTGATATATAAGAGTGATTGTGTGATCGGTGAAAAGTGTGCTTCAAGTGCTCTAATGTGTGCATGTGTGAATATCTTTACTAAGCAGAGTGTGAAGAAGATTGTACGAAGTGTGAAGAAGCGTTGAGCTTAATTGGAACTATAATTAGGCTTGTGAAGAAGCTATTTTCTCAATTCATACCATCCAGATTTTTAATCCAAACCCTATTGTTGGATAGTGAGTCCTCTTTTGTAATTGAGCAGTGAACTCTAGGCAGTGTGCCTAAATGCATGTGCATTCCCCTTATTGTTTTCATTATACTTTTAGCAGAGTATAATCTTGTGGACTAACATCCACCATGGTTTTTCCCCTATCAAGGTTTCCACGTAAAAAATCTTGGTGTTCTTTGTCTCTCTGATGTGTTAATTGCTTATGGTTAATTGTTCTTTCATTAGATCTGTGGTTAAGGATAAGTTAAGTTGAAAAAAGGTTTAAATTTTTGGGACAACTGATTCACCCCCCCTCTTAGTTGTTTGTCCTTGTTTTGACAACAAATCCACCTCACAAATTCCCTATTCTTAATCCCTTTTCATCATTAATCTTGGTCCTAATACCCCCTATCCATCATTATCCTTAATCCACATCCTTCATTATCATCCTCAATCATCATCTTAATTCAATCACATTATCAACATAATCCCATTCTCATCAAATCCTAATCTAATTAATCTAATCCCTCATCAACAATCCAATAATCTATTGTCCACCTATCTATCTTAACCAAGCATCCAATCCCCAATCCTTAATCAAAAATCATCAATTGAACATCAAAATTTGGCTAAGAGATTAATCTCCTTCATACCCCATATCCTTTCACCATCATCCAAATATGTCATCCAAGGATCTTATCCATAATCCACTACCATCTATTTCAAATCCAATCTCCCAATAAAAAATCAAGACCTTAAGGTTGATTTCATCTTTAATCCAAACTTGCTTAAGAAATTTAGTCTTTCCTAAGTATAGTTATCAAATTTAGTCAATTCCTACTTAAGAAATTTTCCTATCTTAAGTAGAAATCAAATCCAATCAACTCTTGCTTAAGAACGTTAGTCTATCTTAAGTACAAAGAATTAGCTTTAATCGAATCAAATCATTTTAAGGTCTTGAAATTTGATCCCAATGCTAATCCCATATTCCATATTCATCCTCATATCTTATTCTTCTAATCAACCATCCATTCCTAATTCATCATCATAATTTCCATTCACATCTAAAATCAATCCCAAACTTTCCTCTTCCAATCAACCATCCACCATGTCCAACCACCAAACCTATCCTTCATCCAACCTAATCTATCCTAATCCACCTTCATCCATTCTAACCAACCCAAATCATATTGATCATGATAAGGATAGCCTTGATGACCAAACTGAATATGATCCCTATAATGATAATGAGAGTATTGTAGATCACCTTGAATCCATTATCATTAGAAAAAATTCTCCAAACTTCCACCAATCACCTATCTAAATTTACCCTCAAACCCTACCCATACCCTTACCATCCACATCATCCCCATCCACCACTACCAATTTTATCCTAACCCATTACTTCGATAATGAAAAGGGTGTCATGCTTATCCTAACCCATTACTTCAATAATGATAAGGGTGTCATGCTTACATATCTTTAATCCAAACTTGCTTAAGAAATTTAGTCTTTCCTAAGTATAGTTATCAAATCCAGTCAATTCCTACTTAAGAAATTTTCCTATCTTAAGTAGAAATCAAATCCAATCAACTCTTGCTTAAGAACGTTAGTCTATCTTAAGTACAAAGAATCAACTTTAATCGAATCAAATCATTTTAAGGTCTTGACATTTGATCCCAATGCTAATCCCATATTCCATATTCATCCTCATATCTTATTCTTCTAATCAACCATCCATTCCTAATTCATCATCATAATTTCCATTCACATCTAAAATCAATCCCAAACTTTCCTCTTCCAATCAACCCTCCACCATGTCTAACCACCAAACCTATCCTTCATCCAACCTAATCTATCCTAATCCACCTTCATCCATTCTAACCAACCCAAATCATATTGATCATGATAAGGATAGCCTTGATGACCAAACTGAATATGATCCCTATAATGATAATGAGAGTATTGTAGATCACCTTGAATCCATTATCATTAGAAAAAATCCTCCAAACTTCCACCAATCACCTATCTAAATTTACCCTCAAACCCTACCCATACCCTTACCATCCACATCATCCCCATCCACCACTACCAATTTTATCCTAACCCATTACTTCAATAATGATAAGGGTGTCATGCTTACATATCTCCTTGGAATTGGTGATAAACTTCCATCCTCCCCACCTTCAGCCAATCCCAATCCATCCTCTCTTGCTTATCCTCCCCCCTCCTTTCACAAGTAATACCAAGCCTCTAACCAAAATTTTACTTCAAACTTATTCGCATCCCAAATCCTCATCTCCAAATCCTTTTCAAGGTCCTCATACTCATCCTCAATTTACTAATCTATGGAAGCTTCCACCTCTTATTCCACTTTTTCATCTGCCACATCCTTACAATTTGTAGTGTAGGAAAATGTATCCCTTTATATTTTCACACTTGTTTGGGACCTCCCTATTAAATTTGGGCTTCTTTACGCCTTATTTGCTCTTAGTTTTCATCCACAAGCCTCATTTAATGCTTCTTTTTTAGGATAATTCTGACACATATCAAATGACCAATCATAATTTAATGATTTTGGATTGTATGGCCTAGATTTAGTGATCCAGGACTCATACACTACCTTGGGCATATGGGTACCACCTAAGTTTTGGGGCCTAAACCTGAATTTAGCATAAAACAAAACATTTCTTGAAAAATTTGTCCCAAGATTAGCCTACTAGGACTCATACACTCTGTTAGCTCTCAAAAACGCAGGCAGAATGCCTCAAGAGGCTGCCAATCTCTTGATATGCTTTAGGGTAATAGACAAAGAAAAATGATTTAGGCTTTCTACTCTTTAGGTGCTGCTAGACCCAGGTGGGTGTACCTTACTGAATGAAGCAGACTTTATGCACTTATGATTATCTTTCTCGCAATGATTTGTCCACAATGGCAGATAGAAGTGAACAAATGAAATCGAACTTGATAGCAATAGCAATCTTTTGATTTAAATCCTAAAATGCTCAATTAATAGATATAAAAGAACTGAATGAATTCAAAATGATAAAGTGCAGAGACCAGTGCCTTATTGGGTATACGAAGTCAAATGAAATCAAGATGAGCAACACTTCTGGAGAAAACTCAAATGATCTGGCATATATTCTATCTATAACTTGTATAAACATGTAAGACTGTGATAACTAAGCTCTACTTCAACAATCCAAATGAACCTCTCTGATTATTGTGATCAACTAAAATGATTTAATCTTTGCTTGAAAGAACCAATCAATTAACCACACATATACAACAAATGTGCACTAATGAATTGAATATAATTTTTTTTATATCAATTTAAACAATCAGAAAGAATCCATCTTGGAGATAGCTTAGCAATACTTTCTTTAAATTCAATAGATAATTGACACCAGAAATGTGCAACAACATCAATTGACTTTCATAAATACCTCCATTTTGAAAACATGCATCATAGTCTCTGATCTGATAAATCTATTGTACTGTATCCATATAATTTGCCTACTGTATATCAAATAGCTAATAGCTGATGATCCAATTACAATCACAAGATGCATATTTATACACTAGCATCAGAAAAACATATCATATCGAGATCCCATGTTGGCCTACCACTGAAATCAGGCTCAATTCATGTCGGCTTGTAACTGTATTTTAGGAACTCACATGTCGGCCACAACATTTGAATTTAATTAATCATCAATGAAACAGTCACTAAGACAAATCGTAGTCATGCCGAAGGAAATTAAATCGCTATTAATCATCCCATGGTTTTCTTTCGCTGTGACTTATCAGAGTCGGGGAGATGTTGTATAGATTACACTATGTTTCATCGATCACCGAGATACACCTTTGTTTCATTCACTATCGTTGTAACATCTGATATCGGGGAGATGTTTTACTGGTTACATCCTTGTCTTACTGAAACACCTTGAGCTCACACTAGATCGCCAAGACACAAGCATTCTCACACCGACAATGTCCCTTTTGTGTTCCATCGGCAAGACCGAAGGTCACCCGCCGAGACTTCCACCGAAAAAATTAACTCATACTGATATACGCATCCTCTCGCCACCGGTCGGTGTGACAATGTGAATTCGTTATGACCTCACCTCGAATACAAATTGCTTGGCCCAAGAAATCCTTCAATGTGTTAGTCGGTGAGACCAAAATGGGTCGCTATGACTTACTCTAAAGAAAACATCTCTCACCGAAAGCCATTCGATGGAAAGCTTATGTGAAATGTCGGCGAGACCAAAGGTCACTCACCAAGACTCCCTTTGATATCGTTTAGTCTGGCTGAAACAACCTTAAACTCCTCCTGATATGTATTTTCCCATCGGCGGTCAGCAAGACTAAGTGAGTTCACCAAGATGCTACCCCGATGAAAATATTTTTCCGATATGTATCTTTTCTGTCGCGGAAACAACGTGAAAGTCCTACCGATACATATTCATAGGTGAATGTTGATCGCTGTAACAATGAAGAAGTCATGCCAATATGCCTGCAACAAACAAATGTTAACTCAAAAGCATCATGGGTCGGGGAGACCTAGATAGACTTATGCCGATATGGACCATAACATGAAAAATGCATGACTCGATGGATTTATGGGATAAATATATGAAAAGTGTGAGAAAAATGTCATGATAGAATGCCCCTGTGCTTATGATAAGGACTTATATGGGAACTCAGGGGTATGAAAGATATGTAAAATCGTCAGATTTATACAGTTCCAACACACTCCAACTGGCATATGAGTACCACTTATCTTGGACCTAATTTTGAATCCAATTCTTGGTAGGATTTTATTCTCCTAGATCTTATGTTGGCTTGTAGTGTTGTAATTTTTGGAAATTTGGCATAAACAAGTATAAATACAAGGTTATTTCATATATTTTCTCCTAGCAATTCAAGTGATCTTATGAGCATTGAAATGAGAGCATAAAAAATCATTCAAGAGAATTCAAGAGTGATTATCAATCATTTTGGAGAATTGTTCAAGTATCAAGCATCATGCCAAAGTTATCATGCATCATGTTTGTTTTTGAGCTAACATTTGTGATGTAGGGTTTTATGATTCAAGCAAGCATTCAAGTCAAGATCTACAACATATAGGAAAGAGTCAAGATCTACATTCATGCTATCCATTACATATAATATTGTACCCTTTATTCCAAGGGTTTGGTGATATACAACATTGCATATTTTTTCATTCATCATTCCTTCATTCTATTTGATTTCATTTCAAGGTTTGATTACCAAAATGTGGTTTGACCAAGGAAAACACCTATCCACTAACAAAACAACATTTTTCCCTCTCTTTGATGTATTATTGTAGATCAAAGTGGTTTAGGTTGAATATCCATTGAAGAGAAAGATTGGAGAAAAGTTGTCAAGTTGTCAAAGTTGTCATCTACATCAAGCAAGATCATAAAAAGTCATATATAGGTTGCAATTCATTGTTTCAGACTCGAAGATTTGGAAAGAGAGAATCTATAGGAAAGCACTATAGGATACCAAAGCTTCAAATCAACCCTAATACTAGGACTAAATCACCACTTGTGGAATATGAGTCCCAATATACTAGATTTCAGGCTTTCTATAGATCCTAGTTTAGTAGTTCCAAATTCTGGATTCGGCCCAAAACCCTAAACTAGGACAAAATCACCACTACTAGTGTATGAGTCTTAGTGTGACTCAAAAGTTATATTTTTAGGATTTTAGACCTTGTTCTGAGCCTCTTTAGATTTCTAAGTGCACCTCTGTTTATCTACCTTTTACTATTCTGATTTGAGTTCATTCCTAGGTCATTTACTTAAGTCTTGCATATCATTTACATTTGTCTTTCCAAGCCCTAGCTTGGTGGTGAACACCCTTTTAGTCTTTAATCACACCCTAGGACACCTTATTGCATATCTCTTTCCCTTATTTGATCCTTGGATTGAGATATCTAGGGTTTCCTTGAGTGAAACATAAGGGAAATAGGTGGAAAGGTTCTAAACCCTAGTTCTATCTTCCAAAAAGATTAGAGAACCCCCTGCCTATTTTTCTAGGTTTTATTTTGGTGAACCTAGCCTTTAGAACACCTTATTTTCTGATTTGGAGTGCATCATAGTCCTATATCTATCTTGCATTAGCTTTGCATTAGTTAATTTGCATCTAGGGTTTCTAAATCTTGCATTGGTGAAAGTGCATATAGGTTACATTTTTGCATCTTACATCATTGAAATTCATTTGAAAACTATAATTGCACTTAGTCTAGACAAAATTAAAACCATAAAACCTAACATTCACTCAAAAAAAATTCAAATTTGTGTAAAAACCCTAATCTGAGACTCACACGCCCCTCTAGGAAATTTAGTCCTAGTATAGGTAGTTTTGCCTGATTTTTGGGTATTTTGTGTTGACTATTTGTTAGAATTTGACTCCCTAAAAAACCTTGATTGAGACTCATATTCCCCTCTAGGAAATTTAGTCCCATTTTAGATCTTAAACTACATTTTATAGCATTGAAAATCATGTTTTTGTGCTTCAGTTTTCTATTATTACATTTTTGTTTTAGTTTGTAGAGTTTTTGTTTCATTCATTTCAGTGCACCTACCTTAATTCAGTTCATTTCATGTATTTCCTAATTTCAAAATTGCATTTACCCATTTCATTCTAGGTTATTACATCACATTACATCATGGAGATGTGCTTTGGTAAGCTTTGGATGTCCTTGAAATCATTAGTGGATGTGTCAAGTTGTGCTTGTAGAAATAACCCTAATGAAATTGAACTTACTCATTCTCACTCAACTCCTAATGCATGTCCTCCTCGTGATGTTGACATCATTAGAGAAGATGATGACAACATGAAAAAAATCATAAATGATTGTCTTAATAGCCTCAAGACTAATGCATCCTTTTATCCTTCACTAAAACAGCCAACACCTCCCATCAAGCCATCACCTGATATGTTTGGTCGTTTACATCCTAAAATTGAAACACAATTTGAGCCTAAGTTCTCTACAATAGGTGAACCTAGTTCCTCTAATCAAACAAACATTCAACCATCCTATGTTAACAAAGTGACCAACACTCCTATCAACTTAGAAGAGACATATGGAAAAGGATTCACGATCTTAAGCAAACAAGGATGTGATACAACAAGTGAGCATGGAATTCATCAACTTATAAAGCAACTACCAACCAAAGATACCAAAGGGTTAGGATATCAAGATCCTCCTCCTGAAATAAGTGTCCTCCTTCCTAAAAAAAACCAATGCCTCATGATGATAAGGATGATATGATCATCTTAGGTCATCCTCCTCAACATCTAACTCAAGAAATTGGCGAATCTAGCAAGCAATGAAGTCCTTACAAACTCAAGAAACTACAATTCCCTTGTTCACCATCTACAACTAAAATAAATTTATATATACTTCTAAGCCAAGGACTTATAAGATTACCACCCATGAAAGAAAATCCAAAACTATATCCTAAGAACAAAAACATTCCACATTGTTGATATCATAGAGTTCTTGGACATAGTACTGATGAGTTTCGTGCTTTAAAACAAATATTTTAAAAGTTTGATATTATAGAAATAGTCCCTTAAATCATGTCCTTTTGCTCCTTGGCATGTAATAGTTGTAGGATCTTACTATCTCTCTATTACATGTCTGACATTCATTTCAAATCATTTCAAAATGCAAGGAGCTCCCTCTCACCACCTACCTCAGCTCATTCTTGTCTTGCACATAGTGGGGGTGAGCATCTGATAGCCTTGTCATAGTATCAATTTTTTTTTTGTCCCTTTGGCTAGTTGTCTACCTTTTGTATATGATGAAAATGATTGGGATGTAGACAACCTGCTAATAGGTTGAATCGCATGTGCCTTACTAGTCTTGTGCACTATTTTTATTTTCCATGTTTTGTGTGTGATTGTATGTGCATAATGTGATCTTCCCCCATACTATTATGTTTGACATGTCTCTTTCTCTTTGTGGAATTCCTCTATTTGTATCTACATTCTTCTTTATGTCGTAAAAGCTTTTCCTTTATCTTTCCTTTGTCTTATGTTTTCCTTTTATGGATGATGCAAGGTGTCAAGACATTTAGGTCCCTTCCATGTTGACTAAAATATTTTCTTTGTTTTTTCTCTCTTTGTGTCATTCTTGTTGTTCCATGAATATTTGGGGAATGATGACAGCTTCGAGCTCTTTAAAAACATTGTAGAAAAGACACACTAACCTTGAATCCATGGATCCATTATGTGTTATTTTGGGATTTCATTTTAGGGGCAACCCATTTTCATGACATATCTTTATTTGGAAACATATGACTTGGAATAGAGATTTTCAAATAAGCTATCATGTCCTCTTTATTGTTAGCATTTATCATTTGCTACTTTAAAGTAATTGCTCACAACATGGTGTTTAGCAATTTCTTTAAAGTGGAAGCATACATTGGCATTATTTTTCATTTCAAGCCATGTTTCATTGTGTAGTATTCTTACTTCATGTGATGCGTCTTTCTCTTGGTGTTGACATTGGGTGTGTTGTCCTTCAAGAGCATGATATCTCTTAACATATTATATTCCTCTTAATGGCTTGATGCGATGCACTACATCCCCTAAGTTGTGAATCTTCTATTCTTATATTGGTCCTCTCTTGGAGACATTAGGCATGATGTTCCCTAAGTTAAGACCTTACATGAACTAATCAAAACACCTTTGAATGTACCTTACGCTATTCTGCATTTACAAAATTTGCTATATGGCCACCTTGCATATCACACTTTGCTTGCTTGTGGAACCATCTTGTTTTTTCATGAGTTTCAATCATATGAAGCTTTTCTTGCTTCATGGAGCTCGAAGTTCATCCTCTCACTAAAGTGGGGGATAAATGTAGTGTAGGAAAATGTATCCCTTTACATTTTAACACTTGTTTGGGACCTCCCTACTAAAGTTGGGCTTCTTTATGCCTTATTTGGTCTTATTTTGCATCCACAAGTCTTATTTAATGCATCTTTTTGAGGATAATCCCAACACATATCAAATGAATAATCATAATTTAATGGTTTTAGATTGTATGGACTAGATTTAGTGATTCACGACTCATACGCCACCTTGGGAATATGGTTCCCACCTAAGTTTTGAGGCCTAAACCTGAATATAGCATTAAACTACACATTTATTGAAAAATGTGTCCCAAGTTTAGCCTACTGGGACTCATACGCCCCAACTGGTGTATGAGTCCCACTTAGCTTAGACCTAATTTTGAATCCAATTCTTGGTGGGATTTTATTCTCCTAGATCTGATGTCGGCTTGTAGTGTTGTAATTTTAGAAAATCAGGCATAAACAAGTATAAATACAAAGTTATTTCATATATTTTCTCTTATCAATTCAAGTGATCTTATGAGCATTCAAGTGAGAATTGCAAAGAATTCACTTGATCATCCAAGAGAGATTATCAAGAATTTTGGAGCATTGTTCAAGTATCAAGTATCATATCATGCATCATGTTTGTTTTTGATCTAACATTTGTGATGTAGCTTGTTTTATGATTCAAGCAAGCATTCATGTCAAGATCTACAACATACAAGAAAGATTCAAGATCCACATTAATTCTAGACATTAAATACAAGATTGCAACCTTTATTCCAAGGGTTTGGTGAGTTGCAACATTTCATACTTGTTCATTCATCATTCCTTCATTCTATTTGATTTCAGTTCAAGGTTTGATTACCAAAATGGGGTTTGACCAAGGCAAACCCCTATCCACTAACAATTTTTTTTTCCCTCTCTTTGATGTGTTACTACAGATCTAGGTGGTTTAGGTTGAAGTTCCATTGAAGAAAAATATTGGAGAAAAGTTTTCAAGTTGTCAAAGTTGGAATCTACATTACAAGATCACAAAAAGTCATTTACAAGTTCCAATTCATTGTTTCAAACTCATATATTTGGTAGGAGAGAAGCTACAAGAAAGCACAAGAGGATAATAGAGTTTTAGATCAACCCTAATACTAGGAATAAATCACCACTTGTGGCATATGAGTCCTAGTATACCAAATTTTAGGAATTTTCTATAGATCCTAGTTTAGCAGATCCAGATTCTAGATTCGTCCTGAAACCCTAAACTGGGACTAAATCACCCCTCCTAGCATATGAGTCCTAGTGTGATTCAAAATTCATATTTTTATGATTTTAGACCTTGTTCCAAGCCTCTTCATATTTCTAGGTGCACCTTTGTTTATCTCCCATTTATTGTTTTGATTTGAGTTCATTTCTAGGTCATTTACTTATTTCTTGCATATCATTTACATTTCTTGTCTTTCCAAGCCCTAGCTTGGTGGTGAACCCCCTTTTAGTCTTTAATCACACCTAGGACACCTTACTATAGATCTCTTTCCCTTATTCCATCCTTTGATTGAGATCTCTAGGGTTTCCTTGAGTGAAACATAAGGGAAATAGGTGGAAAGGTCCTAAACCCTAGTTCTATCTTCCAAAAAGATTACAGCACCCTCCCCTATTTTTCTAGGTTTCATAATCCATATCACCCCAATCTTACCAATAAAATTCATTGCATGTCTCTCATAATAATTTCCTCTAAGGATGATTTGCAAAAGTGACTAAGACCCCATGCAAAAACAAAGTTGTGCAATCTTCCAATGTCATGCATCCACCTTCATCAACTCCTATCACTCCACCTATCCAAATTATACAACCTTTCCCCCCATCACACCATTCATATCAAATGAATTATGTCCATTTCCTAATACAAAGCATGATAACATAGATTCCCCTCCATATAAAGATCAAGGAACCCCCTCTCCTCCATCTAATGATCCCCTTCCATCTCACTATTCCATTTCCAATCAATAACATGTCCCTTCCACCCCATCCAGTGATCTCTTTCCATATCAAGAGAAATATATCCCTTCACCCCCTCTCATGTTCCTCCCTCTTCCACTCCTTTGCATGATCCCTCTTTAAGTCAATATCAAAGTACCTCTTCCACTCCATTTCATGATCCCTCTCTTAATCAACATCAAAGTACACCTTCCACCCCATCTAATGATCCTCTCCCCTCTCATGATCAAAACACCCCTCCCACTCCATGTCATGATCCCATTCCATCTTATAACCAAGAGCACACTATGCCATCCACCCTATCCCATGATCCTACGCCAATTCAAGATCAAATCATACCTTCATCTTCATGTCATGATACTCATCCTCCACAAGATTACATCACCCCTATCCACGATACCCATGAACCTGATACTTATCAAATGGGTTCCTCCACTTTCATCCAAGATGGTTTACTCCAAGATCCTATCATTCCTTCCATGTTATATCCCCCTTAAAATGGACTCACATCTTGCTTCCAAAACAACAAGTATCCCATTGGAAAAAATATTTATCAAGCTATGCATTATCAAGGAAAAGGGTTAGGCCTTCATGAACAAGTCATATTAGAACCCCTTAATATCAAAGAAAATCCAAAATATAAGGACTTGGATACCAATATCAAGATGTTGGCACTCCTTCCACCCATCCTAAATCTAAAATCCCTCCATCTAAACCTAAATACTTGCATTCCCCATCCTCCAAATCTATCTTGGTCCCTTATGTCCCAAATCCACTTCCATCTATTTTGGGTCCCTATATCAAAAAACAAAGTCCTTCATCCCCTCCTTCCATCTTGGGTCCTTACATTGCACCACCTAGCATTCCTATTCCAAAATCCCATTATCCTCTCTATCCATCACCTCATATCCCTAATCAAGATAAAAAAAAGTACACATCCTTGAAATCCTTCCAATTTCCTAATTACACCAACCCATCCACAATACATCCACATCATTCATATCCATCCACCAATCCCATTTCTCTTGGAAGCAATTTGGATTCCAAATACAAAATTCATTAAGCCAAAAAACCACAAAAATCAAAGGATCAACATGTCCCATGAAAAAGACATAAGAAAAATATGATAAAAATATTAAAAACAAAATCCCAATGGCCAAAAAGGCCCATGAAGAAAAAATCAAATTCAAAAACCATGTGGATTCCCAAAGTACTCATAAAATCAATGCATCCCAAAGAAAAATCAAACATGGAATCCAAAATTACTTATCTAAATGCTTCATCCAATCCTAAGTTCTCCACCCCATCTAATAATCCTTCATCACCTCCATACATTTTTGGGTCCTTATGTCACAAAATACACACCCATGTTACATTGGTGAACCTAACATTTTTCTTGTAGATTTCCATACGGTTTTCGGTCTTTTTATTTTTTTGTAGGTATAGGTATGGAACGTCGCATTTGCTTCTTTTCAAGCTACATTCATCGGGTCGCGATGCATTCGCTTTACTGCACCGGATACACTTTGTAGAACACCGCATTTGCTCAACCACAACACATTAGCTTCCATGAATGATGCATTTGAGATTCACAACACATTTGTTTTATAGGTTAACACATTTGTCTGACAAATTCCAAGGTATGGACACGCAACGCATTCGCTTTGCAGAGTGACGCATTCGTCTAGTATATTTTGCTTTCAGGTTTTTCTGATTTTTTTCATGATTTTTCTTTTTCCATTTAAGTAGCTTAGGGTTTTGGGTTACTAATATTCTGGTTTTCAGCTTGTGGTGAGGAATCTAACATTGTTTTGTGGATTCTCTTATCACATTCCTAATTTCCTTAAGGAAAAAATCAATAAACAACAAACAACAATCTTGCATTTACATTCATTTGGTTAAAATTTACTTACATTTTCATGTCATTGGGTTAAAATGAACACAAGCATGCACTGGAACTCATATGGTTAAAATGAACTTGAATTCTCATGGCATGAGTTTAAAATGAACTTTTTCTTTCACATTTCAAGTTAAACATTTAAAAAGAACAAAGCGTCTTATGTGTTCTCCTCACATTATCATTTGGTAATTAAAATTTACAAGTGTTTCAAATTTTTGTCACCTTGATTCAATAATCGAAGTATCCTCTCCCCTTGCGTACTTGTGTGATCCTAGGTGAAAGAGAAATAGTTATTGACTCTAGAACATGGACCTTCCATGGTGGGAAAAATTACTCACCCCAAGGCAACTCAGATTGGCAATGAAGCTCTTTGGCCGAGCTACCCCCGACCGGTATATAAATGTGAATCCTAATAGAAAACTTATGATTATGAGTGCAGATGTGTCACACGGACAAAGTAGAATTCCCAAAAACCCTGTTGAACATAACCTCTTCAGGATGGAATTCCTCCTTTAACAGAGCTTAATCTTTTCCCCATGTGTGGCCACTCAAACGGGGGTCATGAACTAAACACCTTTGTATAGTATCCAAAATCCTTTTATTTGCTAGTGCAACAATGGTCGTTGCCAAGGCATCCACATTCTGACAGTTCTTAGTACAGGTGATCAATATGCCATGGGAGTTTCATGGGGGTTGGAAGCTTGGTTGGCCTAAGAAGTGAGTGCACTATAAGGGGGAGCCCGTTTGACCAAGCTTCTGGATTCACATGCTAAGAATAAGTGCGGTTGGGGAAACCCACATGGATTCTAGTGAATATTGTCCTGGCTTAACCAAGGATTGTTCTTGCTTTCATTTTTCTCATCATCCTAAAAGAAGTATATCATCTTGATCCAAATCAACTAAAATCCATTGATTCACTTTAATCCATTATGATCATAAGGATATCTCCTCCCAATCCATGTGTTCTTATCTTTAACAACATAATCCTTGGGGTATGCATTGTTCTTATCGTTAACTTTTCTATCCTTATCATCATCATCATCACCAATCCATCCATCTATCAATCCACCAACTAATTTTCAGCTGGACTTGGAGCATAGTCCTTGTTTTCTTTTGGTTTTTTGTCCATGCTTGCTTCTTGCTTGTGTGTTTTATCATTATGTGCATTTATCATGGTCTTTTATACTCTATTTCCATAGGGGCATCATGGTCTTCCATATCATGGTGTTATAAGGCATATGTTTGCACTTGGCCTTTTGATCACATAATTGGAGCATTGTCATCATGGTTCCTTGTACCCTAGTGCATAATTCCAAATACAATATCAAATCTAGGTTGCTCTTATTATTGCAGCATGATGATCATCCATTTTTCCTCTCCATCCACATCTTCATCATCCTCATCAATTTTTCCTCTATCCTTTTACCCTTCATCCTCCTAGTCCTCTCATCCATTTTGAGAGAACACCCATGTTCTTTGAACCCACATGTCCTCTCGAGGGGGCATACCACTACCTCCTCATCATCCTTCTTCATCCATTCTAGTAACTGGGGCATCATGCCACTAGTCTTTATCCCTTTCCTAGTCGCTATATTTTATTCTTATTTGAAATGATGTTACTTCTCTTAGTTACATCATCTCAAAGAGGGGCCAAATGTAGACACCTAAAATAATATTTAATTAAATAAATTCCTATTATTGATTTAATTAATTTAACCCCTTCCCTTATCCTAATAATTAATTAAATAAATATTCATAATTTATTTAATTAATTTCCCCATTACCTTATCCACCACCTTTGATTAAATATATTTGTACATTTATTTAATTAAAATTGACTTTTTTCACACTTTCCTCTAAAATTCCCTATACCCACTTAAGTTAATTAATCCTTGAATATTTAATTTTAGCATTTTCCTAATCCTCATCAACTCATTCTCCAACCTTTAACTCCACTCAAGTTAATAAACTCTTGGTTTATTAACTCAACCCATCCTCATTAAATCAATTAATCTTTGATTAATTGATCTAATCCTCATCCTTAATCCTCATTACTATTATTTCTTAATTTTAAATTTTTACACCTCCCTCAAACTTTCCACCAAGTGACAAGTGTCATATGCCTACTCTCTCATATCCTCTCACACATGTGTGAGATCTCACCTACCACCACTTACCTCTTACACTAATCCACTATCTTCTTACATAATCCCATGAAAACTTCCCAATATGTGCTCACACATGTGTGGGCACACCTCTCTCTCACCCATTTCCCTCTTGTGACACTTTTCACAAGGCTAAACTTCCACTACAACCTTGATCCAAACCCTACTTCTCAATCAATCTTGGCCCTTGATTTCTCTCATATAATTTCTATAAATGAGAGGCCTTCCATCCCATTTTCGTCAATCCATTGATGCTAATGTTATGTTGGTAAAATTTCTATTGATCCCATCATCATGCTATTGAAGTAGGAGCAAGGACATCTAAGCTAACACATCACTATGCTACTCTTACTCTTTGAGGTTTGCATTGTATTTTCGTTTCGATTTAGCTATGTTTTATGCATATTTATACTACACAATTTGCATACATTGAGTTTCAATAATAAAAGGATGAAACCTCTTTGGATTCCATATGACACTCATTAGAGGTTATAAATGTGCTTCATGAGTGGTAGGTTCTAGTTGATTTAAGTTTATATACTTTTTAGTTGATTGTGGTAGTTTTAACATAGTATTTTTAGTTTGTTGTTACAAATTTTTTATTTAACTATTATAACATGTACTTTTTATCTCATTAGTAACAAGAGCTACAGAGCAGCAAAGATCATGCCTAAATGTTTAAGAATAGTTTTTTTTTAGTTGTTGTGTTTGCTACGTTTTAGCAACAGTGTTGACATTATAACAACTTAATAGTAATCTTGAAATTTGTCAGATGGTGACATGTAATACCATAACCAATATCGAAAAATTGCAAAGTAGGTGATTTTTGGAAATACAACAGATGTAATCATATATCTTCAGAGTCTCTAGATATAGTGTTTGAAGAACATTAAAGATTTTTAAAGTTTCTTTTAATTGGCTGACTGATGTTGGTAGAAGCATCAACCTAAAAATAATACATAGACATATTTTGAAAGATTTTTGAATAATGCATGATTTCATGAGCAAAAAAAATTAAAATTGTAATAAGAAGGATGGGGTAAAAGGGACGATTCGAGAAGTAAGGAGGGATATGTTGAAGGTAGAAAAGGGAAGGAATGTGCCTAGCAGGAGGAAGAAGTCATGCCACAAAATGGGAAATGAGATGGTACATAAGGGGGTATCATCAAAATTTGAATTAACATTTTTTGGGGGTTTTACGGATTGGAGGTGTGGTGGAGAAGTTAGGTCACACCTCATGAGTAGAAGATTGAACAATCCACACCAATGAAAGTAGAGAGGACCGCACAATAGAGTGGAAAAGAGCTGAGTAGGAGGCGTTATTCAAGGAATAGGAGCATGTATGTTGATTCCTCTATAAATATTAGGTTAGGACTACATAATAGAGTGGATGAGAGTTGAGTAGGAGGTGCTATTCACGGAATAGGAGCATGAATGTTCCACCATCTATAAATAGTAGGTTAGGTGTTTTGGGTTTGTTCTCTTTTGGTTTGCTTCATTCTTTTAATTTTTTGTTCATCATGTGTTTTATTATACTTCACAACTAGTGACTCTATTACCCATGGACAGTCATAAATCTTGTGTTCTAGGTTCTTTAGCATCCTTTATAGTATTTGTCCCTAGTTATATCCAATTGTTACCTTAGTTTCATCAAATCCTTTTGAGCCTTCCTAAAATTTGGAGTTCATCATTGGTCATTCGCTTTCGATAAGGTTCTCAAAACCTTGTGGATTTTTGACAATGTTTCGCTAACCATGTGTTATCCCGACAACTTGTTAAAGGTTCATATTATTTCTGGTGTGTTGGTAATCACTTAAGTTATAATAATATCATTAGCTTTCGATGAGGTTTTCAGAACCTCATTTGGTTTTGATAATGTTTTCCTAACCTATTCTAATGCCAACACAAGTAGGGAAAGTTGACCCATTCAATAAAAAGTGGAGAAATTGAAGACAATAAAGAAGCATTTAGGAACTTATTGAAGGTTTTGAAACCTTTTTTAGAAGCCAAAATGTTTTAGAAACCTCATTAAAATCCAAAGGGTTGCCACATCCTTGGGATGGTGAGTTATTTTATTTTGGCTTCTATGGTTTCACAACCATCATCAAGACCCAACACGATTTCCACAACCAAGTCCAGAGTCAACAAATTTTGATACTTTGGTTCCACCATGAGCTCTCATAAAAGTTTGGAAAGATCAAAGGCATTGAAGTTTAATTTTGGAACTTTCTAGAGGTTTTGAAACCTCTGTCGAAATTCAATAAGGTTTCCACAACCTTGAGAAAATTTGTCAAAAATTCATTGAAAAATAATTATAAGTTCTCATTTGAAGCTCTCATTCTAAATTTGGAAGAATATCAGGTAGATTGTGTAAACGAATATGAAGTAGGGAGAAGAGGATGGATGAGGTTGTCACTAAGATAGATTGTAACTTTCAGATTAAATTGTGATATCCAGGGCATCAAAGATGGTGACTCTAATTTGGTTGATCACATCTTCAAAAACCGCATACAAATCCAACCCATCCTACCAATATATTGGATTTTTAAGGAAATATAAACCATTGAGGCTAAGATGGAAATAGTACTTAGGTGAATAAAGGAATGGGTAATGAAAAATAAGGCTAAAATGAAAAATCCTTCCCCTTAGAAACTTAAGGAAGCTACAAAGAAATCATAGATTAGTTAGAGGAGGTCTTCATCACTTCAAAAAATGACATCCACAACACATTATACTACATCTGGAGGTAGTGGAGATGGTGATGATGAGGATCCCTTAGGAAGTAGGAATTTGGAAAATGCTTGTGAGGTATTTGATACATCTCCTCTCAAAAGGTCACTTCAATTTTATTTTCCAAGGACTAGTAATGTCCCAACACCTTCATCTGTCTCATGGTTAGAACAATATTTAACCAAGAAAAAAAAGGTGGTTGACTTGAGTCTACCCAATAAGGATATTGTGTCTGAATTAATCCAAAGAATGCCACATGTCAAAAACCTAGAACCACATCCTAATTGTTGAATGATCCCTCCTAGGGAAATATGTATGTTGAGGTTGCTCATCTCTCCACTCAAAAAGAGGCTAGTCAAATGATTGCAAGTGATTTCAATATGACTAGCATTAATCTGGGACCCTCTACAAGATATTGATTTTTCCACAATTTTTAGGTATCAATTGCTAGGCTTGTAGAAATTGTAGACACCTAAAATTGACCTAGGCTTGCGACTCTTAATTTCTCCATAGTTCTTCTAAAACATAATATTTGATTATGTCCTATCCAAATTCAACTATTAATTAAATAATTCTTAATTATTTAATTAATTCATACCTTCTATTCTTCTTGACTATTTAAATAAACAAATTACATTTGTTTTGTTTAAATACATCACTAATGTCCAGTCTCCTCTTTCATTAAATAAATAATTAAATTTATTTAATTAATCCATTATTCCATCTTGATGATTTAAATAAATAAACTTTATTTATTTATTTAAATACGTCTCTAATGCTAAAGGTCTTTTCATAATAAGTCTTTCATTATTTATTTAATTATTGGTCCACTTCTTTCGTGATTAAATAATTAGAATTAATTATTTAATTGTCTCATTTAATTTCCTCCATTTTAAATAAAATTAACTTTATTAAAATGGTCTCACATTGCTAACTTCCACTTCTTTTAGTAAATCAAGTAATTTCTAAAATTATTCGAATTTCCAAATCTTTCTCTTTCTGTCCAATCTTTATCTCCTTGTCACATTTATTTCAGCCATCGATTTGATTTTCTCAAATTGCATCTTGGCCGCTCATTTCAAAAAATTTCCCTAACCCTAATTATGGGTTGTCACACACAATTTTGACTGTTGATTTTAGGACATTCATCAATTTTTAATCTTGGTCGTCCATCCAAAATTGCATTTGATATAAAATGCCAATTTTTGCTCTCATTTTTGGCACTTCTTAACACTTCATCTCATGTCATCTTGCAACCTTATGCTCTTTCAATCTTAGGTACTCTTGTTTTAGGAAATCTCATACTCTTGCATTCTTGTCATTTTTTCATAGGCACATTTACATTTCATCTGGAATAATTTAGACATAGTTTTTATGCTTACTAGTTGCATAATAGCATAGTATTGCATGTAGTCATTTCAAATCCTTCAATATTTTCTTAGGGCTTGTCATAGTCATTAGATTGCTCACATCAAATTTGAGGGAAAACACACATTTTTAGCAAATGGAGAAGGGCTATGAAGGTGATTCATGGAGGTTTTGAGGACTATTTGGTATAATTGTTCTTGTTTTATGCATTTTCCTCCATTGTTCTTCATAGTTAGCTAGGGTTTTATGTTTTATGCATGATTATAATCTAACCCATAAAATTTCCTTAGTTACATTATTGAACTCGACGTTTTTCTTGTAGATTTTTGTACATTTTTCATTCTTTTTTTTCGCTTTTGTAGGTACAGGTATTGAACCCCACATTTTCTTCTTTTCAAAGCCACATTCATCATGTCGTCGTGCATTTGATGTTTCAAACAACGCATTCACTTTGTTGCACCGTATACGCTTTGTAGAAGACTGCATTTGCTCAGTTGCGACACATTTGTTTTACAGGTTGACACATCTATCTGACATATTCTAGGGTACATACCCACGACGCATTTGCTTTGTAGAGTGATGCATTCGTTTGGTATATTTTGCTTTTGGGTTTTTCTAATTTTTTTCCAGATTTTGCTTTTTCCTTTTAAGTAGCTTAGGGTTTTGGATTACTAATATTTTGGTTTTCAGCTTGTGATGAGGAATCTAACATTGTTTTGTGGATTCTCTTATCACATTCCTAATTTCCTTAAAGAAAAAATCAACAAACAATAAACAACAATCTTGCATTTACATTCATTTGGTTAAAATTTACTTGCATTTTCATGTCATTGGGTTAAAATGAACACAAGAATGCATTGAAACTCATATGGTTAAATGAACTTGAATTCTCACGACATGAGTTTAAAATGAACTTTGTATTTCACATTTCAAGTTAAACTTTTAAAAAGAACGCATCTTGTGTGTCCTCACATTATCATTTGGTAATTAAAATTTACAAGTGTTTCCAATTTTTGTCACCTTGATTCAATAATTGAAGTATCCTCTCCCCTTGCGCACTTGTGCGATCCTGGGTGCAAGAGAAATAGTTATTGACTCCAAAACTTGGGCCTTCCTTGGTGGGAAAAAGTACTCACCCCAAGGTGACTTAGACTGGCAACAGAGCTCTTTGGCCGAGCTACCTCCGACCAGTATATAAATGTGAATCCTAATGAAAAACTTAGGATTATGAGTTTGGATGTTTCACATAAAAAAAGTAGAACTCCCCAAAACCATGTTGAGCATAACCTCTTTAGGCTTGAATTCCTTCTTTAATGGAGCTTAATCTTTTCCCCATGTGTGGCCACTCAAACGGGGGTCCCGAACTAAACACCTTTGTGTAGTAGACAAAATCCTTCTATTTGCTAGCATAGCAACGGTCGTCGCAAAGGCATCCACATTCTCGTAGTTCTTAGTAGAGGTGATCAATATTCCATGGGAGTTTCAAGGGGGTTGGAAGCTTGGTTGGCTTGAGAAATGAGTGCACTGTAAGGGGGAGCCTGTGCGATCATGCTTCTGGATTCACACGCTAAAAAATAAATGTAGTTGGGGAAACCCATGTGGAATCTAGAGAATATTGTCCTAGCTTAACTTAGAATTGTGCTTGTTTTCATTTTTCTCATCATCCTAAAAGAAGTACATCATCTTGATCCAAATCAACTAAAATCCATTGATTCACTTTAATCCATTATCATCATAGGGATATATCCTCCCAATCCATGTGTTCTTATCTTTAACAACATCATCCTTGGGGTATGCATTATTCTTATAGTTAACTTTGTTATTTTTATCATCATCATCACCAATCCATCAATCTATCAATCCACCAATTGATTTTCAGCTAGACTTGGAGCATAGTCCTTGTTTTCTTTTGGTTTGTTGTCCATGCTTGCATATTGCTTGTGTGTTTTATCAATCTGTGTATTTATCATGGTCTTTTACACTCTATTTCCATAGGGGCATCATGGTCTTTTACAATCTATTTCCATAGGGGCATCACGGTCTTCCATATCATGGTGTTATAAGGCATATGTTTGCACTTGGCCTTTTGATCACATAATTGGATCATTGTCATCTTCGTTCCTTGTACCCTAGTGCATAATGCCAAATACAATATCAAATCTAGGTTGCTCTTATTATTGCAGCATGATGATCATCCATTTTTCCTATCCATCCTCATCAATTTTTCCTCTATCCTTTTATCCTTCATCCTCCTAGTCCTCTCATCCATTTCGAGAGCACACCCATGTTCTTTGAACCCACATGTCCTCTCGAGGGGGCATACCACTACCTCATCATCCTTCCTCATCCATTCTAGTAACTGGGGCATCATGCCACTAGTCTTTATCCATTTCCTACTCACTATATTTTATTCTTCTTTGAAATGATGTTACTTCTCTTAGTTGCAACATCATCTCAAAGAGGGGCCAAATGTAGACACCTAAAATAATATTTAATTAAATAAATACTTATTATTTATTTAATTAATTTAACCCCTTCCCTTATCCTAATAATTAATTAAATAAATATTCATAATTTATTTAATTAATTTCCCCATTACCTTATCCACCACCTTTGATTAAATATATTTGTACATTTATTTAATTAACATTGAATTTTCACACTTTCCTCTAAGATCCCCTAATCCCACTTAAGTTAATTAATCCTTGAATAATTAATTTTAACATTTTCCTAATCCTCATCAACTCATTCTCCAACCTTTAACTAAACTCAAGTTAATAAACCTTTGGTTTATTAACTCAACCCATCCTCATTAAATCAATTAATCTTTGATTAATTGATCTAATCCTCATCCTTAATCCTCATTACTATTATTTCTTAATTTTAAATTTTTTACACCTCCCTCAAACTTTCCACCAAGTGACAAGTGTCATAAGCCTACTCTCTCATATCCTCTCACACATGTGTGAGATCTCACCTACCACCACTTACCTCTTACACTAATCCACTATCTTCTTACATAATCCCACGAACTCTCCCCAATATGTGCTCACACATGTGTGAGCACACCTCTCTCTCACCCATTTCCCTCTTGTGACACTTTTCACAAGGCTAAACTTCCACTACAACCTTGATCCAAACCCTACTTCTCAATCAATCTTGGCCCTTGATTTCTCTCAAATAATTTCTATAAATGAGAGGCCTTCCATCCCATTTTTGTCAATCCATTGATGCTAATGTTATGTTGGTAAAATTTCTATTGATCCCATCATCATGCTATTGAAGTAGGAGCAAGGACATCTAAGCTAACACATCACTATGCTACTCTTACTCTTTGAGGTTTGCATTGTATTTTCGTTTCGATTTAGCTATGTTTTATGCATATTTATAATACACAATTTGCATACATTGAGTTTCAATAATAAAAGGATGAAACCTCTTTGGATTCCATATGACACTCATTAGAGGTTATAAATGTGCTTCATGAGTGGTAAGTTCTAGTTGATTCAAGTTTATATACTTTCTAGTTGATTGTGGTAGTTTTAATATAGTATTTTTAGTTTGTTGTTGCAAATTTTTTATTTAACTATTATAACATGTACTTTTTTATCTCATTAGTAACAAGAGCTATAGAGCAGCAAAGTTCCTACCTAAATGTTTAAGAATAGTCTTTTTTTTAGTTGTTGTGTTTGCTATGTTTTAGCAACAGTGTTGATATTATAACAACTTAATAGTAATCTTGAAATTTGTCAGATGGTGACATGTAATACCATAACCAATATCGGAAAATTGCAAAGTAGGTGATTTTTGGAAATACAACAGATGTAATCATATATCTTCAAAGTCTCTAGTGACTCTATTACCCATGGACAGTCATAAATCTTGTGTTCTAGGTTCTTTAGTATCCTTTATAGTATTTGTCCCCAGTTAGAGCCAACTGTTACCTCAGTTTTCATCAAATCCTTTTGAGCCTTGCTAAAATTTGTAGTTCATCATTGGTGATTCGCTTTCGATAAGGTTCTCAAAACCTTGTGGATTTTTGACAATGTTCCACTAACCATGTGTTATCCTGACAACTTCTTAAAGGTTCATATTATTTCCGATTTGTTGGTTATCACTTAATTTATAATAATATCCTTAGCTTTCGATGAGGTTTTCAAAACCTCATTGGGTTTCGATAATGTTTTCCTAACCTAGTCTAATGCCAACACAAGTAGTTAAAGTTGACCCATTCAATCAAAAGTGGATAAATTGAAGACAATAAAGAAGCATTTAGGAACTTATTGAAGGTTTTAGAAACCTCATTAAACTCCAAAGGGTTGCCACATCCTTTGGACGGTGAGTTATTTTATTTTGGCTTCTATGGTTTCACAACCATCATCAAGACCCGTCACGGTTTCCATAACCAAGTCCAGAGTCGACAAATTTTGATACTTTGGTTCCACCATGAGCTCTCATAAAAGTTTGAAAATATCAAAGGCATTGAAGTTTAATTTTGGAACTTTCTAGAGGTTTTGAAACCTCTGTCAAAATTCAATAAGGTCTCCCCAACCTTGAGAAAATTTATCAAAAATCCACTAAAAAATAATTATAAGTTCTCATTTGAAGCTCACATTCTGAATTTGGAAGAATATTAGGTAGATTGTGCAAACAAATATGAAGGAGAAGAGGATGGATGAGGTTGTCACTAAGGTAGATTGTAACTTTCAGATTAAATTGTGATATCCAGGGCATCAAAGATGATGACTCTAATCTGGTTGATCACATCTTCAAAAACCGCATACAAATCCAACCCATCCTACCAATATATTGGATTTTTAAGGAAATATAAACCATTGAGGCTAAGATGGAAATAGTAATTAGGTCAATAAAGGAATGGGTAATGAAAAATAAGGCTAAAATGAAAAATACTACCCCTCAGAAAGGTAAGGAAGCTACAAAGAAATCATAGATTAGTTAGAGGAGGTCTTCATCACTTCAAAACATGACATCCACATCACATTAGACTACCTTTGGAGGTAGTGGAGATGATGATGAGGATCGCTTAGGAAGTAAGAATTTGGAAAATTCTTGTGAGTTATTTGATAAATCTCGTCTCAAAAGGTCACTTCAATTATATTTTCCAAGAACTAGTAATGTCCCCACACCTTCATCTGTCTCATGGTTAGAACAATATTTAACCAAGATAAAAAAAGGTGGTTGACTTGAGTCTACCGAATAAGGATATTGTGTCTGAATTAATCCAAAGAATGCCACATATCAAAAACCTAAAACCACATCTCGATTGTTGAATGATCCCTCCTAGGGAAATATGTATGTTGAGGTTGCTCATCTCTCCTCTCAAAAAAAGGCTAGTCAAATGATTGCAAGTGATTTTAGTATCACTAGGATTAATCTGGGACCCTCTACAAGAGATTGAAATGTCCACAATTTTTAGATCTCAATTGCTAGGCTTGTAGAAATTGTAGACACCTAAAATTGACCTAGGTCTGCGACTCTTAATTTCTCCATAGTTCTTCTAAAACATAATATTTGATTATGTCCTTCTATCCAAATTCAACTATTAATTAAATATTTCATAATTATTTAATTAGTTCATACCTTCTATTCTTATTGACTATTTGAATAAACAAATTACATTTGTTTTGTTTAAATACATCACTAATGTCTAATCTCCTCTTTAATTAAATAAATAATTAAATTCATTTAATTAATCCATTATTCCCTCTTGATTATTTAAATAAATAAACTTTAATTATTTATTTAAATACGTCTCTAATGATAAAGGTCTTTTCATAATAAGTCTTCCATAATTTATTTAATTATTGGTCCACTTCTTCCATGATTAAATAATTAGAATTAATTATTTAATTGTCTCATTTAATTTCCTCCATTTTAAATAAAATTAACTTTATTAAAATGGTCTCACATTGCTAACTTCCACTTCTTTTAGTAAATAATTCAAAATCAATTATTTGCTATCACATAACTCCACATTTTTTAGTTAATTTTATTTCAAAAATGGTAATTTTGTTCTATAAATCAAGTAATTTCTAAAATTATTTGATTTTCCAAATCTTTCTCTTTTTGTCCAATCTTTATCTCCCTGTCACATTTATTTTCAATGGCCGATTTGATTTTCTCAAATTGCATCTTGGTCACTCATTTGAAAAAAATTCCCTAACCCTAATTATGGGTTGTCACACGCAATCTTGACCATTGATTTTAGGACATTCATCAACTTTTAATCTTGGTCGTCCGTCCAAAATTGCATTTGCTATAAAATGACAAATTTTCTCTCATTTTTGGCACTTCTTAACACTTCATCTCATGTCATCTTGCATCCTTATGCTCTTGCAATCTTAGGAACTCTTGTTTTAGGCAATCTCATACTCTTGCATTCTTGTCATTTTCTCATAGGCACATTTACATGTCATTTGGAATAATTTAGACATAGTTTTTATGCTTACTAGTTGCATAATAGCATAGTATTGCATGTAGTCATTTCAAATCCTTCAATATTTTCTTAGGGCTTGTCATAGTCATTAGATTGATCACATCAAATTTGAGGGAAAACACACATTTTCAACAAATGGAGAAGGTCTATGGAGGTGATTCATGGAGGTTTTGAGGACTACTTGGTATAATTGCTCTTGTTTTATGCATTTTCCTCTATTGGTCTTCATAGTTAGCTAGGGTTTTATGTTTTATACATGATTATAAGCTAACCCATAAAATTTCCTTAGTTACATTGTTGAACCGACATTTTTCTTGTAAATTTCCGTACAGTCTTTAGTCTTTTTTTTTTTTGGTTTTTGTAGGTATGGGTATGAAACACCGCATTTGGTTCTTTTCAAGCCGCATTCGCCGCATCGTGACGCATTCGCTCTGTTGCACCACATACATTTTTTAGAACACCGCATTTGCTTCCTCGAATGATGCATTTGAGATTCGCGACGCTTTTTATTTGTTGTTTGATGCATCTATTTGACAGATTCCAGGGTATAGACCCACGATGCATTCACTTTGCAAAGTGACACATTCATCTAGTATATTTTTCTTTTGGGTTTTTCTAAATTTTTTTCCAGATTTTGCTTTATCCATTTAAGTTGCTTAGGGTTTTGGGTTACTAATATTTTGGTTTTCAGCTTGTGACGAGGAATCTAACATTTTTTTGTGGATTCTCTTATCACATTCCTAATTTCCTTAAGGAAAAAATCAACAAACAACTAACAAAAATCTTGCATTTACATTCATTTGGTTAAAATTTACTTGCATTTTCATGTCATTGCGTTAAAATGAACACAAGCATGCATTGAAACTCATATGGTTAAAATGAACTTGCATTATCATGACATAAGTTTAAAATGAACTTTGTCTTTCACATTTCAAGTTAAACTTTTTAAAATAACAAAGTGTCTTGTGTGTCCTCCTCACATTATCATTTGGTAATTAAAATTTACAAGTGTTTCCAGTTTTTGTCACCTTGATTCAATAATCGAAGTATCCTCTCCCCTTGC
Organism: Sequoia sempervirens; assembly: GCA_007258455.2. Classification (NCBI taxonomy): domain Eukaryota; kingdom Viridiplantae; phylum Streptophyta; class Pinopsida; order Cupressales; family Cupressaceae; genus Sequoia; species Sequoia sempervirens. The sequence continues at coordinate 1,159,123,899 of VDFB02271358.1, read as the reverse complement.
GCACTTGTGCGATCTTGGGTGCAAGAGAAACGGTTATTGACTCTAGAACTTGGGCCTTCCTTGGTAGGAAAAAGTACTCACCCCAAGGTGACTCAGACTGGCAACGGAGCTCTTTGTTTGAGCTACCCCCGACTGGTATATAAATGTGAATACTAATGAAAAACTTAGGATTATGAGTGCGGATGTGTCACACAGACAAAGTAGAATTCCCCAAAACCCTATTGAGTGTAACCTCTTTAGGATGGATTTCCTCCTTTAACTTAGCTTAATATTTTCCCCATGTGTGGCCACTCAAATGGGGGTCCCGAACTAAACACCTTTATGTAGTAGCAAAAATCCTTCTATTTGTTAGCACAACAATGGTTGTTGCAAAGTCATCCACATTCTCGTAGTTCTTAGTAGAGGTGATCAATCTACCATGGAATTTTCATGGGGGTTGGGAACTTGGTTGGCCTGAGAAGTGAGTGCACTGGAAGGGGGAGCCCATGTAGCCAAGCTTCTGGATTCATACACTAAGAATAAGTGTGGTTGGGGAAACCCACATGGAATCTAGCATCATTACACAAATATGGAAACACACATTCAACTTGAAACATTTCAATGTTCAGTCAAACTTGTAAAACAAACTAGGTGTTCATTCTTCCTACAACACATTTTTGTAGTTTGCAATGCATTCGCTATGTTGAAACACATTTGAAGCTTTATGTGTTGCATCTACTCTATTGCAATGCATTTAATGCTTTTTGAACCACATATACTTAGTTTAACTGCATTTGAATCTGCACTGCCATAGCACATTTCTGATTTCTTAAATGCATTTGTTTTACTAAGCCACATTCAACATTTCCTACAATGCAATCACTCTGCTAAACCGCAATCACCTTACTGAGATGCATTTGTTTGTATCAAATTGCATTTGCTTTGCAAAAACCCACAATCACCTTACTAAGCCACATTTTCTTTCTGTACATCCGCATCTTCCATATTGAGATGCATATGTAACCTGAAACGACGCATTTGTCTGACAAAAACAAAAACTCTGTCACAAACCAGAAACCAAATTCAATTTTTTTGAAACTGTCATCAAACATCATTTTTCAGAGGGTCCTATCAAAAACCATACTAGAAATTGCTCAAATTTTTCATTAATTGCATCCATTAGTTTGCATTTACCCATAGATTCATACTTGCAAAATTTAGTTTCATCCTTAGACATCATCATCTTCATTTTCAGTCATAAACTAATCCTTGCATCCTCATTTCATTTTCAGATTTTGGATTAGGAAACCTTACCTCACTTATCAAAATCTTTTCCTTCAAGAGTAGGTGTACCATCAGACTTAGTCATCATTATTTCCTTTTTGTGAGACCTTTCCAACTCATAAGTCAAGTTAGGAAACCTTACTTAGTCATCTTTTCATTGTCATTTAGTCCTTTAAACAAGTCCTTTGATACTCCAAAATTGAGATATAGATCAAGCTTAGGGTGGTTGAGTAGCTCCTTTTTTCCAAATCATTTAGACCTTTGCATACCTTAGACATTCAAGTCATCTTAGTTCTCAGTTTGCATACCTTAGACATTCAAGTCATCTTAGTCCTCATTTTACATACCTTATTCCAAAAATACCAAAAAAATTAGTGTCATAACTTGTCATCTTAATCTTCATTGTCCTTTTGCATTTGTCATTTCCTTTAGACAACATTGTCACATTGTCGTATCTTATTCAAAAATCCAAAAGAAAAATATAGTCTTCATTGTCCTTTGACATTAGTCATTTCCCTTATTATCAAAAATCCAAAAAACATAGTGTCATTTAGGTGTCATTTTCCATCCTCTTCCTAATTTGAGCAATTCTTTGTATGGTTGAGACTAGGCTCCAAAGGAAGAGAAAACCAAAGGCTAATTTTGGGCAAGGAAACAACACCTACATCTTTTCCAATGACATGAATCAAAACATGAACCAAGACACATATTTCATCAATCCTTTCAGTGAAATGAACATGCCATTTTCATCATGAAACCCTTTTGAACCATTCATGCAAAGAGACCAACATGGACAAGTATACACTAAAGACTTAGAAGCTGCAACACAAAATCCTGGCATAGCCTCCTTTGTGGAAGACTTAGTCCTACATGACCCACAAAGATATCTATCCATCCTCTTGGACCAAGGGGTTAAACTACCATGTGGATTTGACATTAATACTTTGAGACCAACATCACTCAATCATAATTCCAACAATCCAAACAACAATTCATCCAACACTAGTCAACCTCAAAACAACACAAACACTGCCTTTGTTGGTGCCACCTCCAATGATGCCTCCAATCAAAACAATTCCACTACAATCAATGCAACATCTGTTGGAGGGACACTAACTATGTCACAAGCCATGTCACAGTCAATGCCAAGAATGTCAACAATATCATCACAATCGATTGGAGCCACCTTTGGGTCCTTATCAACGTGGGCAAGCTATTCAAATCCTCTATTTTTTGCTTCATCTAGTGCTATGGGTGCATCCCCATCAAATCCTTTCATTGGTACCTCATTCAATCCCTTTGGAGGAAGTAAATGATGTGTCTTTATTCAAGGACCACAACCAAATGTTAACACATCAACACAATTTAATACCAATACTTCCCAAGGGAAAAACACGAACATTCCCCATGGAAAATTTCAACAATTTGGACAAGGCAATCAAAATACACAACATATGGCATCATTTGGACACCAAAATATTCATGGTCAACATATTCCCCAAATTTTGACTCAAATGGCTGGAGGGCACATCCTGACATATTCATCACATATTCACACTCATCAACAAGTCCTTAATCCAAACTTTCAATACCAACAACATGCAAACCAAAACACATCATACATCTCACAACAACATCTCCCACAACAAAACGCCAACATCTCTTCACAACAAATGGGGACCCATGGTGTACCCATCACTCCCATGTGTGATGCAACAAATAATCCTATGATTGATTCCTTCACAACTCAAGTGGCTCAATTACAAAAGACTATACAAAACATGAAAATTTCTAACAAGAAGTCACACATATCATATGACCTATGCATATATCCTTTTGACACAAATCTATACATACCTCCATTCCCTCCTGGATATGTGTCACCAAACTTTACCAAATACAAGGGCAGGACGAATCCTATTGAACATGTTCGAGAATTCACGACCAAATGTATGGAAATTGCTTATGAACACACTTACTTGATGAGACTCTTCTCTAAAAGTCTTACAGGACCTGCACTTGAATGGTTCTCCACTCTAAAAGGGATAAAAACATGGGATGAACTTAAAGAAAAAATCATAAAAAATTATGCGTATAACATTGACATGGACACCTCCATAACTAGCTTATGCACTCTTACCCAAGAGGATGCTGGTGAAACTTTCATCCCATTCTTCCAAAGATGGAGAAGTCTAGCAAGTTGTTGCCACATTGACATACCTAAAAAAGAAAAGGTTGGAATGTTTGTTCAAACACTCCTAGGCCCATTGAATTATGGATTGCAAGTTCTTTGCCGCACAACTTTCATAGACCTAGTCGAAAAAGGTGTCCAGGTTGAGAAAGCTCTCATCGCTAAAGGAGAACTAAAATATGGCCCTAAAAATATAGACATAAACCCATCCACAGACAAAAATAAGTATTGGATAAAAAATAAACATGTTACCAATGATGGTGTTGTTGATGCTAAGGTTGTAAACATAATGGGTCCAGTACTTGCTCTTAAAGGGGTTCAACCACAAAACAAACAACCAAAAATACTAACACCCACCGCCAATGTCATTTCAAATAACCAAAATGGTCAAAACAGTCAAAGTCAAGGACAACCCCGCTAGACAAGATAATTCCCCAAAAGATGAGCATACACTGCTTTAGGAGAACCAATTGAGGATGTCCTTAAGAAGCTCCTTCAAAACGATCTCATCACACTTGAGGACCCTAAGTCGTATGACCCAGGATAGTTTAAACCATCATGGTGGGATGATAACACTTTCTATGATTACCACCGGGCTAAAGGGCATAAGACATCCTCTTGTCGACAACTAAGAAATATTGTGCAAGGCCTTATTGAAAATTGAACAATTGAATTGGATGGGTCACAATTTTCATCAAATGCAAACCATACTATTCAAAAAAACCCACTGCAAGTCCATGGTTCAAATAAATCCTCAACATTAGGTCCTAAGACAAATAATAATCAGGCCAATTATGCCCACACCACATATGACTATTCTGGTGGACCTATTATTAACAATTTCCGAACTGATGATGAATGTGTCAATACCATCACTATCAAAAGAGCACCTAAATGTAACACCACTACTCGAAGTGGCAAGGTCACCATAGTTGGTCCTCCTCCTCCTAGATAGCCAAAAATAACAATACTTGGTCCATCTGCTAAGCAATCACAATCTGGCTCATCCGCAAAGCAGTGGCAACATAAGAGTTAGTTTAATCTTATTGATCAATTGGGTAAAACCCCTTCTCAAATTTCTATACTTGAATTGCTTCACATTTCTCCCATGCGTAAGGCTATACTTGAAAAAACCTTGCAAGAGTCCTCTATCCTGCAAGACATTGATGTCAACTGATTTGAAGCCATGGTGGGGTACCTCACTACACCTCATCATGTAACATTTTCTGATCAAGATTATTTGTCACCCAAGACCAACCATAACGATGCATTACACATCAAATTTTTCATCCATAAGCACAAGGTCAGACGAGTTTTAGTGGATGGTGAAGTAGGATTGAACATATGCTCCTTAAAATTGGTTAAGGCTCTAGGATTTTCTAATGCTTGTGTAGATGCTACAAAGAGCATAGTCATAAAAGCATATGATGATGAAGAACGTTCCTCTTGAGGTGTGATCACTCTTCCTATCAGAGTTGGGCCAGTCATTGTAGACACAACTTTCCAAGTCCCAGATCTTGAATTACCCTATAACATCTTGCTTGGAAGACCTTGGATTCATGCCCTAAAGGTCGTTCCCTCCACATATCACCAATGCCTGAAATTTCCTTTTGACAACACAAAAATAACCATATATGGAGACCCCGATCCTTTATAGTATTCCACCAATATAAGGGGTATTTACAAACATCAAGTTCCCATCAATTGAGAAGCTCCAATCTCTTCTTATTCCAAATTCATTGACCTGTCGACACTCGCATCATCATCCATGTCCACTCCTTCCACACTTTCCTCCACACCATCATCCTCCTCACTTCCTAAGGCTAAGTCCAATGTCAAGATCCAGAACCTAGGCTATGGAGAATTCAAATTGAATATGGCATATTGCATCACAAAAATACCCAAGTCTCCTAAGGTCTATGGTTGACCATGTTTCAGAATGGAACCTAAAGAAATTTTTAAAGTTCCACCAAAAACAATTTTCATAAAATGGGGAGACATGAACAATGAAGACAATGCTGACATATTAGGATAGATTTACAAAGAAATGGAAGACTTACCCCCATTACCAGTCGAGATATATGGCAAAGGATATGACATGATGAAGGCAAAAGACTACAATGGAACTAGTGGCCTTGGCAGAAATAAAACTGGGTGAAGAGAACCCATAGCACCTTCCAAACGACCAAAGTATCTTCACTTAGGGTATGGTCCACCCGAAAATGGTGATCGACGTACCAATGGAATTTCGAGTGAGAGTGTGAATGCTTCAGAAAGTGTCAAGACCATTGAGGAATCCCTTACTGAAACCGACTCCCATGAGTGGGAATGTGGCTCCCAACAATCCCTAAGTGACTGTTGTCTTGATGATTTGTTCCTTGAACCTGGAGAACTTACCTCTATACAAAGATTTTGGCAAACATTTAAAAATGATTAAGCATCGAATAATGACAATCCTAAGATCCCAAAGAAATGAGAAGACTAGGATAGACCTTTTTTCCCAAGAAAAAATGACAAGCCAGAATCCTCCTCTAATCCCATTAACCCTCATCTTGACATACCTGTCCAGCCATTCAAACCTAATGACCATCAATCAGATTCATCTAAATCACCACATGACACTTCTGACCATGAATCCAATCCCTTCATCCCCTACTTTGCTATGAGTATGAAACAAGTGAAGGAGAATATTGGATAGAGTCTGATTGGGAATTGGATGATGACAACTTCATTTTCAATGTCTCTGAGTCCGTCTACATGCTTTATGTGTGCTCTCCACAATTCTCCAACACTAATGATGGTATTTCCTTAGTCTACTCACAACTAATCAATTGGGACCAACAAGGCTTGCCAGTCATGGACATATTTAAGAATGATGAGGCTATTGTAGAAATTATGGGACTACATGAGGGCATACCCAGTGGTGATCACAAGGCTGGATTTTCTATTGAACTAGATTGTGCGACTTACTTTGGGGAGACTGCTTAATCCTCTAGTCACAAAATGAAAAGTAAAAATAAAACAAAAAATGACATGTCTTTACGTGAAAATTGAAAGGCACCTTTTGACGATAAAAAAGTAAAAATAAAGGACGTATCTGTGGGTGAAAACCTCTTAGAGGCGCCCAAAGATGGAGGACTAGACTTTCTTCCCATGACTCAAGAGAAATTGGCAATGCTCATAGAGGACACCATGGAAGTAAACATATCTACAGTAGAAGATCCTAAAATGGTTCTCTTTGCAGCATCCTTGACAAAAGAAGAGAAACCTGATTTCCATAAATTCTTTTCAGAGCGTAAAATTAATTTTGCATGGTCATAGGCTGATATGCCTAGATTGTATCCATAATTAGTTTTGCACCATTTACCACTACTTCTAGATGCCAAACTAGTAAAATAGAAGCTACGTAAAATGCATCCTCAGATCGCCCTGTTAGTCAAGGCCGAACTCAAGAAATTGCTAGATGTAGGATTTATACAGTCTATCAACTATGCTGAATGAATATCCAATCTTGTACTAGTAACAAAGCCAAATGGTCAGATCCGTGGACCTACACAGATTTTAGAGACTTAAACAAAGCATGTCCAAAAGATGACTTTCCATTGCCAAACATAGATATCATAGTGGACCTTACAGCGGGATACGAGATGTTGTCCCTCATGGACAGTTTCTTGGGTTACAATCAAATCCATATTTCCCCCGAAGACCAACATAAAATAACATTCACTTGTCCTTGGGGTACATATTGCTACAATGTCATGCCTTTTAGTCTTAACAATGCAGGCGCCATGTATCAAAGAGCTATGACAACGATATTTCATGACATGATGCACAAGATAATCGAAGACTATGTGGATGACATTTTGGGTAAATCTTTGACAATAAAAGATCATTTGAATGTGTTAGACAAAAATTTTAAGAGACTGGAAGAATAGAAAGTCCACTTGAATCCTAAGAAATTCATCTTTGGCGTGATATCTGGAGAACTTTTGGGATACATAGTTTCTCGAAGAGGCATTGAGGTCAATCTAGCTAAAGTGAAATCCATCTTAGACATGCCTCCCCCAAAAGGAATAAATTAACCCAGGACATTACAAGGCAGGTTACAATCTATCTGATGCTTCATAGCACAATTGGTCGACAAGTGTCAACCATTTCAGTATTTTCTACGCAAGGGTATCCCCTTTGTGTGAACAAATAAATGTCAGGTGTCCTTTCAACTAATAAAAGACTATCTCTTGTCACCACCTATTTTCATGCCACCAATTGAAGGAAAACCTTTGATCTTATACATTTTTGCAACAAATTCAGCACTAGGGGCATTACTGGCACAAAACGACCATGATGTGAAGGAAAGGGTCATATATTATATTAGTTGAACACTAGTCGAATATGAGATGAATTACACATCAATTGAACGTGCTTGCCTAGTAGTGGTCTTTGTTGTTCAGAAGCTAAGACACTATATGTTGAATCATAGGACATAGTTGGTAGCAAAGATTGACCCCCTAAAATATCTCTTGATTCACGTAGTATTAACAGGACATCTGGCAAAATGGGTCATGATTTTGAGCAAATGTGACATCCAATATGTAGAGTGAAATGCTATAAAGGGACAAGTGATAGTAGACCAACTGGTAGATGCACCTATACAAAGTGATCACCCATTAGTAGCAGATTTTCTAGATGAGTCCATATTTCATACAAAACCTAAGTCACCTTGGAGGCTATATTTTGATGGGTCTCATACTAGTCATGGCTCAGAGGTAGGAACATTGTTTATCACTCCACAAGGGGACTCCATCCCTAAGTATTTCCACATAGCTTTCCCATGTACAAATAATGTGGAAAAATATGAGGCACTTGTGATAGGACTTAGAATGGCCATAAAATGGAAAATCATGACACTTCATGTTTATGGAGATTCTCAGCTGGTCATCAACCAAGTTAACGACGACTATGACACCAAGGATGATAAATTAATGCCTTACAAATGAATGGTTGACATATTTTATACATATTTCCACACGGTGACTTTTGAACAAGTTTTGAGAGCACAAAACAAGGCAACAAATGCAATGGCTACAATTGGCTCTCTCCTAGACATTCCAAGCAATATGTCTCAATTGGAGTTCTTAGTAGAATAGCTTTTGGTCCCTACATATGATTTTCTAGAATCAGAGATGGTCTGCGAGCTTGTTGGTCCCGATTCTCCCTGGTATCAAGACATTTATGACTATCTCAAGTCCCAAAACCTTCCCCCCAACCTATCCAACAACCAGTGAAAGTATTTTATCTGAAAAGCTACCTGATACACCATCTTCAGTGACACCCTCTACTGTTGTAGCTTTGACAACACCCTCCTTCAATGTCTCAACACCAAAAAAGCACGCACAACCTTACACAAAGTACATGAGGGTATATGTGGGTATCATTCAAGTGGTCCTACTTTGGCCAAGAAGATAACGAGACTTGGGTATTATTGGTCAACCATTGAAAAGGATGCACTTGAGTTTGTTAGGACTTGTGCCGATGTCAGATACATAGTGATTTAATTCATGCTCTAGCACAAGAACTCCGATCGATTACATCTTTGTGGCCCTTCACGCAATGGGGACTCGACCTCGTGGGAAAAATCCACCCCACCTCTTCCAATGGCCAAAAATTCATTGTCATCACCATGAGTACTTTACTAAGTGGATCGAAGCCATCCCCCTTACATACATAACCAACAAACAAATTTCCAAATTCATTCTCAACTACATCATTTGTCAGTATGGTATTCCACAGTCCATCATCACAGACAACATACGTCCTTTCAAAAATCAAGACATTCATGAGTTATGTGAGCGATTCCATATCCAACATCATTTTTCCACGCCATATTACCCGCAAGGAAACCATCAAGCTGAGGCATTCAATAAAACCATCCTTAAAATTCTCAAAAGACTATCAATGGCGTTGGTCGTGACTGGCACATCCAACTTAACCTTGCTCTATGGGCTTACCGCACCAGCATTCGCAAGCCTACAAGAGCCACTCCATTCACCCTGGTCTTTAGAGCTAAAGCCATATTTCCCATCGAGGTTGAAATTTCATCCTTACAAGTCTCCCTGAAGGGTCTGGTAGATGATGAAGAATACAGACAGTCATGACTACATGAGCTGGAGATGTTAGATGAAAGAAGACATAATTCCCTGAACCATTTATAGGCATATTAGAACCAACTCTATCGTAGTTACAACAAGAAAGTCATGGTTAGGAAGTTTGACATTGGAGATTTAGTCCTCATGCAAAAGCCTAAGAATCAGGTTGACAGAGAAAAACCTGGCAACTTCGAACCAAATTGGTTGGGTCCTTACATCATCATATCCTCTTTTGGTTTTGGAGCATATCAGTTAGCTACTCCAAATGGTGAACAATTGATAGAGCCTATCAATAGTCTACATCTTCTTAAGTTCTATGCATAGCATCAGAAAGTTAGGTTGAATACCTTAAAAATACAAAAAAAAATGAAAAATATAAAAAAATCGTCACCTTGATGAAAACCTAACAAACAGGCATCTTGGTGACACCAAAAAAATGAAAAAAAGACAAAAATAGTAAAGAAAAATAATTTGTCCAATAGTGAAAACCTGGCAAACAAGCACTTTGGATAAGTACCATGGTGAAAACCTAGCAAATAGGCACCATGCGTAGTTAGTCATTGCTCAACCTTCTCCTGTCACTCTATCTACCTTAGTCCATAATAAACACTTACTTTTCTGACATCACCTTGCCACCCATCACAAAATCTCTGCCATTTTTTCCCATGGCTGATAATGATTGACATCAAGTCTTGTATATCACCCATTCATCACCCGCACACGTCCTTTCCGCATCCATCTAGTTGGCTAGTCTTGGACCTGACTAGGGGAAACTCTTTATTACCTGATTGTAGTGGGAATCACACATGGTCCTATCACGTGAAAAAAGACAAAAACATCATAAAAAGTCTTGAAAAAAGACAAAAACATCATAAAAAAGTCTTGAAAAAAGATAAAAACATTATAAAAAGTCTTGACAAAAGACAAAAATATCATAAAAAATCTTGAAAAAGAGAAAACATCATAAAAATTCTTAAAAAAAGACAAAAAAATCATAAAATGTCTTGAAAAAAGACCTAAAAATCAAAAATGTCCTGAAAAAATACCTAAAAATAAAAAAACGTCTTGAAGAAAAACACAAAAAAATCAAAATATCTCAAAAACACAAAAATAGAGTCGTATCTTGTCAAGTCAGTTAGTCTTTGTCATTTGTATGAACTACATTGTCTTTGCACATTTTCTACGTAAGCAAGGCTTGTCATTGGGCCCCCGAGACATTCGGTTAGTCCTTTTAGGTTTGTCAAAATAAAATCATGACTCATTTTTTGGTCATCAAGACAAAGTCATTGGTTGTGTCAAACTACAAGGTCTTTGAGTGTATGACATAGGCAAGGCCATCAGTCGATGAGCCCCTGAGGCCGCACTAGGTTAGTCCATTAGGGTTCATGACACTACACTGGCACACATACGTCAAATGTCTTCAAGTCAAACAGGTCATCTCAAAAGAAGCAAACTCCTGAAACCAACTCTGGCACTTCTTTAGTAAACACGTCAAACACATCAGCATGTCAACATTGACATGTAGTCAACAACAGTCAAACTTCAGTCAACTTCACTCAAAACAAGTCAAATTGTCACAATCGATCAAACTGTCAACTCTTGGTTATCCTTCAGATGTGTCCTTTTGAAGAAAATCCTCTGTCACTTATTCCCTAGGATGTGTCCTTCCTAGGCATCATCATTGTCATCTGGAATTTTGAGGGATCCTCTTGACATTTGAGGATTAATCCTCTTGACATCGACATTATTTAGGATGTGCCCTTCCTGAATTTGGCAAACTTCGACATTCAGACATCGTCAAATATGAGACCTTTGACATTCGACACTGTCAAACCTGACATCTTGACATCAAAACACTTGACATTCAAACACACTTGGCAAACACTTGGCAAACATTATCTTGGCATTTTGTCCTTTGATCTTTCATCCTATTACTAATTTCTTTGTGATGTCCTAACAATGAGATTTAGAGAAGCAATGACGTATCATGATGATTGTCTTGTCTTGTCTTTTTGGTAGTCATGTTGCTAGTTCCTCGAGGATGTCCTAATAATAGGATTTAGAGGAGCAACGACATTTCATGACTTGTCTTTCTTGTCTTTTTATGCTTGTGGTTGGTTGTGACAAAAAGACTGGAGCAATTGCGCTCTTAGTATGAGTCATGATCATCCTTGTCTGTGACTACTTGTCTCATGTGATGGTACGACCTTACACACCTTGATCTATGTCATATCATGGTGTTTGTTGGCCATTAAAATAATCCGCCCAATGATGATTAAGAGCAATAATTAGTAAAGTCATGTGGTAATATGTTGAAGGATCTGGTCTTTGCACTAACATTCACCTTCTTTTGTCTTGTCATCCTATCTTGTCCATCTCATGATCATATCCTACGACATAAAAAAACATAAGTGCATACAGGATCATGTAGGAATTGCATTAGGTCCATACATACATCATCTATATCATTAAACCATATACATTGCATCACATATTACATTGTCCATACATATATAATCCTGCATCAACATACATAATCATAAAAATGGAATCCATTACAATTGAACATCATGCATCCATATCAATCATCAGTAGAACATAATATCATCATAAATAAACATCACATTATCATGGAATCACATCATAAATAATCATCATAAATGCATACATGGCATAACATATAAATGACATCATCATAAGAATAAAAAATGCATAAATCACAAACAAATAGTCATCACATAGTCATCATAACTGCATCATCATAAGTAATCATTAGATGAGCATCCATCTAATGTATCATCACATAACATAAATCATATAGGCCACATCCAAAACTGCATCATATATATATCATCTCAAAAATATAATGTCACAGGATAAAGTCACGAGATATCCCAAAAATGGAGCTCACAGGTGATGGGAAAGGTCGTTGATGTCACAACTTGCATCATTTAATTAATTATTTTATCGAACCGGGTGTGTCTTAGAGCAATATGCGATAAGGATAGTTGTCACAGATTCTTTTGGGGGGTTTTCACTGTAAACAGTGACTTCAGGTATTATTTTACCTACTTTAGGAGCTCTTGGGAGCTCTTCAGGAGCTTTCAGGAGCTAAATTGTAGCAACTAATTCCTAAGATTTAAATCTACTTTAACTTCTAATTAAAAATTTTGCTGACTTAATTCTGACTTTATTGACTTCGATTTAGACCAATTCATGGAGACAATTAATGATTACTTTAATCCTTAATCTAAAACACAGAATTCCAAATTAATTCTATTTTGCTTTAAAAGAAATCCATAACTTAATTGCTGGAAAGTAAATGTTAATTTAAGAGCAGGAATGGATTGCATGAAAATGACAATTATTCTAAAAAGCATAAAGACTAATCTCCATGAACAGATTTTGAACAGAATTCAACTTCATTTTTCCATAAATTCCTAACATTGTTTTAATGAAGCTTAACAAACAAACGTTAATTCTAACTAATTCGAACGACATATAAACCTAATTTATAAAAGAAACTTGTTCAACATTTCTAATAAACAAGTCTAAACATTCTAACTATTCAATCTTAACCACAATAAACTAAAACTTCGAAACACAATTGTAAATAGAAGTGATTATCCGATCTTAACATTTACCAAGATAGAAGATGATTTTAACAATTGAACAATTCAAAATTAGTTTCTACTACAAATTTAATGAATCATAGAATAACAACACTTAACAAAAATACCATAAGATCATTCCAAAGGTTGAGTGGGCCCTGCTCTTCCTCAGGTAAGATCCTTCAACATAGTGAATTAATTAACTTCTTGCTTCCTTTCTTATTGATCAAAAGTAGAACGTAGAACAAAGTATTGCTTGTGATTACATAAATTCTAATTGCAAATTATCTAACTCCTAACTAAGACCGAAATGTGGATATTTATAAAATATCCTTATTAGCTTCTAACATGGTGTTAACTGCCACAACTTAAGGCAACCAACTACAAATTACAAAATGAAACTAAAAATAGAACTGAAGTTGACTGAGGAGGATTATGCCAGAACTACACCAGATTGGTGCTGGAAGTAAAAGTTCCTCAACCGACTATGAAGAAGTTGATTCAGACATTGAGTGACTCAACATCCAGCAGGGCCTATCTATGGTGTAGTCATTCCTCATGATTAGATAGAGAGTTTAACCGTCTCATCAATCTTTAAGATACCCTGTTAAAAACCCTTATGCAAAGGACAACAATCATGGAAATAAAGATTAATGTAGCATAATCATCTCATCCAAAGTCATCATAAAGCAACGTATTTAACATAAGCTATCACTTCCAAAATATTCACTAACATAGTTAAACATAAAGTAAAATAAGCAAATATGTTAATCTATTGTCTATGGCCAGTCATGTCAATTAACAATAAAAACAAATCTTTTTAAACATAAAAAGCCTTAAATGAAAGTATTTTATATCTCCCATCAACATGCTCGATAATCAATATATAAAGTGTCATAACATAACTGTCTGAAACATGAATGTCAAGAAAGTATGCATGTCAAATGCCCCTAGGAGGTGCTCTCCTCATCCCCTCGTGGAGAAGAACGTGGTGACTGGTGACCAGAACCAGACACTGGCACAACCTGTGAAGCCATGGCAACCTATGTCTGTGAAGTCGATGGTACTGCCATTGATGGCATCATCTCAACTGTAACATGCATTTGGGATGACACTACTGCCTAAGTCTAAGAAGCTAAAGGGTCTATCACTAGAGGTTGGCTATGAGATGATCTATGCTATGACCCAAAGGACCTATGGCTATGACTTGATCTATGACTTGAGCTATGTCTGTGGGAGTGGCTAGACCTATGACTTGATGAATGGCCTAAGGAGGTAGATCCCCCTGCATTGCTCTGACTCCTATTGCTACTGCCACTCCCTGACCTACTACCACTGCCTATCCTCGTCTATGACTGTGTCAAGGTAGGATCTCACCTCTCAGGTGGCACCACCTACTCATATAATAATTTGTACCATCCCAGACGGGTGCTCACCCTAGTTAGCTCTCTCCTCATATCTCCTAATGGCCCTTCACAAAGCTCCACAAACTCTATACACCACCTGGCCAACTCCTGCTAGCAGATCAATGCATGATCCCGCTCTACTCTAACCACCTCCAGCTCTTCCTATAAGGCCCTCACCTGTGTTGTGCTCTCATCTGGCCTCCTCTACAGGTTTCCTACTCATTGATTCATCATCGCATCATCGGGCAGTGGTAGTCCAGTGGGTGCCTCATCATCTCCCTCTATCATCCACCACCTCAAGAGTTGCTCTATCTCATTTATAGCCTCATCATCATCACCCATATCCTCCACATCCTCCTCTCCCCTGACAACTACCTCCTCTCTTGGCCCCTCCACCTCCATCTCCACCTCCTTCCAAACCTCCATCTTTGGCAAACCCTCCTCTGCCGCATGATCCTCCTGTCTAGCCTCCTCTTCTGCATGCTCCTCATATCTCCCCTCTCCATGCCTTGGCTCCTCCTCTCTCTCCTCCTCCTCAGCTGCCTCAGGGATCAATACAAGGGGCACTCAGTCCACAGGCTGTCTCACCCTCTTGGCATGCCTCCCACCCTCTCCTCCTCTTGTCCTCCTCCCACCATCTCCCCCATCATCTTCGTCATCTCCATCTCTCCCTCCACCCATGCTCCATCTCTCCTCAGCCTTTGCCTCTCCCCCTATCTCTAGCTCTACCTCCTTGACCACCTCACTACACACATGGTATGACAGATCTCCTATCAATAGGCGTCGATCCATCTAGATTTGTCAAAGGAACTGGCCTATGAGTCTGCCACCATAAATCATAGTCTATTGTGGTCCCTGGATCCACAACCCCTCCGCTCCATCCCCACTATTGGGCTACTAGCCCATCAATTTATTGCTCGGCGAATGGTACTGATATTGGTGGACCCCATGTTGTCTCTCTAGATGACCTGGCATACTTGGTTGTACCCATAGGAATACCTTGCTACTCATTGAAATATCGTAGTACTCTCTAAGGCAGGTAAATCTCAATAATTAGCTGACTCTGCATAGTCTGGCTAATCAAGTATCTAAACTGCCTGTAAAAATTGAGGTGATCGGCCTCATCCTCCCATTGTCCATAGTCCCTGTATGGCCTCCAGATAAAGGATAGCATGGTTTCAATCTGATGGTGTCACCAACCTATCTTGCTGACTCGGGTCTGTTGCAAAGCACCCGCATAATAGTAAACACATGGCATGCCATCCACTAGTTGTGGTCTTTGGATAGGAAGACAGAAAATAGCGATGTGCTCCCATGCCCAAATCATAAGGAGTGTCATCCCACAACCAATACTCTGAGCTCTCCCATAGGCAACCTCATGAAGCTGATGATATAACATCCCCAGCAGGCAAGGTCCCTAGACATACATGGTCTTGTCCCATCTCATCCCGACAAGCACATCACCCCAGCCAATGGGAAAGTCATGTCCTCAATAGTGCGGAATCAAAACTCCTCTGATCAATGTTGCCAGTAGGGCATCAAAGCATGAGTAGTGCTCTGTCATGAACTCCCAGTGGATCTCATACCCCTCAATCCCCAATCTTGTGCCAGTCTCATCATGATAATAGGTTGTGAATGTTTGATATCCATGTTGTGGATCATAGACAATCTACTCTCCTTAGATCGGAAAGCATAGGATCCAATACACGTCCTCAAGTGTGATTGTCGCCTCCCCCATCGACATATGGAAGGAACATGTCTCAGAGTGCCACCTCTCACAAAGTGTAGTCAAAAGTCCCCTATTTTCCTGGATAATGTGCATATAGGTAACATAGTAGAGGCCCAATTGCATCAGTCACCATCGTTCCCTATCCCACAACTAGTCCCGTAATCTATAGGTTGATGGCCTACTCTCTTGTGTATAAATTGGCACTAACTGGCTCTGCACATGTCAAAACATGCATCAACACCTTGTTGACAATCATCACTACCATTTGTCTAACTCAAAAGCATTTAAAATCTAAACTTTAAAAAAGTCATTGTTGGTCAAAGTCAAAGTCAAATGCATCGCATTGACTTCATTTGCATTGCAATCAGATGTTTGTGTTGTTTTGTACTTCATTTTCATCGCAACTTGGCGATTGAGTCGTTCCACCTTGTTTTTGCATCTCGACAGGGCACTTGCATCGCATTTTTTGTCATATGCATCACTCTGTTCCAATACGTCGTTTTAGTTTGTGAATGCGTCACAACTTTGTGAATGAGACATTACACCCCTTGTTTGTAGTGCAATTTTGTAAATGCGTTTCAATTGTTTGCAAATGCATCACACTTTATTGTCCTATCCTATTGACCCTTTGCATTTACGTCGAATGCGAATGCAAATGCGGCTTATGCACACGCATATGTGTCACGGCGCATTCATTATTTGACCTAAAACCCTAAAAATGACATGAAAAATGATGAAATAACAAAGCAAGTTAGGTGTACATACCACTGACTCTAAGCCCTCTGGCCATCTATAGGTCCACACGATCTCCCCATAGTGCTTGGTCACTGGAATCACCATCTTTTCCAAAGTCCTCCTCGCTCTGAACTCTCAAATTTACAAAAGTTAAAAGTGAAAATGAATTGACTTTTACCCCATTTTCAACCTATTTATAGGGTCAAAATGGCATTTTTCAAACCTTTTATTGTTAGAGGCTCTTTTGACCGACTTTCACCACCTTTTTGGCTGCTTTAAACTCCTTGAAATCTTAAACCATATGTGCCATTGTCTTTTTGGTCATCAAATTGACTTATCGGGACACTTTTCAAATTATTCTGTCGCCGGCCCAAAATTTAAAAATTTTCCTAAGGGGGCATAGATATTTCGTACCTTCACTGGGGCATGACTTTAACTTATTTTCTTTGTCACAACACGATAGGTTGCATTATGACAAAGAGGGGCAAAATGTAGACACCTAAAATTGACCTAGGCCTGCGACTCTTAATTTCTTCATAGTTCTTCTAAAACATAATATATTATTGTCCTTCTATCCAAATTCAACTATAAATTAAATAATTTTTAATTATTTAATTAATTCATACCTTCTATTCTTCTTGACTATTTAAATAAACAAATTACATTTGTTTTTTTTAAATACGTCAGTAATGTCTAATCTCCTCTTTAATTAAATAAATAATTAAATTTATTTAATTAATCCATTATTCCCTCTTGATTATTTAAATAAATAAACTTTATTTATTTATTTAAATACGTCTCTAATGCTAAAGGTCTTTTCATAATAAGTCTTCCATAATTTATTTAATTATTGGTCCACTTCTTCCATGATTAAATAATTAGAATTAAATATTTAATTGTCTCATTTAATTTCCTCCATTTAAATAAAATTAGTTATTAAAATGGTCTCACATTGCTAACTTCCACTTCTTTTAGTAAATAATTCAAAATCAATTATTTACTATCACATAACTCCACATTTTTGTGTTAGTTTTAATTCAAAAATGGTAATTTTCTTCTATAATTATTTTATTTTCCAAATCTTTCTCTTTCTGTCCAATCTTTATCTCCCTGTCACATTTATTTTCAACCATCAATTTGATTTTCTCAAATTGCATCTTGGCCGCTCATTTCAATTTTTTTCCCTAACCCTAATTATGAGTTGTCACACGCAATCTTGACCGCTGATTTTAGGACATTCATCAACTTTTAACCTTGTTCGTCCGTCCAAAATTGCATTTGCTATAAAATGCCAATTTTGCTCTCATTTTTGGCACTTCTTAACTCTTCATCTTATGTCATCTTGCAACCTTATGCTCTTGCAATCTTAGGCACTCTTGTTTTAAGAAATCTCATACTCTTGCATTCTTGTCATTTTGTCATAGGCACATTTACATTTCATTTGGAATAATTTAGACATAATTTTTATGCTTACTAGTTGCATAATAGCATAGTATTGCATGTAGTCATTTCAAATCCTTTGATATTTGTTTAGGGCTTGTCATAGTCATTAGATTGCTCACATCAAATATGAGGGAAAACACACATTTTCAGCAAATGGAGAAGGGCTATGGAGGTGATTCATAGAGGTTTTGAAGACTATTTGGTATAATTGTTTTTGTTTTATGCATTTTCCTCCATTGTTCTTTATAGTTAGCTAGGGTTTTATTTTTTATGCATGATTATAAGCTAACCCATAAAATTTACTTAGTTACATAAATGATAAAAAAAGAAAACTAGATAAAAGACTAGTTAAAACAATAGCTTAATGCTTTAACCAATTATTTAAGATATCTTGTTGACCTTTCTACTCAACCCATTGACCAAATTGAAGTAGATTTTGATCCTTTCTTTCTTTAAAGTGAAAAATAAATGATTGATAAGATTCATGTTTACAAGTCTTATGGGAAGGTCACAAAATATTGGACCTTGAGGATATGTTGGTAAGGGGAACAAAGGTTATCCCAAACATGAACAAAATATGTGAGGATATTAAGGTATTGAAGAAAGAGATTGATAATGAAATTGTTGCCACCAAACATGAAGAATCTATTTGGTTGAAGACTAGCAGTGATCTCAAGGAAATAATCCTAGTCTGAGTTCAAATAATCTAATAGTTAAGAAGATTTGTACAAACATTGAATATGAAAGATATTTTGTGGAAGGAATGTATTGAATGGAAACTCTTGTTTTTGAAACAAAATAAAATATATATGTTGTATTTTAGTTTTTATTATTTTTATATGTTTGGTGTGTTTTAGTTTTTATTAATTGTGTATGTGACTCCTTAATAGCTTTTGTTCACACAATTAGGCTACTTTCTGATTGTAGACATCTAAATTTAATCACCCCCATTTGATCAAATTCACCTCTTTATTCATCCATTCTATCAAATTAATTAATTTAATTAACTTAATTAATATTACAATTTCTGCCTAAAGTCCTTAAAGTATTTAATTTAACAATTAAATGCTTTATCTTACCTCTTTTTCCTCTCTAAATTAAATAAATACATCAATTTATTTAATTTAGTCATTTAACCTTTTTGAATAAAATCAATTTAAAATTCTTCATTTTTCTCTCTCCTTGTCACATCCTCCATAACCCTTTCTAATCTAGATTAATTTAATTAATTCATGATTAGGATGTGCATCCTCAAGGATTAATGTCACATCCTCCTACATTTTCCACTTGCTTCTAATATCTCATTAATTATCCTAATCATGTATTTGCACAACCTTAATCAAAGTCATTAGCCACATTTAGTATCCCTTTTTAGTCAACCTTTCTATTTTCCTTTCTTAGCATTGACCCTCTTTCCCATGTGAATTTTTAATTCATATTTATTTATCCTAGGTCCCTCTCTTCCCCATGTGAATTTTTAATTCACATTTTATCCTTCCAAGGCTTACCTTATCCCTATGCAACTTCTAGAATATTTGACTTGTCACCTCATCCACATGTGACAAACTCCCACCTTTTTGGAGACCCTCTCTTATCCACTAGATTCTCCCAAGCATGTAAATTTTTAATTCACATTTATTTATCCAACCACTTTCTCATTTCCCGTGGATATTTTTAAGAATTCCAAAATTCTTCAAATGTCACTTTCATTCACTTGGGGACAAGAAGTTCCTTTTTGAGGAAATCTCTTCATCCCCCAAGGTACTTGTCCTCGCTCCACATTATGTACCCTCCTTCCATGTCACTTACACATCATCTTATCCTAAGCCACTTCACCCTCCACATGTCAAGATGTGAGGGCTTGTGAGTCCTCAACTCACCATAGCCCTTCATCTTGGCCTTGGTGGCTAAATCTCAACCATTGAATTATGTAGATAATTCAAATTCCTCTATAAATACCCCTCTTCTAAGGCATTTACAACACTTAGTCTTTTTTACACCCACATGCTGTCATTTTGAGCACTTAATTCACAAGCATTTCCTCTCACTTAGTTAAGTCATTCTAGCCATTAGCATTGCATTCTATCACACATTTTTCATCTTGCATAGGCATCAAAGGAGCATACAAGCTTACAATCACAAGGGCCAACCAAGAAATTTCGGCAGCAAAGAAGGTATAACCATTTACAATATCTATTTTATCTTCTTTCTTTGTGTTATCAATTTCTTAGGCTAATCTTGAGGTGTCCCTTTGTGTTTTTCTCTCATTACATTATAGTTGTTCTTGCATCTCTAGGATAGATAAAACATTTAGGATCACATTTTTGGCACACCCGGTGGGACCCACAAATGGGTTCCTTAATTTTAAATTTGTTATTGTTGAGATTATTAGTAGGTATAGGTCGCAGAGGGGTGACTATGCCCTCCTAGTCACTGCAGAGGGGCGACTATGCCCTCTGGTTCACTACAGAGGGGTGACTGCGCCCTCTAGTTCACTGCAGAAGTGCAACTGTGCCCTCCATTTGACTGTAGAAGGGTGACTACGCCCTAATTTAATATTGTTTCTAACATTTTACTACAGAAGGGCGAACTCATCCTTATCTATATTTTGTTTCTAACTAGTTTGCGAGAGAGGGGCGGACACGCCCTTATCTATATTATGTTTCTAACTAGTTTGTTGCAGAGGGGTGGATACACCCTAACCTATATTATGTTTCTAACAAATTTGTTGCAGAGGGGCGGATACGCCCTAACCCATATTCTATTTCTAACAAGTTTGTTGCAGAGGGGCGGACACACCCTTATCTATATTTTGTTTCTAACTAGTTTGCTATAGAGGGGCGGATACACCCTAACCCATATTTTGTTTCTAACATGTTTGCTATAGAGGGGTGGATATGCCCTAACCCATATTCTTTTTCTAACAATTTTGTTGCAGAGGGGTAGACACACCCTTATCTATATTCTGTTTCTAACTAGTTTGCTACAGATGGGCAGATATGCCCTAATCTAAGAATTGTTTCTGAAATTTTACTACATCAAGGTAGGTTTTCCCTAATCTGAAATTTGTTTCTGAAATTTTCTTGTAGTGGGGTGAATTTTCCCCCTGGTTACTGTAGTGGGGTGGATTTTCCCTCCTGGTTACTACAGTGGGGCGGATACGCCCCAAAACAACACATTTTGGGAGGTAAAATGATTATTTTAGCTTAGTTTTTGCTCTAGTTTTTTGCTATTTTTTTATTCTAACCCCCTAACATTGTTTTTTGCAAGGATATTAGTGTTTTTGCTAACATTTTGCAGCATATTCTTGTGTAATTGGCAAAGAAAGAAGGATAAAACAATTAACGTTTGCTTGCAGAGCCTTCTGTTTGCACAGATTTCCAAAGCTATCCTTGTTTTTTGTTAATCTAGGAACATAGTTTAATTAGGGAAAGTAATATCTGTTGTTTGTTGTGTCTATATTTTTGTGTTACCCAAGGGGGCATTAGTTTGTTTTCACTTTCCCCTTGCACTTCGTGTGAGCCTGGGGAGTAGTTGGAAATGATTAGTGTTTTCTTTCTAGTGGGACCTGCTTGGGGCTTTCATCACCCCAAGGGATGATTCCAACCATGCATACTGGCGGGGTATATAAAGGGGGGAGAGCGAAAGTTGTACCTCAATCCAGTTGCGTCACAATTGGAACAGTGTCGAACCTAGGGTGATACCTAGATAGACGTGAAGAGTTGGTCCAAGCCCTTTAGTATCTCACTTGGGTTCCCGACTCACGCTTGTGACAGGCTAGTGTTCACGGTTGTGCCTCATGTACTGAGAGTATATCGAGGACTCCCTAGACACCTTGTGCATCCTAGATTAAAACCTTTATTGGTCATACCCTTAACACTAATAGTAGGATTGTGCTTGTTTGAAAGTATTTTCTTGTGAGAAACCAGTAATTTTTTTGACAAATTGGCCTTATTGTTGTCATTTTAAGTCCTTGCCATAGTCATTTCCATCTAAACCAAGTCCATGTTCACTGTAGTGGGGTGAATTTTCCCTTATGTTTACTACAGTGGGGTGAATTTTCCCTTTTTTACTGCAGTGGGGTGAATTTTCCCTCCTGTTTGCTGTAGTGGGGTGAATTTTCCCTCCTGTTTACTGTAGTGGAGTGAATTTTCCCTCCTGAATAGTCAAATTCACCCCATTTAGCTTCATTTAGCCTCCAAACCTCTGTTTAATCATTCCAAACCTCTGTTTAATCATTCTAAACCTTCGTTTTATCATTCTAAACCTCTGTTTAATCATTCCAAACCTTCATTTAGCCTCTAAAACCTCTGTTTAGTCATCCTAAACCTCTATTTGATCATTCCAAACTTCTGCTAGTCATCCCAAGCCTCCATACATTTATTCTCTCAATCCACCCACTCGTTCTAATTTTTTTCAGTAACTCATTTGGGAAGCCCATATCATCACCTAGTGAACTTGTTTCACCAAAATCTTACCCTTTGCATCACCTAATCCATATCATATAAACACCACTCATCATCAAACCACCTAAACCTTGTGTTAAAAGTTGTTATCCAAATTGACCTTAGTGCTTGAATTTGATTGTTATCCTTCATATAAATCATCAACTTTAACCCAAATCAATTCACTTCCATCTTGAGGTGAATTCGATGTTGAAAGTTATCATCCTCGGCCCAAATCAATCCATTTCTATCTTGAGGTGGATTTAGTGTCATGATCATCCACTTGATCAATCAATGCTCTAGGTCACTAAGGGTGATTTTGTAATTGGGTTTATGATCCCTTATGTCTTCAATCATTTAATCTTAATCCAATCACACCTATCCAATCACTCAATCTATTCTATCCAATCAAACCAATCACACTTATCCAATTATCTAATCAATCTAATCACATCCATTCAATCAAACCCATCCAATCAATCACAACTATCCAACCAACTTCATTCAATCATCTAATCCAATCTTTATCCAATCACATAATCATCTAACCATTACCCCCATATTTACTCTAGTCTTGTCTTTTTATGCCCATTCAAACTCGGTCACAAACTAAGAAACAAATGGCACAATAAGGTCAAGGTTCCCAACTGAATAACTCTCAATATCCTAACGTAGATCCTCACAACATTGTAAATGCTCCCCAAGATCCTCATAATGGTACTTCATCACAATCCAACACCGAGGAACAAAACAACTCATTGCCTGGTGAAGAGAGCATGGTCAATCAACCCGAACTCACACTTGAGGAACATTTCAATATTCCCACCAATACACAAATGATAGATCATATCCTTGAACAACATGGGGAAGAGATCTTGGCCCACCTAATTGAGAAAGGTGTCAAACCCCCATCGGGTGTTGACCTATCCAAATATGGAAATTCCACACCCAACGCACCTGGTGATTTTGTTAGGGTTAGAAAGGAAGATATCTAACAATTAAATGCAGATTTAAGTAATAAATAGAGAAACTAAAAACACAGAGATAAATTATAACACAGAGAATTTAAAGTGGTTCACCCAATCCGGGCTACATCCACCAAACTGTAGCCATCCAATGATTTTATTATCCAGTGCAAAACCTATTACAATCTTGCGAATAATTGCATTTTTCATTATATTGTAATACCCATCTAAACCCCTTTTTAACAAGCTTAGAAGCTTCCATATTTTGGGTTCTACAAAATCAAAATTTTCCTTTTTCATTGATTTTTTCCTTTTTTGGTGATGACAGTATACCATGGGCTATATAGTATAGCATGATCAGTCACCACATACTAACAATCCCACTTGGTGATCAGGCTCCACACCAACACATCTCCCACTTAGAGACTGATCCTGAGACAACACTTGCTACAATTACAGCTCCCACTGGAAATAAGTACCTTGGACCCTGCTGCTCTATTATACTTGAATTCAACCTTGAAGGCCAACTGAAGCTGAAGAGGAGCTCAACTTCTCCCTTGTCACCGCCTTCGTAAACATATCCACTAGATTGACATCTGTATGTATCTTGTCCAGCTTGACATGTCCATCCTCCAACACCGACCGAATGAAATGATATCTCAACTATATGTGTTTGTTTTAGAATGCAAGGAAAAATTCTTTGCAAGATGTATAGCACTCTGGCTGTCTGTAAACAAGTAATTTTCAGCCTGTTGTTTTCCCAACTCATCCATGAAAATTGCAGCCATATCATCTCCTTTTTACGTCTGTTGCAGCAACATACTCGCCTGTGGTGGATAAAGCAACCAACTTTTACAATCGAGAAATTCAACTCATTCCTATCCACCAACTGTAAATACATAATGTGTGGTACTTAGCCGTATCTATATCCCCTGCAAATCTGGTCGGCATAGACCCAAATTAGTGTTAGATTCCCCAAAATAGAAATATTTATTGGATGTACCTCTCAAATACCTGAGAATCCATTTTACCGCATTCCAATGCTCAACTCTGGGATGACTCAAATACTTGCTAACAACTCCTACAGCATGTGCAATATCCGGTCTGTGCATACCATGGCATACATTAAACTACCTACAGCTGAAGCATATGGTACCTTGGACATTTTTTCTTCCTCCTCTTGTGTCTTTGGACACCTATCCTTAGTCAATTTAACATGACTAGGCAAAGGTGTGCTGACAACTTTTGCATTCTCCATATGAAATCTCTACAACACCTTTTCAACATAATTCATGAGATAAAAACAATTGTTTTCTTTTCCTATCTCTACAAATTTTCATACCAAGGATTTTCTTTGCTGCCCCCAAATCCTTCATAGCAAAATATTTTGCTAACTATTGTCTTAGGTCACTTATGTGATCCATGTTAGATCTGCTACAAGCATGTCATCAACATATAAACATAAAATAATGTAGTTGTCATTATCCAACCTCTTAAAATAAACACAATGGTCATAATTACTAGTTGTAGCCTTGCGAGCCATAAAACTATCAAATTTCAGAAGTACCATTGCGAGGTGTTTGCTTCAAGCCATATAAACTTTTATTCAATCTGCACACTAGTTTCTCCTTACCTTTGACCTCAAATCCTTGTGGTTGTTCCATATATATTTCATCTTCCAAATCACCATGGAGAAAGGTTATTTTAACATCAAGTTTTCTAAATGCAAATCTTCAGCAACCACAATACTTAAAACAATACGAATAGAAGTCATTTTAACAACTGGAGAAAAAATCTCATCAAAATCAATACCCTTTTTCTGTGCAAATCCCTTTACAACTAATCTGGCTTTAAATCTCTTCTTACCTCCATCCTCCTCTTTCAGTCTATAAACCCATTTGTTTGTTAAATATTTTTTACTTGTAGGCAACTTACATAATTCCCAAGTCTGATTTTTCAGCAAGGAGTCCATTTCTTCTACCATTCCATGCTCCCATTGAATCTTGGTATCCACCTACATAGCTTCATCATAATATTTTGGTTCACCAACATCAGTTAACAAAATGGTATACAAAGAGGAAAAGAATCTTTCGGTCTACTTATCCTTGTAGATCATCTATGAGGAGTTTATTGGTATTTGTTGTTCTTGTTGTTGCCAGTATAAGAACTTAACTGAAACATCATTGTTTGGAATATCATCAACACTACATAATCATTTTCTTTCTTCTCATGTGTTGCAATAGCGGATCTTTTTGTACAACACTTTCTCATTGAATATGACATCCCTACTCACAATTTTCTGATTTTCAAAATCTCAAAGTCTATAACCAAATTCATCAATGCCATATCTAACAAATACACATTTCTTTGATTTTGCATCAAGCTTAGTTCTATTTTCAGAATCTACATGTGCAAATGTTTCACAACCGAAGGTTTTGAGAAAAGAATAACTCACCTTCTTACCCTTCCATGCTTCCTCTAGAATACCACAACCCAAAGAGTTAGAGGGACCTCTATTAATTAAATAAACAATAGTGTTTCACGATCTCGCCCACATTTTTCAAAGAAACCCAACATGCAATCTCATAGTTTATTGCATGCTCCATTATTGTTCTTTTCATGGCTCCAGCCCTCCCATTTTCACCGGTAAGGTCGTTGGAACCATTTTCTGCCTGAATACCATTAGAGACAATAATCTTCAAACTCTTTGCTACCAATACCGCCACCATTATCGGATCACGAGACATTTTATCTTTTTTACTGTCTCATTTCTCAATAAGCTTCTCCATTTTTTTTAAAAGTTTCCAAATACCTCCAGTTCTACCTAAGGAAATAAATCCATACCTTCCTAGTTGCATCATCAATGAATGTAACATAATCCAGAGAGCCACCAAGAGAAGATACCTGAGCTGGTCCCCATACATCTGTATGCACAAGCTCCAATTTCTCATCTTTCTTTGTCTTCCCATCCTTGAGAAAACTAACTCTCTTTTGTTTTCCATAGACACAACTTTCATAGAAATCCATATTAACACATTTTAGACACGGTAAAACATTATTTGAATGAAGTAATTTCATACCTTTTGCACTCATATGCCCAAGTCTATTATGCCCTGATCGTTCGAGTCCACATCAATTGTATGATCTTCTACCTGCTGAACTACAGCAACTATTCCTGAACATTGACCTTTTTTTGTAACAATTAAAGTAGAAGGAACAATATGACTTGTAAAAAGATATAAGGTGCCTACTTTCACACCTTTTTCTACCACTAAGGAACCCTTTGTGACCTTCCAATTTTTATCACTAAATGTAACAATGCAACCTTCATCATCTAGTTGTCCTACTGAAATTAAATTTTTGCTTAACTTTGGAACATGCCTTACCTCACATAGTAGCCAATGATTCCCATTCTGCAACTTAATCTTTATTCTTCCCTTTCCAACAATCTAACAGGGTTCGTTATCTCCTAAATAAACCAGCCCAAAATCCCCTTGGACATAATCAAGAAAATAACTTCTATGGGGGGTAGCATGAAATGAAGCCCCTGAATCTAATACCCAAGAATCATTAGCATTATCAAGGGAAAGAATCAAAGCATCCTCATTAGATTTATTACTTACCACATTTTCCTCTTTACTTCCTTCCTTTTTGTCTCCATCTTTATTTTTCGAGACCAACAATCTTTCTTCAAATGACCCGGCTTACACAGTACCAGCAATCCCTCTTGTCTCTAGATTGGGACCTTTTGTCCTTTGATTTTCCTCGTGACTTCCCAAGATTTTTAGAATTGTTTCCTCTCTCCTTTTTCTACCCTACGCCGGCATTCAAAACAACGCTTGATGTGGATGTTCCACCTAATTTTCCTACGATTTCCTCGCTCAAAATAACACCAAACAACATCATCAAATTTCAATGTATTCAAACCAGAAATAAATTGCTAACAATCATTACCAAGCTATTCAGCTTTCAGGCAAAGAAAATAGAATCAAAAGAGCCCTAACTTCTTCATCAAATTTTACTTTTACAAAAGTTAATTAACTGGTGACCGTATTAAACTCATTTAAATGATCAGTAACTGACCCACCTTCTACCATTTTCATATTAAATAAATGCTTCATAAGAAATACCTTATTTGAAGCGGAAGACTTTTCATATAACTTCGCCAGGGTTTCCATCAACTCTTGAGTTGTCTTTCTATTGTAATATTGAACACCACCGATTGTGTTAGGCATAAACAAATACTTCCAAGATCCTTTCTATCCAAAATCTCCCAGTCCTCATCAGACATTGCTTGGGGTTTCTTGGTTTTCCCTTCCAATGGCCGCCATAAATCTTTCGATAGAGATAGTCCTCCATCTGCATCTTCCATAACTGATAGTTCTTCCCATTAAACTTCTCAACCTTTTTACCCTCGTCTTCCATTACTCCCACTCAACCATGAGACCTTCCTACAGACACTAATCGAAAGACAACCCACTCTAATACCACTTGTTAGGGTTAGAAAGGTAGATATCTAACAATTAAATGCAGATTTAAGTAATAAATAGAGAAACTAAAAACACACAGAATAAATTATAACACAGATAATTTAACGTGGTTCACCCAATCTAGGCTACATCCATCAAACCACAGCCATCCAATGATTTTATTATCTAGTGCAAAACCTATTACACTCTTGCGAATAATCGCATTTTTCATTATCCTTTTTCGTTGATTTTTCCCTTTTTCGGTGATGACGTGAAAAAGTAGGATGGGCTATATAGTATAGCATGATCAATTGCCACATACCAATAGATTCATACATCCCCAATATGCCTCCAGTAGAGGGTTGGTATCAACCTGAATTTGGAAATGTCATCCTCTACCATGTCAACAATCCTCCACACGCCCCAATTTCAATCATAAGTGCTTCCCAAACACCTGACCCTAATGGCCCTTTCACTTATGGTATGTCATAAAAACACTTCACAACATCCTCCATTAATGTTGACCACACCACCCCTTCCAAATCCACCTAAAGTAAAAGTTGGAGGCAACCCTTTCACCCCCTTGCCTCTGCCTCCTAGGACCGCAAGTCTTCCACCACCTCCATTCACATCCCAACAACCTCCTCAATCCAACATGCCTCCACAAGGTACATCCCAACCCAACGTCCCTGCTATCACTCAACAACCTCCTTTGCAGAACGTCTCCATCACACCTCAACCACATCATCAACAATGACCACCACATAATCCTCTAGTTTCATCACAACAACCACTCCACCAATCATATGGAAATCCATTTTGACCTCTAATCCCAACCATATCCCCATTCCTCACATCTATTTTATGTCCGCAAACTCAACCACAACACAACATTCGATCTTGACCCATGCAACAATTGACAATACACTAGCAAACCCCCCAACACTATTTTTATCATAACCAGCAACAGTTCTAGCAACAACCACCCTACACGTCCTCACAACAGTCACATCAGTACCCCTAGTACGAGAAAACTAATCCACAACACTTCATTCATGCTCCTCAACATTATGCCACCTATAATTACCAGGCTAATCTGTACTCCTCCTCACAACAACAACCTATGTACCAACAAACACCCTCGACACATTAGCAGGGGACACCATCCTCTCATTATCAAAATCCATATATTAACATTCGCATGGTATCACAATAAGATCCTCCACTATCTTACCATCCATACCCATCCAACCCATCTACCTCAACTACACCACTAGTCAATGCAGATCTATTCGAAATCAAAGTTGCTTTGAAAGATCTCCAAGTCAGGACTAGTAAGCAATCCTTTAAATTCGAAGATATATGTCCCTATCTGTTTGACCCATCCATCTCATTAATTCCCTTCCTAAAACACTTCGAGATACCAAAGTTTGACAGATACAAGGGAAACAAAGATCCTAAGGCCCACTTGCAAGAGTTTTAATCCTAGTGTCAGGAAATTATGCACAATGACAACTACCTCTTGTGTTTGTTTCCACGAAGCCTGACAAGAAATTCCCTAGAATGGTTCATGAGTCTAGAACGAGGGTCCATAAAATCCTTTGCAGATCTTTCAGAATTTTTTTTTTTCTTACTTCTCCTTCAATTTGGAGGACACTGATACCTTGGATCTCCTCAATGAGAATGAACGTGAAGGTGAAACCTTTGCTAGCTACCTTCAAAGGTGGCGTGCACTAGGAATCCGAATGAAAACCTCTCTCAAAGAGAAAGACATTGTCACGCTCTTTGTGGAGAACTCACATCCCGACATAGCTCATAATTCCAGGTTGCACTATGTTACCACTTTCTTTGAAATAGTGGAAAAAGGACCCATCCTTGAACGCACCCTTATTGCCAAAGGGAACATCAAGATACACAACCATGAAAAAGAAAGGTCATCAGACGATAAGTCATGATTTTGGAACAAGAACAAAAATGCAGTGAATGATGGTGTCACTGACACTAAACATGTTTAGGTGGCCAATACATCCCAAAGGCAACAACTATCTACACCTAATGCCATATCTGTGCCATAGGGGGCATCTCATCCTCCTCAACAGTTGAGCCAGAATAGTCAAGGGAATGGAAAACACTAGTATACTAAATTAGGAGAACCCTTGAGTGTCATCTTCAATAAGTTGTAACAAGTCAACTATCCAATCACATACCTTGTCACCAAACCACTTGATGAATCTAAGCCCAAACCAGCCTAGTTTAGGGAGAATGAATATTGTGAATTCTATAAGATTAAAGGGCACACTTTGAATAAGTGTCAAGGACTAAAAAACTATGTCCAAGATCTTATTGATCGAGGAGATATAAAGTCGACACCAGTCAAGCTTCATCATCCAATGCTCAATTACAGATATACCAAAATGCCTTCCCTAACCATAATCTAGGCGCAACAATCCCCAAGACAACACAAATAATATAAGCTATAAGAATGTACCCCTCAATTATGATGGCATTGTCCATTACATTGAACAGGTAGAACCCCGTGTGTCTATGATACATGTTAAAGCTAAAGATCCCCAATGTGTTGTTAGTACCCGACGATCCCGCATTACTGTCCTTGCAGCCTCCACATCCGTCCAACCAAATCCTGTAAACTCTCAGTACAACATTCTTGATCACTTAGGAAAGACCTCTGCTCAGATTTCAATCTTGGATCTACTTAAGTCTTCTCTTGTGCATTAGGAAATACTCAACAGAGCTTTACAGGAAACTCGCCTACCTAACAACATTGATCCCACATAGTTCCAAGCTTTAGTAGGACACTTGGCTTCATCCTACCAGCTACACTTTAGTTAGAATGATATGCTAAATATTGATTCCAATCATAATTGTCCCTTACACATTGAAGTTCCAGTTGCCCGTCATAAAATAAAAAAGGGTCCTAGTAGATAATGGCTCTGTCCTCAATCTATGCACTCTGAAGTTCATAAAACAAGTAGGGTATGCTCAACCAGATTTGAGTAATCAAATCATCACGATCAAGGCTTATGATAATGTGGAAAGAAATTTAGAAGGGATTATCAGTCTTCCTATCTAGGTTGGACCTGTATTTCAGTACACTACCTATCATGTCCTTGATTTGGAATTACCATATAATCTCCTCCTCATCCGCCCATGGCTCCACACCATGCAAGTCATCCCCTCCATGTACCATCAAAGCCTAAATTTTCCAGTTAATGGACAAGAGATCACCATTTATGCCAACCCACAACCATGTGAATACTTCCAAACTCTAGAAGCATCATTTCCTCATTTACATTATTGTCCTGGGGTCAAAATGGGGCCATCTCAGTCATCATCCTCCAATCCATCTTCCACTGCGACAACCACTCCATCTCCCACCACCAATCCTATCATTACCAAATTCTAGATCATCGACAAGGGGTGCAGTGAATATGAAATACATATAGTTCTAAATGTTGCAACCATGCCACCGTCACCACACATGTATGGCCAACCTTCACATTCTGCACCAAAAGAAGACAAGACCATCACCTTTAGTGCTAAAAACATTCCCACTACCACTTTCCAATCTCCTAGTTTAAAGATAGATGCACCAGAAGAGGATATCATTCAGTGGGTATACTGTGAAGAACTCCAACCAGATCCTCCTCTAAAGGAATACTTTCAGGAAGTATACCCCTGGTCAACTAAGTTCGTAAAAAAGCATAACTACCAATGCGGGGACCTAGGTAAGGAAGAACAAGGACGGTTGCAACCAATTGATGTACCAAAGCTTCTGCAGAATATAGGCCTCAAATATGACAAAAAGAAAGGCCCCAAAACATCATCTAATACCTCCAATAGTGTTACTATGGATGATGGTCCCTTGGAATAAATACTCGAGGAAGAATCCATCATACGTGTGTACAATGATGTTGATCACATAGACCTGTCATCCATGTTTGATTGTTTATATGTCTTTATCATCAGCCTTTCTCTTCGCCATCCTGAACTCATTGATTAGGACCTACATGATAGCACACATGCCAATGTCTCCCTGGATACATATTTCAACCTCATGGGATTGGGGGAGGATGAACGCTCCAGTCGCAAAAATAAAAACAAGAAAAATAAAAAATGGTCATCTAGTGAAAACCTCCCCGAGGCACTTCCTAACCTAGAAAAAGTAAAAATAAACAATGCATCCAATAGTGAAAACCTCGAAGAGGTGCTGGAGAATGGAGACATTCATCTTCCCCTTGTGGGAACTCAATTATCCACACGGTCATCCATCCTAACTGAAGAAACTCAAGAAGTTAATCTGGGTACTGCAGAAAACCCTAAGATCACCTATGTAGACAAATCTCTATCAGAGAAAGAATATTTAGTCATTGTTCAGCTACTCCAAGATGGTATCATTAACTTTGCTTGGTCATACTCAGACATGCCAGGCTTAGACCCTACTTTAGTAGTTCATCATCTAGATGTTCGCCTAGATGCCAAGCCTATCAAATAGAAGCTCCAAAAAATGCATCCACAGGTAGCATTATTAGTCAAGAAGGAATTGGAGAAATTGTTGGACGTCAGTTTTATCAGACCCATTGACTACTTTGATTGGATCTCCAACATAGTGCTTGTTTCCAAACCAAACAGAGACATTCATATTTGCATAGACTTCCGGGATCTTAACAAACCCTGTCCAAAAGATGGCTTCCCCCTACCCAATATTGACATGTTGGTCGACCTGACTGCAGGACATGAGATGTTATCCCTTATGGATGGTTTCTCTAGTTACAATCAGATCCAAATTGCACCTGAAGACTAACACGAGACCACTTTTACAACACCTTGGGGTACTTTTTGCTACAATGTTATACCCTGTGGTCTCAAGAATGCGGGGGCAACATATTAGAGGGAAATGACTATCATCTTCCATGTGACCTCATCCATATTATCATGGAAGATTATGTGGATGAATTGCTAGGAAAGTCTAGAACTAGAGCAGAGCACCCTACCATCCTAAAAAAGATGTTCGAGCAGTCAGAACATTACAAGTTATGACTAAATCCAAAAAAGTGTCTTTGGTGTTACATCAGGGAAATTGTTGGGTTTCAGTCTCTTGAAGAGGCATTGACGTTGATCCCACCAAGGTGAAAGCTATTTTGGATATGCCACCCCCGTGCAATCTGAAACAATTAAGAATTCTCCAAGGAAAGCTGCAATCCATCTGTTGGTTCATAGCCCAACTTGCAGATAAGTATCAGTCATTCACCCATCTTCTAAAAAAAGACTCCACCTTCAAATGGAACCAATAGTGTCAGATAGGTTTCAATAAGATCAAGGAATACTTGGCTCATCCATCCTCTCAATCCTATAGAAAAGGACGTTTTAAACTTGATTGCCATATTTTGATGCTTTTGGTTTTTGTTTATCATTTGAGCTCCCTATTACAGTTAGTTAAGGCCACCATAATCTATCATATTATGGTGTGTTTTGGCTAATTCAAATAGGGGCATATCTTGATCTTTTATTGTTGTAGTCTATTGGGTTGCCCCAAATAGTATCCACCAAGACCCATGTGATCTTGTGTTACGTTGGGACATCCCTTTGTGCTTGTGGTTATCCCAATGCCTAGCCCGACCGAAGTCTTCACCACTTTGGAGTGTTGGGATAGCCTTCTTGTTTGTATGTTTGTTTCATGCATTATATGCTAACTTGCCCTGGTTGCCTATACCCTGGCACTTGGTGTCTTATGCTATAGCAAAAATCAATGCTCTGAAGATGGAAAATCATATTAGGATTGCATTTCATAATCATTACTGTTGCCTTGCATTTGTTAGAAATGTGTGCATCAATCCCATAGGCTGAAACCCCTGAAAGGGAAAAGTC
Organism: Sequoia sempervirens; assembly: GCA_007258455.2. Taxonomy (NCBI): domain Eukaryota; kingdom Viridiplantae; phylum Streptophyta; class Pinopsida; order Cupressales; family Cupressaceae; genus Sequoia; species Sequoia sempervirens. The sequence goes on along the minus strand of VDFB02271358.1, from coordinate 1,159,089,610 downwards.
AGTGTGACATTGTTTGTGCCTGGCTGACTAGCAGTTGAAACCTTGTTGAAATTATTCAAGTCGTTGTGACCTTGCTTCAGTCTCACCGAAGGAGCCTATCGTTGTGACATTTCATTTGGTATAACCTCTCACCGCCCATGGAAACCTCTTGTCGACTGTTGGCGTTTATCGGATATCGGGGAGAGTCTTGGATGTTCGCTATGAGCTCTCAACGATATGACTATCTCACCGATAGCATTTTCTATTGAAGTCTTCGAGGAGAGTCTTGGGTGTTCGGTAAGAAGTCTTACCGATATGGATGTCTCGTCGACAGTTTTATCCTGGAGACATCGGGGTGACTTGAACACTTAGGAAGAACTCTTAGCAACAGTTGTTGTGTCTCACCGACGGTATACACTCGGAGCAGCACAAAGGTCTCGGTGTGAGGTCTTAGCGATGGAAAAAAGTCTTTTTGACTGTTGTTTGGTGCTCGATATGACTTGTGAGCATTCAAAGTAACGTCTCAGCGATAGTGGTATGTCTTGCCAAATGTTGAACGCTTTGGTATAACCCTTAATGACTCAGTATGATCTCTCAGTGAAGGACGATAGTCTTGCTGACTATTGATCACTTTGAATACTTAGTGAACTTCGGTGTGATGTCTTGGTGAAAGACGAATGTCTCATCGAATGGATAACTCATGTTTGTGTGACTTTGAAGCTTCGGTATGATGTTTCACCGATAGCGATAAGTCTTGGCAATAGCGATACATGTGATGATTGTCGGTATGAGGTCTTGGTGACATGACGAAGTCTTAGCGATAGCTCTCTAGACTCGATGTAACATCTTGGCTATAAGGATGACTCTTGGTGACATCGATGGTGAAGCCTTTGGGCATCGGGGAGACACTTCTTGTGTCTCACCGACATGCGAACAAAGGTTGATCGTTCTGACTGAGAGAAGACCATCCTACGTGGTGAATCAATAGCCAATCAGAGGAGCTGAATGGGAACTGCTAGCAGTTGGACTGTTGCGGCCAGTACTGAGAGGAAGCTCGACAGACAGGGGCGACATGGATATACTTTGTGATCGCAAATTGTGATGGGTTCGATGGTTCAATGAATTGACGGATTGTTGTGTGACTGTATGATTAGTGGATGAATTATATTATGTGAAGAATGTAACGTGAATGTTGTTGTAAAATGACATCAGAAAGATAAGTTAGAACTCTATTTGTAATCTTTATTACTATAATACAAAGTGACTTCTCTTGGTGTGGTGGGTTTTTCTCCCATAAGGGTTTTCCCATGTAAATTTGGTGTTCATATGTGTTTTTCAAATACTCTGTTTCTGTTATCTCTTTCATGTGCATCTTAATTGGACTATAATTGTAAATTTTAAAAGGTATCTCTGCATTCTTCCCTGAGGTTTTAAAGTTAGGAGAGTTGCTTCGCATCTAGCTTTCCTTACAGCATTCACCCTATGATTTTGGTTGTGCAAATAATTTACCTCTTATCTCCCGTTCTTCTCAGGATACTAAGGGTTATTGACAGGTGCCAAATTACACTTGTTTTCCACTTTCACTACATATACATCTCCCCCCCCTTTTTTTATCCTCATGTAAGTCCTTATTGACACTTATGATCATGTGTTATTACCTTTCATAATTTACTATTCGTATTATTAATTCATTACAACTTTAAATCCATTACAGGTGCATTACCATTTTTAGATCCACACATATTAGGTTCATTCTACTATTCATGCATACATCACTCCCTGCATCACAAAGTGTTAGATTCATAATACATCACATCCTGCATGTATATAACATTCATATAAGCATCCACATAAGGTCTCATAAACATATGCATACATGTCAAAAATAAAATAAGCATCCACATAAGCCACCATAAACATATACATACACGTCAACAAATCAAATAAGCATCCACACATAAACATCCACATAAGCCATCATAGATAAAACATATGCATATATCAAATCATCCATCCAACGCATGAACATGGTATCAATAAGGGCTGATATGTATACCATATAAATATATCAAAATCCAAAATTCCATCACAGAATAATGTCTATCGATGACATCAAAATACATGTCCATCATATACAAAATCATAAGATGAAATATCAGTACAAGGCTCTGAAAATAACTGATGTCACTCTAAACTATCCATCCACCCTACACCTGTCAAAAACTCAGTAGCTTGTCATCTACCGAATGAGCTACCCACATCTGATCTCTGAGGTGAATCAAGTACTGACCTCCTGCCTGGAAAAACCCCATGTGACTCACTGAAACCTCGGGTCCACGTCTCCAACATCTAGGATGGTACTGGCATCTGTGGTGTCTTCCGAACGTACTAGAATATCCGTTGTGCTAGATCTGGAACTGCATGATAATACGCGGCCATACAAAATCTTGCCTCACTTGCATTCTCCTCTCGCTCAGCAACCTGGACCTGAGTGGAGTTCCACTCCTGACGATACCTATCCTGATCTCTAGTGATCACTCTCATCTCTTCTTCCCAGGCCTCTTAGGATCATCGTAACGACACCATCTTTGCCTAAACCCGATCTCTCATCTCCTCGACAACCACTGCCCTAGCCACTGCTACATCCCTCTCCCTCTGTAACCCCTGTCTGTCTGCCCCTATCACATCGCCAACCTATACTAACTACAACTGAGCCACTGTTGTGTCCTGCTCTCCCTGTAGCATCTGCATCCACAACTCTGCAACATTCCTATACCTCTATGTGGCCTATGATCAGGCCACCACTGCATCCCTATCTCTCTGTAGCTCCTGTAATCTCAAATCTGATGCATCTCGCTCTCTTTCCAGTGATGATACCTCTGAAACCGCCTCCTCTCTCCTCTGAAGAGACTATATTTGTGCTTTTTCCACCTCCCTCTCACTCTGCAACACCTACACTTGTTCCTGGGCTACATCCCTCTCCACCTCCATGGCTTGGACTCGTGCTAGTGCTACATCTCTCTCCGCCTGCATCATGTGTATCTGACCCCTCATCTCCTCTAGCTCCTGCCTAGTGTATGCTAGCCCCTGATCTACTAGCTCCCCTTGGCCTGTAATATAACAACCTCTGCTTGTAATTTTTTGCGGTCCCAACTCATAGTAGCCAACTCATCCCGTACCCCCTGTATGTCAGCACGTAGTCCATCTCTCTCCCTCTCCACTGCCACTACCTATGTGAATAGGTGGTCAAAAATAAATCCATAATATCTCTAACCTGCTACCTGTACCCTCACTAACTCGGCCCTAAGTCTGATCACCTTTGCCTCAACCATCCTCAACCTCTGATCTGTCATCCAAAGCCTCTCCTCAGTGCCTCTCAGTTGAACAGTAGGACCCTCTAATGCCACACAATGAATCGTTTCCAACGGCTCTACCTCCAACACCTCCATATCTAGCCCATCTACATCCATCGCATCAACCTCTACCTCATCCTGCACCTGCTCGACCCTACTCACTCGAATCCTCCTCAACTGTCCTCTCCTCCCCACCCTCATTAGTCTCCTTGGATCTCCTATAGCCCTCGCCTTGCCCTATGGCTCCTCCTCATCCTCACTCCCCCTATCTCTAGCATGGAAGGCCCCTGCTCTACCACACTCTGGACCCTCCCTTGTCGTCTCCTACTCACCATCCTCTCTGGCTGTCTCCTAGCCTTAGTCTCCCCCTATGCTCCATCCGGCTGTCCACCCCCTCCCGCCTCCTCTTCCTCAACCTTCACCTACACTCTCCTCCACCATACTTTACCTCCTATACCTTTCTGTTGAATAGCTGCTCCCTCAACCACATGTACCATCTCCACCTTTGGCTCACTCCCATCATCCTGCAGTACTACATCTGGCTCTAGACCTATCCCACCCTCCTATCATACTGTATCTCTCCCACTGTTGGTTCCTGCTACATCTATCTCCTCCCCCACATCTATCATCAACCTAGCCTTCCTCCGCTGTCTCCTCCTCCTCCTCCTCCTCTTTGGTTGTCCTACCACCCCAACCTCATCTTCTCCTCTGTCCTATTGACCAACACCCTCTACATCCTCCTATTGTCCTATTTCCCTCGCCTCCCCTCCCCTCTGCACCTGTCTCCTCCTATCTTCACACTCCCTAGCCAACTAGCACTCATCCTCCGATCCAAATCCTAAAGCTCCTACAATAGGCACCGTCGGTGTAATCCTCTCCCATCAGTGGTTGCAGAACCACCGGGAAAATCACATCGTCACTCGTGCGTCCTCCACCCCAACAACCCTCCCTAGGTAGGGAACCTACACTATCGCCACCCACATCACTCTGGCATCCCTCGGTGTAAAATAATTTCCCCATGGTAGCTCTCTAGTGAGTCGATGAAACATGAGGGGTGCCTCTGAAATATCCTGTACCAACCAAAACTTCCTCAACACTCTGTCTAGTCGATGCACCTCCACTATGCACGGTTGGCTCCCAATCAAGATGCACCAGCTTATAAAATAGCCTTGATGTCTCTCCTCCTCCTCCCTCCATCCTCTGAATTGTCGATACATATATGGATGCCATATTATGTCCCTCTCCTACAAGCCATCCATCACTCTCCTCCACCTGTCCATATCCCCTTGCATCTCGTACCACAAAATCTAGCCACTCGCCTCTCCATACCCCCAGGCCATAGGCTCCCTATCATCCTTCTCTCCTCCCCTAACCACTAGGGGTCTTGTCACCATAATATGCTCCCATTCCCATACCTATAATAGGGTCATGTGCGTCACACTCAGTGATTGTCGATAATAGATCACATGCATGTCTTTGTATATCTGTGCTAATACACAGGTCCTCCACGAGAACTATCCCTCGCGCCACTTGACAATATGTCGAATCACCTCCATGTATTGTAGACTACAAAACTGTCTGCTACGGTTTGACAACAATATCCCACTAATCAACCCACACATAAATAATGGTAGGGGTGGTACCCTCACTAAAAAACATTTGTCCAAGTCCAACTGCCCATTCTGTATGGGCAGATCCTCATCTCCAAATAACACTGAAATGGTGTGATCTAACTCCACCCCTCTTGATACCACATTTCTCACTAACCGCCCCACTATGAGCAGCCTTAGGATGCGCCATACATCCTCCAGTGTCACTGTCATCTCCCTTGTCGAAAGATGTAAGGTCGATGTCACTGAACTCTCTATTAGTGTTGTCAGCATCGCTCAATGCACCCTCATCATTGGAAACTGTAAAAAGTGCAATAACCCTGCATGCTCCAAGGCTGCATGATCTACTCCGATCATGGCAGCCATAGTCACTGCCAATGCCTCCAACTACCACTCATGTGCCCGCAATCGCTTGAAGCTTTGCATCCATATTAACTAGATTGTCAGTTTCCTTCTCGGCCTGTAGACACTATCTTTTTTCCCTCTATCTCTTTTGCATTTTTCTAGCTCCTCCCTCCTTGCATCACCGAACCTTCCTCAATTTGGGGTGGTTCTGCCCCAGTTGAGGCAACTCTGCCCTGCGCCAGGAAGGATGCACCTCCACTGGGGGTGAACCCATCCCGGGTCAAGGCAGATGCACCTTGGGCCGGGGTAGACATGCCTTAGGCTAGGGAAAATGCGCCTAGGGTCAGCGCGGATGTACCCCGACCTGTGGGGTGCCTCTACCCCGAGTCGGGGCGGCTGTGCCCCGGGCAGGACGCCTTTGCCCCAGGGCGGGGTGGATGTGCCCTAGGGTGGGGCGTCTCTGCCCCGGGCCAGGGCGGATGCGCCCCGACCTTCGAGGTGACTCCACCCTAGGATGGGGCGGATGTGTCCCAACCTGCAGGGCGCCTCTTCCCCGGGCCGAGGTGAATGCTCCCCCGTGCAAGGTGGATATGCCCGAGCTCAGGGAAAAAGTGCCCTGAGTCGGGTTGGACGCGCCTAGGGACAGGGCGGAAGCACCCCGAGCCGGGGTGGACCCCCCAAGACAGGACAAAAGCGCCCCACCATGGGGTAGTCTGTCCTAACCAAGGGCCGCACCACTCCACAATGGGGCAGATTTTCCCCTCTCAGAGCCGTGCCTCGCTCTATCATACCCCTAATCCAATGAAAAACCTGAAATTCTAGTTCCTACCCATTTTTCCTCTCTACCTCGACAACAAAACCCAGTTTTTACATTTTTTGTAAACATTCAAAAACGTGCTACAAATGCTTAAAATACACAAGACAGGTTTTGTTACTAACCTGGAAAGGCACTGTATAGTGGGTGTGGAACCTTTGCACCTCATCCGCCCAGTGAATGGTAATAGAGTCATAATCTTGCAGCATCATTGCTCTTTCTCTTCTTTGTCTCCTCTCCTTTTCTCTCAACTGCTATAGTGAAAGTGAGATAAGGTAATTTCTAAAATTACCTTTTAACCCCTTCCCCCCTTTTTTTTACCCTTTTTAAAATAAAAGGTATTTTTTACCTTTTATTTAACTTTTTTCCCCTCCAACTAATTCCCTAACTTCTCGGGGCCGCCATTAGCAAACCATGTGTCCGATTGACTCTGTTCAAAAACCAAAGTTGCTCCATTTTTTGAGCTCTATCTAATGGTGTCTTTTGTTTCCTCCTATTGAGAAGTTGTCAAGGGTCCCCTTTTTCTTCCCCAACCGCCCTCTCGAGGGGGCATACCCTACCATCGTTCCTCCTCTCCATTGGCGCAGTCATTGGGGAATCTCCCTCCAATTCCCTTTGTTTGGGTAGCTCATTCAACCTCTTTCATGCTGGGGAATTAATTCCTATCACTTCATCACCTGCATTTTATTTTTCTTTGAAACATTGTTACTCTAATAATATTTGGAAGAGGGGCAAAATGTAGACATCTAAATTTAATCGCCCCCATACGATCAAATTCACCTCTTTATTCATCCATTCTATCAATATTAATTTATTTAATTAATATTACACTTTTTGCCTAAAGTCCTTAAAGTATTTAATTTAACAATTAAATGCTTAACCTTACACCTTTTTCCTCTCTAAATTAAATAAATACATCAATTTATTTAATTTAGTCATTTAACCTTTTTGAATAAAATCAATTTAAAATTCTTCATTTTTCTCTCTCCTTGTCACATCCTCCATAACCCTTTCTAATCTGGATTAATTTAATTAATTCATGATTAGGATGTGCATCCTCTTAATCAAAAATTAATGTCACATCCTCCTACGTTTTCCACTTGCTTCTAATCTCTCGTTAATTATCCTAATCATGTATTTGCACAACCTTAATCAAAGTCATTACCACATTTAGCATCCCTTTTTTAGTCAACCTTTCCATTTGTCTTTCTTAGCATTGACCCTCTTTCCCGTGTGAATTTTTAATTCACATTTATTTATCCTAGGTCCCTCTCTTCCCCACGTGAATTTTTAATTCACATTTTATCCTTCCAAGGCTTAGCTTATCCCCATGCAACTTCTAGAACATTTGACTTGTCACCTCATCCACATGTGACAAACTCCCACCTTTTTGGAGACCCTCTCTTATCCACTAGATTCTCCCAAGCATGTGAATTTTTAATTCACATTTATTTCTCCAACCACTCTCATTTTCCATGGAGATTTTTAGGAATTCCAAAATTCCTCAAATGTCACTTTCATTCTCACTTGGGGACATGAAGTTCCTTTTTGAAGAAACCTCCTCATCCCCCAAAGTACTTGTCCTCCCTCCACATCATGTACCCTCCTTCCACGTCACTTACACATCATCTTATTCTAAGCCACTTCAACCTCCACATGTCAAGATGTAAGGGCTTGTGAGTCCTCAACTCACCATAGCCCTTCATCTTGGCCTTGGTGGTTAAATATCAACCATTGAATTCTGTAGAGAATTTAAATTCCTCTATAAATACCCCTCTTCTAAGGCATTTACAACACTTAATCTTTTTTACACCCACATGCTGTCATTTTGAGCACTTAATTCACGAGCATTTCCTCTCACTTAGTTAAGTCATTCTAGCCATTAGCATTGCATTCTATCACACATTTATCATCTTTCATAGCCATCAAAGGAGCATACAAGCTTACAATCACAAGGGCCAACTAAGGAATTTCAGCAGCAAAGAAGGTATAACCATTTACAATATCTATTTTATCTTCTTTCTTTGTGTTATCAATTTCTTAGGCTAATCTTGAGGTGTCCCTTTGTGTTTTTCTCTCATTGCATTATAGTTGTTCTTGCATCTCTAGGATAGATAAAAAATTTAGGATCACAATAATAAAGAATTTAAAAAGTTTAAAATAAAAAGATAATTAACATGCATTTTTTTAATGTTCTACTCATATATAATATAGGTCAGCTATCATATACAATCTAGCTATAGTTACACACACTTTTTTATTTGTGAACAAGTGTTTAGTTTATTGACTAATATTTTGAGAAGTGTATTATAACAAAATTGGCTTTCACTTCACAACTGTGTATAAAACACCTATAGTCATTTACACATTAAATATTTAATATTTAATAATAAGCATAATAAGGACGTCATTTAATAATTAAGATGTCATATTAAGTGAAAAAAATGTCTAGCAAAAAAAAGATGAAATCAAATTTTTAGAATTGTTTGCATATGTTGTATTATTTATTTTATTACTATATAACATTAAAAGATTGTTAAAATTTAAATAAAACTAATTCTTGAGTAAATGTAAATAGTGTTTGTCTTTTCTTTATCTATCAACTTACATATTTATGTATTGATGAAACTATTTATGTATTTAGTAGTTTAGATAGATGAAAATAATTCTTAAATAAAATTAAAATGTGTCTATGTATGCACGTAATAAATAAAATAATTATGTCATAAAATAAAATAACTCTTAAGTGGAGATTAACATATCTAAATATTTTAGTGGGTGGATGGGTGGGCTCCCCCTCGCCCCTCACACAGGCGTTTGGTCGTCCAGGGTGGACGTGAGGTGGCGGTCGGGACGGACAGGTAGGAGCGGGCTCGGTCTTGTTTCAGTCACATCATCCTACCTCAGTTGGCCGAATACGGCACTCTTTGCTTGGTTATCGGTTAAATCGCAGTTTCTTGAGGTGGCGCAGAAGCATGTTGGGCTCAGCTCCCACGGTGTCGCTTGGTTGACACGATGGGCACGGATATCTTTGTCCTAACCGCGGACGTGCCGAGTGGTATAGGCCATTAATTGCATTAATCATGAAACTGAGTTGGATGGACGGAGGCGGCTTTCTTCTCATGCCAAGGACAGATTTGTTTCTCCAAAATCTTCTTCCGTATTTGTGATCTGCAGGATCATTATTCGGGGCTTTATTATGTTTATGTTGCCCATTTCTAAGTATGGGCACGGCATTTGGTTGTTGTTTTGCTTGTTTGTTTTTTCTGTTGCAGGGTGCGCTCGGCAAATTCCTGTCAATGGAGAAGCAGACGCGGTCGAAGTTTACTATCCTCATTTCGTCGGAAGAGCTGGTCTCCTTCGGAGTGGACACTCCCGTTTCATTAACTGCAACGGAAAGGCAAATTGCATTTCGCGAGATCACGGACCAGCGCCTAAAGCGCATTTTGCTTGAGGATGACCCGACGACGCTCGTGGCTGTGAAGATGGTCTTAGGCAAAGGTCACCTTGAAAGGAAAGAATATGCCCGCGACAATGCTCAAATTTCATCGCGGTTCCTCGCCGTCCTCCTGGATTTAGGTATTCCGAAGCAAGTGGCCAGGGACTTGGTGGTTCGATTGTTTCGGGAGGATTTACTGGGCGGTCTCGACATTACCCTGAAGGCGGCTTTTAGTGGCAAGGGCATTCCACGCCCTGAAGATCTCATCTCCCTCTGGGATTCCGATGAAGCGGTCAAAGTGTATCCGTTTCTTCTGGACCTCAAAGGACCTGCTTTATCTCGTCACCGAAAACTTGCCGACGTGGCCGTGGAGTTTCTGAAAAGAAAAATGAAAATTGTGCCGGTGGAGGGGATGGATTGGATCGAAGGCTTCATATGCTTTGCAGAAGTCAACGGATTCTGGTGAATTAGTCGGGTATTGCAGTAGCTATATGTTTTGATAGCTCTTGTTTTAGTATTCTCTGCTTACAAGAACGCGAGATTTAGTTTTTGGCTGTTGTGGTGGTTAGGCCTTTGTTAGTTTCTCCTTCGTATCGCTACTCTTATGTTTTAAACTGCATGAAACTTATCTTTGTTAGCTCTTTTTGGTGGTCTGATGGTCTTCATTGAAAATCTCCTGCTCAGCAGACGTTTGTAAAGCTTTTTCTATCTATGAAAATATCACCTTACGTATCAAAAAAAAAAAACATATCTAAATATTTTCTAAATAGATTATTTAAGATATCTATAGTAGTATTATTAGTGTTCATGATTAACATATATTTCTTAAAATACATTTACTTGAAAGATATGATATATATCTATATTGAAATATCTATCTTAATTGTGTGACATAAATTATATAGATTCTTCCAAATTGATATATATTTAATATCTAAAATATCTATACTAATTTATTTATTATATATCCACTCCATTATTTTTTATTGATTACCTAATGATAATCAATGTAATATATCATTAGATTTATTTTTATTTATATATTATTAAAAAAATACAACTTTGTATCAAATTTTAAACTAGAAAGATACTTTATCACTATCTAATTAAAATAATCATAATATAAATTTATCTTTCATACCATTAAGTTTATTCATTATTGAAATAATATAAAATTTAATATATTTTATAAATTGAAAATGTTTTTTATAAGGAAAATCAGGTTTTGAAGGGGCCCCAAAACCCTTTACAAGGATGAAAAGTTGCGAAAAAAACTAATCAATTAAAACTAGCAGCCTAAAAAAAGAAAATGCTGACAAAAGATAAATCAAGAACCTGTCAACAAAACAAGAGAAAAAACATCAGCAACCCACTTGATCTAGCAAAAAGGAATGCGTCACCTACAACATTTTTTCCAAAATGTTCACTGAGGCCATATTCTCGTTGATGACCTTGTCCTGCATATCCACAACCTCTTTGATTTCATCCACAAAGACAATCACTCTCTTTTTTGTTTTTCTCCTAGTCCTAAGGTATGACCCAACATTCACATCTTTCTCCATCATTAGAGTAGACTCCTCAGCTTTATCCTCCTAGTTCAAGCAATTTATTTCCTCAATCACTTTCTCTAACTCACCCAAGTCCAAAGGTTTACCGGTCCAATTAATAGCTTTTTCGTTTAAAATAGTGAGACCCCTAGCTGTGGTCTTAAGAGAATTATTGTTGATATTAACCATTGTTCTTAAGTCCATCATCTTACCAATTCTCTCCTCAAGATTGGCAACATGGTCTTCTAAACTTTTATTGACCTGCAATTCCAGAGAGGAAATCCTCTCCTCATGAGAAATCCCCATAGGATCAGCATCAATAACCAGCTTGTCCAACATTACATTCATGGTTTTAACTTTTCCTTTAATGGCCCACTCTTTATGATTACCATGGAGCATAGCAACACAAATCTCCTACCAATTTTTAACCTGAATATTCAACTCCTTCACCTTAGAGAATAACCACTTTACTAGAGACAAAAAATTCCTCATCCCATCCTCGGCCATTTTGCAGAACATGTTCATATTCACATCATCCCAATTAATAGGAGGATAGCCATTCAACTCAGGGTTACTGCGAACTTCATTCCTATCCAAATTCTGCACCTCATTCTCTTCAATAGGGGAGTCCTCAACCTCCACCACTTCCACCTTGATACGCTCCCTCTTAGGAAAGTTAGCTAAATCAGCTAACACTTCCATCCACTCCAATTTAACTGCCCTATCAACTAGAGAAAACCCCTAAGAGTGCATTACTGCCTCCATCCCTTGTTCCATCCCCTGCATCTCCATAGGCCTAGGCCCATTCTTCCACTCACTAGAGCAAGCATTACCAACACCACCAAGAACCTTTGAGCACAAACCCACATCCACAAAATCCTTTACCATAGTCATAGGGGAAATTTCCACCTTCCTGGGCAAAGGATCCCCAATAGAGGTATTCTCAACATCAACATTCTTCACACCACCTTTGCCAGGACATGGCAATGGTTTATCACTAGAACCAGGCACCACCTCCATTTTCTTTTTAACTGAAAGCTTTTCTTTCTTGGCACCTTTAGATTTACCTTTTGAATTCTTCCTCATAGACTTTGCCATGGAGTCCTGCAACTCCACATTTTTTTCATATCCCTTGTTCCACTCTTCTGAGACCTCAATCCCTTCCTCATAGCCACCTTTATCCACAAACATTTCCTCAAATTCTAACTCTTCTTCCTCAGAACTCCCAACCCATTCTGCGGCAGAGTCACCCGTATCATACCCATAAAATAGTGCATTATGGCCAACACTAGGTTCCTCGATAACAGCTTCAAAGACTTGTGAGCGTAGCCACCACTCCCAATTTCCTAAAGCATCTTATTGTCATACTTGAAGAAATTCGCAAATTCCTTTTTAGCTGCTCCTCTATCTCTAAAAAATTTCCCCCCAGAGACTGCCAGACTAGTAACCTCCATAATGAAATCCTCATCAATTTTAAACTCAACACCCTTATAACACAGCAACCTCCCATTCCAACCTTTCACAAAATTTTTTGTAGCATCAAGGTCTGAACCTTGAATTCTCTACATAAATTGTGTAACCCCACCCAGCTATAAATGCTCCCAAACAACAAGATTTTTCTAAAATTCCTCACAAGAACTTGGTTCAATTCTATAGCGGTCTCCACCCATGGCGGCAATAAAAGATGCAAAACCCAACAACACCAGAGAGTTAAGAAAATGCAAATGAAACCAAACTCTCCACAAAGCAACACAAATTACACCCACAATACGTGTGGGAAATTCATTCAAGGTATTTCCCTGCTTACGCTGTTAGTCCCCCATCTTACGGAAACCAAGGAAATAATAATAAAACATACTGGCCAAAGGTTCCTCATGCACAATCCAACTATGAAATATAATGAGGAAACTTTCCCAAAAAACCTCAATCTTAAAAACAAGACATTTGGTCATCATTAGATAAACATTTAAGGTTAAGAGGAAGAGATTCAAACAAACCCCACTCAACTTTCTCCACCACCCCCACATTGGCTACACCATCAACCAACCTATTAGCTTCACGAAAAACATGAGAGACTTTAAATTCCTCAAAATAATTTAAGATAATTAAAGAATCATTTAAAATTAGCAAGATGATTAGTGACTGGCTTGTTATGCTCTACAACTCCCGCCCTACTCCTCCCACCCTTCTTTTTTCAAATTTCATTCATGCCTATAGGTTCTGGGGAGACCTCTGTCTCCCCCCAGCCTGACCCTCCACCAGATATGGAAAATATTCACTCACATGCGCATTCTGGGGATGTGGAGTTTGTCTTGGGCAACTCCAATGCGCTTGCTAAATCTCCACCTAGTGGAGATGATGGGGGCCACCAGGGGATTGGCTCCTCCAAGATTGGTTGGAAAGATATCCTTTCGGGGTCTAGAAATAGTGCCCTAGATTCGGTTGGTCCTAAGATTTCTCTAACAGACGAAGGAATTGAGCTCTGCCTTCCTGATGATGTGATGGAGGAGGTTGATGGTTTGCTTCACCTGGCTTTGGTGGGAAGATTCTTGGCTTTTCAGCCAACGATTGATATGGTCCATAGATGGGCTAATGATAAATGGAAGATGAAGGGCAGCGTATCTATCTTGGCAATGCCTGGTGGTCTTTTCCTGTTTAAGTTTATTGTTGAGGAGGACTTGGTTCTTTTCCTCTCTGGTACTTGGGCCTATGGTAAGCATTTTATTTCTCTAGCTAAATGGAGACTGGGTTTTGACCCCTCAGCGGACCTTACCCGTTCAGCCCCTATTTGGGTTCGTTTACCTGGCCTTCCACTGGAATTATGGGATGAAAGGATCTTCTGATGGATTGGGAACTCCTTTGGTAGCTTCGTGGCGGCGGACACGATCACTTTGGCGAAATCTAGGTCGGTGTTTGCCCGCTTTTGTGTTAATGTCTCCATTAACAAAGCTCTTCCCAACTTTATCATTCTTAAATCTAAATGGGGGAAGTGGACTCAAGCTATTGTTTATGAGAACACCACCCTGTTCTACCAGAAGTGTGGCAAACAGGGTCATGTTATTTTTGACTACAAGAAGGTTGTCATAAAGGATGCTCTATTGAAGGATAAAAATCCTTCCAGTCCTCTGATGTTACAGGATAAACTGCTTGACACAAACACCAGCGGGGTTGGTGAGTCATTAAATTCGGGTGATCTACATGACTACCACTTCACTGATGGCTTGAATGAACTGTTGAAATCCCCTGTCTTGGGGGAAAAGATGGAAACTAACTTAAAGATAAGCTGCTCCAATGGGCTAGAAAAGGGTGTAGTCTCTCCACTATTGGATGTGGATTTGGTGTCGGGCTCCCGTGTTCGTCAGGGGAAGGAAACATCTGGGTCCTTTCCTGTGTCTAATGTGTATCTGGAATCTACCAAGAAGAAGTTGGATGTTGATGGTGCTGACAATCCTGGATGTGAGAACTTAGTGGACATTTTGACCATTTCTCAATGTTTGGAGGGTGCCTTGTTATCCACACCCTCTAAGTTTTTTCTTACTAACTCGAGTATTCCCACTCCTCAACTGGCTCCTGCCGAGGACTGTTATAGGGAGGTAACTAAGGCTATTTTTCTCTCCCCAATCTCTAAATCATATCCTTTGATAGCCAAGTCAGAGAGTGATAACTTGGAGGACTGGATGAACTCAAAAAGGAAATCGAGGAACAAGAAAGTGGATGTTGGAACGGAAAGTAGAGTTGGTAGACCTTCAGAGAGACTGTCTAGGAACAAAGCCATGGCCAAGGACATTGCCAGCAGTAGGAAATCTACCCTTGATTCAACTCACAAAGGTAAGAAATGAAGTTCCTATTGTGTAACATGAGAGGACTAAATAGTCATCTAAAACAATGTGCCTTAAGGAAATATATTATTGATGTGAAGATTGATATCATTTTACTCCAGGAAGTCAAAATGAATTACCAAACATTTTCCTCTGCCGTCAACAAAATTTGGTTGGGATCTGCCTTCTTTTATAGCGAGGTGGATGGTGCTTCGGGATGTGTTGTCACCTTGTGGAATCCTACTAAATTTTTGGGTGAAGCCTTTGCTTTTTCTCATAATTACCTTGTTGTGACACTTAAAGCTGATAATATTACCTAGCATTATTTTAATATCTATGCGTTGAGTTCTAGAGGTGGAAGAAAGAAGATGTGGGAGGAAGTGTCTTCCTTAATATTGAGTAACAACAATGCTTTGTATATGGTGGCTAGAGACTTTAATTCCCCCCTTTTCCTTCGAAGAAGCTGGGTGGCCTAATGGACTATAATGATAGTATGAATGATCTGGCTGAATTCATTAACATTTCTAGATTGTTTGACTTGGAGTTAAAGGGCAATCCTTTCACATGGTCGAACAATAGAAAGGGCATTCAACTTATTCAGGTTTGGTTGGATAGGGTCCTTGTCTCAGCCGATTGGGACCTTGGATGCAATTCCTCCCTTGCCTCCCTCCCCAGGACTGTCTCTGACCATAATCCTATCATCCTTCAGTGGTTGGACAAACTAGTTTTGGGCCCACACCCTTTTAGATTTGAGATAATGTGGATGTCTCACCAAGATTTTAGAAAATATATTGAGACTTGGTGGAGCCACCCTGTTCAAGGCTCGACAATGTATAGAATATCCCAAAAATTGGAGCTTATTAGAAAAGAATCCAAAGGTTGGTCCAAGGTGACTTTTGGTGACTTCTTCAATACTAGAAATATGATCAAGGACAAGCTTGAGGGGTTCCAAAAGCTTATGGCCTCGGGCCATTCTCAACAACCTATACATGCTGAAGAAGAAAACTAGAGGAAAAATTGGAAGGATATTTTAAGTAAAGAAGAAATATACTGGAAGCAGAGATCAAGGGTCCAATGGCTGAAGGAGGGTGACATGAACTCTTCTTTTTTCCATAGGATGGCCAACAAACATAAGAAGAGGAATACTATCAAGTGTTTGATGAATGATTCTAATCAGGAATTCAAGGAAGCTAACAAAATTGGTGAGGTTGTTGAATAGTATTTTAGACAGATCTACTATGATACTGGTCTTTCCCCCTCTGATGAGCTTTAGGCAAGGCTCTTGGGACACCTCCCACATGGTATTAGTGAGCATGAAAATCTCCAACTTTGTGCCCCTGTGATCGAGGAAGAGGTTCAGACTGCTGTGTTTTCTATGGGAGCCTATAAAGCTCTAGGACCGGATGGTTTCCCCTGGCTTTCTTTCAAGAATATTGGGACATTGTCAACTATGATATTACCATGGCTGTTAAAGATTTCTTTAGGACTGGTAAATTGTTAAAGAAATTAAACAATACTTTTATTGTGCTAGTTCCTAAAGTGCAAGATCCTAAGCACATGACTAACTTCAGACCTATAAGTCTTTGTAACACTGTCTACAAGATTTTCTCCAAATTCCTTATCAACTGATTGAAGCCTTTATTAGACAAAATTATTAGTAGATGTCATAATGGGTTCATGCCAGGAAGACAAATCCTGGATGCTGCTATTATGACTCATGAAATAAGTCATTCTATGGAGAAAATAAAGAACCAAGGTATGGCTTTTAAACTTGAAATTTCTAAAGCCTATGATAGGGTTAGATGGAAGTTTTTGTATTCTATCCTTGCTAAGTTTGGCTTTAATGATAGAGTGATTGGCATCATTAGAGAGTGTGTGGAATCTATTTAGTATTTGGTGCTGGTCAATGGGATTCCCTGGGGTTTCTTTAAGGTAGGAAAAGGGCTTAGGCGGGGGGATCCCCTTTCTCCCTACCTATTCATTATGGTGGCTGAGGTTCTAGATACGAACTTTCTATCCTTGCTCAACTCAGGGAAAATTCAGGGGATTAAAGTTGCCTCCTCTCTACCCCCCTCTGTTCTCCAACAGTTTGTTGATGATATGTTTCTTTTAGGAAAGTCCTCTGTGATTAAAGCCAGAGAATGGAAATGCCTCCTTCAGGATTATGCTTGTGTTTCTGGTCAATGTATAAATTATAACAAAAGCAGTGTCTATTTCTTCAACACTAGACCTGATCTCCAAGCTAATATTTTATCCATCCTAGGTTGTCTTGGTGCTTCTCTTCCGGGAGTCTACCTACACCTGCCACTTACTCTTAAGGAAGTGTCACACAACTTTTGGAATAGTATTTTGGAGAGAATGCAAAAGAAACTTGCTAGTTGGAAAGGCCAACTTCTTAGTAATGCTAGTAAACTCCAACTTCTTAAGGCTTCCCTTCAAGGTATTTCGGCCTACTTTCTCTCTCTCTTTAGGATTTCAGGCTCCATGGTTGAAAAGTTGGAAAGAATTCAAAGATCCTTTCTCTAGACAGGAGTGGAGGAGAAGAAAATACTAGCCCTAGTGAATTGGGACACTGTCTGTCACCCCAAATGTCAAGGGGGCCTGGGCATCAGGAAGATTACTAATCTAAACAAAACCCTTATTGCCAAGATTGGCTAGAGTCTGGTGCAGGAAAGGGCTGAGTGGTGCAGAATAATGAAAGCTAAATACCTTAATTAGAGACATTTTTTAGAGCTTTGGACCTGGTTGATCTCCCTCCGAGCTCTAAAATTTGGAACAATATTCTTAAGAGTAGATCCCTCTTGAAGGAAGGGGTCAGATGGAAAATTGGTAATGGGAGATCAATTAGGTTCTGGGAGGATAGATGGATTGGGAGTAGACCCCTTGCTGATAGTCATTTTAATATATTGAGGGAACACGCTAAAGATCGCATTGGTACTTATATTACTAATTATACCTCACCCAGAGCTAGATGGAAAATTCTCAAGTTGTCTTTCTTACATTGGCCTAACCTTCTGCCAAAGTTTGCGGAGCTCCAAGAGCTTTTGAATACGGTTAGAATCCCTCTATTTCCCAAGGAGGACAGAATTTTCTGGATAAGGAACCACTCAGGGGAGTTCACTGTTAAGTCTTCTTATCAGTTGCTACTTAGGTTTGGCAGTGATGAGCAGTGCTGGAAGAAGGTGTGGATTCATCAACTCATCCCTAAAATAAATTTATTTTGGTGGACTTCCATCCATGGGAAAATTATAACTATTGACAACCTTGTCAAGAGGGGCTTTCAATTCCCTAATTGGTGTACTCTTTGCAGAAGGTAAGAAGAAACCATCTCCCATCTTTTTATCCACTGCCAGTTTGCTGCCTAGGTCTGGCAGAATGTTTTACAAATGTTGAACATCTCTTGGGTTTTTGATAGAGATATTCACCAATTCATCTTGAATTGGAAATGCCCCTCCAATCATCCATTAATCAAACTTCTCTGGAAACTTATTCCACCTCACATTTGCTAGTGCTTATGGAAAGAAAGGAATAATAGGATTTTCATAGAAACAATGAACAATGTGGATGGTCTACTGATAATCCTTAATAAGCTTCTCCCGGATAACATTTTGACTTGCAAATGGAAGATGCTCAGTAATCCCCCAACTACTTGGGATAGAAGCATAGCTACCATTTGGAATTTTCCTAGCAAGTTCAGAGATTTGATAATTCCAAAATGATCATTAGGAAGCATACTAGGTGGAGAACCCCTAAGCCATCTTGTGTTAAGCTTAATTTTGATGGAGCAACTAGGGGAGGGATGGTAGCCGAAGGAGGTATTATCAGGGATCATACTGGCTGCCTGGTGGCTACCTATGCTGGGAGATTGAATGATCATACTAGCAACCAGGCTGAAGGCATGGCTCTCCTTTGGGGTCTTAAGATTGCACTGTCACTCGGCGTCAAGACCATGGAAATAGAAGGTGACTCGATGCTAATTATGGAGCCACTAAAGGAAAGATGAAGGTGGGGTGGTCTCTAAAAGGTATTATGGAGGACATTTTCTCACTCCTAAATGGTCTTCAAGACTTTTCTATTTAGCATGTCTTTAGAGAGGGGAATGCGACTACTGACAGCATGGCGGCAGTGGGTCTTGATATTGAAGGGCTTTGGTGTTGGCGAAAAGTGGATTTTTTTCCCTCCTTGGATCTGGTGTGTTTAAGGGATGATCTCAAACATCTAAATGTTGAGTCCTGAAGGTGCTTACTTAGATTAGCTGGGCTCCTACTAACTTTGCTTAGTACTTTTGGTGGGAGCATGATTTTTAATAATTCGCTGCTATGTGAGGTGATGGATATCATGTGTTTATCCGACAGTATGTATGGCCTCTTCTGGGCTGATGGTATGGTGAATCTTTCTACCCCTACTGACCGATGGAGTCATCATTTTTTGAACCCCCTAAATTTTTGTGTTGAACTTTTTAAGTTAGCGGATTTTATGAGATTTTTTGAGACGGCTAAGTATTATGTCAATATCATGCCCTTACGTGCTGTGGGAAATTCACACGGGGGAGCTACTACCTTTGTGTGGGTTGTGAGATGTGGCATTTATTGCCTTCATTTTTTACTTTTTTGGTCACTTTTCATTGGCCTTTTCCCTTTCGATGCTTCTAGATTTGATTACCAACTCTTGTGCCCTAGTTTTCCTATTTTGGTGGTTGGCGACTTTGGTGTGGGCTCTATGGGTGGGGACAGAGTGCATGTGGAGCTGGACAAGTGTGACGAGTGGAAGGCAGATGCCACTATTTGGCACATTTGCAAAGAAGGTGGAATTACCCAGTATATGGAGGCCATGACTGGTCACAATGAGGGCTTGTCTATTAAGTTTGTCACCTCTTAGAATGATGGTAGGGTTACCATCGGTGGCATTTCCTTTGAAGTCTCTAAGGAAGTTATTTCCAGAGTTATGGGGCTTCTGAATAGTCGTCAAACTTGGAAGAAAACTACGAAGGTGTCGGACCAGATTAGTCTGAACTAGTTCTTTCGTGGTGTGGAGAAACCTGTCAAGTTGCAGGGTGGCTTTGACTGCAAGGCACTGCCAGATCCGTGGGATAGAGTTTGTATGGTGATCATGAAGTACTTCATGTTGGAAGGAAGGTATGGGGTCTACTACTATTACCACTTTAATTTCCTCAACCACCTTAGGAATCACCAGCATATCTCCATTCCTTTTTTCCTGTTCCATGCTCTTGATAATACTATGGCGGAGTTTAATGAAGCCTCAATTTCTGGAAAGAGTTATACTATCCTGCACCAAGGCCTTATGTCTAGGCTTTATCATTTTCATATGGCCCTTTTCCCTGCTCGACCTATCACTATGCAAGAAGTGTCGTCTCTCTTCGCTCTTGATGAAACCTCAGTTTCCTCTACTCCCCCCTCTACTAGCATTCTGGATACGTCGAGCTTGAGTAAGAAAAAGTGCCTAAAAAATCTTGCCTTGAAAGCCCTTCCTCATGGCACATCCCCTGCCAAGGGTCTGGGGGTTACGGGTAAGGAAAAGCATCTTGCCCTTACCCCATGACCTAAGGCTAAAGCCTCTAAGAAAACTAAATTCTGCCTCCATCAAATTGACTCCGACATCGAGATTACTAATGAAGCTAACACCCCTCGTCAATCTCATAGACTGTTCCTTAAGCAGAACAAGGTGGGAAGTCTTAAGGAGGCCTCATATTCGAATAATGGAAATGGGAGTGACAGTGAAAGCCACGAGAAAAAGGTGGCGGGTGGGGAAGACTAGTCTATCTCAGTGAGTAGCACGTCCCATGTGTTTGAGAGCTTGAAGAAGGGCCCTACTAGTGCCAATGTGATGGAAATCAATCATCGGGCCTCTAATACGGACAAGGGGAAAGCCCCCTTGCAGGAAGATCGCAATGAAAAAGAGCAGGCTTGGGAAGATGTTAGCAAGCTGAAAGGGAGAATGGAGAGGTTGGAAAAAAAGGTTCAAGAGGTGTCAAACTTTGCCCTGAAGGTCATGCACATGTCGGCTACCAGTCTGTGCTTGCTGCAGAAGGACAAGTTTGCGGATGATGGCGAAGAAGATGTTGGTTTTAAGGAGTTGCTTGAGTTCCTATGACGGATTGGGCGACTGCTATTCAGGATAAACCTTGCAGGGAGGAAAAGAATTAGACCTTTGGGTCTTTTTTTTTTGTCAATTTCTCTATGACTTTTTATATGTTAATGTTGTTTATCTAGTTTGACCTCGGGGGGGCTTTGGACTCGTCTGCTCTGTATCATGCTTGCATGATGGACTATGTTTATCCTATGTTTACTGTTACCTTTTGGTTTTTGATATGACTTGTTGTGGGTGATGGCTTTCTCTTTGCTGTCACTATGCTGCTAATGTGCTTACTCTAGATGGTCTTTGGTGCCTTGTACTAATGGGACAACACCCTTGTTTTTGCTACTTTTTATATCAAAAAAATTAAGAGAATCCCCCTTCAACCAAATTTTAGAAACCCCTTGATTTTTAGCCAAAACAAGGCCATGATAGGCTGCAACAGCCTTCGTATAATGGTTTGTCTAGTTTCCCAAAGGGAGCGCCACCGCGGAGACAAACCTTATAAATCAAAAATGTTGAGTCATTGTAACTTTTGTTATACTTTGTAATGAAATGATAAATTATTTCCTTGAAATTGAGATGTTGAATTTTTTATCTAATAGCAATTGAGATCGGCCATATTTTGTATTTTTTTATTATTAAAAATAAACCTTTTGCTCTTTTAACATTAAAAAGAAAAATTAGACAAAATATGTTTGTTTTGTTTTCGATTAGTTAAAAGATATAATTAACAAGATTAATTTAATATATTAGATGTTAATTTAATTTAATATATAATCTAATAAATATATACTAAATTATTATATAACATATTTAATAATATAATATATTATCTAATATATTAAATTATATTTTAGATGGTATATATGTTACATATATATTGTATATATATTATAATATTATAATATGTTGTTAAATTAATAATATAATATATTAAAAATATATTATTTATTTGAATTTGTTATTAGATTATTTTATATATTTGAATTTAATAGAATGGAAAATATAACAAGTAAATAAATTTTGAAGAGTAATTTTTTTCCTAAAAATTAGTTGAATATTTTTTTGATTATGGTCATTGTGGCAGAAAAACCTTGAAAAGTTGTGATCAAAAGTTTATGCTCCTCGAAATCCGCCCTTATCGCTCAAAGTTTTGTAGCCAATAAAATTGAAGAAAAATAATGTTTGAACTTTGAAAAGTTAAAAATCTTGCATTTTACATTAAGAATATTAAAATATAATGTATCAAAAAAATAATAATGAATTTTGATTGGCTGCAAATAAAATGTTTAATCACTAGTTAAGAACTAATAATAAAAATATCTATAGTCAGTCTTTCATGTGTTGGCTTCATTTGTTAAATCTAGGTTATCAATGTTACTATTAAAATTATGAATAAATTTGGGTTTTGCAATATCTTATTTAAATTTTGTAAATTAGAAATTTATTTGTCAAAATAATCCATTGGGTTTATTGCATTGTTGTCTTTTTTTCCTTGACCCAAAATTGTTAAATCATATCTCAGATGTTTGAGCTTTTTAAAAGACTTGAAGTATTCTTGTCAACAAACTCTTTTTAAAAGTATTTTTCATTACCACTTGTTTTACAAATTTGGTATCTAGGAGACCAAGTAAATAGATTTCAAATGACCAAAACATTATAAATCATTTTCTCACACAAAAATATAATTCATGTGTAAAATTTACATTAATAAACATAAAATGAACATTTTTATATACATACAAATTTGATCTAAAGCATACAATATATTACTTAACTATTTTTTGAACATTTCAATTCCAAATTCAAACCTAATACCTAAACAATTTTTGAATCAGTCTAAATATGATCGAGTTATTCAATTAAAAAATACTTATTATTAATTATGGTCAACTCTTTATTCTAATGTTAGCTTGCTTCTTTGTGTTAATATATTGTTTTGCACTAGAATACATATAAAAAGTTCTTTTTGTTTATACACAAATAAGATTTTGAATTGTAATATTCCATAATAATCAATGTTTTTTAAATGAAAGCTTGTGATGGCTATGCCCATTGATTATATTGTATAAAAATGATTTAATTATCATTTAAGTTGGACATCTCAAAGATGGATCTTAGTAAATTTATTGTTTAAGTTTAGGATTAGTCAAATTTAAGTTTTCAAGTGTAACTTTTAAGTACGGACTTAAAATTAGTGAAAGTTTCAAGTAATGTATGAAAACGATTGAACATTATAAAGGTAATTTTAAGAGTGCTTTGATATGAGTGATCTTGTATAATTATTTTTCAAAGAATTAGGTTTATTATAGCATATTGTTTACGTTTAATTGAAAGTTATTAAATGATGCATAAAATATTTAATTAAAAATATTTATTATATTGAGAAGTATATAATGAAGTAAGGGATAAATTGTAGTGATATAAATATATTTAAAAATTATTTTAAAATCATATATATTAATATTTAATTATTAATATAATATTTTTATGTAAAATATTTAAAGTATATTTTTACATATTTTATTTTAAATTAATAATTAAAATATAATGTAAAATAAGAAATATAATTAAATATAAATACTTATAAATAATAATTTTGATATAATTAATAATTAATTTATAATATATAAGTAATATATTCTATTAATAATATGTAAAAAAAAAAATTCTATTAATAATATTGCATTAATATATTTCAATTTTTTTTAGATAAATATATTTAAGATATTTATATTAGTTTATATAATTGTCACTTTTAAAATTGTATCTATTTTAGATTAAATAAATAATTATAAATTTAAAAACAAATTATTACATAATATAAATAAGTGTCATGTAGTAATATATTGCTTGTCTTTAAAAATATTGTTAACAATAAAATTTGTAATGGATTTTTTTTGTCTTGTATTATTATGGCAATTAACTTGTCAAATAAATTAATAAGATATCTTAAATACACCTATCTAAAAAAATTTAACAAATAATTAGTTTATTGAATCAAAAGTTATTTTATCTATAAAAATAGATATATTTTATCCTAGTTTGAATTTATTTTGTTTTTTTTAACAATTGTTAAAAAACTCTTTCATTTTATTTATACCATTTACTCAAGAGTTATTTTTATTTACTTATGAATTATTTTAGTTACATAAAATAATTCATTAGAAAATTATATATATAATCTGCCTTAATCGAAAATTAACTCTCCTAAAATGAAATCTCCTACATGAGAATAATTAATTTAATATTAAATTAATTTAATTAATGAGAATAATTAAAAAATTAAACTTATGATTATGTAATTTAATATTAAATTAATTTAATTAAAGAAAATAATGAAAAAAATTAAATTATGATAGTCATGGAATATGACAATTTCTTATAAAAAAATTTAAATAAATTAAAAAAAATCCTTAAAATTCAATTAAAATAAAATTATAAGCGTTCATCATAAACAAGTTTAGCCATGCAAAAGTTAAATAGATTAGTGTTTTACTAGATCGTAGTTTGATGAATCAAAAAGTTAGTTATTTTTACCATCACTTCATGGTGATGGAAATGTTAGTTAATTTTAGAGAAATTCCCTTGCCTATAAATATGAGAAAACATGTATTGATAAGTATGCCATTAAAATAAGTTATGCTCTATTTAAAATAATTTTAAACCTATGATTAATTTAAGTTATTTTATTATTAAACAAATTTCTTTTAAATTAAAATAAGTCATTGCTTTTAATTTTTTTAGTATAAGTAAAATGGTGAAATTTGTATACCTTTACCATATAAAATAATTTAAATAAAAATAAATTAAAATTAAAATAAAATTAAAATAAAATTATAAGTGTTCATCATAAACAAGTTTAGTCATACAAAAATTAAATAGATTAGTTTTTTACTAGATCATTGTTTGATGAATCAAAAAGTTAGTTATTTTTACCATCACTTCATAGTGATGAAAATGTTAGTTAATTATAGAGAAATTTTCCTTGTCTATAAATATAAGAGAACATATAGTGATAATTATATGATTAAAATAAGTTACGATTTATTTAAAATAATTTTAAACCTGTGATTAATTTATTTTATTATTGAATAAGTTGCCAAGAAACATTTTGCACTTGTATGCGAGTGTTATTTGAAAAAAAAAAGTTAAACATATGATTAATTTCTGAAGACTTGGATATTCCACTCTTTTTGTCCGAGTTTTATGAATTTTAACTTTTTGTTGAACATGCACATCTTAGTGTGATGATCAACTGTTTGGGTGAGCTAGGAATCAGTGACAACTATTTCAAAGTTTGAGATTTCCATCTACACTTTTTCAAATTTGAAAGACACTCTTCTAGGGAATTTGTCCTTGTCTATGAGCCAATAATTCGAACCAGCTTCAAAGAGGGTTACGATTAGAGTTCAAATAGATTTATGGTTAGGGTTAGGCTTCAATTGATTAAAAATAGGTGTTTGGAGAAGGATATCTCTCTCTGTACTTTACATATATTTTTATAATATAGGTATGCTAGTTTATAGAAATAGATATATTTTATCCTAGTTTGAATTTATTTTGTTTTGTTTTACAATTATTAAAAAACTCTTTCATTTTATTTATACCATTTACTCAAGAGTTATTTTTATTTACTTATGAATTATTTTATTTACATAAAATAATTCATTAGAAAATTATATATAATCTTAAATAATTCTTAAGTAAATAAAATAGTTGTTTGGATAAAAATAAAGTAAATAAAATAAATTAACAACTAGTTGTGGTTCTTTCATTATATATATATTAGTCAAGCAAAACTAGTTAGTAATCTATTTTTTTTAATATTATTTGTTAAAAAAGTTGTAACAGATAGATATTTGTTTTACATAAAAAAATGCTAAGCTATAATACATTTAGGGGTATAAGTGGTAATAGCTAGTTAACCAATAGATTTTTTATTTTTTAAAATTATTAGAAATAAGAGATAAATTGGTGTATGAAAGAGGTTTTTTCTGTTTTAATTATTTTTATTTTATTTATGCTACTGAAAGAGATATAAACTGTTTTCTCAATTTTGTTTTTTAGAGAATAAACATCATTGAATTGTTTTAATATCCAATTAGTATTGGGAGTCTGAGTCATAAGATGTATGACTAATCAACTTTTTTTTTCAACTTAGAGATATCTATTTCATCAAAATAACATAATCTTATCCTTATTTATTGACGACAATACAAACTTTATATTCAACAAAACCTAATCCTTATTAAATTCCATAAAAACCATTCAACTTCCCCTTAATTCAAACATATAACCTTACAATTCAATATATAATATACAATCTACACTTAATTTATATTTGGCTCATAATACAAAGTTTTAATCAGAATTATTCGAAACGAATCTACATTATAAAAACATGTTTGAAAGGAATCCAGCAAGAACTGGAAAAATTAAAAAATTCCTAGTCTTATTCGTACAATTTTAAATCATAAAGAAATCGTAAAATTACTTGGGTTTGTCCTATCTAGAAAAAATAAAAAGACTTGAGAGCAGAAGACCAGGAAAGAGCATATTTTGTTTATTTTCTCATTTTCACATTTAAAAAGGACTCTTGTCGATTTCGTGGACCTAGGAGTTGACAATATCTACATATTAAAACTACAATCATTAGCGGGGAAGGTGTGTTCTAGTTAAGAGGTAATATTTTATATTTATAATAATAGAACGTGCATTTTAAATAATACATTGTTTAGAGGTTGGTGGAAATGGCGTAAATGGTTACGTAAAACCAGTGGAATTTTTTTTTATATTTATTATTATAGTTGACAATCCATTTTCTTTATTCCTAAGCTTAGAAATTTGGAATTGATTAATATAAAACAATCTGTAGTTTTCAACCCAATGATGATAATTATAAATTGTGAAGACAACTGTGCTTTTTTTGCATGGTTGCAAATCATTAAAAAAAAAATTAAATTTAATTGATAATAATAATAATAATAATGTAATCATCATGAAAGCATTGATGTGTATGCTTTTAGAAATGTCATAAATATGAAATGTTTATTGAATACTCAATTGTTTGCCACTTAACCACATAATTTAAAATAAAAGGAAAAACGAAAATGATGTTTAGTATGTAATGATTGCCCAACTTACATAGTTTGTACACTAATTTTCTTAAAGATTGTGAATAAATTTACGTTACGTTTAAATATGTAAAACTAAATTTAAGTGCTTTAATTTTAGAGTTTTTTTTGTTTTTTACACTAAATTTAAGTGCTTTAATTTCAGAGTTTTTTTTGTTTTTTACACTAAATTTAAGTGCTTTAATTTCAGAGTTTTTTTGTTTTTACACTAAATCTAATTGCTTTAATTTCAGAACTGCCTATGTTCGTCAAGCAATATTCTAGTCACCACGTTTCTCATCCTTGTCTTTCATACTACATATATTTCTATATATATAATAAAATATGGAAATAGATTAAAGCCTTTCAATTCATGTAAGAGTGAATATAAAACTAATCAATTAGATTGATTAATTAGTGAATCAATTAGATTAATTAATTAAGAGAGTTATTAATGTATGCATATTTTTCAAAATGATTGCAAGATTAGGATTTAGTTTTATGTGTGATTTGGAGATTTTTTGTTGTAAAATTGTGTGAAGATCTAAATTTGGGAATGATATATTTTGATAGATAGATGGTTGTTTTTTTCTTTTTTCTAGGTCAAATTTACACATACGAATATGAATATAGTCCACGAGTTTGATACATGGATTGATGCAAATGACTCACACTTTGTTGTCTAGCACCTATTTAGCTTATTGCTTGGAACCTATGTCTAAAAATAGGCAGTTTTGAAAAACAACTTTGGGAGTTTGTTAAGTGAGGATCTTCTCTTTATGGTAAACCCTTATATTCAAATTAATAGTTTATATTTGTAATGGAGCAAATTTTCACCCCTAGGCAAATTCCCCATTTCATTACCCCTACCTTAGAAAATGTAAATCTAGTGATGCAATTTTGTCGCCACCACCTTGCTTCATGCACCTGGTTGTGTCTTTTTGTGTCAGTGGAGGAATCTCTGTCTAGGATGCGTGCGCACCACACAGATGTCCACACATCGTGTTTTCATCATGATAAGATTCCTACCTCTGAAATCCACAAAAACGTTACATTTCTCCATTGGCAACGAAGTGTAATACCTCTTGCCTCCTTGACCGACGAAAAACAAGTTGTTTGCCTCCCTTTTTCCATTCAAATGCTCTAGTTTCTCATTCATTCTTTCTTATTGACTCTTCTCCAATCTCAAGCTTTTTGATCTCATTCACTCTAAGCTCCACTCTTTCTCTCTCAAGCTTTGATCTTCTTTGGTTGCAAGTTGTTATTATTGGCCTCTACATCAAGTTTGTTGCGACAATTTTTCTTGTTGGAGGATTCACAAGCTCTCTCCTTCTACTACTTTCCTTGAGCACTCATAGATGTGGAGGTGATATTGTCCATTTCTATTTGTTCATTGTATCATTTTGTTTACTACATAACATACTTGTTGTTGGTGTTTTCTCTTAGTACTACCAATTCCTTTCATATCTCTTTATCATTTTCCATATTTTGTGGCTATTTGGTTGTCCGTAGAGGTGGGAACACCAAAACGGGGGATTGACTGAGGTAGTCCTCTAAACACAACCTCAACATTTTTTCATCTATGTGTATGTAAGTGTCTGTGAGTGGAGCTACTTGAATATTCAATTCGCAGGTGGATAGGTTCAACTCATCACCCTCTCTTTGTCTATTCTAGCATAACTTAGTTATAGCATTCCTTTTATTATGCTTTCAATTTCATTTTTTCTAGTATTCTATTGTAGCATAAAACATCTAGCATTCAGACAGTTAGTAAGTTTTCTTGTGTTTTAGTTTGTCTTTTGGACCTTTTGTTTGTATGGATGCCAACACATCCTTGAGACACCAATGGATCGTGTTGGAGTCTGAGATCAACGCTATCATCCTCATATATAGTGAGTTGTCTGGGCAACAGACCAAACCCTAGAAATTGGCTTTTCTAACCTTGTAAGCATTTGGTTTTAGGATAAGGAAAGCGACCAGCCATATGTCCTTCATTTTCAACCTCAATACCTTACCCATTTTAATTCTCTTAGCAAACTCAAGGTAGTTTAGGGTAGCCTACTCCTTAGGACTCTTTCGTGACCTCAAGTCTCAAGGGTGACAAGTCCCCCTTCTCTACATTTTGGTGAGCCTGACGTGAACCTCTTGAATTTGTTTCTTTATTTTGAGACTTCTTCTCTCATGTCTAAGGTGTTTTACATACTTATGTGTGGTAAAGCTTTATGAGCTTTATGATGCAATCTATGACCTCCGAGCAAGTTGTTAGGAGTGTGTGACATTTAGAGATGGATTTTACGAATGTCACCATGGCTCCCACTTTTGATGAGGTAGTTTCAAGAATGAACACAAATTTATTTGGAGAAACCACATGTATCCCTACCCCTCCCATTTCTCCTTTGGCCTCATCTATGGAGGAAGATGAAGCTCTCATGATTCCTGCAGACCAATTCTTTCCCTAGATCGAAGGCTTCTAGAATTCAGGAACTATTTGGGGAAAGAAAAGATCATGGCTAGGGTTGCTAGGGTGGTTAATGACATAAGACATATGTTGGATGAAACTGCATTTATCATCCTTGTCGGAGGGGGGGAGAGGGGGTGGCGGGGAAGAATGAATATAAAACTAATCAATTAAATTAATTTATTAAGAGAGTTATTAATATATATGTATATCTTTCAAAATGATTAGAAGATTACGATTTAGTTTTATGTGTGATTTAGAAATTTTTCGTTGTAAAATTGTGTCAAGATCTAAATTTAAGAATGATATATTTTAATAGATAGATGGATTTTTTGTTCTTTTTTCTAGGTCAAATTTACACATACGAATATGAATATAGTCCACGAGTTTGAAATGTATTGATGCAAATGACTCATAGTTTTTTTTGTCTAGCACCTATTTGTTGTGCATTTTACACACATGCCCCATTGAAAGAAATGACCCCCTCTTTTCACTTTTCCTTCTCGAGCTACTCGTCCTCACTTCAAAGGTTTGATCATATTTGGCACTTATCGGGTCTACATAGGTTACCCTTTGGGTGGTGACTTCGCTCTGCATTTGGCCTCCGTGGTCATTTTCCTTCTTCATGCAATGATTTTCTAGTGGATTCGATTCATAATATTTTACCATTGGCCTTTACATGATAGTTTCTTCACATACCAAGTTGAATTGCATTAAAAAATCCAAGTTTTGGTTTTTGCAAAAAATATTTGCGGGAATGTTGTGGAATTTCACTTGTAGAATTTTTTTTGACTGGTGCCATGTCCTATGGCTTCTACATCAATGGCTTCTACGGTCGGGTTTTTCGTAACTCTAGAAAGTGTTAAATCATCAAGTATTAAGCATTAGATGCTCTCCATGTCCATTTCCCCATGTGCTCAAATAGACAAATCCAAAACATGACTAAGTGTTGGGGCCTCACAGAAAACCTTTTGTAGGTTTCCATTCATGGGCTTCTATTGCCCCGATGCCAAGTCACGTGACATCCACAACTCACCGACTCGAAAGCTTCCTGCTTCCACATTACTTCAGCCCGCACTCCTTCGGCCCCCACAAGGTCCATTCCCACAAACTTGAAAATCCCACAAAGTCCTAAAATTGGTCTAAGTTTAATGATTTTGATTATTTCGTTGATGCATTTGGTGATTTTAGGGCTATATTTTCATGATTTGATAAGGTATAAATTGAAATAAACCATAAGATTAGTTAACTTTGCATTAAAATATGGTTTGCAAGAAAATCCTCGCGGGTTTTCATTTACGTGTTTTCGCTTGTGAAATTACATCTCTCTGGTGCCAAGCTCACTGGCTTCCACATTGCTCCAACCCGCATCTCTCTAGCTTTCGCATTGCTCTAGCCCTCAAATTTTCAATCCCGTCAAAAGTGAAATCCCCTCAAAATTCAATTTCCTAAAATGGAACTTTCCTCAAAATGGAAATTTTCCCAAATGGAATTTTTCCAAAATGGAATTTTTCCAAAATGGAAATTTCTCTGAAATGGAAGTTTTTGTGATGGACTAAATTGATAAATTTTTAATATTTTAAATGAGAGAAAATTATGATTCCTGGAGGTTTAAATTATGATATTTTATGAAACAGGTGCTTCTTAGGATGCTTGGAGGGATAAAGGATCAATTCATTAAAGGACCAACATATGAAACTGTGCCAAGTGTTGGAGGGAGCTATAATTTATTTAAGGGAGAACCTACATATGGATTCATGCAAAGCTTTATTCACTATCAAAGTGATTTTAAACTGAAACTAAATGGTAAATATCAATATTTAATGCAAATTTGCATGAGAATCTATGCCTGCCAGCTAGAAAAGTATTTTAGAGGGAACAACTAAGGAGGTTGTTTTTATTTCTCCAAAAGGGGGGTTATTCATTAGGATCGAGGAGAGGATGTTTGTTTCTCCTTGGATCAAATTTATGGTAGAATTATCTGATTAAATGTGAAAGAGGCATGTGTTGCCAAAACCTAATGTACTTCAAATATTAAATATAGATGTAATATGGGCCCTTGAATTGGATTTAATCCTGGCCATTGATTTGTAATGTAACATCTATAAAAAGGCTTGTGTCTGCTCATTTGTAAGGAGTAGATAGAGTAGAACAAAAGAGATTTTTAAGAGAGAGAAGACTGGAAATTGTTAAGAAAATGCTGAAGAAATTAATATAGTTAGATCATTGGCTTAGTGGTGAATTTTTGTGCTAATTTTGAAGGTGTTATGCTTTTCTATTTCTTCTTCTCAAATGTTAGTTTCAGTTCTTTCATAATAATGGTGAAATGTTAACGATGTTTTGACAAATCTGCTACTCATGCCATTTGGGGTTTGCTAATTGTAAATCTTAGTGCATGGTTAGTCTGAGCCTCTTAATGCAATAGTTCAACTATGAGTGTTTATTCATGCCATGCCAGTAATTGGGTGTATGTATAAATGTTCACGATCTGAAAATCTTCCACTTCACTTTGAATATTTTGATCTTGATCAAGTAGGAATAGGTTTCATGAGGATTTGTTAGTTTGTAGCATTATCCATTATTACGATTGATTTTAGGTCTTGGATTGGGATCTCTCTCTCTTGAACCCTACATCTTTTGATCTTTCTTTGGGTTATTTTTAGGATAAAAGCATCACTCAAACTGTCATATCTAATGATAAATTCATTTTTAAATTTTAAGATCTGGAAATACAACTAGGGTCTACACACATTTTTTAGATTTCACAAAACCCTCAGTCCTACATCTTCCAGCCTTGTTGAACCATAAATTCCCCTTGTGATACTAGCAAATCACATTAGCTACTAAGCTATTTGTGCATCGTCAAGACCTGACATACAAAACCTTGGGTTCATTTTTTGAATATTTTTGCAGAAAGTTACCTTTCAAGAGAGATAGAACACTTGTGTTTTATTTGTGGTGTGCAGTGCAAAAAAACTCATCAACAAAATTGGTATTAGGAGGGTTGAGTAGAAGCAAAAAATCTAGAAGTTGAATGAACCTTCATGTTCAAATTTGAGATATGATAAATCTCTTTATATGTAGAAAATCCAAAAAAAGTAATAAAATTTGAAAATATAAAAATTTGAGTTAAGATGGAAGGGCAGAAATTTCACATTTCCTATTGTAAGGATAGTCCTCAAGTTGATATTTCTCAACTTCAGGAGTCTCTGAATAGGAAAATGTATACCAAGAGTTTGCATCACCTTTTATTATCAAAAAAATGTAGAATTCATGATACCTCTAGACATAATGAGTTGAAATGTTTGACCTTCTTGGATGGGATGGAAATGGCTTTGCAAGGGAAAATCTTCTTCTGAGAAGTGCATAAACCTTTTTCTTCTATAGAGTTGGAATAACTTACTGATGTTGTAGACAATAGTAGTCAAAGAACAGTTGAGTAGTGAGAATGGACTATGCTTGGAAGATATACTGCTATCCAATTAGTGTAGGGTGCACAATATAGCCCATTCAGAGCACACTTGTCTTTCATGTTAAGAAATAATTAATCGGGTCAAAATTTGTTTAGGTCTAATAGAATAGTTGAACACCAACAATAAGGAATCATTTGTAGAAAAATTTGTGTACAATGAATCAGAAGAGCATCTAACAGCTGATGGGGAACATACAAAGGTTGAATTAGAAAATCATGCAGTCATAAGTGTTGAAGCAACTATCAATTACGATGAAGGAAAGAAGGAAGAAGCTGAAATGTTTAGGACAGTAGAAAATAATGATGAATGTACAAGTAGAATGGAACTGGAAGTAGGGGATTTTGTCCTTGTGGAAGAAGGTCAAACATTTGAAATAGAAGATTCAACTAGTTTGGATAAGCCACAAGAGGAGGAAGCTATCAATCATTTCCTCTACCATTGATGAAGACTCGGTCTTTATGAGATGTGATGAGTTCACTATGAGACTCATGAAATACTGGACAGGATTACAATATAGAATACATTTAGAGGATTTGCTATTACCAATATAGTGTAGGATACATAATGTATCACATTCAGAGTTCACATGTTTATGGTGCCAAACAACAATCAGGAAAATAAAGGAATAAGTCAAGCTGCTAGAACAATCTTTAATGCAAAATTATCTACTATCATTGCAGAAAATGCACCATGAATGGAAGGACCTAAATCAAATAGTTGTTCATTTGAGTATGATTCAAAAACAGATTTTGGGGCAGAAATAGGAAAGGAACAATGTAGTCCAAATGATGATATAATAGATCTAATAGTT
Source organism: Sequoia sempervirens (assembly GCA_007258455.2). Taxonomy (NCBI): domain Eukaryota; kingdom Viridiplantae; phylum Streptophyta; class Pinopsida; order Cupressales; family Cupressaceae; genus Sequoia; species Sequoia sempervirens. The sequence continues at coordinate 1,159,055,751 of VDFB02271358.1, read as the reverse complement.
GAGCCATCAATTAATAATTAGAACTCCTCCCCTTTTTAGCACATCTTGCATATTCTTGATAATCAACTTCATGATTTATGCTCAAGAGGGTATTCTGAATCAACAACAAAAGAGTTTAGTCCTCTCGATGTAGAGGAGGTATTTTCATATTTTCTCAGGTTGTAGAGTTACGATGACATAGGATGAGTTGATGATTCCACAGTTGGTGGCAACAAATGTATATCACTTGAGCCTCGGGATGTCACAACAGTTGAGATGCTATATGAGAAATTGGATACCTTTTCCTTAGGCAATAACAATGAACATGGGGAAATGCAACCAATTGATGAATATATCAATGTACAACAACATGAGGATGTTAGGAATCTTACTGATAAATCTCATAAAGTATTCACACATGAGTTGCAAGAAGAGGAAGTTTACAAGGAGGACGTCTTAGCATCTACAATAGGGAGTTTTTATGACCTACTTGATCATGATAGTCTCTTAGAATCAAATGGTTTTAGAAGGAAAAATTTGTGCATTTCATGCTTTTATAACATAGAATCTCATCAAAATAAGGTTGACATGTATGAATCTAAAGAGGATGTTGTAATATATTTTAAGGGTAACAATCAAGTAGATACACAGAACGTAGATGATCAACATATAATTGCGCTTTTTCTTGGGGGACAATCAATTCAAATTGTTAATCACAATGGAGTGTTTGCAGATTCATATTCTAAGCCCCATGCAACTGAAGAACTCGGTAAAGTATTCCATGAGTTTAAATATGTTGATCCTTTACATGGTATACTACCTAACGGTTGTGATTATAATATGTGGGTTGATGATGCAAGGGGAATGCTACACTGCCAATTGCATCCTCCTGAGGATGAGGATGTAAGATCATAAACCATACATGCTCTAAATAGTCAAATATCGTTCCTTATGCAGGATAACATCTAGTTTGTCTCTTTCCTTGTTCCTATCACTATTCACACTTATCATTTTGATTATGGGGATGCAGGACACAAAACTTGTTCATGGATTAACCATGGGCCTAACAAATTTCCTCAATTGTTTATTTTTCCTAATTATGTCATTGAGTTTGAAAGTTGCAATATTGAAACTCATTTTTCCAAATATAAGGATGAATTAGTGCAACTTAGGATTTTAACTATCACCCTACTACTAGTGCATGTGTTGAGGAACCATATAGGGGTGGGTGTCAGTTCGCTTTATCTAAACCTTGCTCAATTTTGGAGTCTCTTTGTAGATAGCCAAATCTAAATAAATGTAGTTTGCTTTCACTTTTCTTTCCTACTTTGGTTAGTTTAGGTTTGGATTTTGCTTTCTTTTTTCAGTCTAGCCTGGGCTTCTCTTGGTTTTTCTGGGGATGTCTTGCATGAACAACAACAATTTAATTAGTCAGGAATGTTCTATGTATTTCTTTGAGAAGCTCTAATCATGTTTTCAGGAATATATGGTGAAGATCACCTATTAGTGTCAAATGGTTTGGGATGTTTGATTAAAGAGGATAAGTTATTGGTTTAATTTGATCTTGAAGTATTATGAAATCCTATATCTCTCACACATTTTAAAGAATCCTAAGGTCACTATGGGGTTCTTTGTGAAGTTGTGTTAAGTGAAAAATCTTAAGTTTCTACTGCAACGCCATTGTGATTCTCAGCCCTGAGTGTAAGCTTTAGTGCTTGCGGGTTGAAATGAAAATAAAAGAAGACATAAATTAGAAGGATCAAAAAGTATGAAAATTCAAATTTCAAGAGGATTCAAATAACTTTATCAAGACTATGGATGCCTAGCTGGCGGTAGAGCTATGTTCAAGAGAATCACAATGACAACCTTGTTGGAGCTATAGATGCTTGACTGGCAGCAAGGCAATGTCTAGGTTGCTTTTGAATTAGAATCATTCATGTAGCTTAACATGACGGAGCATAGGTTCCTATAGTTTCCTAAGGAAGGAAATGAATACATTTGCATACACTTAGATTCTTAGTATACAAAAGGTTAGATTGACTAGTGGTTTTGATCTTTTGATCAAGTGTTACGATTTTTTTGGCCTAGTGTGTAGATCAGAACCAAAGATTCTAGGTTCGTTATTCTTGTTTATCATCAAAATTCTCTAGAGAATTTTCCCAACAGATTCGCCATTTGTTATGCATTTTGCACACACACCCCATTGAAAGAAGGGACCCCATATTTTTGTTTTTCCTTCTCGAGCTACTCGTCCTCGCTTCAAAGGTTTGATCATATTTGGTGTGTACTAGGTCTACATGGGTTTACCCTTTAGGCGGTGACTTCACTCTACATTTTGGTTTCAGGGTCATTTTCCTTGTCTCGGTGATGGTTTGCCAGTGGATTTGACTCATAATATTTTAGCCTTGGCCTTTGCATGATGGTTTCTCTACATACCAAGTTGATTTGCATTAAAAAACCTAAATTTTGGTTTTTGTAGAAAATATTTGTGAGAATTTTGTTGTGGAATTCCATTCAATCGGTGTTGTGTCATCTGGCTTTTGCATCGATGGCTTCCATAGTTAGGCTTTTCACAACTCTAGAAATGGGTAAAATCATCAACTATTACGCATTAGGAACTCTTCATGTCCATTTCCCCATGTGCTCAAATAGAAAATTCAAAACAACTAAGTGTTGGGGCCTCACAAAAAACCTTTTGTGGGTTTCCATTCATGGGTTTTCGTTGCCTGATGTTGAGTCACTTGTCATCTGCAACTCACTAGCCTGCAATCCTCCAACTTTCACATTGCTCTGACTTGCACTCCTATGGCTTCTACAGGGTCCATCCCAAGAAACTTGAAAATCCCACAAAATTCCTGAAATTGGTTTGAGGTTAATGATTTTGATGATTTCATTAATGCATTTGGTGACTTTAGGGCTATATTTTATGAATTTAATAAGACCTTCTAAATTGAAATCAACCATAAGATTAATTAACTTTACATTAAAAAATGGTTTACAAGAAAATCCTTGTGGGTTTTTGTCTGCGGGTTTTCGTTTGTGAAATTTTGTCTCTTTGGCACTGTCCTCACTAGCTTACGCATTGCCCCAACTTGCAGTGGTCCAGTTCCCTCAAAAGCAAAAATTTTGCTCTTTGGCATCATGCTCACTAGCTTCCACATGGATATGACCTGCAATGGTCCAATTCCCTCAAAATTTGAAATTTCACTCTTCGACACCGTGCTCACCAGCTTCCACATTGTTCCAGTCCACACTGGTCCAATTCCCTCAAAAGCAGAAAATTTGCCCTTTGGCACCATGCTTATCGACTTCCATATTACTTCAACCCACATCTCTTTGGCTTCCACATTGCTCCAGCCCACAAATGTTCAATCCCCTCAAAAGTGAAATCTCCTCAAAAGTCAAATTGTCAAAATGGAAATTTTCCCAAAATGCAAATTTTCCAGAAATAGGAATTTTCCCGAAATAGGAATTTTCCTAAAATGGAATTTTTCCCGAAATGGGAATTTTCTTGAAATGGAAATTTTCTTGAAATGGAAATTTTCTCAAAATGGAAATTTTATCAAAATGGAAATTTTTGTGATGGACTATAAATTGATAAATTTTAATATTTTAAATAAAAGAAATTTATCATTTCTAGAGGTTTAAATTATGATATTTTATGACACGTTCTTCTCAAGATGCTTGGAGGGATAAAGGATCAATTCATTAAAGGACCAACATATGAAACTATGCCAAGTGTTGGAGGAAGCTATAATTTAATTAAGGGAAAACCTACATATGGATTTGTGGAAGGCCTTATTCATGACAAGGAGATTTTAAACTAAAATTAAATGGTAAATATCAATATTTATTTCAAATTCGCAAGAGAATATATGTCTTCCAACTAGAAAAGTATTTTAAAGGGGAAAACTAAGGAGGTTTTTTTTATTTCTCCAAAAGGAGGGTTATTCATGGGATCGAGGAGGGGATGTTTGTTTCTCTTTGGATCAAATTTATGGTAGAATTATTTGATTGGATGTGAAAGAGGCATGTGTTGCAAAAACCTAATGCATTTCAAATATTAAATACGGATGTAATATGGGCCCTTGAATTGGATTTAATCCCAACCATTGATTTTTAATGTAGCATCTATAAAAGGCTTGTGTCTGCTCATTTGTAAGGAGTGGAGGGAGTAGAACAGGAGAGTTATTTTTAGGAGAGGAGAGAAGACTAGAAATTGTTAAGAAAATGTTGAACAAATTAATACAATTAGATCATTGGCTTGGTGAATTTTTGTGTTAAGTTTGAAGGTGTTATGATTTTTTTCTCTTCTCAAAAGTTAGTTTTAGTTCTTTCATAATAATGGTGAAATAATGTTTTTTTGACAAACCTGCTACTCATATCATTTGGGGTTTAATGATTGTAAATCGCAATGCATGGTTAGTCTAAGCCTCTTAATGTAATAGTTCAACTATGATTGTTTATTCATGTCATGTTAGTAATTGGGTGTATGCATGAATGTTCATAGTTTGAAAATCTTTCACTTTCCTTTGAAAATTGCACTATTTTTGTGGCATTGTAAATTTGATCTTGATCAAGCAAGAATAGGTTTCATGGGGATTTGTTAGTCTGCAACATTAGTCATTATTACAATTGATCTTAGGTTTTGGATTAGTATCTCTCTCTCTTGAACCATACATCTTTTAATCTTTCTTTAGGTTAGATTTTTGATAAAAGAATCACTCAAAACTGTCATATCTGACGATAAAGTCATTTTCATATTTCAAGATCTAGAAATATAGCTGGGATCTGCACACTTTTTTAGATTTTACAAAACCCTTAGTCCTACATCTTCTAGCCTTGTTTAACCATAAATGCCCCTTGTGATACCAACAAATGATATCAACTACTAAGCTATTTTTACATCGTTGAGACCTAACTGTAACTGTGGATTTCTTTTAGGTTTTCGATTAGGAATGTTAAGTAGTAAATCAATGAAGACAATAGAAACCCAAAGACCTATCGAGTACAAAGGAAATTAAATAATAAAACAGTTAAACCTGTTTCTCAAAACTTCCATGATTACCTCCATAGTACCTTCTTACTTGTTGGATGATGCTTTTCCCTCATATTCATTGTGCGAGCAATCTGCAAATGTCTAAGTCCTACACCAGGCTTTGAAGGATTTACACAAATGTCTAATGCCTATGCCTAAATAACTATGATTGACAATGCCTAAACATGCTAAGACTTGATCAAATAAGATAATAAGTGTTGCAATTGCTATGGAAATCTAAGTGTACGAGTGAGTAAGTATGCAATGCCTATAATACGTGTATGTGTATTGTGTGTGTGTGTTATCGAAAAGTGAGAGGAAAATGGCATTTTATAGAAAATGCCATTTCGAATGGACGGGTGAGATCGAATTCTAAGAAAGACCTAGAATGAGAGGCCCAGATTAAATCTCATGATCCCTAATTAGGGTTAGGGAAAAATCATTAATCGAGTGGTCAAGATGTCATCTCCGAGAATCGAATCGACGGTGGAGAATAAAAGAGGAAATTAATTTGAAAATAAAGATTTTCGAAAATGAATAAGAGAAAGAGTGGACTGAAGATCAAATTTAGAAAGATCAAGAACCTGCCTGATCAGTTAATTCTTGAAGGAAAGTTACCAATTTGGAATTAAATTAATTCCAAATGTGAACTTTTGAGAAATAGTAAATAATCGATTTTTAGATTATTTACGAAAATGGACTGTCAGTTAAGATTGAGATGACATTTTAAATAATTTCATTTATTTAAAATGAGAAGAATATTGATTTAGGAAATTAAATAAATAATTAAAGATAATTATTTAATTTAGCAGATAAGACTAATAATTAAATTTATTTATTTATTTATTTAATTATGATAGTTAGTGACATATTAAATAAATAAATAAAACTTATTTATTTAATAATCAAGAAGAAATGACAGAAGAAGGGTGATTAAATAAATTAAGCAATTTATTTAATTAAGGGAAGACTTAGACAATTAATGACGTATTTAATAAATAAATAGAATTTATTTATTTAATAATCATGAAGAATAAAATGACATGAATTAATTAAATAATTATGAATTATTTAATCAATAGTTGAATGTGGACCAAGGACATAATTAAATATCACAATTATGCTAGGACGAAAGTGGTAAAAATGAAGCTTGCAGGCCTAGGTCATTTTTAGGTGTCTACACTAACATCTAGAATCTTAGGGTTATTTTCTGAAGATTTTCTATAGAAAGTTACCTTTCAAGAGAGATAGAATGTTATCTGTGTTGTGCGTACAAAAAAAATCATCAACACTATTTAGCTTATTGCTTGGAACTTGTGTCTAAAAATAGGTAGTTTTGAAAAACACAAGTTCCAGATTTTGCTAAGTGAGGATCTTATCTTTATGATAAACCCTTATATTCAAATTAATAGTTTATAACAAAGACAAAAGAAACTTTATAGTATGCAATCTAGTATGTTACAAAATGTAGATGTTGATATAAGTTGATGATGCAATGTGATGCTCTTAGATTAGATGGATCTATTTAAACAATTATTAATAGATTTTGGATGATTAAAAGTGAATTAGTTTTTTTCCTTTTATATAATACTCTAACATACTAATTAATACATTTTATGTTCATGTCGACAATTAAAATCTACGGGGTCATTTCCACACCCATATATTTAACTTGTAAGTACTTGGGAATTGATACTTAATGGAGTTAAAAAAATTCCCTAGGGATGTGTGAGCATATGGTTAGGTCATGTTCAAGGTAATTACCAAATTTGATGTATAAAAATGCCACTTACAACAATAATCATTGTATTAGGAGTAACCTGGTCAAAGTGAATCCAAAATGGAGGGAATAAGTGTAAGTAATGCACTATTTTTCCCTTTCATTTTCTCCTACTTTGACTTGCATGTGGACTATTACGGAGATGCATGAAAAAGTAAAGTAAATAATCAACATGAAAATAAATATTTAAACCTATAAAAAGTATAATGATAATGATAATGATTCCATATCTTTCCCTCACATTGACTGCTCCATCTTAAGCCTATAAACACAAATATTGAAAGAGTGGCATTTGAAAACATTTCAAATTAGCACAATCAATCATTTTGTCAACAATATTTATAACAAAAAGTAAACTTGAATATCCATTAGGCACTGTGGTAACCATAAAAAATAAAGTGGTATTTGTCAAGCATGACAGGAGATATATAAAATGATATAGGCTAGGTATAATGTGAGCCATAAAAAGAAACTAATACCAAATAGTCATGGAGGAATCCATGATATCTATTAGGCATGATAGGAGATATCAAACTTTTGAGCTAATTATTGTAACCATAGTTGTTAAATAAACATTAGTGACATATTATGTTGCCCCTCCAATTGGTTGTATATAAGGGATTAGTGAAAGAAAAAAATGCATTATTTCTAGACTAACAAGGTCCGCAACTAGTTCAAACTTATTTTGACAATTTCATTTATCAAATCAAACATAATCATGATATACCAATGGCAATGATCATTCAACTATTTCTACTTCTCATATTATGCTATTGTATTCATATTTCAGATTCACATACAATAAATTATTGCAGGAAATCCAATTTTATTTATTTGAACTCATATTTTACAAAACAAAACCATTGCAATTAACTTTCTATTTTCTATTTTCTTTTCCAATTTGTCAATGGTATCCCATCCTCCTATGTTGGGCACCTCTTTCCATTCACATATCATGGTTTTCCTTCAACCATCCCCTGCACAAATCTCTACCAATTTTTATTTTATTTATTTAACTCTTCTTCTGAAATTCACTCCCACAACCCCCTCTAAATTTCTCTTATTTTTTATTTTGTATTCTATTTTTATTTCCATATCAATGCTGACTATGCTAGTCTCTTTTGTTGACCATCTCTTGTGTTGGCAAAATGCATTTTTAAATTCAGGTTGACCACGATGACATTTAGCAAATTGGCAAACTACGTGGCAAAAACAAAGATAAAATCAACCGGCATATGCATTGAAATTTGTGAATACGACAGAGATTAATTAAAGGCGGTTTTAGAAGGGAAGAGAATGTTTAGCAGCAACATAAAATAAAGACGTGACAACGCAACACTTGCTGGTACGCAGGGATTAAAGACGGGACTGCATGTTGGAAGGAATTTCGCCATCTGCCCATTTTGTATGGCGGACTTCAAAAATTAATGAAAAAAACTTAAGGTTGTGGGCAGTTTGTAATCCAAAGCAATTTCATTGTTCTAAAATTATTTTGTATTAACTCCTGGTGCATGGAATACTTTGTTAGTTTCAGCAAGGTGTCTGTTTGTTCTTTTTGGGTTTTTAGTATGTTGATATACAGTGCATGAGGATTCTATTGCTACTAGTTTTAATGGCATCTGACCTCTCTTTTGTTGATTGTTTGATGGGTTTAAAGATTTTTCATAACACAAATCTTGGTCATTGCATTCTGCATGAGGAATTGGGCAGAATCTCAAAACCAAAAGGGCATCATAGGTATTCTTTAAAAGTGCAGGTATGTCTGTTTGACATTGCAAAATAAAAAGAAATTTGACTAGTTCTATCCTACGACAGAGCACAAGTGAAACTTGTTTGAAAATGTTTGAAGAGGCATTTTATCTATGGTTTTCGGAAAGAGTCTTAAAATAATCTCTTCAAAGTGAAGTTTTTTTTAAGACAATATGCATGAATAGTCACTATAGCATTTCTCTTGAAGACTGAATAAATTTTTGTGGGTATTAAACCCAGAATACTATATGCACTATTTTTTGTACAAAACAAAAGAAAAGATGACAGGCAGTTTCAGTTGTATAATATTTGGTTGCAAAATGGCATTTTACAAAACTATTCTTGAGGACTCAAACTCGAAATATTCTTGCTCAGTTTGGAAGCTTATAATGATTATCAGATTTTTGAGACAGAAACAAATCCATAACTGAAACTGTTTTGAAGTTAGTTTCTCAAACAACTGTTTAAAAGAAGTTTTGAACAACCCTAACTGGTTCAGTTAGATTCGTGTAACTTATCAAAGTTGAATTTCATCTTTATATATAGATCTATTGTAATCTTCAGAAAAGTGTGTGTGAAAAAGACATATGTATTCATCTGAGGATGAGAAGTTTGAAAGTTTTATCACAAACTTGTGTACATATATAAATGACATATACACATTTGTATATGTATATGAGATGTATTTATAGAATTGAAAAGGATTAAACTCTCTGAGCAGTAGTTGCTACTGATTGTAAAGGATTGGAAATCAATAAAGGATACAGGTTTATGGAGTGGTTTTTCTCCCTATGACGAAACCGTGAGGTTTTGGAGGGTTTCCCACTCGGCACAAATTTGGTGTCTCTTCATTTTGTGAGTTATCATTATTTTATGTTCATGGTGAATGTTTACATTTTTCAGCATAGTTTGAATATATTCAGTTATGGATTGTTAATTGCAAGAATTGTAATCAGTTTTGAAATAAGTTAATAGTGTTCTGATTCACCCCCCCCCTCTCAGAACCTTGGTACTTCCAACAAGTGGTATCAAAGCGTAGGATTCCCTTTAGGAGTTGTTCCCGGGATATTGGAAGTTATGGCACAGTCTGAAGGAGCTTTCCTTAATAGGGCACCTTTATTTGATGGAAATGATTATGTTTTCTGGAAAGTTAAAATGGAAGCATTTATACATTCCCTAGATGTAAGGATGTGGGATGTAGTAACAACAAAATACACTGTTCCAGCGTCAGTCCCTACTGATGCTAATGAGAAACTAAAATTTGAATTGGATAAGAAGGCTAGATATGCTCTTCTCTGTGGTCTTACTAGAGATGTCTTTGCCAAAGTCATTTATTGCAAATCTACAAATGATATATGGGTAAAACTTGAAACTATCTATCAAGGAGATGACAAAGTAAAAGAGTCTAAATCGATTACTCTTAAAACTCAGTTTGGCAATCTAAAAATGAGTGAGGATGAAACCATTGCTGCATATTTTTTAAGAGTTGAGGAAGTTGTGAATGCCAGGAAGGGTCTAGGTGAAGACATAGAAGAACATGATGTTTTTTCAAAGGTCATTAGGTGAGTACTACCTAAATTTGAAACAAAATTTTCTACATTAGAAGAAAAGAAAAGTTTTTTTCAAAAATGACTTTACATCAACTTCAAGGAACTCTAACTGCATATGAAATGAGAATTAGCAATCAAGCTAGTTCTTCATCAAAAGAATCAGCCTTTAAGGCTGAAAAGAATGATGAGAGTGATTCAGATCTAACTGATGCTTTAGAAGCATTACTGGTTAAAAGAATGAGAAAGAAATATAAAGGCAAACCTAAATGCTTCAGCTGCGGTCAATTAGGACACTTTGCTGCTAGATGCCCAAATATTGAATTTGACGATTGTGATGAGAAATCTGAGAAGTTTTCTAGAAAGAAGCCTTGGAATCAGAATAAAAGATTTAAGGATTTCAAAAAGAAAAGTCTTCTTTCAAAAGAAGATTCAAATGAAGAATCCAGTGATGCAGATGAAGAAGGGGAAAAGTTGTTCATGGCTGAAATAATACATACTCCTAAATCTGAATCAAATAAGCCTGAGTCCTCATCTGATTCAGATATAGAAGTAGATCTTGAAGAAGAACTTCTAAAATCCCTGCAAGAAGTTAAAAGGTTAAAAAGGTCAGTTGCAAATCATGAGATTGAAAATCAAAAACTTCAAGATGAGTTAATAAAAGCAAATTTAATTATAGAAAGTCAAAAACTCTTACTTGAAGAAAAGGTTAAAAAACTGAACATCTTGCAATGTTCATCTGAAGAATCTACTAGTTAGAAAACAAAGTTCTTTTTCAATGGATATTGTTTCAACTATAATATTTTTGGGCACAAAGCAATCTTTTGTAAAAACAGCACTAGTCAAGGCAAAAGAAAAGTTATTAGATGTTTCAAATGTTTTTACTATGGTCATTATGCAAATCAGTGTAAATTAAATTTGAGACCTAAACAAATATGGAAAAGAGTAAGGACAAATGAAAAGTCCTTAATCGTTGAAACAGCCTTATTTGCTCAGAAATCTGCAACATGGGTATTGGATAGTGGTTGCTCTCACCATATGACTGGATGCAAGAACAAATTCAAAACCTTAGAAAACTTTGATGGAGGGTTTGTACGTTTTGGTGATAACTCAGGAGCTTATATAACAGGAAAAGGCTCAATAATCTTAAACAATGATACACCAATACATGATGTATACTTTGTTGAAGGGTTGAAACATAACCTTTTAAGTGTCAGTCAGATATGTGATAATGGATACTCTATCTCTTTTAATGCAAAAGAATGTTATATTAAAAATGGGAAAGATAGAGTCATTGCCAGTGGGTTAAGAACAAATGGTAATCTGTATAATCTGATAGATTCAACTATTCAAGAAACTTCTTTGGTCAATACCTACTTTATGAGTCAAGTGGAAGAAAATTGGCTATGGCACAAAAGACTGGGACATTTGAACTTTGATAATCTTGCTAGAATCAGCAAGAACAAAAAGGTCAGGGGACTACCACAAATAACTAAACCTACAACTATTTGTGAAGAGTGTATTAAAGGAAAGCAAACAAGAGTTTCTTTTAAAACAAAAGAATATTTGTCAAATAGACCACTTGAACTAGTACATACTGATTTATGTGGTCCAACCAAAACAGCCTCATTAAATGATGAAAGATATTTCATGATGTTCATCGATGATTATTCAAGAATGGTTTGGGTAACATTTCTGAAACATAAATCAGAAGCCTTTGAACGTTTCAAAATTTTCAGAAAGATGGTAGAAAGAGAAACTAATTTAAAACTGAAATGCTTAAGATCAGATAGGGGAGGAGAGTTCACTTCTCAAGAATTTATTGAGTATTGTGAAAAATGAGGTATAAAAATACAATACTCTACTGCTAGGACACCACAGCAAAATGGTGTTGTAGAGAGAAAAAATAGAACTGTCAAGGAAATGGCCAGGACCATGTTGAATGAAGCAAAGTTGCCTGACAAGTTCTGGAAAGAAGTTGTTCATACAGCTGTCTATATCTTAAATAGAGCACAAATCAGAATTAGAACAGCTTATACTCCATATGAATTATGGTATGGGAAAACATCAAATGTCAAGAACTTTAAAATATTTGGTTGCAAATGTTTTATCAGAAAGAATGATGATTCTCTAGAAAACTTTAACTCAAGGTCTGATGAAGGGATTTTTCTTGGGTACTCTACACATAGCAAAGCATATAAATGCTATAATAAAAGGCTGAACAAAATTGTAGAAGCTATAAATGTCATGTTTGATGAAACATATGTATGCTGTAATGAAAAAGAAGAACATGAAGGTTTATCCTTTCAAAAGTCAGAAAGTTTACATAATGAGAATTGTGAAAATGATAAAGTTGAAACTGATGATGAAGATGAACTTGCAGGAAATTGTTCCAATCCTAAAATAACTAGTGATGGATCAAAGTTAAAAACATCTTCTAGAATAATAGCTAAGAGACATCCTGAGTCTCAAGTTATTGGAGATATTGATAAAGGAATTTTAACTAGAAGGAAAGCCAAAATAGGAGAACAAGTAAATATTGCTAAACAATTTTGTTTGATAGCAGATTTTGAACCAAAGAATGTAACTGAAGCCCTATCAAATCCCAGTTGGCAAAATGCTATGCAGGATGAAATAAATCAGATAGAGAAAAACAAGACTTGGGAACTTGTTCCCAGGCCTAATGATAAAAATGTTATTGGTGGAAAATGGATATTCCGCAATAAACTGAATGAGGAAGGGGAAGTGATCAGGAATAAAGCCAGGTTTGTTTGCAAAGGATATGCACAACAAGAAGGAATTGATTTTGGTGAAACCTTTGCACCAGTTGCAAGGATGGAATCAATCAGAATCTTTCTTGCATATGCCACTCATAAAAATTTCACTGTTTACCAAATGGATGTCAAAACTGCCTTCTTAAATGGGTACCTTGAAGAGGAAGTTTATATGGAACAGCCAGAAGGTTTCAAATCTTCTGACAAGCCTGATTATGTTCTTCATCTCAAAAAGGCCTTGTATGGTTTAAAACAAGCTCCTCGAGCTTGGTATTCCAGATTGGATAAACATCTAATTGCAAATGGATTCATTAAAGGAAATGTGGACAACACATTGTACACAAAAATGGACAATGAAAATTTATTGGCTATTGAAATATATGTAGATGATATTATTTTTGGTTCTACTAATGATCATTTAGCACAAACTTTTTCAGGAATCATGGAATCTAAATTTGAGATGTCTATGCTAGGACCTTTGACATTTTTCTTGGGAATTCAAGTCTCTCAGCTTGAACATGGTTTGTTTATCTCTCAGCTGAAATATGCTAAGGAAATACTTAAAAGGTTTCAAATGGATACTTGTAATCTAGTTGGCACACCAATGGAAACTGGATGTAAGTTGATGAAAATTGATGAATCTCCTCTTGTTGATCAAAGGGAGTATCGGTCTATGATAGGGAGTTATATCTTACTGCTTCTAGACCAGATATAATGCACTCTATATGTCAAGTTGCTAGATATCAAGCAGCTCCTCATCAATCTCATCTCAATGTTGTTCACCGTATCTTTAAATACTTACAAGGTACTTTGGATTATGGTTTGTGGTATCCCAAAAATGATGATTTTACTCTGATTGGTTATACAGATGTTGATTGGGGTGGATGTAAAGATGATCAACGAAGTACTAGTGGTGTTGCATTCTTCTTAGGTGATCAGTTAGTTGCTTGGCACAGTAAAAAACAAGAATGTGTCACTATTTCTACTGCTGAATCTGAAATTATTGCTGCAACAGCATGTTGTACTCAATTACTTTGGATGTCTTATCAGCTTTTAGATTTGGGTATTCATGTTCAAAAACCTATGACGATCCTTTGTGACAATACTAGTGCTATCCAGATTTCTAAAAACCCTGTTATGCATTCCAGAACTAAGCATGTTGCCATCAAATTCCAGTTTATTCAAGAACACGTGTCATCAAATGAGGTCACTCTCATTCATGTACCTTCTAAAATACAACTTGCTGATACTTTTACCAAAGCTCTACCTAGGGAATTGTTTGAACAGTTAAGAAATTGATTGGGAGTCTTCTCTCAATCCATGCTGGAATAAGATTTTTTACTCTTCAATATTCTGTGTTAGGTTTCTGCTCCTTTCACAGAAAGCATTCATGCAAAGCAGATGGTTATATTTTTGATGCACAAATTTTGGGGGAGTAATCAGCATTTAACAGGGATTTCACAGGTTAATCCACAGGTTTGGTTCACTGGTTAATCATAGCATTTCACAGATTTGGATCATAGGTTTCAATCATAGGTTAATCATGCATTTCACAGATTGGAGAATTGATTTCACAGGTTGTTTTATCAGCTTTTGGTTGATTTTGGTTAGTTGGTCTGATGATTAGCATTTCATGGTAAATCAACATTGTATTTCTGTTCATTATCTTGCATATATGAGATGGTGAAAATTTTTGCATCAAAAATGGGGGAGATTGTTGACCATCTCTTGTGTTGGCAAAATGCATTTTTAAATTCAGGTTGACCACGATGACATTTAGCAAATGGGAAAACTACGTGGCAAAAACAAAGATAAAATCAACCGGCATATGCATTGAAATTTGTGAATACGGCAGAGATTAATTAAAGGCAGTTTTAGAAGGGAAGAGAATGTTTGGCGGCAACATAAAATAAAGACGTGACATCACAACACTTGCTGGTATGCAGGGATTAAAGACGGGACTGCATGTTGGAAGGAATTTTGCCATCTGTCCATTTTGTATGGCGGACTTCAAAAATGAATGAAAAAGACTTAAGGTTGTGGGCAGTTTGTAATCCAAAGCAATTTCATTGTTCTAAAATTATTTTGTATTAACTCCTTGTGCATGGAATACTTCGTCAGTTTCAGCAAGGTGTCTGTTTGTTCTTTTTGGGTTTTTAGTATGTTGATATACAGTGCATGAGGATTCTATTGCTACTAGTTTTAATGGCATCTGACCTCTCTTTTGTTGATTGTTTGATGGGTTTAAAGATTGTTCATAACACAAATCTTGGTCATTGCATTCTGCATGAGGAATTGGGCAGAATCTCAAAACCAAAAGGGCATCACAGGTATTCTTTAAAAGTGCAGGTATGTCTGTTTGACATTGCAAAATAAAAAGAAATTTGACTAGTTCTATCCTACGACAGAGCACAAGTGAAACTTGTTTGAAAATGTTTGAAGAGGCATTTTATCTATGGTTTTCGAAAAGAGTCTTAAAATAATCTCTTCAAAGTGAAGTGTTTTTTAAGACAATATGCATGAACAATCACTATAGCATTTATCTTGAAGACTAAATAAATTTTTGTGGGTATTAAACCCAGAATACTATATGCACTATTTTTTGTACAAAACAAAAGAAAAGATGACAGGCAGTTTCAGTTGTATAATATTTGGTTGCAAAATGGAATTTTGCAAAACTATTATTGAGGACTCAAACTCAAAATATTCTTGCTCAGTTTGGAAGCTTATAATGATTATCAGATTTTTGAGACAGAAACAAATCCGTAACTGAAACTGTTTTGAAGTTAGTTTCTCAAACAACTGTTTAAAAGAAGTTTTGAACAACCCTAACTGGTTCAGTTAGATTCGTGTAACTTATCAAAGTTGAATTTCATCTCTATATATAGATCTATTGTAATCTTCAGAAAAGTGTGTGTGAAAAAGACATATGTATTCATCTGAGGATGAGAAGTTTGAAAGTTTTATCACAAACTTGTGTACATATATAAATGACATATACACATTTGTATATGTATATGAGATGTATTTATAGAATTGAAAAGGATTAAACTCTCTGAGCAGTAGTTGCTGTTGATTGTAAAGGATTGGAAATCAATAAAGGATACAGGTTTATGGAGTGGTTTTTCTCCCTATGATGAAACCGTGAGGTTTTGGAGGGTTTCCCACTCGGCACAAATTTGGTGTCTCTTCATTTTGTGATTTATCATTATTTTATGTTCATGGTGAATGTTTACATTTTTTCAGCATAGTTTGAATATATTCAGTTATGGATTGTTAATTGCAAGAATTGTAATCAGTTTTGAAATAAGTTAATAGTGTTCTGATTCACCCCCCCTCTCAGAACCTTGGTACTTCCAACATCTTCTTCTATGCATTTTTTATTTTCTTGTGATCTTTATCTTCTGCACAACATGGCACCTGATCTCCACTTCAATATGCTACTTTTTATGAATAAAAATTAGGGTGAACTTCACTCTCTATATGGCTACGTAGCATTTACCAAATCTACATTTTCCTCTCTTTTTAGTCTGCATGCACATTTATCCTCTACTTTTTTACATACCTTTGATTTGTTTTCTCTTAATCTACCTTCACATACCTCTTCTCAAGTATGGTGCCACCTCTTCTCTCCAGCTGCATTTTTTTTTATCTTCTTCAATCTTGCATTCTATTCCTCATTTGGAGTTTTAGGTGATTCATTTCCATCTACCTGTCACCATACTCCAGCTCCTTTTCTTTCTTTCTTTATTTTTTCCATTTGTATCTTCCCCTTACCATTTTTTGCGTGGGGTTTTTGGTCTTTTGAATTTTGCATTTTTAAAGACAAAAAGATTTGGAACATAGCTTTACAAGCACCCCATATCAACGCCTTTTTTAAATCTTCCTCTCTCTGAAAAATTAGATTATTTTATTTTGTCAATTTTAACCAGTGACAATAAGATAAGAAAGCCTAGCAAATGAAATTTTATGCTAGAGATGATGTAACCTTATGAACCAAAATACACACCAAAAAATAAAAATGAAACTCAATATTTTTGGACAATGCAGGATTGTTTGTAGACCCAGATGTTCCTGCATCAGGGATGGAGGGAATTGAAGGAGACGATAAAATATGTGATCATGAATAACATCATTTGATAATCATAGTGTTCTAGTGTTGCTCTGCCTTTATTTTAGGTTGAAGATCTCCCTATGCATTTCAGATATGTTGATTAGAGGTGTTCAAAGATGTATTCAAAATTTGTGTGTTGGATTGTTGAGCAGAGGAAGTTGTGTTCACTAGTTTGTGAACTGTGTATGACATAGGTGTTTGGGAGAAATGTTTTTTCTCTGTGTTTCTCTACAGTTTGGTTTCAAATCTTGTGTATCTAAAGGATTGTTGATAGTGTTGGTATATTTCTTCAGTTAAAGTTGTTTAAGGTTTGGTGCTTTAGAAGTCAATTTTTTGAGTTTTAGTGTGTAGCAGAGTTGTTTGAGTGTACTGGGTGTGTACATTCTTCAAGTGAAAGTTGTTGCTAAGGATTTTGTTGGATTTCAGGATGTTTTTGGAATATTCTAGATTGTATTTAGGTGACATTTTTTTTCTATGAGTCGTTGGATCAAAGGAATTGTGTACTTAAAAGTTTAATGATGTTTACACTAGTAACGACCAAACTTGGGTGTTTACACTACTTGAGAAATTTTTGAAAGTGTGGTGTGGCGTGTATGAATGGATTTTGGTCCTAGCTAAGGTGTGTTGCGGTCCACAGTCATTCCTTTTCACCGCGAGAATGTTTTGGTGCCGACTTAATTTAAATTTACATGGTGCATAACCGACATTGGAGAATGTTTTCAAGGTTGAAGATGATATAAATATGAGTTGATTTGTTGAGGGATGTGAAGATAGATAAGAATGATGTTAATGATGTGAATTGTAAAGTGTTAGAGTGCAAATTTGAGAACTGCAGTACGAGCTTTCATGTGTTAGATTGTTGCATGTAGCGAGAAGAAGGTGTCTATAATTCTTTAGTCAAGTTGTGAAGGTGTTGGTGATAGTGTGGTGGATTTCTCTATTGCTTTGAGATTAATTTCTTTGTGTAACACTCTTCTTTATCTTCTTTTCTATTCTAGCAATGAGCCTTTATTAGTGAGCCCTTCTTTCTTTGGGCAGTGAGCCCTCTGATAGTGAGCCCTATTGTATTTGGTGTTGTTATTTTAATTTATATTATGAGCTAATCCTCATCATGGTTTTTCCCATCTTGGGTTTTTCATGTAAATTTTGTATTCTCTTGTGCATGGTGTTGATTTGATTTAGTTTATGTTATTTTATTTTCATGCTAAATCATTGTAACAGATTAAAGGGTTAATTGAATGAATATGGATCTAAATATTTGTGAGGGTTTTAAAGTTTTAAGGTACAATTGATTCACCCCCACACTCAGTTATCTTGTGCATTCAACAATTAGTATCAGTGTAAGGTTCCTTGGAATAAATCTTAACTTCTTGAGGTAGATTTGGGATGGCGCACAAGAAAAATATTCTTATGTTTGATAGAACAAACTATGTATTCTGGAAGAAAAAGATGGAAGGCTTTCTAGTTTATCTAGGATTTGATGTCTGGAAACCAGTTAAAGATGGATATACTATGATTGGAAATGGTCCAAGCACTAGTGATGAGGTCAAGGCCTATGAAAGAAATGGTAAAGCAAGGTATGCTCTCTTAAGTGGTCTTACTAATTCTGAATTAGTGGAAGTTATGAGTCTAAAAATTGCTAAAGATATTTGGGTAAAGTTAGTGTAGAGGAGGGGGACCAATCACTCAGGACCCCAGGTCACAGGAGGGTCTAGAACAATCAACTGCCCTGATCTACCTCCACTAAGGAATGTTTAAGATAAGTTTAATGTTTCAAGAGGGTGAAAAGGAAGGGAAATTGACCTACCACTATCCTTCTATCAATCTAAGAGGTTTAGGGAATCAGGTGAATGAATTATTGAATCAAGATTGTGACCTAGGCAGCTCTCTACAGAGGACTCTAGAACAAAATTTGCACCCCTTATGAAAATTCCCCTTTTATACTTCCTCACCTTAGAAAACCAAATCCAAAGGTGAAATTCCACATTAGCTCACTACCTTCATTCCACTTAGCATCCATTTTTTGCATCGATAGAAGAATAACTGTCAGGAACGCCTATGCAGCGTGCTTATGTCCCTAATGGATTCATGTGTCTGAAGTTGGCGGAGGCGTTACACTTCCTATTTGGAATGGTTTGTAACATCCCTCTTCGACCAACTGACCCAAAAATTCCTTATTCTTGCTCATTCTTCCTTCAAATTGATTCATTCTTCATTCATCTCATCTCTTTCATAATCCTCTTGTAATCTCTAAGCACTTCTTGCATTCTAAGCCTTCATTTCACTCTCAAGCAACACTTTGGCACTCCATAGCAGTAGTAACAACACTCCATCAACTCCGTAGAGCAAGTGTGGAACAAACCATTGCAGCAAGTGCTTGAGTCCTCTTTTCTCCTCTATTAGTTAGTGAGCTCTTGGTGGAGCTGGTAAGAATTTTCACTCCTCTCCTCTACGATTTGGTTGAGTAGCACTTTATTGTTTTGTAGTGTTTATTGTGCTCTCTACTTTCTTTTCTCCTTTATCATAATTTTCTTTATCGTTGCTATCTTGGCTTTCCATGGAGATGGAAACACCAAAATAGGGGTCTGACTGAGGCAAACCTCTATACAGCCCCAACAAATTTCTCTTATTTCTTGTGTGTAGGTGGATGTGCATTTGGAGCTAGCTAGCGAAAAGACTCTTTTGTGAGATCATCTTTGTCACCTTAGCTTTAATATATCTACTTTATCACATTCGTTTGTATTTCTCTTATTTCATAGTTCTATTTTGTCCTCTTAAAAATCACTAGCTAGGTCATCAGCTCGTGTTCAGATGGTTCTTACTATATTTTCGGTCCTCTGGTCATATGGATGCTAGCGCACTTGATAGTCACTAGTGTGCCGCATTGTCGTCCCAGAACCATGATTTCATCCTCGGGAAGAGAGCTACCTGAGGTATAGTGTTGAACCCAAAAACCAACTTGCCTAGCCCCATTCTGGATTTCAAGTCTGTAGAGTGATTGAAGGACCTTATAGTCATCATCATTCTCATCCCTCGTTTCAAAAATCCCTTTAGAGTGAGGTAAGTTAGGGCAGCCTTCCACTCTTGGCTCTCTATGACCTAGGGCCTTGAATGTGGTTGGTCCCCCTCTCTTACAGTAACTAATACACTAATTTTTCCTTTCATTTTCTCCTACTTTGACTTGCATATGGACTATTATGAGATGCATGCCAAAGTAAAGTAAATAATCAGCATGAAAATAAATATTTAAACCCATAAAAAGTATAATGATAATGATAATGATTCCATATCTTTCCCTCATAATGAGTGCTCCATATTAAGCCTATAAACACGTAAATATTGAAAGAGTGGCATTTGAGAACATTTCAAATTAGCACAATCAATCATTTTCTCAACAATATTTATAACAAAAAGTAAACTTGAATAGCCATTAGGCATGGTGGTAACCATAAAAATAAAGTGATATTTTTCGAGCATGATGGGAGATAAATAAAATGATATAGGGTAGGTATAATGTGAGCCATAAAAAGAAACTAATACCAAATAGTCATGGTGGATGCCATGACATCTATTAGGCATGATAGGAGCTATCAAACTTATGAGATAATCATTGTAACCATAGTCATCAAATAAACATTAGTGATATATTATGTTGCCCTTCCAATTGGTTGCATATAAGGGATCAATGAAAGACAAAATTGCATTCTTTCTAGACTAACAAGGTCCACAACTAATTCAAACTTATTTTGACAATTTCATTTATCAAATCAAACATAATCACGATATATCAATGGCAATGATCATTCAACTATTTCTACTTCCCATATTATGCTATTGTATTCATATTTCAGATTCACATACAATGAATTATTGGAGGAAATCCAATTTTATTTATTTGAATTCATATTTTACAAAACAAAAAAATTGCAATTCACATTCAATTTTCTATTTGATTTTCCAATTCGTTAATGGTATCCCATCCTCCTATGTTGGGAACCTCTTTCCATTCACATATCATGGTTTTCCTTCAACCATCCCCTGCACAAATCTCTATCAATTTTATTTTATTTATTTAACTCTTCTACAATTTACTCCCATGACCCCCTCTTTTTAGGCTACATGCACGTTTATCCTCTACTTAACATGTTATGACCTATAGCTTATTTTCCCTGCATAACTTTGGTTTTTTTTCTCTTAATCTACCTTCACATACCTCTTCACAGGTATGGCGCCATCTCTTCTCTGTAGCTGCAATTGTTTTTATCTTCTTCAATCTTGCATTCTATTCCTTATTTGGAGTTGCAGGTGATTCATTTCCATCTACCTGTCACCATACTCCAACTCCTTTTCTTTCTTTCTTTATTTTTTCCATTTGTATCTTCCCCTTACCATTTTTTGTGTGAGGTTTTTGGTCTTTTAAATTTTGTATTTTTAAAGACAAAAAGATTTGGAATTTAGCTTTATGAGCACCCCATCTCAATGCCTTTTTGTAAATATTCCTCTCTATGAAAAATCTCTCCACATTTTCTATGCTGGGGAAAAATTAGATTATTTTATTTTGTCAAATTTTAACCAGTGACAGCAAAATAAAGAATGATTGGAAAATGAAATTTTATGCCAGAGACAATGTAACCTCGGGAACCAAAATGCACACCAAAAAATGAAAATGAAACTCAAAATATTTTTGGACGATGCAAGATTTTTTGTAGACCCGAATGCTCTTCCATCAAGGATGGAAGGAATTGAAGGAGAAAAGAAAATATGTGATCATGAATAACATCATCTAACAATCATAGTGTTCTAGTGTTGCTCCGCATTTCTTCTAGGTTGAAAATATACCTATGCATTTCATATATGTTGATCAGAGGTGTTTAGAGATGTTGTATTTAGAATTTGGTGTGTTGGATTGTTGAGCAGAGGAAGTTGTGTTCATCAGTGTGTGAACAGTGTATGACATAGGTGTTTGGGAGAAAATTTTTAGCTTCATGTTTCTCCATTGTTTGGTTTCATATCTTGCAATTCTGAAGGCCTATTGATAGTGTTGATACCTTTATTCAGTTAAATTTGTTCAAGGTTTGGTGCTTCAAAAGTTATTTTTTGAGTTACAGTGTGTGACAAAGTTGTTTCAGTGTATTGGGTGTGTACATTATTTAGGTGAAAGTTGTTGCGAAGGATTTTTTTGGATTTCAAGATGTTTGTGGAATATTCTAGATTATATTCAGGTGACATTTGTTGTTTTTGAGTTTTTGGATCAAAGGAAGTGTGTACTTAAAATTTTAATTGTGTTTACACGAGTAAAGACTGACCTTGGGTGTTTACACTACTTGTGAAATTTGTGAAAGTGTGGTGTGGCATGTATGAATGGATTTGGGTCCTAACTAAGGTGTGTTGTGGTCCACCTTCATTCCTTTCCATCGTGGGAATGTTTTGGTGCTGACTTAATTTGAATTTGCATGGTTGAGGTGCATAATAGACCTTGGAGAATTTTTTCAAGGTTGAAGATGATATAAATATGAGTTGAGTTGTTGAGGGATGTGAATATAGATAAGAATGATGTGAATGATGTGAATTGGAAAGTGTTAGAGTGTGAATTTGAGAAGTGCAATGCGAGCTTTCATGTGTTAGATTTTTGGATGCAATGAGCAGAAGGTGTTTACAATTCTTTAGTCAATCTATGAAAGTGTTGGTGATAGTGTGGTGGATTTCTCTATTGCATTGAGATTGATTTCTCTGTGTAACACTCTTCTTTATCTTCTTTTCTATTATGGAAGTGACCCTTTGGCAGTGATCCCTCCTTTCTTTTGGTAGTGAGCCCTCTGATAGTGAGCCTTATTGTATTCGATGTTATTACTTTATATTGTGAGCTAATACTCATCGTAGTTTTTCTCATCTTGGGTTTTCCATGTAAATCTGGTGTTCTCTTGTGCATGGTTTTGATTTGATTTAGTTTTTGTTATTTTATTTTCATGTTAAATCACCATAACAGATTAAAGGGTTAATTGAATGAATATGGATCTAAATGTTTGTGAGATTTTGAAATTTTAAGGTACAACTGATTCGCCCCCCTCTCAGTTGTCTTGTGAATTCAACAATTGGTATCAGAGCAAGGTTCCTTAGAAGAAAGCTTAACTACTTGAGGTAGATTTGGGATGACACACAAGAAAGAGATTCTTATGTTTGATGGAATAGACTATGCATTTTGGAAGATAAAGATAGAAGGCTCTCTGGTTCGTCTGGGATTTGATTTCTAGAAGTCAGTTAAAGATGGATATACTATGCCTACAAATGGTCCAAGAACTAGTGATGAGGTCAAGGCCTATGAAAGAAATGGTAAAGAAAGGTATGCTCTCTTAATTGGTCTTACTAATTTTGAATTAGTGAAAGTGACGAGTCTGAAAACTACTAAAGATATTTGGGTAAAGTTAGAAAGCATTTATGAAGGAGATGATAAGGTCAAAGAAGCTAAGATATAGAATTTGAAGATCATGTTTGAAAAACTATGGATGTCTAAAGATGAAAATGTTACAAGCTATATGCAAAGGGTAGATGAAGTTGTCAGCTCCATCAGAGGTCTTGGTGTTGAACTCAAAGAACCATAAGTAATAAATAAAATTCTTAGAACTCTTCCTAAATCTTATAGTCATAAAGTTTTTGCTATTGAGGAATTTAAAAATCTAAATTAACATACCAAAGAATAGTTGTATGGTTCTTTAACTACTTTTGAGATGAGAGGATTTGGTACAAATAGAGGTGTAAAAGTTGAGACTGCTTTCAAGGCTAGAAAATTAGAGGAGATCAAGAAATCAGATCAGGAGGATCTTGATGATGTAGAAGCTAATTTTGTAAGTAGAATGAAGAAGGGTACTAGTAAGTACAATGGTAAGTTTCCTTTCAAATGTTTCAGTTGTGGAAAGATAGGCCATTATGCATCAAGATGTCTAAAAAAGGCCTTGAATAACAAAAATAAGGATAACAAAGGAAAGATGATTAAGAAAAATTATTGTGTTAGAGAAGATGAAAGTATTTCTGATAATGAATTTAATTATGGAGAGGATCGTGGTGGTGAATTCTTGTTCACGAACTTAAAAGATGAATCTGTTTCTACTAACTTTGAGAGATGTGTGAAGGAAAGACCTCCAGAGACAAAGGATAATACTGAAGGTACTTTGGCATCTACTTTGCATGCTAGAGAAGAGAAGAAATATTGGATCATTAATAGTGGATGCTCTAACCATATGACCAGGGACAAGTATAAGTTTTTTAAACTTGAAAAATATGAAGTAGGATGTCTTAGATTTGGTGATGATACATCTACTAAAATATGTGGAAAAGGTTCTATCAATTTTGATGGCAAGCATAATACTGATGATGTCTACTATGTTAAGGGTTTAAGACATAACCTCTTGAGTGTTAGATAAATGTGTAGCAAATGATACAATCTTATATTTCAAGATGATGGATGTGAGATCACAAAAGGATCTTAAACTATGGTTGTTGCTGGAAGGACAGATGGAAATTTTTATCAACTTAAGGGTGTTGATGGTCACTACTTTATGACTCAAATTAATGAAATTTGGTTATTGCACAGGAATATGTGTCAAATTAATTTTGATAACCTAGTAGTAATTAATTCAATTTGAGTTGTGAGAGATATGTCAAAGATTACAAAGCCTATCAATGATGTCTGCAAGGATTGTCAAATTGGAAAGCAAGCAAGAAGAAGCTTCAAAGTAAAAGAACAATCTACTACTGGACTTTGGAATTGGTACATATAGATCTTTGTGGTCCTAGTTAAGGTGTGTTTTGGTCCACCTTTATTCCTTTCCACCACATGAATATTTTGGTGCCGACCTAATTTGAAAAATTACACGATTAAGGTGCATAGTTGACCTTGGAGAATGTTTTCAAGGTTGAAGATGATATAAATATGAGTTGAGTTGTTGAAGGATGTGAAGATAGATAAGAATGATGTCAATGATGTAAACTGTAGAGCGTTAGAGTATGAATTTGAGAATTGCAGTGTGAGCTTTCATGTGTTAGACTGTTGGATGTAGTGAGCAGGTGTCTACAATTCTTTAGTCAAGCTACGAAGGTGTTGGTGATAGTGTGGTAGATTTCTCTGTTGCATTGAGATTGATTTCTCTATGTAACACTCTTCTTTATCTTCTTTTCTATTCTGGAAGTGAGCCTTTGGTAGTGATCCCTTCTTTCTTTGGGTAGTGAGCTCTCCAAAAGTGAGCCCTATTGTATTTGGTGTTGTTATTACTTTATATTGTGAGCTAATCCTCATTTTGGTTTTTCCCATATTGAGTTGTCCACGTAAATATGGTGTTCTCTTATGCATGGTGTTGATTTGATTAATTTTATGTTATTTTATTTTCAAGCTAAATCATCATAATAGATTAAAGGGTTAATTGAATGAATATGGATCTAAATGTTTGTGAGGGTTTTAAAGTTTTAAGGTACAAGTGATTCACCCTCCTCTTAGTTGACTTGTGCATTCAATAAAAGATTCATCTTTTGGTTCCATTTTTGAAATTTAAGACCTCTTTACAAGTTGATATAATCAACTCCTTGGATGTAGAAATAAGAGAAACATTTAAATTTAGTGTTACTTTACAGGAACAAGGATAGGTTGATGCATAAATAAGTTGTTCATCAGTACATAGGTTCTTCTATGATGGAGGAAAAGAGGAGAATCAGAGTGAATATAATTTAATCACATTTATTTGAAAATAATGCATACTTTGCCTCTCTTTGTAACACCTCGCCACGAACCCTAGAGGACAACACACTAACAACAAAAAATGGAACAATTTCTTTTGTGTATTGTTACACGATTGTAAATGAACATCAACTTATATATGTAGACACCTAAAAATGGTCTGGAGAATCTAATTAATTGAATACGACTTATTTGATTAATTAATCTTAAATTCTTCTACTTAGTAAATAAATAGAAATATTTATTTATATTAAGTTCATTTATAATTCTTCTATTTTTCTCTCCTAATTAAATAAACAAAATTAAAAACTTTGTTTTATTTAATTATTATCATTTTTATCACATTATTTCTCTCTTAATTAAATAAACAAAATTAAAAACTTTGTTTTATTTAATTGTTATCATTATTTCTTCTATCTTAAAATTAATACACAATTTAAATAAATTGTGTTATTTAAAATCACATTTCTTCTTAATTAAATAAAGATTGCTAAAAATCTTTTATTTAATTATCATTCTCCTTTTAATTTAATAAAACAAACCCTATAGTTTGATTTATTAAATTATTTATTCCTCCTTTTGCTAAATTTAAATAAATTAAAATTATTTAAATTTATGCATAAAATTTGCACTATTCACTCACCAATAAATATTTATTTCTCACCAATCAAATTAATGGCACTGCCATTCACGGGAAAGCTTCAGGAAAAATTTGCAGGAAGTTCTCTTCAACAACCTTCCACCCACCTTCCCTCTTATCTTGCCTGGTGTTTTCATGGGGAGAAACCATTCTCCATGATCAGCTCCTTCTTCTCATCCCATGCCTTTAGATTCTCCAGAGGAAATCATAGCCCCTCATCCCGGTTTCCTGTGCAATTGTGCTGCCGTGAAAGCTATAAATACAACTCTTGGGCTACAAGAAAAGGATCCCACCGAATGCAATCTTACTCTGCAGGTTTCCAAAGTGCTCAAGCATCCAAACTATCCAGCATTGAAGCAACCATCCAGCATCCATCAAGCATTAGCATTTACAGTCATGGCTGCCATTAGAATAGAGCTTGCACATTTAGATCATAATAGAATAACATAATCTCATTTCTCATTCTCTAAGTGTCACTTTAATAATTTAATTAGCTTACAAATCTGAGAGCCAAGTAAATTAGAGAAGTCTTTAGAGTTAGAGAGCAATAGGATAAATTTCTATAGATTTTGTAGTTTAAATTAGTTTAAATTTCTTAATCTTAGATGCAATTATCTTATTTAGAAGCGTAGATGCATAGTTTAATTCGTTTTTCCCCTTCTACAGCTTACAATTTGGCGCCCACCGTGGGGCTTTACCCCATATTTTGCTAACTTTTTGAAAATCGTGTCGTACAGGAATCAGCGTGAAAGTTTTCACGGGATCGTGAGTTTTTGCAGCGCGTCGGGGGTCTGTTTCAATGCGTCGGGTTCCTTTTACAGCGCGCTCAATTACTGTTCCAGCGCGCTCGGTTACTGTTCCAGCGCGCCGGGTTCCTGTTCCAGCGCGCCTGGTTTCTGTTCCAGCACGCCATATTTTTATCTTTAAAAGCATTTTTTTTCATCTGGATCCAACGCATCCTCGGCCAGATTTCTTTTCTGTCTTTTTGTTTGGTTAAAATTTACCAATCCTAGGATAGAAACAGTTAAAATTTACCAATCCTAGGATAGAAATGGTTAAAACTTACCAATCATAGGATAGAAATGGATTAAAATTCACCAATCCTAGGATAGAAATGTCACACTTCTTTTTGGAGGTTTAAAAAATTGAACATCATGCTTGTCATAGAACAATATCTCCATTAGAATAAATCACTTATCTTTTGGGTTTTAAAAAGAACATCATTTTTTGTTGTGTTTGGGTGATAGGTTTATGCTCTCCCCTTAACTGGGTGCATCAGAAAACCAGACTCACCATTTACTTTATGCAATTTCAAGTTTTCTTAAAACCTTTAGACAGGCCTGCCGTAGTGGGAAAAAGTACTCACCCTACGAGAATGACCTGAGTGGGGACAGCCAAAAGCCATGGTATTCCAACCCACTTAAAAATTTATATGAATTTGGGGAAACCCTCTTTCAACGGAAGTGCGCAGGATAACCATCCCCAAAATCTTTGTTTTAAAGATTGGGAGGTCTCTCGAGGGAGTTTATCCATTTGCTGCTCCGAACGGAAACCCTATCTAAGAACCTAGAACTAGAAGCACGCTTGTCAGTTTCTAAACATTGTAATACTCGGCGGTGCAGGGGCAGGGAAGAATCTACCCTCAAGCACTCACCATATAATTGCCAAGGACTGTTTGCTCAGGGGATCCGGTATCCACTTCCGTCACTCTGAGTACGCACCTAGAAAAGACAAAAACACGGGCACCCTCTAGGGGGTGACATGGCTGTGTGAGTTGAAACAATTCCAAGTTGTGGGCCATTCGAGTATATAACAATGACCTTTTGTCTCTAGGAGTGAGTCTATTTGATGTGTTTTATCTTGTTATCAAACCAGTGAAAATCAAGAAGAATCATTGATTCTTAAGAACATACACTACTTGTTTAGATTCTAGGATTTTAAATACAACCATTCTATTCTTGATTGCTGTGTTTTCTATCATTAAACTCATATAAGATCATCACAAAATCCTTAAAATCAAAACTTTTATCATGATTCGAGATTGGGTATCCACCAAGTTTGCCAAGAAATCTCTTGCCAAACGAATCCGAAAACCAAAGAGAACACTTGCATACAAACAACTCCTAAGAAAACAAAGATTTTTGTATCAAAGCAGGAAAGTTCTACTTCAACATAGAACTTTTATTCATAGGTATCACGATTTCTCTAGAGGTTATACAGACGACTACGTTGTAGCTCCCTTAGATTCACAAGCATATTTCCAAAGAAGAGCTCTTAGGCAACACCACAATCATAGTCAGAGAATTCGTCCAGAATACATTCCACAACCAGCCATCCAATATGATACCAGACCCAGTGAGTTTCATAGAATAAGATAGTTTTTCTATGTCTTAAACCCCTTAAGGTCATAGTTTTAGCGTGCCCGGTATCTGTTTTAGCACGCCCGCTATCTGTTTTAGCGCGCTCAGTATCTATTTTAGCGCTCCTAGTTTCTGTTTTAGCGTGCTTGGTCTCTGTTTTAGTGCGCCCAGTCTCTATTCCAGCGCTCTTGGTCTCTGTTTTAGCGCGCCAAGTCTCTGTTTTAGCGCGTCTGGTCTTTGTCTCAGCGCTTTGTATCTCTGTTTTAGCGCACCCGGTATCTATTTTAGCGCGCCCAGTCTCTGTTTCAGCACACCCGGTATCTGTTTCAGCGCGCCCAGTCTCTGTTTCAGCGCGCTCGGTGTCTATTTTAGCGCACCATAAAACCCAAAAAATAGAGAGTTAATAGGACATTTTGTGAGCTTGCCCATATCGAATACAAGGTTTCCATCAGTTCAAAACATTTTTTTTGCACAGTCCAGAACACTTAAGTCATACAAAAGGAAAGCTTTACCCCTACACCTAGATCTTGCAGCATCTTGCATAGTGTCATTATCACCAAAATCTAAGATTTTCTGTCAAAAGTTTCCCTATCAAGGATTCTATCATCCTTTCATCACGAAACTAGACAAGACAAAATTAGATTTTTCAACAACCTTGACATTTATCCAATCAAATCCAAGATCAAAGTCTAAAGTAAACCTTTAAACATTTGTATGCCTATCTTCACACGGTCAGCATATCAAAAGAAACAACAAGAAGAAAACGAAAGAATAGCAGCCATGGCTGAAGAAAACCCTTGGGGACGATATAGCAACTCTGATCCTCTTATTAACTCACATGAGAAAGAAATAACTGCAGAGGAAATCGAGAAAGTTCAACAAGACCCTCATTTCCATAAATTTATGGAAAAGATGCTAGAGCAAGACATGGAAAAGTATCTTCTACTACTAGCTGACAAAGGTGCTAAACTTCCTAAAGACTTTGATGTCAATCAACTCAAGGAAACAGCCACACCTAACTCAACTAGTATAGAAAATCCAAATCAAATAGATGCTTTGACAAGACAAATCCAACAATTGCAACTACAATTCCAAAATATCCAACAAGGGCCAACAAAGAGGTATCTATTACAAGACATTTGCCCTTATCCATTTGACTCAAGCATTAACATGATACCATTTCCAAGGTATTGTGAGTACCCAACATACAACAAGTATAATGGAAGAACCGATCCATTTGATCACGTACGAGAATTTCGAGCCATGAGCATAGAGTTCGCACACGAGGACTCTTACCTACTACGATTATTTCCAAGAAGCCTAGGAAACACTTGCATGGAGTGGTTTTCTAAATTAGAACCTGGGATTCAATCCTTTGAGGAATTAATCAATAGGTTCATAACACACTTCTCATTCAACATCCAACATGGGGTAACCTTAAAAGAACTTTACAACACCAAACAAGCAAAGGGTGAAAAATTTCTTTCCTTTCTCCAACGATGGAGAAGGCTATTTGCTAAATACCCTAGATCTATTCTTGAAGAGGAGAAGATAGAGATGTTCATTGATAACTTAGTAGATGACATGAATTACAGATTGGACTTACAATGTCCATCCACATTTGAACAAGTTATCGAAAAGGGACTCAAAATCGAAGAGGCTCTAATCAAAAGAGGAACAATCAAACACTTCATTGAAGGTTCAAGCAATAACCATTCCTCTAACAGCAACAACGAAAAGCCAAGATTTTGGCAAAAGAACAAGAATACTGATACCATGATCGATACACATGCACCTAAACCAGTATTCACCTTGACACCAACTACTACAAACAAACAAAACAATGGTTTTAATGTCAAACAAAGTAGTGATCAAGGAAATAATCAAAACAGTGGAGAAACAAAAGCCCAATCATTCCAACGACCCTCCAATAAAAGAAAATTCACACCGTTAGGACAATCATTGGAATCAGTCCTCAAGGAACTTTTAAACGAAAAACTCATTCAAGTGCAAGAGGCTAGAAATTGGGACCCTCAAGTCAAACCATCATGGTGGAATGACTTACATTACTGTCACTATCATCAAAATAAAGGTCACATGACTGAAAATTGTTGGCAATTAAAACATGCAGTACAAGACCTCATAGATCAAAAGAAAGTATTTGTAGAGGGCCCTCAAACAAACAAAGATCATACAACATTCAAAAATCCTCTACCCAATTATCAGAAGGGAGAATCTTCTTCCACAAACACCAAAGGTAAAAACGTTGGTTATGTTTATGACGCAACAATCCTTTGTTTTTCTGCTGCCAAAGAGGATGAAGAGTTATGCAATCAAATCAATCAGAACAATGACATTACATCTACCAATTTGGTACAACATATGGACAAATCCGAAAACCAAATCAATGTAGTCACACTCAAAGGGAAACAAGAGTACCAACCGGTTAATGCCACAACAAGGGCACAATCCAAAGTTATATTGAAAGGAGCATCAATATCATCCCCATCAGTGGATCCTCCCTCCAATCAATATAATCTCATCGATCAATTGCAGAAAATACCGGCACAAATATCAATCTTGGAACTTTTGAAGATTTCCCCATCACACAAAGAGGTTCTTGAACAAGCTCTTGTATCAACTATAGTACCTAACAATCTGGATGTGTGTCAATTCCAAGCTATGGTCATCTGCACCTCATTGTTTCTGATGATGATGCATAATTCCGCCCTTCACATTGAAGTCCTTATCCATAAACATCATGTAAAACGTGTCCTGATAGATGGAGGGGCTGGTTTAAATATTTGTACCTTAAAAAGCTGATTCGTGCACTAGGATACTCAGATGAAGCCATTGATACAAGAAGAAAAATCACAATCAAAGCATATGATGAAGAAGAAAGGTCCTCTAAAGGATTGATCATATTACCCATTCAAGTTGGGCCTATTGTCCAAAAAGTGGTTTGCCAAGTCTTAGATAGGGAACTGACATACAACATACTGTTGGGACGCCCTTGGACCCATGATATGCAAGCAGTACATTCTACCTATCATCAATGCCTGAAATTTCCCGTCAATGGACAGGAGGTAACAATCACAGCAGACTACAATGACACCCAAGCTTGCCATACCTTGAAGACATCTCAAGATACATTCATACCTAACAACAGAGAAGTTAGCACAACAGATAGTGAGCAACAGCAGAGCTTCATTTCAAAGTGGCTTCCAAAACAACAAAAATCACAAGAGATAAGGGTGGCACAATCTAACTCTTCAAATGTTGAAGAACAATTGGCTCCACTCTCACATCAATTCACCAAGGAAGTACAGATAAGTGACAAAGGAATAAGTGAATATGGTGTTGGACACTCATTTCATCTATCACAAATGTTACCCTCCTTACAAACATATGGACAGCCATCTACAAACACCCACACTTCAGAACAATCTACAACAGCATTAGATGGCAGATTTGTAAAAGCTGGGAGCTTAGATGAAGAATCAGAAGATAAGGCCATACTAAATTGGCTTTATAAGGATGAGGAAGCCCCCGCTTCCACAAGTAACATCATAGAGACAAATCAATATGGGAAAGGAAAAACTATTCTTGAGAAGATGGGATATTCAGGACAGGGACCTCTTGGGTTAAGGAAACAAGGCATAACAGAACCAATCCAGCCTCTTACGCTCCAACATAAGGATAAAACTGGACTAGGATACACAGAAAAAGCAAGAGCAGAAATCACCAATAAAACTATGGAGCGTATTCTTCAAATAAGAGATAATTCTGAAACAGATTCAAATGAGTATGAGTGGGACAACTTATCAGAAGTTTCCTATGAA
Source organism: Sequoia sempervirens (assembly GCA_007258455.2). Lineage (NCBI taxonomy): Eukaryota > Viridiplantae > Streptophyta > Pinopsida > Cupressales > Cupressaceae > Sequoia > Sequoia sempervirens. Next base: position 1,159,023,203 of record VDFB02271358.1, on the reverse strand, counting down.
GATATTCAGGTTGACATTATCAAAAAGTATACCCCCAATCACGAGGAGGGTCAAAGCTCAAGTTTTAATCCTATTGTCTTTGAAACACAAAATTTTGATGACTCAAGTGAAGATGAATGGACATCGATTGAGATAAATGATGTGGAAGAAAATACCTTTGTAGGCCTCGACATAACCACAGACAACCTGGACGACATTTCCGTCCGAGCTTTCACAATCGCCGACCTCAACCCATCTAATGATTCGTTGCCTTTACTACATCCCGAACTTATCGAATGGGAACCCCAACATCCTATCAATCTCCCTGTTTTTGACAATGACTCCTCCATTATTAACTACCTTTGCTGTGAGGAATCTGATACTTGTTCTACCAATACTTCTTTTAATGACGCTTTTAGGCAGGAGGATGCCAAGCCTTCCAGTTGCAAAAATATGAAAGAAAAAAATGGATCTAATGGTGAAAACCATTCTATGGTAGTATTTGATCCTAAAATAGTAAAAATAAAGAACACATCCGATGACGAAAACCTCATTGAGGCACCAAAGGATGGAAGGTTTGACATCCTCCCGCAACATTACCATGAAAGATCATCAGTGTTGATAGAACCCACACAGTCTATTAATATTGGCAAAACAGAGAAAGCAAGAATACTACACCTAGCCGCATCCATGACAGATACAGAAAAGCCAGATTTTATCAAATTCTTTGAAGAACGATGCATCAATTTTGCTTGGCCATACTCTGACATGCCAGGCTTGGACACAGATCTCATTATGCATCACTTATCCTTACCAGCTGGCACTAAACCAGTAAAACAGAAGCTGAGAAAAATGCATCCACATGTTGCATTATTAGTGAAAAATGATTTGAAGAAATTACTAGATGCTGGATTCATCAGATCTATTGATTATGCAGAATGGATATCCAACATTGTACCTGTTTCAAAGCCAGATAACACCATTAGAATATGTACTGATTTTCGGGATTTAAATAAGGCATGTCCAAAGGACTGATTTTCGGGATTTAAATAAGGCATGTCCAAAGGATGATTTTCCTTTGCCAAACATAGACATGATTGTAGATCTCACAGCCGGTCATCAAATGCTATCACTCATGGATGGATTTTCAGGATACAATCAAATCAAGATAGCCCTTGAAGACCAGGAGAAGATAGTATTTACATGTCCATGGGGCACCTTTTGCTGGAATGTCATGCCTTTTGGGTTAAAGAATGCAGGAGCTACATACCAACGAGCTATGACAACAATCTTCCATGATATGATGCACACCTTCATGGAGGACTATGTGGATGATATCTTAGCAAAGTCTTACACCAGGGAAGGACATCTAGAAATATTGGCCAAAATATTCGACAAGTTGGAAAAATTCAAAGTCAGATTGAATCCTAAGAAATGTGCCTTTGGAGTAACATCAGCAAAACTCCTAGGATACATAGTTTCTACAAAGGGAATTGAAGTAGATCCAGCAAAAGTCCAAGCCATTATGGAAATGCCACCTCCTAAGAATATCAATACATTAAGATCTTTACAAGGCCGACTACAGTCCATCAGAAGATTCATCTCTCAACTGGCCAATCGGTGTCATCCATTCAACCATCTTTTGCATAAAAATGTGCCTTTTAAATGGGATGAACAGTGTGAGAGTACTTTCAATCAAATCAAGCATTATCTGATGACACCACCAATCTTGGTACCACCCAACGAAGACAAGCCATTGTTGCTATATATTGCAACAACAGATATTTCTTTAGGAGCCTTGCTAGCACAAGAGGATAAAGAAGGAAAAGAATAGGCAATATACTATATCAGCAGGACACTCAATGGACATGAAGTAAACTACACCTTCATTGAAAAATCATGCTTAGCAGTAATATTTGCAACACAAAAATTGTGACATTATATGCTCACTCACACTATCAAGCTCGTTGCAAAAATTGATCCTCTCAAGTATTTACTGAGCAAAGCGGCTTTAACAGGAAGGTTGGCAAAGTGGGTCATGCTCCTCAGTGAGTTTGATATTCAATATGTTGAAAGGAAAGCTATCAAAGGACAAATCATTGCCGATCAATTAGCAGAAGCTCCATTATCAGACAGTCATCCTATGACCATGGAATTTCCCGATGCAGATATTCTCAATGTTACAACACAACCATGGCAACTCTACTTCGATGGATCCTACACACAACATGGATCAGGGGCAGGAATTCTATTTGTCACACCTCTTGGGCACACAATCCCGCGATCATACAGGCTTACCTTCCATTGCACTAACAATGTGGCAGAATATGAAGCTTTGATCCTTGGAATTAAAGTGGCTATTAAATGGAAAATCACAGAACTACAAGTGTATGGAGACTCCCAGTTAATCATCTACCAAGTCAACAATGATTACCAAACTAAGGATGACACACTGATTTTGTACAAGAGGCTGGTGGATGACCTAAGAAAATACTTCATAGAAATCAAATTTGAGTAGATACCAAGATCAGAGAACAAAGCAGCAGATGCCATGGCCACAATAGCATCTCTTCTACAAATGCCTGAAACGCAAGATTGTTATCGATTTATTGTAGAACAAGTATCAAATCCTGCATACGCAAATCCCAAATCCCAAACCATAAGCCTTTTGGATAGTGCCCAATCCTCCATTTATGGAGACATTTATGCTTATCTGAAAGATAATATCTTACCACTAGATCTTTCTCGCAACCAAAAGTGCAACTTCATACGCCAATCCGCCAAACATACCATTATTGCCAACACCCTTTACCGTCGAGGCCTAGATGGTACTCTTTTACATTGTTTAGAACATGATGAATCCGCTTCCGCTTTACATGAGGTCCATGAAGGAATTTGTGGAACACATTCAAGTGGATTATCTTTAGCCAAGAAACTCCTTCGTTTGGGGTATTACTGGCCACACATGGAACAAGAATCTTATCAGTTTGTCAAAAGATGTTCAAAATGCCAGATCCATGGAAATCTTATACATGCACCAGCACAGGAGCTGCATCCATTTGCAACTACATGGCCTTTTTGTCAGTGGGGATTAGACTTGGTAGGGAAAATTCACCCATCTTCATCTAATGGACACAAGTTCATTATCACAGCGACCGAATATTTTACAAAATGGGAGGAGGCAGTTCCTTTAACCACAATCACTGGAAAGAAAATATCATCTTTCCATCTTAATTATCTCATTTGTAGATATGGGATACCCCAGTCAATCATCACAGATAATGGCGGGCCTTTCAAAAACCAAGACGTCCAAGAGCTGTGTGAAAAGTTCCACATTCAACATCGCTTTTCAACCCCGTATTACCCTCAAGGTAATGGGCAGGCAGAAGCTTCAAACAAAACAATCCTAAAGATTCTCAAGAAGACTGTAAATGAAGTGGGACGTGATTGGCACGTTCAGCTAAATCCTGCTCTTTGGGCTTACAGGACTAGTATCAAAACACCAACAGGAGCTACACCATATGCTCTTGTCTATGGATCAGAAGCAATACTACCTATTGAGGTAGAAATTCCATCCCTTCGAGTCTCACTAAAGGGACTCATTTCAGATGAAGATTATAGGGTCTCTAGACTTCAAGAATTAGAGCTACTTGATGAACGTCGACAACAAGCTGTCAATCATTTGACAGCCTATCAACAAAGGATTTCTAGGAACTATAATCATAGGGTTAAGCCTAGAGTCTTCCAGATCGGAGACTTGGTCCTACGGGAAAACCCTAGAAATCAAGCAGACAGAGAAAAGAAGGGAAAGTTTGAACCTAACTGGATAGGACCTTATGTCATCATATTAGTCTATGGATCAAGAGCATACCGACTGTCTACACCAGAAGGAAACATGTTGGAGGAGCCCATGAACATCATTCATCTCAGGCGATTCTACACTTGAGGATACCTAGTGCACGGTCAATAAAGTTGTCTTGATGAAAACCTGGCAAACAGGCGTCATGATGACAGAAAAAGGGAAAAATACAAAAAAAATAAAATAAAAAGATATATAAAATACAAAATACAAAATACAAAGGAAAATGAAAGAGGACACAATAAAAACAAGGGATGAAAACCTGGCAAACAGGCGTTACTTGTGATTTTCACCAAACTCCTCTATCTACTGGGTATAGTGTTGTTACGATTGTTTCCTTTCATATCATTTCCGTCTATCAGTTAAGATTATCACTATCCATATCATAGCAGGGATACCATGTTTTACCCTAGCTTGGGGGCAACATCCTAGTGTCTAGTACTGCGAGATCTCTTCAAATTTTGTATGGAAGGGCAAATTTCAAACATAATAAATCAAGTGGCAATAAATCCAAATCCAAAAACATCAAAAATCAAAAATCCAAAACATCAACATCAAAATCCAAAAACATCAAAATACAAAATCCAAAACACCGTAAAACTTCAAAAATCCAAAATCGAAAATGATCATCAAATCCAAAAACATCGAAAAATCCAAATCCAAAACATCGTGAAAATCCAAATCCAGTAAAACATCAAGGTAAAAAAAATCCAAAATCCAAAAACATCAGAAAATCCAAAATCCAAAAACATCAGAAAATCCAAAATCCAAAAACATCAGAAAATCAAAATAGAGTCTACATTAGTCAAAAGTGGAGTCTGTGTCAGTCGAACTATGTGGTCTCTGCGTGTATAACGTAGGCAAGACTAATCTTTGATCAGTCCCTGAGACCCCTATGATAGGTCTTTAGGTCACATCATTTGGTAAAATGTTTGGAAATATCATGCACACATCAGCACACACATCTCAACACTGATGATCTAATCTGAATAATGATTTGAAAATACATTAAGTAGAATTTGAATTGTTGTGCTTTTCATTTTATCATTTGATTATCATATCTTTGGAGCTACTCAATGATGTATTGAACTAGAGAAGTAAGGAAGAAGAATGATACCCTTTCTTTGTTTGTTGTTTGTGAGTTAGTCGTTATTATTTTGTGAATTGTCATGGGAAGTGCTCTATCAAATATCATGGATGACATTCAAATTCACTTAAGAAAATGATTAATTCTTGTTTGTTTACGCAAGAAATGCTCAGTTCATCATTGGTCTATCTTATACCATGATGCTTGTGTTCGCTTGCAATATCAAAAAGCATGAAAGAAATACTCAAGTCATCATTGGTCTATCTCATATCATTGATGCTTGTATTCACTTTCAACATTTTAAAATAAAGCTCAGTGATGATACAAAGCAGAATAAAATGATTATTGAAATGACACTTAGATTTGCATTGATAAAATAGGCATTTGCATGGTTAACATAGATTACATTCATAATAATACATCTGCAGAGTACTAGTAGCACAAGTTACAATGATTCATTCACAAATGATGTTATCTTTTCTTATTTAAGACTGAGTATACTTGACACGTGCAATTTTCATAATCACCATGCATATAAGATCATCTCTTCATCTCATCATAAATTCACAATGAACATCTCATCATTCATTTTCATTTCATTAGATACATCGATACATCCATACATCATTTCATTTACATATCATTCTTATATCATCTATCTATATTTACATTTCACCATTCATTTTTTCATTACATTTACATCATCACATTATTGCATTCCATCTCATCTATCATTACATATTCATACATCATTACATTTCATTATTACATTCCATCTCATCTATCATTACATATTCATACATCATTACATTTCATTTACATTTCCATTCATCATCCATTTACATTTACATTTACCATCACATTTATCCTTCATCATTCATTTCACTTATCATTCATATCTATCATTACGTTTACATCATCACATTATTGCATTCCATCTCAATCTATCATTACATATTCATACATCATTACATTTACATTTCCATTCATCATCCATTTACATTTCATTTACATTTACATTTACCATCACATTTATCCTTCATCATTCATTTCACTTATCATTCATATCTATCATTACGTTTACATCATTACATTTTTACATACCATTTACAATTCATTACATCATTTCATTTATCACATATCACATATTCATTTATCACATTCATTAAACATTTCCATACATCATTACATTAACATCACATTTTATCTATCATACATTACATCGTATTAAGAAAAGAAATACATCATCAGTATCATTTCACATCATCATTTACTGCATCCATCACAGCAATACATCATAAAATCAATGCATCCCTCACATCAATACATCATAAAATCAATGCATCCATCACATCAATACATCATAAAATCAATGCATCCCTCACATCAATACATCATAAAATCAATGCATCCATCACATCAATACATCATAAAATCAATGCATCCATCACATAAAACACGTAAAATCATGTCGTGGATCAATCGAACCGCTGCACATATATATCTCATCAAGTGTAAAGTATACAATGAAGTCTGCAAAGAATGAACATAACATCAGTCAAAAATGGCTATATCAATCTCTCAATGGGTACACATATAATCTCAAGTAGTACTCCCACTAGAAGGAGCAGGTCTAGCACTAGTATCGGTACCACCACCAGACGTCCCAGGATCTCTCAGATCTCTCAGAAGAGGCTGTGTCACACCTCTGCTCACTGTCCTCGATCGAGTCCTCTCTGAGCGCGACTGAGCATAGCTGACTCTCTGCTCTGGGAGGCAAAGCTCATGGTAACGGCTCTGGTAGAACTCAATCTCAGCACCTGCCCGCATGGCCTCTCGCATATAATCTGCTACAGAAGTCCCATCTGCCACTCTCTGTAACCTCTCTACAGTCGCCTGTGCTGTCTCAGCTGTCCGTCTAATGGTATCCCGCTCTGAAGTCAAGGCTGCGATCTGTGCCTGGGCTGTGGACAACTGTGCTTGTAATCCTGTCACCTGAGCCTGTGCGGTCGCTGCTGCCTGTAAAGCCCCATCTCTCTCACTAATTAGAGATGTGATCTGGGTCTGAGCAGTAGCTAGCTGTGCCTGCGTCTGAGCCTGAGTCTGAGCTAATAAATCCTGCACCTGTGCTAACTGTTCCTGCAATGTCTGCACCTGCACCTGTAAACCCACAATCTCTGAGGGATCTGCTGATGAGGAAGTGACTGCCTACCTCTTACGAGGCGCACTAGAGGATGGCTCTGATGTACCTACTACACTCGGTCTCCCACCATCTCCACCATCATCAGCACTGCTATCATCACTGCTATCAGAGCTCTCATCACTATCGGTCTCTGAGCTGCTCTCCACATCGACATCAACATCCTCCTCTCTACCCCATCTCTGACCAACCTGAACACCCCCTGCTGATGCTACTGCTGGTGCTGCCGCTGGTATAGGTGCTGGCTCATCTAGAATAGTGATCCGTGGAGGAGGATGTAGAGCCAGATACTCTCCATACTCAGGAGTAATAGGCGCCTCGATAATATCCTGCCGAACATCCCATGCTGATGGCTGTAGAGCACGGTAACCCTCAACAAGTGCCCCGTAAGGCAAGCTGGGACCCCAATTAGGAACATCAATCCATCGCCATCCATAATGTGCTACACCCAATGGCATGCACTGCACAATACCATACTATCTATACACACGACGAAACAGGAACCGCTCCAAAACCCTGGGGCTCTTCCTGATCAAATACATAGAATCGGACAAGAACCCCAACTCAATATCATCGTCATCCCAGGCATCACAGTTTAGGTACGGACGCCAAGTCACTGCCTCTATATCATCAACGATCCGTCTCCAATACTCAAGCTTACCCATCATATGCTGGGTAGGCCTGCCTCTATATCGAAATACATATGGCCTCGTCGCTAGTCTGGCCAACACTGGTACGGGACGCGTAACAGCAATATACTCCCAGGCCCATACCTAGAGAAGGGTAGCCCCTGCCGATAAACTACTGCCGCCGAGATATACTATCCAATGCAAATCATGATATAACTAGGCAAGCATGCACATGCCCCATGCATATCTCGTCCTATGGACCACCAGGCCCTCTAGCACCCGACCCCATCCAAGCGATAGACCCTTTGACCTCTTATCAGGACAAAGGAATCCACTAATGAAACCCACCAAAACTAAAGGAAGAGGAGCATATGACTCATATATATCTATCCATGGGATCCACTCTCCTGCAATGTGGGGATCCTGAAAGGCTCTCTGCATGGCCTCTACACCGCCAACCTCCTCTGAATCATGAACCACGATCTCACCAACAAAGGGAATACGAAGAATATGCCATACATCCTCTGGCGTCATGGTCATCTCGCCAGTAGGTAAGTGAAAGGTGTTGTGGTCACTATGCCACCGCTCTGCCAAAGCTGTCAATAGACCCCTATTGAGTCTAATATGGGGCATGTCAAGTAAAGTCGCCAAACCACAAGCAGCAATATGCTATCTCTCATCAGGTGACAGTCTCGGTATCATATCAAATGGCCACGGGAACTGCTCTCACACCTGGATGACATCTAACTGCTCCTGTACTCATACAAAACAAAACATTTTAATCAGAATATCACAAGATCATCAAATTTTCTAAACATTGTGTTTTTACCTATCAACCTATCAAATCATCAGGGAACCCTCATCTATCAATTGGGTTCAATCATTCATAATGCATAATTATTCCTCACCTATCATGAGGGTAGTTATTATCAATCAATAGATCTCGCTCATCATGAGATCGTTTCCCACATATTTTAGTCAAGATCAAACTAAAATATATGGAATCAAAAATAAATTGACGAAAAATCAAAACGCACAATGCTACATCAATCTATACCCAAAGCGCTACAAAACCCACCAGGTGCGCTACAGATCTGACCCTGCGCGCTAAAATATCTGGCACGCTACAAAATTTCACTGATGCGCTGCACAACTGACCCTGCGCGCTATAACTTCTGACGCACTACAAAACTTACTGGACGCGCTACGCTATTGACTGGGCGCGCTAAAACTATGACGCGCTACAAAAAATCATGAGCGCGCTACACCGCGTTCACCGCGCGCTAAAACTCTAAAAACATGCAAAAAACATCAAAAATAAAGGCACAAATTACGAGGATGAGTTGAGGTACATACCAGAGGTCCATAGTCGGCTGGACGCTGATGACGGCGCACAAGCTCGAGTCGGTGGGTGTGGTATGGGATCGGCATCCTAGCTCTGAACACTCTAAAAGGTCTCTATCACAAAGATTGTAAAAGTCAAATGCACAAATGACTTTTGAAAATGACCTTTGGAGCATTTATAGGCTATTCTTGAGGGATTTTATGAGATTTATTTATTTTTATCAAATCACAGGGGCATTTATGAACAATCTTGTCGAGAGATAAATTGTTTCTTCATCAATTCATCATCAAACCATCATTAAATTTCAAAATTCTTGAAAAATCATAAAAATCCAAAATTCATCAATTTATCTCCCGAGGGGGCATATATCACTATCATTTCGGAATTCATCATCTGGGGCAAGTCTAGGGCATGCTTTCAAACCTTTCGTCAATACTGGCAGCTGAAACAAAATCATTCTTTGAAGCACTGCGTAAACACATCACTTCAAAGATGGGCAAAATGTAGACACCTAAAAATGGTCTGGAGAATCTAATTAATTGAATACGACTTATTTGATTAATTAATCTTAAATTCTTCTACTTAGTAAATAAATAGAAATATTTATTTATATTAAATTCATTTATAATTCTTCTATTTTTCTCTCCTAATTAAATAAACAAAATTAAAAACTTTGTTTTATTTAATTATTATCATTTTTATCACATTATTTCTCTCTTAATTAAATAAACAAAATTAAAAACTTTGTTTTATTTAATTGTTATCATTATTTCTTCTATCTTAAAAATTAATACACAATTTAAATAAATTGTGTTATTTAAAATCACATTTCTTCTTAATTAAATAAAGATTGCTAAAAATCTTTTATTTAATTATCATTCTCCTTTTAATTTAATAAAACAAACCCTATAGTTTGATTTATTAAATTATTTATTCCTCCTTTTGCTAAATTTAAATAAATTAAAAATATTTAAATTTATGCATAAAATTTGCACTATTCACTCACCAATAAATATTTATTTCTCACTAATCAAATTAATGGCACTGCCATTCACGGAAAAGCTTCAGGAAAAATTTGCAGGAAGTTCTCTCAACAACCTTCCACCCACCTTCCCTCTTATCTTGCCTGGTGTTTTCATGGGGAGAAACCATTCTCCATGATCAGCTCCTTCTTCTCATCCCATGCCTTTGGATTCTCCAGAGGAAATCACAGCCCCTCATCCTGGTTTCCTATGCAATTGTGCTGCCGTGAAAGCTATAAATATAGCTCTTGGGCTACAAGAAAAGGATCCCAACTAATGCAATCTTACTCTGCAGGTTTCCAAAGTGCTCAAGCATCCAAACTATCCAGCATTGAAGCAACCATCCAGCATCCATCAAGCATCAGCATTTGCAGTCATGGCTGCCATTAGAATAGAGCTTGCACATTTAGATCATAATAGAATAGCATAATCTCATTTCTCATTCTCTAAGTCTCACTTTAATAATTTAATTAGCTTACAAATCTGAGAGCCAAGTAAATTAGAGAAGTCTTTAGAGTTAGAGAGCAATAGGATAAATTTCTGTAGATTTTGTAGTTTAAATTAGTTTAAATTTCTTAATCTTAGATGCAATTATCTTATTTAGAAGCGTAGATGCATAGTTTAATTCATTTTTCCCCTTCTACAGCTTACAATATACTATCCTATGTCCTCTAAGGTTCATGACTGTATTACATAGTTCCCCTTATCTAAATTAACAAAAACCATAAAACATTATTATAACCAATTCTAACATCAATTAAAAATATCATCTACACATTACATATAATCAAGTAATCCATGAGATACAACCATAATATGAACATAAAAATATTAATTCATTTCATCCATTCCACTTTACATATACAATAACATTGAATACATGATTTCATCGCGTAGTAGAGTTTACATCAATAAACATCATTACATTTACATTTTGAATAGCAATATCTCCTCGTTATAAGAGAGGAGTGCATATCAAGCAAGGTACAAGATACATCAATTGCGATACAATACAAATGCAAGGGTAATAAGTCCCAAGTGTCGATACAATGTTGAATTCTATGAAACAAGAGAAGTCACCACAACATGTGCAAGGAAAGGGAACCCAATGCAGAACAAAGCACATTCCATCCAACTGTGTGGAACCTAAAGGTCCACCCCTTATGCTAGGAGACAACAAAGGGTCCCACCATCACTGTTAGGTAAAGACAACAAACTGCACAAGGCTCACAAAACAACAATGATCAAGTACATAACAACATTAAATGATAGAACACCACTTCTAGAGGCGTACCACATCAAAGAGAGATAGACATCAAAAGGATACTAAGTTGTCATAGGAGAAGTGTCATCACATAATTTTTTATGGGTTACCCTGGTGTAACCTTCCTAGGCTATTGGACCCCCATCCTGGGTTACCCTAGTTGCCTCTACCGGCCATTGGACCCCCATACAAACTATGCGGGTTCAACATACCTTCTAGTCAGACCAAGTAGTTGACCTTGCCATTTCAGGCCTTCTCATCTCACTTCAAGCCTAAACAAGCACTTGAGCCATGAGAGATGCATCCATTATCTTTATTTAATGTGAGAACTACCCAAACCCCCTAATTATTTTTAGGTTATCAATTGATTAAACTCTCAGTGAGTTACCTTGGTGCCCCTTTGTGTGTCAAACCCCCATTGAGAGCCACTCCCCTACTGACAACTAGGAAACCAAATAAAATCAAGGAACATTTCCACTTGCATAACACAAACTCAAAGAAGATCACATGGCAAGGCATAATCCCTTCCCACTCACAATTTATGAAAGTTCCAATCACATAGATGAACACACTGAGTAAGGCTAACATCCATCATATACACAATCAAATAGAATTCCCAAAACCATAGTTAAGCAAAATTCCTATCAAGAGAACATTTCTTCCTAGCCTTTGGAAGACTTTAAGTTTCACTTCACAAATAACATGATAATGAAAAAATCCTCCAATCAATTCCAAATCACACTCATTCACTAGATACACATCAACAATCCACAACACAATAGCAAAGTAGATTCTAAAATGGGTTACAAGGTACTCTTTTCTTGTTATTTGTTTAATCATCGAAACCATGGTACTTCCTTTCAATGTATACTGGTTTCTAAATTTTTTCTTACCTAATTATAACTATAACAATCTTAACCACAATGAATTATTTTTCAATCCACAATTTATGAGTCAACAAGTACAAAATAATAAGTACAAGTGACCTTCAACTCAATCAAAACTAATAGAAACAACTCAGTACCAAAACAACCACAAATTCCAATAGTAAAATCATCCAACAACATCTAAGGGAGACCTCAATTTTCTCCTCACAAGATACCCAACCACTAATAATCTGGTCAATCTTATAATTTGGCTAATAAACATCTTATACAAAATCAACACCACAATAATGAAACAATCAACCAATTCACAATCTCAATACAAAAATCAACCCACTCAAGAAAACATATCATTCATGATAACAATCACAAGTATTCTAAATATTCATCTTTACAAGAGATAATTCATATCCACATAGACTAATCTTTTGTTTACTTTAATAATAAAACATCAATCCTTCAATAAACTCACCATTTCTAAATTTCCTTTCCTATACATCCTTTAATGAAATGTAATTAATTTATTCTTTCCTTGGTAATTTAATTCCATTCATTTAGAAATATATTTATTTATATAGATATATAAATACATGTACATATATTTAAGGTCAAAATGCAATTTAAATGTCAACGATAATATAACCACATATCTAATTATATATAAATATACAAACATACATACAAATATACATATATATATATATATATATATACTCATACAAATATATATATATCTATATATATATATATATATATACATATATGTATATATGTATTTATATATGAAAATAATCAATGCAGTATAACGTTGTTCTCAAAGAATATACAACAAACAATATACTCTACACAATGAAAACAAAGAAATTCGAATGAGGCTTAATGCAAATCATAAGGAAAAATATACCTACATATTACCACAACAATCTATGCTTAATTGACTAACACATAGAGAAAAATAAATAAATTCTACTGTTCAATATAAGTGTGAAACTATAGGTAAGAGGCTCAGTGCAAGATCATAAACTTTACCAAGAATAAAATTTAAACTCCTGTTATCTCTAATTAACTGAGTTAAACACTAACAACTACCAATGATTGAAACCAAAAGAATTATTAAAAATAAAACAAAGTTGAGTCAACTAGTCAGCCTAACTGGATGGAGGTAATTGACAAAGGCATGAAACATTGTGCGGACCAAGGAAAGATTAAATAATCTGCTTGTTACCGACATTAGAGAAGATACACAATTCAAGCTCTCTCCACATTGAGATGGTTATGGTTGCAAACTACCGAATACAATACAAACTACCAAATGCAATACATACCACGAAAATGCACAAGATTACATGCTATCATTCATCCATTCCTTAAGATGAAACTTGATGTAAATGAACAAATTAAATTGTGTTATACTTGTTTGGAGATGTAAGAGCACTAAGCTTGACTTAACCAAATGATGAGCATAGAGGTGAAGATAAATGAATAACTAGTCTAGCAGTTCAACTTGACATGAAACAATAGAGCTTATCTACAGCCGATACCATACTATACTTTACATGGCACTAATGGAGGAGAACTGCATAAAACCATTTCGGTTGGCAACAACATTTGGTTCCAATGAAATAAAAGTGTGATTGTGTTCCCTATGACTAATACAAGTCAAAATCTACATGCAGGAGTATTACTAACTTTAGCGAAATTCTCAGATTAATGCATTCAATATGCATTGACGAAAATCTGTCAAGTAACAGAAAGTTGGCAATAATAAACTTGACCCAACTAGAAGAGAGGCGATGACCCAAACACAGAGAAAATAGCAAACTTCTTTAGATTGTATGGCGTTAACCAAGAAATCTAATATATTTTAACAGTTTATAAGATGCAAATTTCAATGTCAATGGAGACACCAGTCATAACGTATACCCTAAAGAGTTTTCAATCATGACTATAACAAGGTAATCTGAATGGAAAATGGAAAACAAGTGTATAAAATAATGGTGGGTAAAACAGTAGAATTTATAGAGTAAGAACACTTAAAAATTTACAAGAAGTTGTTTTGTTTCAAGAAACAAAAAAAATCAATCATTTATTTCAAAATAGAGAGGGAGAATCAGGAAAAAGGAACCTGTATTAATTCAATTAGATGAGTAGAGGGTTGATGCCAACCTGAATTCTAAATAGTAGCTCCAAGTTCTCTAAGAGCCCCAACACTTCTGCAACAATTCCAATTCTAGAATATCCAAAACCCCTAGAAGATATAAAAAAAAACCAAAGAAAACAATTTCAAGAACAAGAAACTCCCGTAATCGAATGCCAAATTCATTTCCTCCAGAATAATCCCAAAATCCTCTAAAAGAATGTTTGTGGCCAAGAATCAAGAATTATTTTTTGTCCCGGAGAAAATTACTCCAATTACCCCTCTGTAATTAACTCCACTCCTTTTTATTTATTCTTTTGTCGTAACAGCATTCCACTCCTAAAACTAATTAATTTTTTTTTTATCCTCCTCCCACTTACTAATTTTACTTGATTTAGTTTATCTTTATAAATTTAACCCCGTCTTAGAATTTACACACAATAAACCATTAATTTATTAATTTATTATTTTAAATTTCTCTTAAAGTTTGTTTGTTGTTTGTATAAACACGTTTGTATTAATTTATATTTAAATATTTTGTTTTAAAAATAATTCTTAATTCATTAAATACCTTCACAATATTTGTTTTAATTTTATTCTTTTAATTTAATAAGACTTATTTTCATTAGTCAAAGCCTTCAATTTTGGAAATTTAAATTTAATGAAATAATCGAACAAAACACAAGTCACAAGCATGACTCAATAATTCGTAAAAAAATTATCAACCAAAAGAAAAATGAGAGCAAATGAAAACAACGAAGACGAACCAAATGAACAGACCTTACCAATGAGGTGTGACACACACAGATATCCATCCTCGATGAGGGTGTTGTCTCAATGTGGGGGACCCAGTGCACCTCTAAAACAACAATTCCATTGGGATTTGGCATGCTCAAACCTAATAATCAAGTGGAATCGATGCCTTGTACCTACAACCTATAGCAAAACATATGGTTGAACATGTGCATAAGGAAAAATAGTTAGTCAAACTGTGAAGGGAAAGTTGCAGCGTTGTAGGGCACTCGCAAGCGAGTGATGCAACCTTGTTCCCCTTCACCAATACATAATAACTGATATCAAAAAATGATAATACATATATCCAACAAACACATAACATCAGATATCACAATGTCATCAAATATCATCAAACTAAGCATCATAATGTCATCAATAGTATCTTGAAGTCTAGAAAATAGTATCATAAGGTCTAGATACAGTCTAAGAAGTTGTCCAAACAAATGCAAACTGAGGGGTACTACACTCTTCTTGCTGGAGTTTTTTCAATAAGGGTTTCTCCAAATAAATTGTTGAACATACACCACAATACTGAGAGGGGGGTGAATCAATATTCTATCAAATCTCAAACCCTCTAGAGAAAATTGAAACTTAAACTTTACAACACAAGTAGAAACATGAAAGATGAACATAATGCATAACACCACACACCATCAGATATACGTGGAAAACCCCATAGGGAAAAACCACAGTGAGAAAAAGCTACTAGGAGCTATTTTCCTAATCCAACCTCATAAATGAATAACATTTACAACTTTGTTTTAGGGCTACAACCCAAGGAAGCTACTACTCCTTGTAGAAAGGTTTTAGGATCACTCCCAAGGAAGTTGCAAGTCCCTACAAACTTTTTTTTAGGGCTACAACCCAAGGAAGCAACTGCTCCCTAAAATGAGAACAAACTCAAAAAATATTACAACATGATAGTCCTTATACTATCTAAATCTAACAATGAAGCTCAATCCTTTTCAATGATTGCAATTCTACTTTTTCCTTTCTCTTTTGATAATTGCAATTTCTCTTTGACAACTTATAACTTTCTTTATGGAAGCACGAATGATATGAAACTTTAGATATATCACCTTCACAACATATTGAACTTAACTTTTGAAATACACAACCATATCTACAAACATGAAGGAATGTAGAGCCATACTTTGCACCACTATAAGCACCCTCACATAAACAACACTGCCTTCAAACTTTCATTTCCAAAACACATTTATTTTAACATAAATTAAATGAAACATGGACCACACATTATTTGACACAACATGAAACTATCTTCCAAAATAAGAATCACACCATCACTAGTGAAGAAATGCAGAGCATCTCTCATGGACATTGACAACCAATCAACTAGACAACAACTCACTATTGACAACACTGGCACCCAAACTTATCAATCTGCAACAAACTCAGACATACTTTTGGCATCAATGAAAACTAGACTGTAACAATTTCCCCCTTTAGCATTGATGGAAAAACCAATCTGACATGCATAGTTCTCCCCTTTTGACATCAAGGACAAAGGATAAATTTCTCTCTCCTTCAATTTCTCCCCCTTAGGGCACAATCTCTCCCCCTAAGGTACACAAAGCATACAACTTATAGGCTCCCCCTGTCTACAATATCCACTACCTACTCCCGCTAAGAGGTAGCCACCATCAGTCCAGGAAAAAGATATAGCTCTAATTACTTGATGCAATCAACAATTGAGAAACCAAAGAGCTTTGTCAATTGTTGCAGCCTTCATAAAATTAACACTTAAAACAATATTTAATTAAAATCTCTAGTACAAAATTATTTCATTTGTATTCAAATAAAATACTGGAAGTTTACAAAATTATCAAGACTTAACATGCTATCCATTAACAAAGCTTCAATTGTAACAACAAGCTTCTATAGGCAAGATTAAGAATTAAATTTGCAAAGCTTCACCACAAACCCATCACTTTCTTTCCTTCACTTCTCCCTAATTATCATGAATCTTTTAAAATGACAACATGGCTTTTGTGCACTTCATTCTCAGATTTTTGGATCATTTTGAAAATCTCAATTTTGTTACCATATAAGGAAGTTATGCTATTTTTACTAAAGTTGGGTCTCATAGTCATGACCCAGGCAATCTTCCTTTTCCCCAAAATGCCAGTCAAAACCTCTAGAATCTTTTTTACTCCTTCCTGAGTGTGAGTATCATGTATTTTAGCTCCTTGATTATTTTTCCTGACAAAAAATCAAATCTTTTCCCAAATTGACATCCACTAGCTCCTTCCTACACCTCCACTCCCAACTGCCAAACACCATTGGCAAACATTTATTCCAATTCTTTAATTTAATCCTGGGAATTACAAAGTAATAAAAAAATAATCTTTGATCTGTTTCCAAGATGTAATTTGAATTTACATTAAATACATAAACAATTCATCCAAAGCTCATGCCAAACAAAAGTAAAATAACTGAAGGAAGGGAGAAGAAGAATTATTTCATGCCTGCAAGACCAACATCACACCAAAATTGAGAAAAGGAAATAAAATAAAATATTTTTTTTGGTTGTGTAGGATTGCACTTCACCCCTGATGCTCCTACATCAAATACCCAAGGTAAGAAAGAATGTTTCATGAGTGTAGACTCATGAACATTCATTTGATTTTGGGCTTCCAAACCCATGTTACCCCTCCCATATTCCTCTTTTTCCATTTGTTCAAATACTCCTTGTTTTTTGTGCTTGGTGTCTTCCTGATTTTCTTTGAATTCATCATTTTATCAATCTCTTTATTCTTCCTTTCATGTAATTTTGCACCCTTCATGTTGTGTCAAAGAAATCTGAAATACTCCCATCTTGTCCACATTTTCCTTTTGGAAACCTCTCCTTTCGACATTGATGATCTAAAATCAAGTCTTCCCCTTTAAATTCATGCCTTCTCCTTCTAAAATCAGCATGCTCTTTGTGTCTTTTGGTGCTTGTTTGTGACTTCTCTACCATAAGTTTCAATTTCTTAAATTTATGCAACAACTTCTCTTCCTTTAATTGTTCTAGAATACCTCTAACATATTTCAAATGATCTAATATTTCATTTAAAACAATTTCAAACTTACCAAGTAGTGGTTTTTGTGCTTCATCCTCCACCATACCTTTGATCACCATGGGTATTTCCTGCTCTTCTTTTTTTGTCCCAACATCTTTTGGATGAGAGACTAAAGCATAACATAGTTCTTCCTCTTTTAACTCTTTTAAAAATTGTTTCCCAGTGATCATGCATACCTTGTCATTGTTGCCCCACTTCATTTTGTTGCTACTTTAGTGAGTTCATGACATACTTCTTCTTATCCTTTGTGATTGTATATGTGTTCACTTCACCATTATAAATTTCCTTGAGATCATATTTCCATGGCCTTCCCAATAGGATGTGGCATGCATCCATTGGCATCACATCACATAGTATTTCATCCCTATAATTACCAATTTGAAAATTTACTCAACATTGCTCACTCACCAAAAGTTGATGTCCCTTTTGTAACCAAGTGACCCAATAGGGATTTGGGTGCTTCATCCTTTCCAACTTCAGCTTCTCCACCATCTCTTGGGACGCTAAATTATCTATGCTTCTGCTATCCACTATTATGGTGCAACATTTTCCTTGAGACTTACAAACCATTTTAACAAGCTCCTCCTCTGTGTCGGTTATGGAAGCTCCTCTTTTCAGCATGAGAACTTCTCCATCTTCAAGGTCTACTGGCTTTGTCTCATTTTCAGCTTCTGTAGTGTATTCTCTTCCAGTGTTTGTCTTTCCAACCTCTTGTATTTGAGGGCACTCAAAGGCTCAGTGACCCATTTCCCCACAATTGAAACACACTCCAACAAATCCCCTTCCTCTCCCTCTTGAACTTTCACCTCTTCCTCTTGAAAAATCTCCTCTTCCTCTTGCATTTGTCCCATGACTTGTTTGTGACCATCTTGCTTCCTCTTCTTTTATTTTCTTCCCTCTTCCATTATTTGTTTGTTCTCTACCTCTTAAAGGGTATCCTCTACCTCTAGAGTTATTTTGTTGCCTTCTTTCCAACTTTTCCTCTGCCTTCAGTGCATACTGGTAGGATTCTTCCACTGTCGTTATCAAGACCATGCTGAGCTCATCCTAAATATTAATCCTCGATCCATTTACATACCTTGCTACATGTTCCTCATCATCATCTACATTTCCATCATGTATACTCAGTCTATAGAACTCCTCTGTGTATTCTATGACACTCAAATCCTTTTGTTTAAGATTCTACAACTTTTTAATTAAATTAATATGATAATCCACAGTAAAAAAAAATTCTTTCATTTTTGCAACCATCTTCTCCCATGATTTTATCTTCTCTTTTCCTTTCCTCTATCTTTCAATTTTCACTTGATCCCACCATAGGGATGCATGCCCCTTCAACCTTGTGCTAGCATATTTCACCTTCTTCTTTTCTTCAACAACTTCCAAATCAAAATATTTATCCATTTTTTCAATTCAGTCAATAAGCTCTTATGGATTCATACTCCCATTGTAACTTGATGGGTTCATCCTTGGTTTACTCCCAAGCTTATCCAACACTTGTAATAATCTCTCTTCATGTGCATATTCTCCTTACACCGTTGCAACCTCTGGAACTTCTTCCTCATCCTCACTAATGTCTCCAACAAGAATCCCTCTTCTTTGAGAAGTTTCTAACACCTCCAACCTTGCTAAGATTCCCCTTAACAATTCCATAAGTGTTGTATTTTCTTCTCCTTATGGAGCTCTTCCTCTGCCTCATCCTCTATGTGCCATTTCCTCTCCAAATATCTATAAACCTGGCTCTGATACCAATTGATGCGGTCAACAATTGAGAAACCAAAGAGCTTTGTCAATTGTTTTAGCCTTCATAAAATCAACACTTAAAATAATATTTAAATAAAATATCTAGCACAAAACTATTTCATTTGTATTCAAATAAAATACTAGAAGTTTACAAAATTATCAAAACTTAACATGCTATCCATTAACAAAGCTTCAACTGCAACAACAAAGCAAGATTAAGAATCAAATTTGCAAAGCTTCACCACAAACCTGTCACTTTCTTTCCTTCACTGCTCCTGATTATCATAAATCTTTTAAAACTCCAACATGGGTTTTGTCCACCTCATTCTCATATTTTCAGATCATTTTAAAAATCTCAATTTTGTTACCATATGAGGAAGTTATGCCATTTTTACTGAAGTTGGGTCTCATAGTCATGACCCAGACAATCTTCCTTTTCCCCCAAAATGCCATTCAAAATCTCCATAATCTTCTTTTCTCCTTCCTAAGTGTGGGTATCATGCATTTCATTTCCTTGATTATTTTTCCTGGTAGAAATTCAAATCTTTTCCCAAATTGGAATCCACTAGCTCCTTCTTGCACCTCCACTCCCAGCCGCCAAACACCATTGGAAAACATTTATTCCAATTCTTTTATTTAATCCCAAGAGTTACAAAGTAATAAAAAAAATCATCTTTGATGTGTTTCCAAGATGCAATTTGAATTTACATCAAATACATAAACAATTCATCCAAAGCTCATGCCAAACAAAAGTGAAATAGTTGAAGGAAGGAAGAAAAAGAATTATTTCATGCCTACAAGACCAACAACACACCAAATTTGAGAAAAGGAAAAATAAAATAAAATATTTTTTTTGGTTGTGCAGGATTGCACTTCACCCCTGATGCTCATGCATCATTACTCCCCCCAGACAAATGTGCCAACTATGCATCTAGTAAGGAGGAGGGGAAATTACCCCTAACTTCTGTTGAAGATACTCAAATGTATCATTTTCAAGAGCCTTTGTGAAAATATCTACAATATGATCCTTGATAAGTACATATTCCAACTTGACCTCTTTATCTGCAACCTTCTCTCTCATAAAGTGATACCTGATTTAAATATGTGCTTTGTTATAGAATGATCACTAAATTCTTAGAAATATTGATAGCACTTATATTATCACACAAAATAGGAATAGGATCATCATACTTTATCTTGATATCCTTCAATGTTTGCTTCATCCACAATACTTATGTACAACAAAATGTTGCAGCAATATGCTTTACTTTTGTAGTGAACAAGGATACTAAATCTTGCTTCTTACTATGCCATGAAACCAATCTGCTTCCTAAAAGAAAGAACCACCACTGGTACTCCTATCATCAACAAAACCATTTCAATCAACATTAGTGTAAGCACTTAGATAAAATTTATTACCCTTTGGATACCATAAGTCATAATCCTGAGTACTCTTCAAGTATTTGAAGATTCTCTTGATTGCCTCCACATGAGTTTCTTTAGGATTAGCTTGAAATCTTCCAATCAAGCATATCACAAGCTTAATACCAAGTCTTGAAGTAGTTAGATACAATAGGATTCCAATCATAGATCTATCTAGATTATGATCATCCAAGGGAGATTCTATTGCAAGATGGTGTCCCTTGGTCTCCTTGGTGCAACACGATGCTTGGGTTTGTGACATAGCTTAACCGCCTCTCGTGGATCTTGTATAAATCTGGTTGTGTATCGGGCATTAATAGGTCAATCTTTTGGTGCAATGGAAACCACCAATGTAACAATTGGTATCAGAGTTGAGATCATGGGTTCGAACCCCTCTCTTGCACTGGGGAGGTTGTTGCAAGATGGTGTGTCCCTTGGTCTCCTTGGTGCAGCTCAACACTTAGTTTTTTGACATGGCTTAATTTCCTCCTGTGGATATTGTATAAATATGGCAGTTGTATTGGGCACTAATAGGTTGATATTTTGGTGCAATGACAACCACCAAGGTAACAGACTCGTCATCTTTGCTCAAGTGACAACCAGTAACCATGGGAGTACTAACTAGTTTACAATCTTCCATCCCAAACTTCTTCAACATCTCCTTGACATACATTGCTTGAGAAATAAAGATACCAGATCATCTAGCTAAGAAATTTGAAGACTAAGAAAAAAAGACAACTCACCAATCATAAGCATCTCAAATTCCTTTTGCATCTATTTAGTAAATTTCTTGCACATCTCATCATTCCCACCAAAGATTATATCATTAACATATACAACAACCATATAAAAAAAATCATCCTTAATCTTGAAGTAAAGATTATTATCTATAGTACCTTTCTTGAATCCTTGCTGAAACAAGTACTTATCCAACCTAGCATACCAAGCCCTAGGAGCTTGTTTGAGACCACACAAATCCTTTTTGAGTTTGCATCCATGTTTGGTTCATTTGATAGCCAAAATCCATCAAGTTTCTCTATGTAGACTTCCTGTTCCAAATATCCATTCAAAAAAGTTTACTTGACATCCATCTAATATACCTTGAAGTCCTTGTGAGTTGAAAAAGCAAGAATCATTTGAATTTCTTCTATTATTTCTACCGAAGAAAAACTATCCTCAAATAAAATACCTTCTACCTATGAATAGCCTTTACACACCAATCTAGCTTTGTTTCTTACAACATTTCCTTCCTCATTCAACTTATTCCTGAATACCCACTTAGTTCCTATTGCATTCTTGTCTACAAGCCTTGGAACCAATTCCCAAGTTTGGTTCTTTTCAATCTAATTCAATTCTTTTACCATTGCTTGTATCCAACATTCATCTTTGCTAGCATTAGTAAAATTCACTTGTTTTCTTGTCTTTGCAAGCCTTCTTTTGGTCAACACTCCTTCATTCTCATCTCCAATGATCTAATATTTTGAATGATTTTTTTGAACATGCTTTGTAGGATTCTTGTTGAGATTTTATGTTGTTTCTTATTTCTCTTCAACATATTCTTCTTCATCTTCATCTAAGCAAGGAGGTGCACTAGATCCAAAATCCTCAATTTCATTCATATTTTGATGTAGATCTTCATCAACCTTCACATTAGTGCTTTCAACTATTCTTCTCAATCTCTTATTGTATCACCTATATGGTTTACTCTAAGATGATTATCCTAGAAATTTACCTTCATCAACCCTTGAATAAAACTTCCCCAAAGCATCTTCATCTCTTCTAATGTAACATTTTCTTCCAAAGATTCTAAAATACCTGACAATTGTAGGTCTTCCATACCATATCTCATAAGGAGTCTTAGTGTTATTTAGTATCAACAATCCTTTGTTTAGAATATATACTATAGTATGAACTGTCTCTCTCCAATAAACATCAAGTATATTTTCCTCCATCAACATGGTCCTTTCTATCTCTTCAACATTCCTATTCTTCCTTTCAACTACCCCATTTTGTTGAGGTGTTCTAGCAACAAACATATGCCTCTTTATTCCATATTTTTTTACAGAACTCATTTGAAGTGAACTCACCTCCTCTATCAAACCTCAAACATTTGATATTTGCATTCATTTCATTCTAAACCATAGATTTGAAAATATTGAATCTACTAAAAGCATCAAATTTATCTTTCAAGAAAGTAAACCATGTCATCCTAGAGAAATCATCAATAAAAAAACATGAAATTCCTTTCTCCTTTTAGAATTTTTTTCTGGTAGGTCCACACAAATTAGTATGTACCAAATCCAATGGTCTACAAAAATAATATTCTTTAGACTTGAATTTTATCCTTGTCTACTTACCAAATTGACATTCCTTGCACACTGTACTTACAGGCTTGATTATCTTAGGCATGTCTCTTACCGCATGCAATGAATCGATATTCACAAGATTGTCAAAGTTAATGTGTCCCATTATCCTATGTGATAATCGACATTCACTTGCTTGTTCTAGAATACAAGTTCTTTCATTGACATCTCTTAGACTATATATGTCACCACTTGTCCTAGATTAGGTTCAACAACCAATTGCCCATACTTTTCTTTTTTGATTTCACATCCACTTTTATTGAATATGAAATTGTATCCATTTCTACACATCTAAATCACACTAAGAATATTGTGTCCAAGACCTTTGACATAAAGAACACATTTTTTTCTACTCTTTCCATCAATATTGATAGAACCTTTTCCACAAATCTACACTCAAGTGTCATCACCAAGCTTGACTATGCCATCATTACACTTCACAAGTTTGATAAACCTTCTCTTATCTCTTGTCATGTGGTTTGAACAACCACTATCAATCACAAATAAATTAGCCTCATTTTTTGCATGAAAATAAGTACACACAACACTTGGAACTTTAGCTTTAACTTCAGTCTCCTTAGTAGCCAAAAATAGGACTTCATCTTCATTATCCAGACCACCAGATTCATCATCTTTTGTAGAGCGAGAATCTCCCATGGAGTAGAGACTCTTCTTAACCTTATTTCTACTAGGCTCTTTGTTTTTCTTTTCAAAATCTTTCAAGGGACATTTAGAAGAAAAATGAAAAACCTCTCCACATTTGAAACATTTGAAAGGTAGGTTACCTCTATACTTGTTGGTACCTCTCTTCAACTTTCTTACAAAATTTTCTTCCTCTTCATCAATCTCACTATCTGAATTAGATTCTTCATATGTTTCTTTTTTACTTGATTTGAATGTTGCTTCCTTCTTTGGAACTTCTTTGTCAAACTCTCTCATTTCAAATGCAATAAGGGCACCATACAATTGATTCACTAATTTTATACAAATCTCTAGCATCTTTAATAGAAGATACTTTAGAATAATAATATTTAGGAAGATATCTTGGCACCTTTTTGACCACCATAGGTTCTTCAAGATATTCACCAAGACCTCTAATTGCATTGACCACTTCATCTACCTAGAGCACATATCTTGTAATATCTTCATCTTTTGACATTTTCACGTTCTCAAACTTGCCTTTGTAGATTTGCAACTTAGCTTGCTTTACTTTGATATCTCCTTCATAGATGCCACTAAGCTTATCCCAAACTTCCTTTGTTGAATTACAATGTATTACCTTTGACTAATGGAGGAGTAGTAGGAACATTATATCTATCTTTGACTGACTGCCAAACACCATACCCCAAAGAGGATAGATGGGTTTCCATTTGGTATCTCCTGAAAGTGAAATATTTTCCATCAAACCTAAGAACCTTGCTAGATCCTTCTTGTGTCATCCTAGATCTTCCTCAAGTTGTTAGACTTCTTCTAAGGAACCGGGCTCTAATACCAATTATTGAACATACACCAAAATATTGAGAGG
The DNA here is from genome assembly GCA_007258455.2 of Sequoia sempervirens. NCBI lineage: Eukaryota > Viridiplantae > Streptophyta > Pinopsida > Cupressales > Cupressaceae > Sequoia > Sequoia sempervirens. Next base: position 1,158,997,863 of record VDFB02271358.1, on the reverse strand, counting down.
GGGTTGAATCAATATTTTATCAAATCTCAAACTCTTTGGATAAAATTGAAACTTAAACTTTATAGCATAGATAGAAACATGAATGATGAACACAATGCTCAACACCACACAATGCCAAATATACATGAAAAACCCCACAGGGGAAAAACCATGGTGAGAAAAGTTGTTGAGAGCTATTGTCCTAATCTAGCCTTACAAATGAATAACAATTACAACTTCATTTTAGGGCTACAACCCAAGGAAGCTACTACTCCATGTAGAAAGGTTTTAGGGTCACTCCCAAGGAAACTACAACTCCATATAAACAATTTTTCAGGGCTACAACCCAAGGAATAAATTACTCCCTAAATTGGGAATAGACTCAAAAAATATTATAGCATGAAAGTCCTTCTACTATCCAAATTTGACAATGAAGCCCAATCCTTTTGATGATTTCAATTCTTCTTTTTCCTTTCTCTTTTGATGATTGCAATTATACTTTGACAACTTTTGCAACTTCTTCAAATTTCTTCTCTTTAGCTTACTTTCTCACTTCTTTCAATATTCAAGATTATTTGCCTTTGGCTCACTAGCTCCAACAATCAATTAAGCACACTATTCACTTCCCTTTTGTCACAAAAATATGATCAACTTGAATTCGGACACGATCTTCTACTTTTGCTCTTTCTCTTGCAGTCACTTACATGAACATCATAATACATTACACATCCTCATTCTTCTCAACCAACCATCCTAGATCAACTAGGTTTATAATATATACATGATATTACATTGATTGCATAACATATGTCGGCCTACAACAAAGAATATTACAATTACAATTTGGAAAAATATCAAACAATAACATGAAATGTGTAGAAGGGAAAGACCCAAATGGACTGTACACAACACTAGGAAGAGGAACATGCCTTGTGGATTCCAACACACTCTTAACCTGGTTCTAAATGGCCTTCAATGAACAACATTTGCATGCTTCACATATTTGAATTAGGTTGACCTTAAGAAAGAAAACATGAAACTTGTAACATGTCAGCCTTTACAACTTGGCGATACATATGAAAGATAAAAAAAGATTACTTGTGCTTCTTCTAAATGAGTTGGCATGCACCATACAACATCTTCAAACACTTCATAGACTCTACACAAACTCCAACTCATGGCACACACCTTCAACATATCTCAATGAGCTAGGAAAAAGCATAACCAAGCAACACCTTCATTTTAGACCTGAACCTATTTCAAAGGAAATAGAAAAAACCTTGTGGAGCAACCAAAAACATCACAAGCTTTCAGGAACACTCTCATGCATCCATTTCACAACTTCATGCAACAACAAGTTGGTGCAAGCCAACATACATTAAAACTAGCCACCAGACAAATGGTCTTGAACACTGCCACTTATAACTTTCTCTATGGAAGGGAAAATGATATGAAACTTTGGATATAACACCTTCACAACACATTGAACTAAAATTTTGAACTACACAACCATATCTACACACACAGAGGAATGCAGAGCCAAACTTTGCACCACTGCAAGCATCCTCATAGAAACAACACTGCCTTCAAACCATCACTTCCAAAACACCTTTCTTATACCACAAATGAATTGAAATATAGACCAAATATGCTTTTACACATGAAACTATCTTCCAAACTACAGGATTACACCATTTCCAGTGGAGAAATGTGGAGCATCTCTCAGGGACACTAACAACCAATCAGCTAGGCAACAACTCATTTTTGACAACATTGACAACCAAACTTATCAAGTTGCAACAAACTCAATCATAATTTTGACATCAATGACAACCAAACTACAACAAAATCTTGTGTTATGTGATGTATTTTATGTTTTTGATTTGTGCCTCTTTGTTGTTATCTTATGGTGATGTTATAAGTTCACATAAGGTGGTTTTATTAAGCATATTATGTTGGTTGATTTTTGGCATCATAAAGAAGATGGATCCAATTATGGTAATTTCATATTAAGGTCACTTAATTTTAGATTTGCATATAAGTTTTAGGTTTTCATATAGTAGTATTCCAAGCCTTGTATCTCATCCATTGAAGTCATAACTTGATTATTTGGATAGAGATTGAAATTTTCCAACCACAGTTAACTTGACATGAAAGAATCTATGTGATATAGAACAATGTTTGAAACTAAATATAGGATGGTAAATGTTAAAAAAGAGATTTAAAAATTAGGGCTTGGAAGAAGGTAAAAACCTAATTCAGAGCACTAGTTGTGATCAAAATGTTGGGATTCTCCACAATGTTACAAAAAATAAAATATACCTTACATTAATTTAGGCCTAATAAATTGACATAAAAAATTAAAATCAAGCCTAAAAATGAGTTGAGATTGATAATTGAAAAGAAAAGGGTTTGGAGTGGCTTAGCTATTTCAAGTGTGACCATCGATTTGATGTTAGGTCAATTGACATTTTGAATGATGTGACAAAAATTGAATCTACTAATGGAATGATGACCAAAAAACACATATAGATTGATGATGATATTTTTGGCATCTTAAACATATACACACTCAATTGAGTCCTTTTGGTGCAATTTTGTCCAATTAGAATTATTTTGTCTTCTACTACTGTTAACTTCTAAAATGTGTTTTCCCATGTGCCCAAAGATGATGGTGTTGAGAAGCACCTTGGGGAGACTACTATTATTTACAAGGAAAGCATGAAACCTACTAGTGTCTAGATGATGAACCAATAGTGCAACGTGTTAATGCAATGTAAGGGAGATATTAATTACCTGATCTTCTACTCTAATATTGTAATCTCACATTTCTCACTAATGCTTTGAGGCTTATCCTTAGATGCATGATCCTTGGTGCTCAATCTGAAATGTTTTGATATGCAAACTAACAAATAATTGTTATATTATTTGAAAGTGTTAACTCGGAAAGGAAAGACACTAACTTTGAATTGGGAGGACTCGTCTACAATATTGATCTATGCTTGTGGTCTAGTTTAGTGTGCAAAAAACCTTGAAAGATAGCTTAGTTATAAATGCTAATAATAGATTAAACGTTGATAAATAGGAGTAGTTTTTGCAATGTGTCAAGTTATTATATTAATATCAGGTCTCAACAATATCATTATTTAGTCAAACTCATTGACTCATATTTCATGAATAGTAGTTTGCACAAACTAATCTCTCACGAGAATGAATGGTCCATGTAGTACTCGTTGCTTCTAGGTGATGCTCAAAGGGGGAAGTATTGAGGCTTCCTCGAAGGTCACCCATCCCAATACTACTATGGCTTAAGCATGCTTAACCATGATATTTCCCACTTTTAATATCATATTTTAAAATATGGAACAATGAAATTGACTCAAAAATTATATAGTTGAATATTGATACTTGACACACTATAGAAACTACCCCATACTTATCAACATTTAATCTATTATTAAAAACAAAACTAAACCATCTTTGAAGACTTCTCACACCCTAAACTAAACCATAAGCATAAATTAAACATAACAAAAACTAGATTCATATTTATGATCAACTTGCACACAAAGTAAAACAAGTTAAACATAAAAGATAATATATGACTAACCACCCAAAATAAACATAATTTCCTTGAACAAAAGTACTAGGGAAGGCATATAGTTTATATTATCTACCCTCAGTTTGAACACTAGTGTATGTTGAAGTCTTGCATGCCTAAGCAATATGCTTGCAACATCATTTCATATGTTGAAGTCTTGCATGCCTAAGCAATATGCTTGCAACATCATTTCATATGTTGAAGTCTTGCATGCCTAAGCAATATGCTTGCAACATCATTTCAACGAGGGTCATCATCACGTCAACAAGCTCCAAATTAGTGTTAGACCACGACTTTGCCTATGCAAAGTTAGGCATATGGACATGGGGGGTTGTTTTGGACGATCCAAAACCAAAGTGGGGAAAAGGACTAAATGATAGTTTAACTTGGTTGACAAATGTAGTGTTTGATTATGTCCCCCCAACCAAATGTTAGGAAATTTGGCAAGGGAAAGTAAATTAATTTCATGGGCAAGTGAAAAGGAGAGCAAGGATTTGGACCCTGCACCCGAACTCTCACTACTATCCAAACCCTAAAGTCCAAAAGCGGGCCCCACCCACCCGTTTTGCTACCCTTCCAAGTCACATCTGTCATACCCCTTCACACGCTATGTGACGACGGCGCCGTCAATGCAAGAAAAAGCCCTTCGTAACGTACGACAAAAGTTACCAAATCATATCTATCCTTTTGACGTTGCCACTGCCACATCTATTTGCTCCTGCCTACCACAACTAATGTGTGAATAGAATAGAATATCCCTTAACTGCTGCCGTTAAAAGCTTTTGGTGCAAAAGCCCACCAAACCGCGGGTTGAAAAAATGTGCAAAAAAACCATTGAAAAAACCGTCCCCAGCACTGACATCTTAGTCCACGGACTTAAATTATGATGGGGATATCTTCTCTTGCCCTTGCGTCACCCTAACGTAAATGTTACATGGCGCGGTCAGCATCCTACTTAACCTTAACCGCCCGGTCAACACTTTCCTGTAGAAAACAAGTTAGGCTAAGGAGAGTTTGTCTTTTGTGTCTTTCTCGTAGGCAAAATTGTGTACAAGATTTTGATTTTTCTAAAAATAATTGGAGGATTTGTAATATTTTATAATATTGGTATTTTTCATATGGTGTCAGGATTGTGTATATATATATGATGGTTTTATGAGGTGTGCATGGTGGACTCTGTGAAGACCAACAATTTTTTGATTGATCAATTTTAGTAGGTTGAATCATGTACAAAAATTTTTCTTTTCTAAAAACAAATTGGAGGATTTGTAATATTTTATAATATTGGTATTTTTCATCATGGTGTTAGGATTGTGTATATATATATGATGGTTTCATGAGGTGTGCATGGTGGACTCTTTGAAGACCAGACGACTTTTTGATTGATCAATTTTAGTAGGTTAAATCATGTACAAGATTTTTCTTTTCTAAAAACAAATTGGAAGATTTATAATATTTTATAATATTGGTATTTTTCATCATGGTGTCAGCGGTGTATAGATATGATGGTTTTATGAGGTGTGTATGGTGGACTCTTTGAAGACTAGAGACTTTTTGATTGATCAATTTTAGTAGGTTGAATCATGTATAGGGTTTTTTTTATTGATTTTTTTTTGTATAGGTTGTGTAATTTGTTATTGGTTGACATTTATTAGAGAATGATGGAATTACGTACCATTGTTTGAGTTCATTTTGTTATAATTATTCCTTATGCAATAAGAAGTGTACAGGTGATGTGATTTGTTGGCATGATTTTTTTTGTGATTTCATCTACACACTTTCAAGGACAAAGCTTGATCTTTAGCTTATCCATTCCTCACCTACGACCAAATTCACAATTCATGCAAATTACACCAAAGCTTTAATTGGCTCAAGTCCATGAATCTTTGACTATTTAGCTTTAGTAATAGACCAAACCTTTTTATTAACAAATTTTAATATATTATAATATTTTATAATATTAATATTTCTCATCATGGTGTCATGTGTGTGTGTGTGTATGATTGTTTCATGAGGTGTGTATGGTGGAGTCTTTTGAAGACTATATGAGTTTCCAATTGATCAATTTTAGTAGGTTAGATCATGTATAGGGTTTTTTTATTGTTTTTTTTTTAATATAGGTTGTGTAATTTGTTATTGGTTGACATTTATTAGAATATGATGGAATGATGTGCCTCTCAGTTTTTTTTCTTTCAATTTGAATTCATTTTGCTATAATTATTCCTTATGTTTTGAGAAGTGTACAGGTGATGTGATTTGTTGGCATGGTTTTTTTTTGTGATTTCATCTACACACTTTCAAGGACAAACCTTGATGTTTAGTTTATCCATTTCTCACCTACGACCAAATTCACAATTCATGCAAATAATCTGGGTTAATTTTGCAATTTTTGAGAATCAAACCAAAGCTTTAATTGGCTTAAGTCCATGAATCTTTGACTATGTAACTCTATTTTACAAAAGGTTTATATGATGGAATTTAAGACTATTAAACTTTAGTAATAGACCAAACCTTTTCATTAATAAATTTTAATATATTATAACATTTTATGATATTGGCATTTTTCATCATGGTGTAGGTGTGTAAATATCTGATGGTTTCATGAGGTGTGTATGGACTCTTTGAAGCCTAGACTTTTTGATTGATGAATTTTAGTACGTTAAATCATGTACAAGGGTATTTTTATTGATTTTTTTGTATAGGTTGTGAAATTTGCTATTGGTTGACAGTATAAATTGACATTTATATATTAGAGTATAGATGGAATTATGCATCGTTTACTTTTTTCTTTCAATTTGAGTTTATTTTGTTCTAATTATTCCTTATGCAATTAGAAGTGTATAGGTGATGTGATTTGCTGACATGTTCTTTTTGTGATTTCGTCTACACTCACTTTAAAGGACAAACCTTGATCGTTAGATTATCCATTCCTCACCTACGACAAAATTCACAATTCATGCAAATGATTTAGGTTACTCATACAATTTTTGAGAATGACACCAAAGTTTTAAGTGGCTTTAGTTCATGAATCTTTGACTATTTAACTTTATTTTACAAAAGGTTTATATGATGAAATTTTGAAGATTATTTAACTTCAATAATAGACCAGATTTTTTGTTAACAAATTTAAGGAGTTTAAATCATTTACAAGTTTTTGAATTGACTTTTTATATAGGTTGTGTAATTTTTTATTAGTTGAAAATATTAATTGGCATTTATATCAGTGCAATGATGAAATTACGTGCCTTGCACATCTTACTTTCAGTTTGAGCTCATTTTGACCTAGTTATTCCTTATGTAATGACAAGTGTACAAGTGATGTGATTTTTTCCATGAAATTTTTCCTAAGTTCATCTACACTCACTCCTGAGGACTAGACTTGATTCAAGTAGTTAGTTCATTCCTCGTATTGGACCAAATTCATAACTCATGCAAATGACCTAAGTTAATTTTACAATTTTCAACAATGACACAAAAGCTTTAATTGGCTAAGTACATGAAACTTAGACTAAAGGTGTATATTGCAGAATCTTGAAGACTATATAACTTCACTAATAAACCAAACTTTTTTATTGACAAATTTTAGGAGGTTAAATCATGTACAAGTTCTTTAGTCAATTTTTTATATAGGTTATGTAATTTGTTATTAGTTGATGGTATTAATTGACATTTATATTAGT
>VDFB02271358.1:1158801058-1158990503 GCA_007258455.2 Sequoia sempervirens | reverse complement strand
ATTGTATCTTCCAACTTTGAGTCTTTCTCACAATGATAGCCTTTACCACCACTTTTGAATCCCCCTCTATGTCGATGTTGTTCAAACCTTCATTTACACATAGCTTAAACCTTTGAATAGGGAACACCATTTAGTTTCATTGTTCATTTCATTAGGAAGCTTCTTTGAAACTGCCAAAATCAACACACCATATCCATTTGTGATGATGAAACCGACACTAGAGGGCCCTGGGTTCCACTGTGAAGCCCCATCGAAATTCAGATTCAATCTACCTCTGGGAGGTAGTGACCATTTTATTTTACTCTAGTCTACTCTTTTCCTTAAGAGGCAATTTTTTGGTGGGTTTAACTTAGGCCAATTCTTCACCATTCTTTGGTCCCAAGTTGAAACATAATTGTATGGTCATTTGCTTGTCTGATTATTTAGGTGCTCACATACCCCCAATTCAATTTTTGTTAGTAGGCTTACAGTTGGGGAGGATTTCCCTTTGAAAATATGTACATGTTGAGATCCTTCACCATCGCAGGCACTTCATACCATAAACCATCTAATGCAGAACCTTTATACAAGCTCAGCTAGAACACTAAAACTCCAACTTAGTTTTCACTGCAAAGGTCCATGTCATTCTAGTTTGGCACACACAAAGGACCATCAAGCTTGTGCAATTTCACAATGGACCAACATATGATCCAAGGTTTCTTCATGCATGGGCCTATCATATCGATGTGGTTCAAACAATCTCTGATTACAATCCTCTCATGAAGCATGGTCCAAGAAAAGGCTCCTAGCTTTGGGAGAACCATCCTTCCCCAACATAGATTTTTTGGCCATGTCACTAAATTTATATCCTTCTTTAGAACCTAATAGCCCAACTTTTCTGAGTAACACTCAAATTTTGTTGTGCACTAGACTATGGTTTCAATGCATTTGAATAGGAGCCGTCACCTCTTTGACATTTCATAGGTTACAATTTTGCTTAATTAGACATCCAAGAAGTCAAATCCTCTCCATTTTGCTTCACCCTAGCCACCCTGATTACTATATAGCTACTTACTTTCTCACCATACACCATGATCAATACACTCACGACCTCCTCCAAGCCTAGAATCTAGTCTAATGGGGCATACCCATTCCATGAGTCATGCCAAAAGGATTCCCTTCTTCCATCCTTTAATTTCCAGGTAATATGCTTCATTATCACTAGTTTGCATTTTAAAATAAAGTTCCAGATGGTAGATCCTTTCCCTAGATTCACTATTGTTAAAATACACTCCCTATCTGGAGAGTCCAAATATTTTTCTTTAATTAGATTACACCACATTTCCCCTTGGTTGATGAACATTTCCCACACCATATTCACACCCAATGCTCTATTTTGCATCCTTATATCTTTCACCCTCATGCCTCCAACTACCTTGTCCATCTTGACCATTTCCCATGCTATGAGGGGAATACACTTCTCATTCAAGTCACCCCAAATGAATTTCTATTGGATTCCATGAGTTGCTTGTTGGATTTTTTAGTGATTTCAATGCAGGATAACATGTAGATGGGTATTGCAAGCAACACAACCTTCAACGTAGTTAGCCTCCCTGCAAAAGCTAGTCACTTTCCCCTCCAACACTTGGCCCTCAATTTACATTTTTTAATTATTTCCTCCCAAATTTCGCTTTTTAACAACACTATGAAACATAGGTACACCCAAGTATTTCACAAGCAGGCTAGCCAATTGAAACTTCAATAAATTTATTACCTTTTTTTGAAGCCTTTGCAACATGTTGAAGAAGTATATGTTTGATTTTCCTGTGTTTATTGATCGACCTACTTCTAAACTAAACACATCTATTTCTTTTTTGATACTTTCAAAATCAATCATGTTAGGTGTACCATACAAAAGCATATCATTGACAGAAATTTGATGAGTAAAAGGGTTTAGAGATGGAGTAGTTGAGATACCTCTCCACGCACCTCTTTGTTGGAGTTTTTTTATACGTTGGTTGAAAGCTTCTGCCACTATCACGAAGAGGGACAACAAGACCGAATCTCCTTGTCTTAAGCTCCTTGTTGATTGGAAGAATCCATGAGGAACACCATAAATATGACCACTAAGTATCTAGGTGAGGATATACATCCACAAACCCATTTTAACCATTTATCCCCAAAGCTAAATTTTTCCATAGTCTTCATCAAGAAATTTCAATGCACCCTATCATAAGCTTTGCTTAGGTTGATTTTGACTATCATCCCTGGTTGGTTGCATTTCTTTAATGTATGCATGATCTCATGTGTGACAATGATTCCATTTTTTATGTGTCTTCCTAGAATAAACCCACTTTGTTGTCATGTTATAATCCTAGGTAATAACTTTTTAAGTCAGTTTGCCATTACTTTCAAAATTATTTTGTACACCGTGTTACAAAATGAAATTTGGCTATATTCTTAAAATTTGCTATAGGAATCCTTTTTGGGAATGAGAACTATATTTTTGTTATTTAAATCTTGTAAAATTCTTCCCTTCTGCCTCAATTATTCCATTGTCTTGCTTAACTCCTCCTCAATAACCTCCCAACAAGTCTGGTAAAATAGGGTAGAAATTCCATCAAGCCCTGGAAGCTTGTCAAGTGGCATTTGGAAAGCTGCTTCTTTCACTTGTTCCACATTTATTGGTGCACTTAGCATCTCATTATCTTCTACTGTTACTATTAGGTCAATATCATTTAGCATATTGTAGTTTAAAGCATTAGCATCACCCTCTCCACCTAGCATAGATTCAAAAAACTTCACCCCTAACTTTGTAATTGTTGGTTCATCCAAATAGGTCACCCCATCTTGCATGATTTGGTCGATCCTATTCCAAATCCTCTTCACTTTTTTTGAATTATGGAAGTATTTTGTATTGAGGTCCCTTCCTCCAGCCACATATCCCTTGATGTCATCCTCTAGTAGCTCTCTTCTCTTGCCAATATTTCATTATATTTCACCATTAATTCCTTTTCCTTATCAAATTTCACTGTTGTCATTTCTGATTTGAATGTCGTTTCTCCCAACGCCTCTAATTCTAATTCTATCTGCTCCTTTTAATCAAATATTTTTTTGAAGCATTCTTTGTTCCACACTTTGAGATGACTTTTCAATCGTTGTAGCTTTTTTTGGAAGATAAACATCTCAGTACCTTCCAACTAAATGGGTGCCTCCCACCAAGTCTTCATCAGATCAGTCATATTTTCACATTGAAGCCACATCCTTTCAAACTAAATCTAGCCCCTCATTGGTGCAAGGCCTTCATTAACTGTTATTTGAACTAGGAAATGGTCTGATATCGATATTGACCATATTGTAGTTTATGGTAATAGATGTTCATTCATCCAATTTTCTAAAACCGAAAACCTACCTAGTCATTCTACAATGTTGGAGAACCCCCACCTTCTATTGTTCCACATATATTGGTTTCCTTGATGTTAATTAATTTCTCAATGAAATTTTTAGTCTTTCTATGCTTGTGATGTAAGTGCACCAAGATGGTTCCCAAAAAGGGGGCTTAAGTGGCCACTTTTTTTCTGAAATCAAGAAATACTGACCTTGGACGTGAAATTGAGGATAGTTACACTCAAAATTTTGAGATGGAACAAAAACAAGGATCGAAGTGCTCTGAGTCTACTTTCTAAACTACTAATTTATTTTGAAAATGGTTGAGATTAAGGGGTTCAAAGAGGTACGTACACAAATTGGTGTTGTTTTTGTCGGAAAAACATAACATAGCAACCTGTACGACCCTAGCATGGTGAACTTTTTTGTAGTATTTTTAAAATCACTATGGTAGAAGTTAGCTAACAATATCTAGTTGATGCATGATTTTTTGATAATTTTTTAATGAATATTTGATTTTTTACTAATTTTCTAAGTGGGCACTTCACGGCAGAAGTTTTGGTAGTGCTCCCCTACAAATTTTGGAAAATAATTGATTTTTTAATTTTTTTAAAAATTTGTAGAATGGAGTCTAGTTTCAAAAATGTAATTTATTTGAGATTTTGATGAACGGTTAATTTATAACAAAAAAAACACCAAACACTACTTTTTGGCATAAAAAAGACATACAAACAAAAGAAATTATGGATGAAAGGCTTAGCATTGTCAAAAAGTGAAAAAAATTACATCGTTGGATAGATAAGAGAGAACTTAACATTACCCATGTGTTTGATTTTGTCGATATTGAACCAGATGCAATCCTGATGGTGAGCACAAACTCGATTATGTGAAAAACTGTAGAATTTGCAAAAACACATCTTTGACCTCATTGGGAATGCCCTCCAAGTCTTTGGGTTGGTATTCCAAGGAAAATTATTTTCTCTTTTTCTTTGTTTTTAATGTGAAATAACGCGAGCACGTTATAACACGCACGCGCTATGAGTTTTAAAAGTTTTTTTCAAAAGTGGCCACAAAGTTGCTACCCAACTTCATGCACCGATACGCTATAGCATTGAAGTCACCCCTATTATCACTTTACCTTGCATGACTTCGAGATTAAGGCCTATTGCATCCCATAATAGTTTCTTTTCTTTTGATTTTGTTGGTCCATACACATTTAAAAGAATATATTCATTAGAGGTTGACAACATTTGTACTTTTACCTTTATCCAATTCAGATTTGAGGATAGATGAGTGAATTTTGTCCTCAATGGCCTCCACATCACTCCCAGTCTACCTGATGCTCCAATTGCTTCTACGAACAAGCCTTCCCATCCTTAGCAATGTCTACAAAAAAGATTTATTTCTTCACCTATTAACTTGGTCTCTTGAAGTATCAATACATTGATTGTTTAGCATTCAAGCTAGTGTTTGACAATCCTTCTCTTCTTAGGGGCATTAATGCCCCTAACATTCCACTTGAGGATTCTCATCTCCCACCAAGGGAGGAATTACCCCCCTTAGATCTTAGCATGTATGTTTTGATTGATATTTGATCCCCATTTAGAGCCTCCTCCTCACGTTCATGTTTATTTGTTTCTTCCTACTTTTGACCCTGAGGCCAATGTCAATTTTGTTGCACTCTGCAAGATTCTTCTTGGTTCTAGGATATCTAAGTCTTCCTCCTCGCCCCGATCGATGATTTTCCCTTCTTCCACTTTTGTAGCCTTGATATCTTCTATTTGGGTCGGTACTACCATTGAAAGCATCTTTGGTTCTTGTTGTGTGATATCTTCCAAGTGAGGCATTCCCAGACAGGTACCATCACTTTCTATCTCCATCTCTTCAATTTCTATACATTTTGATTTTGTTTTCCAAGGGAGGGCCAACCACCCTTGTGGGCTTTCGGGCTCTAAAACCATTTCTTTATTTTGATCATTCACATTTATTGGTTTCTCTACCCAAACGTATTTCTTTTTGGGTGGAAATATTTTACATTCAGCCTCAAAATGGTTGCATCTCCTACATTTTAAACAAAAGAATTTTTGATTCTCTATCTCTATTGATTGAATTCATTCTTGTCCCCTTACTAATAAATATATTTTATCAGGGATCTCTTTTATTGTCATGATCTTGGTCCTTGCATATATCAGTGATTCACTATGTCTTAGATCTAATTCCAACGTTCGGCCAAATACATCCCCAATCCTATTCAAGCAACTACTTAACCAATATTCATATGGGAGGTTATATAACCTTACCCATATGGGCCCTTGTTTTGGTTTAAATTTCAAGGGATCAAAATTTCATTCCCATCTCTACAAGTATAGAAAGTGTTCCCCTTTTTCCATTCATCAATAAGCAACATTTCTTCTTTGATTGCATTTGTTGCAAATATCGCCACAAAGAACCCTTTTGGCATAAAATTGATTACAGGGTCAACTTTCTAGTTTTTACAAACCCATTCACTAATCTCCTTTCTGGAAAATCTTTTACCCAAAAAATGACATATAAACACTTTATCTTCCAAGTTACACACATCATTATCAATGATGTCTGATATTTCTACCACTGGGATTTCTTCCTTCTGGTGCTTCTCATCCTTCGCTTCCTCCACAAAGGTTTCTTTTGTCTTTTCCTTCTTGTTAGTTTCACCATTGCCTTTTTTTTTGCACATCCTCACCTACATCCTGCATGCCTTCCTCCAATTTTTCAAAACTTCCTTTAAGAGAAAAAAAATAAAAATTAAAGAAATTAAAAAAAAAATGTATATATTTTTAATATATATTTTATTAAAAATAAAAAGATTTTTATTAACTATTTTTTTTAAATGAAAATTGAAAAAAAGGGTTTGCAATTTAAAAATGGAGAGTATACCTACCAATGCCAAAAAAAATACCTCATATTTGCATATATAACTCTGTAGCAAAAATTTTAAACATATATTCACTATATATATAATTGCAAGCAAAGAGGGGGTTAAAAAAATACAAAATATTTCATGCAAGCAAAATATGTCAAGTTATATGTCAAAAGTTGTCTCTCAACCCCCACCCCCCTCCTAGTTGCAACAGTGGGGTTTTTTTTCTAATTGACGGCTCCTACAAAAACTTGATCTTCAAACCCTCTTTAGAAGAACCCTTGACCTACAAAACCAAACTCACCAAGAACTCACAAGAACAAGGGTCAGAAGGAAGGGTTCACATCAGGTTCACAAATGTGTATGCATGTAAAATGGATATATAATAGAAATATGCATAAAAATCACTTAAATCAAACCAAAACACATGTAAACCTCAAAAGATTGAATGTATTATGTTGAGTTGTTGAAGATTTAAATGTGGTTGCTCATGAATCAATAGAAATTCCAACAACATAACATTAGCCTAGAAGATGTTCATACAAATGGGATGGGAGGCCTATCATTTATAGAAATGAGATGGAAGAAATGAAGGGTTTGGATGCATTCATGATGAATGGCTAGGATTGAATGAGAAAATAGGGTTTGGATTAAAGTTGTAGTCATGTGACAAGTGTCACATGAGGGATAAGGGCTAGGTTTAGGGAAACATCCTTATATGGATGGCTAGGATTAAGAGGTGGGATATTAAATGAAGGACTAAGATGAAAAGTTAGTTTGACTTTTGAGAAGTGTCTAGATTTAATGAATTTGGACAAGGGCTTAGTTAGACATGTGAAAGGGACACTAGTCATTTGGTGACAAGTTTAGATTGTGATCCATGTGAATGGAATCAATGGATAGGATTAAATGGATAAGATAGGGATACAATTGAATTAAATAATGGAGGAAAAGGATAATAGGTATTAATTAGCCTAAATTAATTTATTTAGCTAGAGGATTTGGGGATAAGGCTAGACTTAATTAAATAAATATAAATTTTATTTAATTAAAGGCAGGAAATAAGGATAATGGATAAATTAATCAAATAAATAATAATTATTTAATTAATTAAATATTATGATAAGGGAAAAGGTTGGATAAAGTGGGATAAAGGTGATGTGTAATTTAATTAATTAATGGGATATGATGAGCTAAAATGAGGTGTGGTTGGGTTGGGACATTTTTATGTGTCTACAATAAGTATTTACATTTAATTCTCACCAATTTGCTGACATCACTCCTTTGATATCAATGAGCTTCTTTGACATCAATGACAACATATGTTCAACAACATATGGGTAAACACAATTGAATTTGCAATTTTTTTGGATATGCATTGTTGGGCTTTAACAAAACCCTTGAGGTAGGGAAAAACCATACAATGCTCCATGTTGAAAGAAATCTAGTCTAAATTATATTTCAATATGAGATCTAGGCAATATTTTCACATCTACATGAGGCTCTTGCATTTATTATATACTACTCAACTACCTACCATTACCACTTATACCTGTGGGATAAATATTTTATTCTAATTAACTAGTGGGATGACTTACAAAACATATGTGCCTCAATACATTATTGGCTACTACCTAATACACTACAATACTATATCCATATGTACACTACAAAACATGATTTGATGATGTTGCTAGAATGCTCTCATAAATACTCCAAAATGTCATTTGATTATTCTCCACCCTTCTTTTAAATGATTGAGTGAATGCCTTAAGTATAATAGTTACATAAGACACAAACCAACACAAATATATGTTAGGTTAGTTCATAACAACTAGTGAAATGATCAATGAGGTGTTAATTTAAATTTTGAATTTTAACAAATTTTAAGGTTTAAATTTACAACTACAAAAATGAGTTTAGTCAAGTTTGTACCAAAAAATCTAATTGCATTAATGAACAGTAAATCTAAAAATTAAAATCAGTCTTCAGAAAATCAAAATGTAACAATACAATGAATCAAGTTCACCATAAAATAGAAGAAAAGAGCATGAGCATGCAATTTTCAACATTGGTATAACATCTATCTTTTCATTTGGTAAGTCGATTTATTTGGGTACATCTGATGGACAGTTTTTGGGAAGCAGAGACGTCAAAGAAAAATTAAAAATGAAGAAAATTGCAAGTGGTTTTACAGGAAAAATAAAATTAGACGACACCCTTTTAACCATGACAGGGAAATTGAATGATATGGGGAAAGTAAAAACCAAGAAGCAAACGTTTGCTGTTATTCCACACCAAGATTCCCTGATAGAAGGCATTTGAACATGAACCTCACAGCTACCAACCCCTTTCCTCAGTCATTTTCTAATACAAAGTCAATACCCAAAATCGAGAAATATTAGCTTAATAAGTTGGTACGAAACTTAATAAGTGCAGCTTTTATTTATAAATTATGGTTTTGTTACATAGTCAAGTTTGACTGGTCTAAAGGTGTCTCCAACAGTACACCAGATGATGTCTGCAGAGACTTATAATGATTTCATATGTCTTTGTAGTTAATTTATTCCTTATATTTCAAAGTAACTTGTATTTCAAAGTAAGACTGATTCATTCTGCAATCATTTCACACTGAAATTTTCTTTATCAACGTAGTGTGATTCCGAAACGTTGATGAAAAACATTGACACAATCAAATTCAGAAATTATATTCAAACAAAGAAGATGGATTGTGGAAACTTGATATGTTTAACGGAAAACAGATTAATGATAACAAGAACCCAACACAGAACACTGTGTGCTGAAACATTGTAATGAAAGCTTTAGTGTAATCAGCATGTCTGAAAGAATCCTTGGACTGAAGGACCCATAATGCTATGGTCTTATTACTGTAACCAAACCAACACTGTTATCTAGATGTGAATAATGGCCATGGCTGCCAGGCCACCCAATTAGACTAGGGGCTTACAATTCTATGCCCTGTGTAAAGATATCTAATATTACAACAGACTAACAGACAAATCCAGGTTCTTAAACTGCAAAAGAACAAACCCACAAGCATTTTTCTCATCCTGTTTGATGAAACAAGTGCCTGGGAATAATTCTATAGATTCCATATTTACATCTCAACTGGTGCTACTTGTTTATGTAGCTTCCTCTACCCAACTTATAATTTTAGTAAAAAGCACTAGAAAAACAACAGTTGGCAACATTGATGTCATGGTCCAATATATCTCCATCCCATCCAGGAAATACGTCATATGAGTCTTGTTGCCATAAGGATGCTTGCATGTTGTTTTCAGGTGTAGGAAGAAGTGACTCTGTGACCAGCATCTCATGTGTCCATTGAATTTCTGCTGGTGAAGAGCAAATAGGTGTTTGAATTTCCCTGTTATAATCAAATGATGATAAACAAGAATCCACGGTATATTCATCTTTGATTAATTCTGAAGAAGCACCTGCGTCTTGAATATTTGCACAATCAATAATATCATTTGAAATTTCCAACAGCCCTTCTCCCTCAGGTACCCTCAACAATGGCGACCCCTGCGGATGGAACAGGGGTGAATTGCCATTGAGGAAATCTAAACTTGGGGATGTTCCCACAAAGTTTTCAAAATTCTGGTCTTCAGCTGCAGGGAACAATTCCAGACGAGGCTTGAACCCATAACCTTCTGATGCACTAAGCTGTCCTGCCTCCTTCACACTGTCAACGCTCTTTTCCTCCTCTGTCAATTCTGATTCATTAGACCCACTGGAGGCTTCCTTTGCACCATCATTATTATTATTAATTCTGGCCATTTCCATATTATTGTAAGGATTTAAGTCTAATTGGGGTTCTAAGTAATCCTCTGTATTTGACATCCCCAAAACAGTAGGAAATGTGTTGCTTTCTGTGGAATGGTAATTCATGTCAGGTACTTGATCAGAAATAGGCCGGTGGGTCACGGGATCAATTCCCATGCGTTTAAGCTTTTTCTTGATGTGGGTGTTCCAGTAATTCTTTATCTCATTATCTGTCCGCCCAGGCAACTGTGAAGCAATCTTCGACCATCTGCCACACAGTAATTCACCGTCAGAGATCTTAAAATTGCTCAATACTGCAACCTAGCTTACTTTCAATCCAACATCAAATGCTTGAAACTAAATAACAGCATTGAATCGACAACTTTTTGTAAAAGATATGGACAATCATCCACAAAGGCCTTCTTGGCAGCTCAAAATGCCAAATTATTTTTGGGTGGGGAGAAGAAATGTGAACTGAGTTTTATTTCGACTCAATTTCCAGTGTTCCAGTCCCTCCATACTAATAGCTAAAGAAAGTTCATCAAATACTTAATAATTCCCTAACCAAATGGGATATTCGTCTGATTTGCATTGTGTTCTTCTAATCTCAGGTAAAGCAAGTTTATGCATAGAGATTTTGTTAGAGGAAATTTCGAAAACAGAGGAGTTCATCATTAAACTTTTTAAAACAGGGGAATTCATCATTAAGCTTGGAATTCACCATTATTAAGCTTTTTAAAACAGGGGAATTCATCATTAAGTTTTTTAACAGTCGTTCAACAAAATTAAAAACTGAAAAAATGAGGGTCTGTTATTCCATAAACTATCTTTATCCTTGTTAATGTGTTAAAATTCTTCTAGTCTATTCTTATATTTAATATCAAATCAAAACACTAGATTCTATGTTTATCTAGCCTTCTCTGTTCAACTGTTAAGTGATGTGAAGTTCCTAATAATTGGATTGTTATAATTGTTACTTGCTTCTATGCAAGGATATACTGTTGCAAATAAATGTGGTTCGTAGAAGGCTTGACTTAAGGCAAGGCAAATGTAATAGGGCGAGGGCGAGGGCCATTGGAACATTCATGTACTAAAGCCTTGGGCAAAAAGTTGCAAAAATGGCAGAGGTTTTAGAGCAAGAAATGGTCTTTTGTATCCCAATTTGGGCACTCTGGAGAGAGACTATGAACAAGCCTAAATGTTATATGCATAGGCAATCTATAACCACCTGTTACCAAGGTGGGCATGAAGATCAATGATGAGCTGCTCTTCAGACTCAGAGAGAACTCCCCGCTTCAAGTCAGGCCGAAGGTAATTTGTCCATCTCAATCTGCAGCTTTTCCCACATCTAAGCAGACCTGCAAATTCAAATCCAAGTTATAAATTCACACTCCCTACACAAAGCTCAAGCATCTACCAATGTATATCAGATTCAATAGAAATACATAATTTTTCACTATACCAGCAAGCTTTGGAACAGCGCGCCAACAACAATGGCCATTGTTGAGAATAAAAGTAATGAGCTTCTGGTCTTCTTCGGCAGTCCAGGGTCCTTTCTTCAGTCCAACCTTATCACAACAGGGCTGTCTCCCCATTGTAATTATTATTATTGTTGTTATGATTGTTGTGAGGCTTCTTTCCTGACTGCAAAAGCCAGATGAGATGAGATGGTACCTCCGAATGGGAGCAACAAGTGACTCTCTCTTACCCATATATTAATTCCAATTTCTAGTCGTCCCGAGCACTCACGACCATGCTTTAAGCACACGTGTGTACACCAGCTTACACGTGTACACAAGAAACAAGCTTTGTTGCTGTAAGAACCCAAATATGAGTCCGATGATTGGCCAACTGTCAGGTCCCAGTATGGCGTCCAAGTTTTAACCCGTCTTACCCCTACTCCACTCTTCTCCGTTTTCGCCGGGCCCCCTGCGGCTCCCTCCAATGCAACCTGAACCAACCCTTCAATTCTTTTTTTAAGACTTGGAAATCAGGTAGCTTCTTATAAATTCAGTGCATCTAGTAAATTTTTTATCACGTGATGTTGATTCGACACATTTTCCGATATCATAAAAACAAGAAATCTCATGACTGGTGAAGTTGATACGACACACCTTCTGATATCATACGAAACAGAAGGAGACTAGATCTCGTGACCTCTTACCTACAATAACCAATCGAATTAGACCGCCCGCCTCTTCAATTGTTATTATTTCTTAATCAACCCCTTTCAATTGTTTCTATTTTTAAACCGTGTTCACAATGGCGGTTTTACACCCGTTGACGTTTTCAGTTTATTTGCCGGGACCGAAAGTTTCCAGCGAGGTGCCTAACCAAGAAAAGAAAAGAAAATTAAATTAAAATTGTGCATGAATGGTGGCGATTCCGTCCAAGCTTGTTGGTCCACATCTGCGCCGTTGCATGGTTCCAAAAATTTTCCCCTTGGGTTGGAAAGTGTTGGGCTTCATTCACACGTGCGGAGTGATTACGTCGGGAATGACCTACGTAGAGACGCGTTGCATGTTCTTCTTTTCCACGTGAGAACACGCGGAGTCTTTGAATGATACTTTGGTTGACCTAATCGGAGAGCCCCGCTTTGGTAAGCAACTCGTAAGACATGGCTGGAACGCCCTTCTATGATTGGTCCATACTCACATGTATTAATTAAATTATCAAAATATTGAGGGATTGGCAAACCACCCCCTCCTAGGGAAAATTGTTGGAATTAGGTGAAATCTTCTACCATTATATTTCTCGACTAGGTATAATGGTCAAATGTGACCATGGAATGAGTCCTGCAAGGAAATTTTATGTCATTTATTTGGAAAGAATATCTTTTTAAATTAGGTTCAGTCAATGATAATTGTTTAATTTAGTTTTCATAAAAAAATACTCTTCATTTATTTATAATCATTGTATGAGAAGCATATTTTTCTTATAAATTATATATAATTGATTTGGATTAGATTAAATAATATTTAAGGATGATAAGGTGTGTAAAAAATATTAATACCTAATTAAATGTAAGAGATTTAGATTTTTAGTTTGTGAAACAAATGTGGAGATAAAGATTTAATGCAACACAAATTTCACTCGTTTAGATAAAAAAAATAGATAGTTATTCACATAAAATACAAATCTTAAGTTTGGATTATCTATGTCATAAAGTTAACCACAATATGATACAATAAGAAGGAAACCAAAATAAGTGTAGTAGATTATAGATATAAGAGAATAATTCACTTACATAACACCATTTGTGATAACACTATTCATATCATATATGTCTTGCATTCATTATGTATTCATATTGCAAGCATGGATATACACATCACATATGCTTGGGTGCTACACACATAATCTCTAATACATATTATCTTTCATTTTCATTCGTTGATGTTCTATTACGTTCTATTACATTTGTGATATACTGTGTTGTTATTATAGCTTATCAACATGTATACGAACATGTCTCTACGCTCAAACCATGAATATTTTGATTGTCAAGAGGTACCACCAGGCATTTGATGATGCCACAACATGATATTTGGTATCTAGGACGAACTCTAGCTTATCCTACTTTATGGGAGGATTAACCTATTAGACTTAGATTCTAACACCCTTGTGGGTTTTCACCATTGACCTCCATTAGGCTATCATTTCAAGTTTTCATTTAACTAATAAGGATATATCCAACTGGACCTTTTTAAATTTTCACTGAATCTATTAATTCATATGTTGGCTCTATTTCTTACCGACATTGTCCCTTAGCTTAAGTAATGTCTCATCCTTGAGACATGTTGGCTCTATTTCAACAAAAAGATAGTCAAAACTAACGATAGTTCCAACTAGCATAAATCTAACCTATGTATCCCCTATAATTTAGTACTTGCTATCTCCAAAACTTGAGTTTTATTTGCTCAATGACCAAAACTTAACAAACTTTCAAAATCCTCAATTGTAGTTCAATCATTAAGGTAGAATATGCTTATATTCACTTTTTATAGGGTGGTAATATGTATCCCATTGAAAAATAGCCTACAAATGATATCACATATACACTATGTTGTCAATATAAGATCATATTATAGCAATCAAGGTGGAAGGTTTTGAGAAAGGGGATTTTAGTTTACCTCTAAGAGAATACTTAACAAATGAGATAAACGCATATTCACTATTGAACTCAACCCCTCCATCTAATCAGTTATCCTCATTTCCTACTCATGCATCTAGCAAAATTAGGACTATAGGTTTTTCAATTGTTGTCTTTGTGATCTAGATCAATATCATTCATTACATTGTAGTTCATTGAAGCTATGAGAATTTTATTTTCCATGATTTTTATCTATAATTTCTAGGCTTTTCCAATATGTAACCAATTCATAGGTAATATTGATTAAGTGTAGCTATATTGTTGTATGTGGTCTCTAAGTGTTGTATTTATTTGTATATGTATAGGAGTGAATTTGCACCCCTTGTGTAAATTCCCCTTTTGCATCCCTCCACCTTAGAAAATCAAACCCGAATGTCAAATTCCAAATCACCCATTTTCCTTGCATCCACTTGGTGCCTATTTTGTGTGTCAGTGGGGGAATATTTTTCAGGGGCGCGAGCATGACGCACAAACATCTACATAGTGCAATGCCATCCCTGACAGATTCATGCCTCTAGTGTCCACAGGGACGTTATGCTCTCCATTGGGCATGAAGCATAATGCCTCTGTGTCGACCAACTAGCCTGAAAATGACTCTTTCCCTCCTTATTCCACTTCAAATTCCTATCTTGCTCATTCACTTCATCTTCTTAGCAATTCTTGATCTTTTTAGCAATCTATCACATTCTCTTGAGCATTTTCATACACTCTCTTAAGCATTGCAATAGCTTGTTACTCCATCAACTTCATCTTTGTACATGTTGTGCTACCATAAAAGCTACAAGTTTGGAGTCTTGCGAGACCTCCCTTCATCACTGTTGTGGCTATGTCGACTTTACCAAGCTCCCTATCTTGCATTCTCCCTTTATTGGCCTTGACAGACTTTTGGTGGAGGTGGTATTGCTTCACTATCCTCTCTTTTTGTGGTTTGATAGAGTAGCATTGTATCTTTTATAGTGTTTAGTACTCTCCTTTCTATTTCCTTTATCGTATTTTCTACTTCATGGGTTTTCTAACTATCCATGGAGGTGGAAACACCAAAGCGGGGGTTTGACTGAGGTAAACCCCTGTACATCCCAACATTTTTCCCTCTCTTAGTTGTGTGTAGGTGAATGTGTGTGTGGAGCTCATTGGAAAAAGGGACTCTTAGTGAGTTGGTTTTTGCTAAGTCCTTACTTTCATCTACCTTCTTTACCATCTATATAGTTATTTCTCATACTTCATCATTCTTATCATTTCATTAAACTTTGTCAGCTAGGCAATTAGTAGGTTTCCTTGTTTCCCGCACTGTACTTTTCACTTTCTGGTCATACGAATGTCAACGCACTAGAGAGACGCTAGCACGTCACGCTGTCACCTTGACCCACATTGCCATCCTCAAAAAAAGAGCTATCTAAGGTACAATCTGGATTCTAGAAACTGGCTTGTCTAGCCCCATTTAAACATTCAAATTAGCAGAGTGACAGAAGGACTTGAGAGTGCTCTTCATTCTCTATCCTTGACCTAAATACCTATTAGCTTGAGGTAAGATAGGGTAGCCCTCCGCTCTCAACTCTCTGTGAACTAGAGCCTTGGTGTGGTTGGTCCCCCTACCTTACATTTTTGGTGAACCCAACATGAACGACATCTATCCATTTGTTGGTGTTGAGACTACTTCCTTTACGCCTAGTGATTGTTGTGAACTTAAGTGTTGTGAAGGTTTATAAGCATCACAACCTAGTCCATGACTTTCGAGTACGTTGTTAGGAGAAGTGTACGACACCTACTGATGGAAAAGATGAAGGTCACTTCTAGTTTCACCTCCAGTTTTTCCACTGGCTTGGCTACTAACTTTACCACTAGTTTTTCTATAGGTTTTACCGATGAGATGGGTTTCATAGATGAGACCACTCATGCTCTTACCCCTCCAGTATCCCCTACGACTTCGTTTGTGGACGAGGATGATGCTATGCATATCTCTGTGGAAAACCTTTTGGCATTAGATAACGGATTATCAGAGCTTGTGAATCACTTGGAGAGAGCACCAAACATGGCAAGAGCCACTAGACTTGCTAGTGAGGTGAAATATCTATTAGGAAAAGATCAAACATGCATAGAATTCCTACGAGGCCTTACTAATCTAACTAAATTATATATCCCCTCATATAAGACTAGATTGGGTTCTACCCGAGGAGAGGTGCTTAATGCCTATGAGAGACAAATAGGCGTCTTGATGCCTACCATGCCTGTATGCATGGCTGAAACATGCCCTTCAATTAACATTTCCTTTGCTTCACAAAATCCTAACACTTTCAAGGCAAGTAGAATACCCCTTTGTTTTAGCTTCATCCCTCATACCGCCCCTAGCAATGGAGGCTCTTGTGCAATGAGTGGTGGTGGCTTTGGTAGCAGAGGTGGCATTAGCAAAGGTGGCTCTAGTGGAGGCCATGGTGGTGGCTTTGGTAGTGGAGGTGGCTCTGATGGAGGCCCTATTAGTGGTGGTGGCTCTGACAGTGGTCATGGTGGTGGCTCCGGAGGTGGCTCTAGTGGCAATGGTTCTGGATGTTCCACTGGGCCTTTGTCATCCTCTAACCTTGTTTTGAATGCTCTTCTTCATAACATGGTTAAGATGCAAAACCAATTAGTGAACCTTTCTCAAGCCTCTGCCCAACCTATTTTCCAACCTTTCTTTCGACATAGTCTATTCTCAGTGGCAATTCTAAGTACTCCTTTCTCACAGGGAATGGAGATTCCTAAGTTCAAAAAGTATGGTGGTAAAGGGGATCCATAGACACATGTGTCAGCTTTCAATGCCATGTGTATGGATTTATTTCATCATGATGCTTTGATGGAAAAACTCTTTCCTTGATCTCTCAAGGACACAACACTTGAGTGGTACTATTCCTTGCCCGATAATTCTATATTCTCATTTGATCAGCTTGTGAATCAGTTTCTCCATTAGTTCTAAGCTAACATCGATCTGAAGATGACCTTCTCAGATCTTGTCTGATGTAAGTAGGGAGATAACAAGAAGATAACTGACTTCATAGTGCAATACCAAGTGCTCTTTTCATAGATTTTGTACTCATTTCCTGACTCTGATGTGCAAAAGGTATTTATAGGAAACCTGCAGTGAGCCTGACAGGAGAAGTTTACCCTAATGAAATACCCTTCCTCTGTGCATCTATGTGTCATGTTGTGAGAGTATCAACAAATGGTAGTTCAGTTCAGGGGATCTTCCTCACACTCCTATTTGGAAGGAAATTCTATTGTGTCCATCTCAGGAAAAGGAAAGGCTATTGTGAATGTAGTCACCACAACTAATGATCACGACCTCAAACACAACAGGAAGTTTACAAAGTTAGAAGAATCTTATTCTTTTATTTTGCAAATTTTTTTGAAGGATAAGATCATAACTTTTGAAAACCCTCGACCTTTAAAGGAACCTTATCTTGATTGGTATGATGCAAATAATTTTTTACCAGTACCATCATGTCAACGGGAATGATATTGAGCGTTGTATGCACCTACTTCATGAGATACATGATCACATCGATGATAGTACTATCCATCTCAATGGGAAGAAACAAAACATGGATAAATTGATAGCAAAGGAAAATAGTGAGTTGTAGATCTACATGGACCCATTTTTGTCCCATTCTATGAACTTGATTATTGACCCCTTTGATGCTTCTCCTCAACCCTTGGTGTATGTTAACATGGTTTCAGTTACTCCTCCCCAATAGCTTGACATTGGTTTCACCAGATATGGCGTTCACCTCATAGGATTCATCTTTGAATAATAAGCCCTCTCCTCTATACATTCCTACTCACCTCAATGGAAACATTGTGATAGGAGTCCTAGTTGACCCTGCAAGCCTGGTAAATGTTATCACAAAGGAGATGCTCTAGATAAATTCATTGTAGATAGGGGAATATGAGGAAACAAAATCCATCATACATACACATGATGGTCTCTCTCTTAAGTCATATGGCTCTATAACTCTGTCCATCCTAGTTGGACCTAGGGTTGTGGATACAACTTTTGACGTTATTCTAGAATCTAATCTGTTTAGGGTGAAGTTGGGCATCCTATGGCTAGCTTCCATGAACAAAATCACTTCCATTATTCACAAATGTTTAAAGTTATCTCATGAAGGCATCGTGCATGTTGTGCACGACACTGGATATTAGCCATTGGTATCCATGGGGGTTATTCATTAGATCATTTTTGGCCTACCCCAGTTGGTTTGTTTCCCTCTAGAAAGGACATGCTTTACCAAAACTATGTAAAGTATAAAAATAGGGGCAAGGGACAACTGAAAGTGACCCCTCTGATAATGCAGCAGCAAGCTGCCCCTCCTCTTAGAAGGGAAAGGAGAGGTCTTCCCGTCCTTAGGGCACCACTTCTGCCCCCTTTCTAAAGAGGAGTTTTGGATGACTACTAGATTTTGCATAAGAAGTTCAATGGTATCTACTTGGCGTAAAGCCAAGGTTTAGATATCTAACCTTCGTACTTTGGCTCCTAGACCTTGGCCCTACCTGTATGATAGAAGGAAGGGTCCCCATGGAGAGTCCTCTATGTCTCGACCTTCGTAGCTTCTACTGCTCCTACTCCCAAGGAAGTGAATGGGAAGAGGCTCACCACTCAGGCATTAGAGCCAGCCCCCCTGCTCTCGCTCCAACCTCTTCTCAATCTCTCCCTCCCACTCCCATCTAAGAGTCTCTCCCTCCACCAAAAATAATCATAATGGACATTCTGATGGGCGAGTAGGAGTTTTTTGTTCCATCCCAACTTCCGACATCAAGCTCTCGAAGTCACAAAAACCACCTTGTGCATGAACACAAGCGTTAGAAAAAGGCTCTAACAATTGAGCAGGCCACTTTGCAGAGGAAGGATGGTGAGCTGACCACCCTTGCTTTAGGGTATGTTATTGTGTCCTCCTCTCCTGTCCCCTTTGCATTAGTTCAATCAGCGTTTGTGATGATTTTGACTCTCGCTGCGAGTGTAAACACCCCTAACCCTAAAAAGGTGTAGGTGTTTATTGCTCCATTGGTCAAGCCCCCTCTCTTGATGTCCCTTCTAGACATCCCACCATTCTCAAAGCCTATGGACATGCCAAACACCTCAGTGGTGTTTTCCATGCTTTTCTTCTCCTCCTCTGCACCTTCTACCTCGTCAATGGGGTTCTTACACCCTCTGATGAATCGAAAGGTGGAGAGGGCCTCACTAGAAATGGGGGTCGAAAGAGGAATCCACCCTCTTCAAAGGGTGGTTCTACATTAGCATGTGTCGTCCTTGTGACAAAGGAAGCTCCAACGTCCCTTGAGTTTGTCACTGCTCCTGAGTGACTCAATGAGCCTAGCAATGAATCTAAAATGCTACCTCCCTTCTCTAATGAGGTAACACATGGAACTCCTGTGAAGTGCATGTTTAACTCTTTAGATGAGGTCCCGGCCCTGTCAGCGATCTTTACGAATGGGAGGTTGATGACCTCTTGCTCAATGAGTGTTAGGGGGCGCCTCTTCTTTATCTGTAGTGTAGAGTATGTGTGTGTGTGTTTGTGCTCCCCCATGCTTGTGTTATGTGTTCCTGGATGACCCTTGTCACCCTTATAGGTGCTTGGATACAAGAGTGATTATGTGTCGTAAAACTTCCTCTATTTGTGGCATCATTCTTCCTTTGTTATGTGTATTGGTTTTTGAAAAATTGGGGATGATGCAAAATGTTGGGGGAATTTAGGCTTCTCTTCCATGTTGACCTAGTTTTTTTTATTTTTATTTTGTCTTCTTGTGCATTTTTCATATGGTTTGATATAGTAGGGGGTTGATGATAGTTCATTAAATATACTATTATTATACTTATATATTTATGAGTAGCTCTAACCCTGAAATATCAGATCAGCCCTGTGCCTCTTGTTTGTAATGTCATTGTCACTTTTTATAGTGTTGTTATCTTTCTCTCTTCTTTGCTTGATTTGTAATGTTGTGGTGCTCATGTGTTGTCCCTCATGTGTGTGACAACATTAGCACAATGACATCTCACTATGTCCTGCAGGCCACAACATCACTTTTTCATTCTTGTTTTTCTCTCCTTAGGATGTCACGTGCCTTTGTGTTTGACACACACAATCCTAAGGGGGGGCTATCATGTCACCTTAATTTTCAAAAAACACATTTGTGGCCAACGAATCTTTTCTCAAAATTATTTTCAAAAATGTTTAAAAAATCACATTCTCAACAAGGACCCCCAGCGGAACGTGTTTCCTTCGTGATGGGTTTGCAAAGAAAGAACTTGAAAAACTTTCCTCCAAGGAGGGAGCATATTTTCCTATGGGAGAAGCCTCGACCTTCCCCTCGTGAGGGGGAATTTTATTCTTTTTGAATTCCTTGATGAAGTGAACATCTTTCGAAAGGATTCCTTGATGTTGAATTGATTTGCAAAAAACACTCTCACTTTCAAACAACATGTCCCTTGAGTGGACCCCTTTTCTTTTGAAGGGTTCTCGAGGGACCCCTTTGAGAGCTCTTCCTTCAATTCTTTGACTATCTGTGTGATTGTTTACTTGTTTGCTTGTGTGACTGCTTTTTGATTTCTAACATGTTTTATCTATGGATTAACATGCTGCTTTGTAGGTGTGCCTATGAAGCTACTTTCTAGTTTGACTCTATGGAGTCCCCTTACATTGGGATTCCTTTAGGAGAGAGTACCTAAGGGGCACCTTCTTTATAGATTTGAGGGCCTATGAAGCACTTGTATCATATGGAATTTTTCCATCATTGGTCTATGGGCCTTCGGTGTACTTTGATCAACTTCATAGTTCTGAAGAGCTACAAAGTCCTTTGTTTGAACCTCCTCGGGAGAGAGTAGTTGTGAAGTCCTTTTCCTACCTTGCGCTTTTGAGTTCACCAAATCATATTATGCTTCCTCGATGGTTCAAGTATACATCTCTAAACTCTTCGATCTACTTTACCGAACAATCATAAATACACATGCTCACTAAAGTGGGGGAAAATTGTATAGGAGAGAATTTGTACCCCTTGTGTAAATTCCCCTTTTGCATCCCTCCACTTTAGAAAATCAAACCCGAATGCGAAATTCCACATCACTCATCTACCTCACATCCACTTGGCACATGTTTTGTGTGTCAGTGGGGGAAAATTTATCGAGGATGCGAGTGCAACATGTGGATGTTTGCATGACACGTTGCCATCCCTAATAGATTCCTACCTTTGGTGTTTGTAGGGACGTTACGCTCTCCATTGGGCATGAAGCGTAACCATGTCGACCAGTTGGCTAGAAAATTCCTCTTTCCCTCCTTATTCCACTTCAAATGCCTATCTTTCTCATTCACTTCATCTTCTTAGTAGTTCTTGATCTTTTTAGCAATCTATCACATTCTCTTGAGCATTTTCATACACTCTCTTGAGCATTATAGTAGCTAATTACTCCATCAACTTCATCTTTGTATGTGTTGTGCTACCATAGAAGTTGTGTTTTTGGAGTCTTGCGAGACATCCCTTCATCACCGTTGTGGCTATGTTAACTTTTCCAAGCTCGTTGTCTTGCATTCTCCCTTCATTGGCCTTGAGATCCTTTAGGTGGAGGTGGTATTGCTTCACTATCCTCTCTTGTTGTGGTTTGATAGAGTAGCATTGTATCTTTTGTAGTGTTCAATACTCTCCTTTCTATTTCCTTTATTGTATTTTCTACTTCGTGGCTTTCCTGGCTATCTATGGAGGTGGAAACACCAAAGTGGGGGTTTGACTAAGGCAAACCCCTATATAGCCCAACATTTTTCCTTCTCTTGGCCATGTGTAGGTGAACGTGTGCATGGAGCTCATTAGCGAATGGGACTCTTAGTGATTTGGTTTTCATCACCCTTGCTTTCATCTACCTTCTTTACCATTGATATAGTTATTTCCCATACTTTATCATTTTGTTCATTTCATTAAAAATGTTCAACTAGGAAATTAGTAGGATTCCTCATTTCTTGCACTGTACTTTTCACTGTTTAGCCATATAGACGCTAGCTCACCAAAGAGACACAAGCATGCCATGATGTCATCCTTGACTCCTGATACCGTCCTTGGACATAGAGTTGTTTGAGGCATAGTTCAAATTCTAGAAATTGGCTTGTCTAGCCCCATTTAAACATTCAAATTAGTAGAGTGACAAAAGCACTTGAGAGTGCTCTTCATTCTCTATCCTTGACCTAAACACCCGTTAGCTTGAGGTAAGATAGGGCAGCCCTCCGCTCTTGACTCTCCATGACTTGGAGTCTTGGTGTGGTTGGTCCCCCTACCGTACAATATAGTTCCTTTTGACAATGTCTCCAATTTTTATATTCTACCCTATTTCTCTACCATATAGCTTTGAATAATTTAATATTTCATTCTCTTCTTTTCCTAAACCTAATTTCCAATCTCAATTATTAGGCCTCAAATTGTTCCTTCTTTAAATTTATTTGTAACTTTTACAATTTTTTTTAATTTGGATTTATGATTGTTGTTATATCAAGTTAACCATTTCCTATATACTTTATTCTATCGATAATCATCTCCATATGAAGTCTTGTTTTTCTATTATGGGAAAAATAGGTTTTGATGGGGCCCCAAAACCCAGTACAGACAAGTTTTACAGGGACCTAAAACCTGAAGAAAGAGGGATTTGCTTAAAATAAAATATATAGACCATCAATAGCCAAAACAATAGCATCCATAAAGAGAAAGACAAGACTACATGAGCTACACGAAACAGGTTTTGAAGGGGCCTTAAACCCTTTTACAAATAGGTTTTGACTGGGACCTTAAACCATTAGAAACACTTAGGCACCACCTAAATCATCCAGGCATAAACAAACCAATGGCTTTGAACATCCACATCCAAGCCCAAGAACATTGAAACACTCAAAGAAGACACCATTGAGCCAAGAGAGATAAACATCTTAATGGTGTAGATCACCATCAAACCCCACACAATAAAAATTTGCAATGCACTAGCTTTTGTACATCACCAATCCACACATAAAGCATCAACTTCCCTATAGCACCATTCCACCCGCACGGTAAGAATCTGCAATGCATTAGATTCAATGCAACACCAATCCATGAGAAAAGTATTGACTTCTCTACAACACCATTCCACTCGATCAACCAACCCAACCTCCACCTCTAAAGGAGAGGACTCCACTCTATACGAAAGGATGAAGAGAAACCCCTTACCACCAAAGCCACAACTCTCCAACCCAAACAAACTTCGCCTCAATAGGAACCAAAATAAGGAAGGAGATCTTCTCACCAACCCCACAACATCCATCTCCACCTCAATAGAAGATGGTTCCACCTCAAGAGGAACAATTCCCCCTCAATAGGAGACACACACTAAGAATCTGAATGGAAAGGAACTTCAAAAGAAAGGGATAACCCAACATCCCTTAGCATCACAAGCTTTATGTACCAGAAGGAAGAAGCTAAAAACACAATAACTAGCTCACACAATTGGGTCCAAATAAAAGACAATAAGCATAGCCCAACCACCAATAAGCTAGTAGAAATCATAATAACATTTCCCCCTTTTTTCCTCATAAGCTTCATAAACACAAAGGAGGCCACAACAACTTCCATAAACTATAGAGAATATTGGGTTAAAAGAAAAGGAAATAACCCAGTCAAACACCAACAACAACAACAAACCCTCTACAAGAAGCTCACACTAAATCCCTTCAAATAAAGAGTCATCCATACAAGAAAAGGGGAAGAAATAGCTTCATTAGAGAGCAAAGACAACATAAACTTCAAAGGGACAACAAAATTCCCTCTAATAGAAAAAAATAGGGAAGAAACCCTCAAGAAGAAAAGCATGAGACAAAGATCATAAGAAAGAGACTCCAAAGCACCCATGATTTTAGCCACACCAAATAGAAACAATAGTAACCAACACCAAGCCGCCACAACCCAGAAGCATGAAAGCAACAACCTGCCCAACCACAAGTCACCTCGAACCAGCAAACCATCCACCTCCTTGGCCCCGCAACAAAGAGGGAACCCAACAACAAGCATAAAAACTGTCACATCCCAACTGGATGACAACAACCTACTCCACAACACATCACTTTGATTGGAAAACTATAGAAGCCAGCACCAAGCCACTGCAACCCAAAAGCATTAAAAAAAAACCTTCCCAGCCACAAGTCGCCTCCCACTAGTGTTCCATCTACCTCCTAGAATCGTCTCCATCCCCACATACATCATCTCCATATTTCAAAATCCCCCCTCCACTCCTCTTCCCGCTTCCTCTCTTCTCCATCTTGTGAAATTATGTCTACTTTATGGTTTCTTCTCACAATCAATGTCTTCATTGGTGTAGTGTTATATGAAGTCTTGTTATTACTACTACTAAACACTTCATTCATCTTGATTTTTAAGATGGGTGATATATATGTTAAGCAAAACTATAACCCATATAGGTGTTCTTATAATGATTTTGTCCTTAGGAGACAACTAGTTTTGTTTATTTTGTGTTGCCATGAATTCCTTGATTTTTTCTATTAGGTCAATTTCTCATTGATTTATTGAGGTCATTAATATTTGGATTTCAATCTCCTCTATATGCTTTTCCTATTCTTCTTCTCCCCTTTCTTCTTGAGAAATATCTTCAATCTCTACTTATGACAACTTCTCTTCCTCCATTTGTTCCTTTCTTGATTCTTGTCCTTTCATTTCTTCACTAGAACCTTCTCTGAATTCATCTCTTATGGCCTCCTCCATTTTGAATCCATCCTTTTGTTGGTAATATTGTCTCTCCTCTTTATATTATTTTGGTTTCTCAATTTCTATTTTTCTCTTTTTCAATAAAGATTTTAAACTCCCTAGTGTCTCAAATGATGATTTTAGTTTTTTTGCATAGTGTTCAATTTTTCCTCTCCACCAAAATTTTGTAAGCCCTCTTACAACCTTAATTTCCTCATACTATAGTTTTTTTTCTATCTTTGGATCTCTTTTATAGCTTATCAAAGTGTCTACTATTTATTTTGTTCTCAACTCCTTATCTTTTAAGGGTTTTAGCTCTGATTTACTATATTTTCATACCTTGTACTCTTCCACTACTTCCTCGAGGAGTTTTTCTTTTATTGTATTTTCCACATAGAATACTTCATCTCTTTCTCTTGATATATTTTATTCTAATTTGTATATCTAGCTCATCCAAAAATAATTGTACTAGCTCTTGTACTGTATAAGTTCTTTCTAAAATAAATGCTATCATAGCCTCCAAAATAATTATTCTATTACTTGTGGTGGTATTCATCTATGTATTTTCCACATCTAAAGGCTTCCCTATACTAAATAGAAATATATACAATGTATGTTCATTTAATATGACTTCCTCTATTCATTTTTTTTATAAGTCTTACTTCTTACCCAATGCTTAAGTTATTCATCTCTTTTTTCTATAGGACTTCCTACTCACCTTTCTTTTCCTCTTCATCTAAAGATT
The DNA here is from genome assembly GCA_007258455.2 of Sequoia sempervirens. Lineage (NCBI taxonomy): Eukaryota > Viridiplantae > Streptophyta > Pinopsida > Cupressales > Cupressaceae > Sequoia > Sequoia sempervirens. Next base: position 1,158,964,823 of record VDFB02271358.1, on the reverse strand, counting down.
CAGTGCATTGCACCAATATCCTTTGTTCCTTTTATTTTGTACTATTTTCCATAATTATTTATATTTTCTCCTCCTATGAACTCATATGTAGAATGGTTTCAACTATTTCTTCTATTATAATTTCCTATTGTGATCGATATATTTTTATCTTATTAGTTTATTTCTTAGGTTATTTCATCTTGTTATCTATTAATGCCTTTTCCCTCTAGTTCCTTTATGTCTTTTTTTTCTTTTTCTTTAATTCCAATGTTCTCCTTTTGTGGCCAATTATCCCCACTTGAAGAACCTAATGTTCCTATTTTTTTTGTAATATGTTATTTTTTTATCCCTAGCTCTTTTTTCTCCTCATCTTCAATTATTTGAATGAGTTTTGGAGTAGGGGTTTACCATATTTTAGTAATTTTTGTCTACTTTTCTATCTTATTAAATTTCTCCCTAGCATTCTTCTTGGCCTTTTTGTCTATGTATTCCACATGTCAAATTTTTTAGCCTCAAGATCCTTAGGGGGTATAAGGAGAGTTCCTATAGTATTTTCTAATGGTTCATTAAGGGATTTTGTATGGGATTTTAGGGACCCAATATGTCTTTATTACTTGTGGTGGTATTCATTTGTCTTTGGCACTTATAAAGGCTTCACTATACTAAATAGAAATATATGCAACGCATTCCCATCTAAGATGAATTCCTCTAACCATTGGTCTTACTTCTTACCCAAGGCTTAAGTTCTTCATCATTTTTTTATATAGGGCTTCCTACTCACCTTTCCCTTCCTCTTCATCTAAAAATTCATTAAATTGCACCAATGTCCTCTATGCCCTTAGTTATTTAATCTTTTCCCTAATTCACTCTTTTTTCTCCTCCTTTTGTAAACTCATTTGTAGAAGGGATTCAAATATTTCTTCTACTATAATTTCCTATTGTAATGGACATATGTCTAATATTTGATTTCTTAGGTTTTTTCCTCTTTCTATTTACTAAGGGATTTTCCCTCACTTTTGAGCTTTGTGTCTTCTTTTTTTCTTCTTTAATTCCAATTTTCTCCTTTTTGTTAAACAAGAAAACTAAGAGGGGGGTGAATTAGTTGTAGCAAATTTAACCTTTAAAATTTTCAATAGATGTTAGATCAGTAACCATTCATAAATCCTTTAATCTTCTAATACATGATTAATCATTAAGTGTAGAAGCAGAAAGTGAAAGAAGTAAAACCATACATACAATAACACCAGATTTACATGGAAAACCCAATGTAAGAAAAACCATGGTGAGGATTAGCTCACAATATAAAAAATTCCAAAATTGAATACAAAGGCTCACTTCCAAGACATGACTTGTCCAAAACAAGACTTACTGTCCAATGAGGGCTCACTACCACAAAATTACAAAAAAGATAGAAGAGAATTATCACAAAGAGAAAAATATCTCAATGCATCAGATATTTCTACCACAATTCTCTCACACACTTGTAGACTCACATGAAAAGATGTCAGATGCATTCAACTCACTGCCTTTAGAACCCTAACATTGAATTCACACTAATTTGATCAAACTCACATTACACACATTATCTCACATATGTCGTTAATCTATCTTGACTTACATCAACATCTCAACTTGTACTTATACCATCTTCAACCTTGAAACCAATCCAAGGTCAGTCACACCATTAGTATTTACAAATTCAAATTAGGTCAACACCAAAAAATTCTACAATGGAATTAGAATGAGGGTGACCCAAACATATACTTAATGAGGACCTAAATAAGTCCCAACATGCCGCAACACACTTCCATGAACTTCGTAAGTAGTGTTTAACACAAGGTTAGACAAAACTAATGTAAAACACATAAATCAATTAAGCACACACATTCTTAACACTATCCAATCTTTCTAAACAACAAATTTCATTTGAACACAACCTCATCAACTTACTCTCAGAACCGCAAGCCCTAGAACCAAAATATGGAGAAATATGGAGCAACTACATTTCTCCCAGACTTCAATCAAACACATCAAAATGTGCATTCACATATTGGTGAAGATATCTCACATTGTACAACAATCCAAAAGCCCAAATTCTAGATGTATCAACTACCAACAACCATGATCAATATTTCTAAACCACACAAGCATAGAAGCAATACAAAGCACCACTCAGAGCATACATTGAATACCAATAGACCTTGTTTATTACAATTTTTTCAATATCCTCAACATATACAACCAATAACCAACTTTCATGACATCAATGACAACAACAACTAGTTAACAACCAATTAACCAGTTCACATCAATGACAACACCTTTATACTTGCAACAATCTCCCCCTTTTTCATTGATGGCAACACATGATGTGAAAAAACATCAAAGACAACATAGCAGCTTTGAACCATCAATCTCTCCTTTCAGAATGATTTCTCCCCCTTACATTTTCACATGATACTTTCTCCCCCTTTGACATCAATGGAAAAGGTAAAAGATATTTTACATTGTTCTCCCCTTTGTCACCAAGAACTTTACCAGTACTAGATACTCCCCCTTAGGAGTATACCCAAATAACTGCACAATGACAACACACAACACTACCTACTCCCCTTGAGAGGTAGCCACCAAGCATCAGTCCAAAAGAAAGACAGATCCATAAATCCACTAGAATGATGCATTTCCTTATGGATCTAGTTAAAGAAAAGAGGGGCAATAACCCCTAACTTCTCCCAGAGATACTCAAAAGTATCTTTAAGAATATCATTAGTAAATATGTCAACAATTTGATCCTCTATAGGTACATACTCAAGATTTACTTTATTCTCCATAACCTTCTCTCTCAAAAAGTGATTCCTTATTGATATATGCTTTGTCCTTTAGTGCATCACTAGATTCTTTGAAATGTTAATTGCACTTGTATTATCATAGAAAATAGAGATGGGATCATCATACATTACTCTGATATCCTTAAATGTTTGTCTCATCCACAAAAGTTGTGTGCAATAGGATGTTGCAAAAATATACTTAGCCTCTACAATGGATAAGGAAATTGAATCTTACTTTTTATTTAACCATGACACCAATTTGCAACTAAGAAAGAATGCACCACCACTTATTTTTTTTGTCATCAACACAACCTGCCCAATCTGCATTTGTATAAGCACTTAGTGTAAATTCAATATCTCTAGGATGCCATAAGCCATAATCTCGAGTGCCATTCAAATATCTGAATATCCTCTTAATAGATGTAACATGTGTTTCTTTAGGGTCTTCTTGAAATCTAGCCACAAGACAAACTGCGTGCATGATATTTGATCTGGTAGTTGTTAAATACAATAGTCCTCCAATCATAGATCTTTATTTTCTCTGATCAACCTTAGGTGAATCATCATTTTTACTCAATTTGCAACTAGTCACCATAAGAGTGCATACTGGTTTGGAACTAGTCATCCTAAACTTCTTCAACATTTATTTTACATACTTTAACTGTGAAATAAAAATCCCTTTTTCTGTTTGATTGATTTGCAGCCCAAGAAATAAATTCATCTCACCAAACATAGACATCTAAAACTCTTTTTGCATTTCTCTAGAAAACATTTTATACATTGTTTCATTTCCTCCAAAGATAATATCATCAACATATACAACTACTATCAAGATCTTGTCATTTTCAATTTTGAAATAAAGATTACTATTTGTCGTACCTTTACTAAAACCTTGTTGAATCAAATATATATCCAACCTTGCATACCAAGCTCTTGGAGCTTGCTTCAATCCATATAAAGCCTTGTTTAATTTGCAAACCATGTCTGGTTGATCTGACAACTAAAATCCTTTCGGTTGTTCCATGTAGACTTCTTATAACTCATCATTCAAAAATGCAAACTTCACATCCATCTAATAAACTTTAAAATCCTCATGAGCAACAAATGCCAAAAACATTTTGATAGCTTCCATTCTAGCCATCAGAGTAAAATTCTATTGAAAATATATACCTTCTACTTGTGAGTAGCCCTTACACATAAGCCTTGCTTTATTTCTGACCACTTCTCCATTTTCATTCAACTTGTTTCTAAGTACCCATTTTGATCCAATTATGTTTTTATCTGCTAGTCTAGGAACCAATTCCCACGTTTGATTTTTCTCAATTTGCATAAGTTCCTCTTCCATAGCTTTCATCCATTTTTCATCTTTACATGCTTCACTTACTATCTTAGTTTCAACTTCAAAAAGTAAACATAGATTTATTTCAACAACATTATCAACTCTACTTCTTGTCAATACTCCTTTTCTCTTGTCTCCAATGATTTGATCTTCTAAATGATTCTTTTGCACATATTTAGTTATCTTTGGGGACACCACTAGAGCTTCTTCTTCTTCATTCTGCTTCTCTTGTTCTTCCACAACTTCTTCTACTTCTCTACAATTAGGTTCATTTGATACATATCCATCAACTTCAATTGAATTCTTCAATGCTTAATCAACCTTGACATTTGTGCTTTCTACAATCTTTCTCAACATTTTATTGTAGCATCTGTAAGCTTTGCTTCTAAGGGGGTATCCAAAGAAAATAACCTCATCACATCTTGCATCCAACTTTCCTAAATTTTCTTCATCTCTTTTGATATAAAATTTTCTTTCAAATACCTTGAAATACTTAACATTAGGAATATTTCCATACCACAATTCATAGGGAGTCTTAGTGTTAACTTTTTCTTGAACTCAGTTAAACATAAAAAAAAGTGTGAATTTCTTCTCTCCAGTAAAATTTTGATAAACTTTCCTTAGTGATCATCATTCTAGCAGCCTCTTGAATTGTTTTGTTCTTTCTTTCAAAAACTTCACTTTGCTAAGGAATTTTGGGAGCAAACAACTGTATTCTTAGTCCATGTGCTTCACAAAACATGTTAAAATCATTGGAAGTGAATTATCCACCTCTATCAAACTTTAAGTATTTGATTTTCATGTTCATTTCATTTTCAACCATAGCTTTGAATTTGTTGAATTTGTCTAATGCATTATATTTCTCTCTAAAAAAAGTAACCCATGCCATTCTAGAGTAATCATCAATCAAAAGCATAAATACCTATCACCTTGTAGACTTCTCACTCTTGTAGGACTACAAAGATCTGTGTGAATCAAATCTAGTAGTCTGATAGTAGATTCTCCCTTTACCTAAAGTTATTTCTAGCTTGCTTTCCAAATTAACAATCCTTGCAAATAGCACTAACAGGTTTTTTAATTCTTGGTAAATCTCTCACAACTTGTACAACATTGATTCTTACCATATTGTCAAAATTCATGTGACACATCCTCTGGTGCCATAACTAACTATCATTAATATGAGACATAAAGCAATTTCCATCAACACCCTTAAGTTGATAAATATTTCCTTTAGACTTCTTTCCAGTAGCAATCACTATTATGGATCCTTTCCTAATTTCACATTTCTTGTCCTTGAACACAAGATTATATCATTTACTACACATTTTTCCAACACTCAAAATATTATGCCTTAAACCCTTAATATAATAGAAATCATCAATATTATGCTTGTCATCAAAGCTGATTGAACCTATCCCACAAATATTAGCACCTGTATCATCTCCAAACTTAACTAAGCCTCCATCATACCGTTCAAGTTTCACAAACTTACTTTTGTCACCGTTCATGTGATTGAACAACCATTGTCAATAACCCAGTAATTCTTCTCTTGTTTAGCATTAAGAGCAAAGATCACAATACCTTCAACTTTCTCCAAGGTGCTTTCCTTCACATATCTTTCAGTATTAGCAGGAGTAGATTCATCTTTTATAGCCAAGAACAAGCATTCATTATCATCAAAATCTCCATAATCAAACTCTTCGTTAGAAATACCAACATATTCATTTACATAATATGCTCTCTTGATCATATTTACTTTGTTTTTTTCCTTCTCTACATGTTTATTCTTCTCAACTCTTTTAGGACATATTTAAGCATAATGACCGATTCCTCCACAACTAAATTATTTGAAAGGTAACTTACCTTGATACTTACTAGAGCCCTTTTTCATTCTTCTTACAAAGTTATCTTCCACTTCATCAAAGTTTTCTTCATCTGTATCTTCAACTTTTGTAGCCCTGGAAGTAGTTTTTGTCTTTGATCCATTTCTTAAGCTAGGCTTTCTCATTTCAAATGATGTTAGAGTACCCAACAATTAATCTTTAGTATAGTTCTTATAATATACAAATTCCTCAATAGCAGATACCTTTTCACTATACGTGTTAGGGAGAGTTCTAAGAATCTTCTTTACTATCTTGGATTCATCCACTATTGCACCAAGCCCTTGCATTCCACCTACTAGCTCATCCACTCTCTGTACATAGGATTTAATGTTCTCATCTTCAGAAATTCTCAGGATCTCGAATTGTGCCTCCAAATTCTACAACTTTGCTTCTTTAACCTTTTCATCTCCTTCATGGATCTTTTCCAATGCATCCCAAACCTCTTTAGCAGTCTTCAAATTTACAACTTTAATTAATTTAGAATGTGAAAGACTATTCTTCATAATTAAATTTTCCTTATTTTTCGCTTCATGTGACTTGATCTTATCAGCAGTACTTAGACCATTAAGTGGAACTGTGTATGGAGTCTTATAAGCTTTCTCAACATCATATCCACGATATTCCAAATATCATTCCATCTTTTCCTTCTAGAAAGTGTAGTTAGTGCCATCAAACTTAGGACACTCAATAACTATCTTGTTCACCATCCCAGAGCTTCCTTAAGCGGTTAAGCTCTTCCAAGGAACCAAGCTATGATACCAATTATTGAACAAGAAAACTAAGAGGGGGGTGAATTAGTTGTAGGAAATTTAACCTTTAAAACTTTCAACAGATGTTAGATCAGTAACCACTCATAAATTCTTTACTTTGCTAATGTGATTAATCATTAAGTACAGAAGCAAAAATTGAAAGAAGTAAAACCATACATACAATAACACTAGATTTACGTGGAAAACCCAACAAGGTAAAAACCATGGTGAGGATTAGCTCACAATATAAGAAATTCCAAGACTGAATACAAAGGCTCATTACTAGAAGGCTCACTACAATGAGAGGACTTACTTGTCCAAAACATGACTTACTATCCAATGAGGGGTCACTGCCACAAAATTACAAAGAAGATAGAAGAGACTTGTCATAGAGATAAAACTATCTCAATGCAATAGATATTTTCACCATAATTCACTCACACACTTGCAGACTCACATGAAAAGATGTTGGATGCCTTCAACTCACTACCTTCGGAACCCTAACATGAAATTTGCATTGATTTTCTCAAACTCACATTACACACACTATCTTGCATCCTTGCATTTGTATTTCATCTATCTTTCCTTTCATCAACATCTCAACTTGTACTTATACCATATTCAACCTTGAAACCCATCCAAGGTCGACCACCCACCATTTGTATTTACAAATTCAAATTAGGTCAATGCCAAAACATTCTACGATAAAATTAGAATGAGGGTGACCCAAAATATACTTAATGAGGACCTAAATAGGTCCCAACATGCCTCAACACGCTTCCATGGACTTCTTAAGTAGTGTTTAACACAAGGTCAACCAACACCAGTGTAAAACAAATAAAGAAATTAAGCACACACATCCTTAACACTATCTAATATTTTTCAAACAAAAAATTTCATTTGAACACGACCTCATCAACTTACTCTTAGAACTTCAAGTCCTGAAACCAAAATATGGAGAAATATAGAGCAACTACATTTCTCTCGGACCTTAGCTAGACACGTCGAAATGCATAGTCACATACTAGTGAAGATATCTCACACTGTACAACAATCTAGAAGCCCAAATTCTTGATGCAATAACTACCAACAACCATGATCAATATGTTTGAACCACACAAGCATAGAAGCAATACAAAGCACCAACTAGAGCATACATTGAATACTTGTATATTTTCTTTATAACAAATTTCTCAACATTCTCGATATATACATCCAATAACCAACTTTCATGACATCAATGATAACAACAACCAATTGACAACTAGTTAACCAACTGACATCAATGAAAACACCTTTATACTTGCAACAGTCTCCCCTTTTGTCATTGATAGCAACACAAGATGTGAAAAACCATCAAAGACAACACAGCATCTCTAAACCATCAATCTCTCCTTTCAGAATAATTTCTCCCTCTTACATTTTCACATGATACTTTCTCCCCCTTTGACATCAATGGCAAAGGAAAAAAATATTTTACATTGTTCTCCCCTTTTTCACCAAGAAATTTACTAGTACTGAATACCCCCCCCCCCTTAGGAGTATACCCAAAAAATTACACAATGACAACACAAGACACTACCTACTCCCCCTAAGAGGTAGCCACCAAACATCATTCCAGAAGAAAGATAGATCTCTAAGATTTGTCTCCCTATCAATATATCAAATTCCCAATAAACTTTTCAATACTAGGTGACTCAATCATAAAGTATAGAAGTAGGCATATTATTAAGGATATATACCTAAAATCATGATGACGATTCTTTTTTTCTACAATTTGTACAGGAGTTACTCTCTTGGGGATTTATATAGATCTAATTCCTTCCCTACTTGGTAATCATCCCATGTGTCACATAGATGTGGTCACAATATAGTCATATTTATTTGTGTGGTAAACCTTGTATATAATGATTTATATTTTATATTTTTCACTAGGATCTCAAACATTACTTATTGTTAGGCTTTAGCCATTGTAAATTGTATGTATTAGTAATCCTATGTACTTATTCTCCACTTTCTTGGGCATCTCCCATTTATCTCACAAACTAGTTACTGCCTTGATTATATTTTTATAATATGATATGCATAATCTAGGCATGTAAAATATTTATAAATTTTGCTTTCTTGTAAGTTTAGGAAATCTTCCCACACATCAAGCTTCAATCTTCTAGTGTTTGAATGTTGAACCAATTAGTAATTTGTATCAAGGTTTGAATTTTTACTATGCACCTTTAATGACCCATCCATGAGCTTCACATGCATATACTTCATTGTGTCCTCCATATAGATTAATCATATAATGATATTTGAGAAGGCTCATTTGGGATATTTTCCATTGTCATCCATATATGTTTTATAAATTATTTGTGTCTTTCACCCTCTAACTTCAATCCATTACTCCTTTGCTCAAACCATAGCTTATGAAAACCTCATTTTTCCCCAACTACTCAACTCAATAACCATTAACTTTAGTCTTCATACTTTAAATATTAGTGACTTCACACTCTCACTCAACCTCTTTTTATAATAATTTCCCTCATCTTTCTAGTATCACCACTAAGCTTTTTATTTATCTCTATTTATTTCTTTGTTACATTTTATGTTTAATCGTGATGATCCTTCTTTTTTGGTGGTGGGTATATTTTATTCTAACTAGAACTAACTACTATGATATATTTATAATACATGTTATACATGGTAGACCTTTTAGATTTTTTCCCATTGATCCCTTAATCTCAAGAATAATAAGGTTTTAACTAGGCTTCATTCACATATCTATTTAATAATTCACTAGTTAGAGTTTTGAGGTTTACTACTATCTTTTGTACATAATCAATATAGTATAGACCAAGTTGCTATATCTATAATTTTCCTAGTTCTTTAAACTAAATTTCATACAACAACATCACATATTTTTGTTCAAACTATTTATTTTGAATGTTGTATTCATGATAAGCTTGCTATCTTGTCATTTCCTATATCTAGTTATAAGATATAATTAACCTTTTCCATCTATTTTTAATTCTACTAACCTTTTGTTTGATGGATTCATATTCATTCAATATCATGGAGATTGCTAACATTAAATTAAGGACCATGTACTATATGGGAAATATCGCATCATCTCATATACCAATGCAAATGGATAATTTTTTCTCAATCTTTTACAAGTTATCTAGTAAGACCATCATTGGATAGGGATATTTTGGTTCCAATCAATTGTATTACCATCACATACCTTATTCAATACATTCCTCAAAGTCTTGGTAATTTCCTTAGTTATGTCATTACCCTAGGAATGTTTCGATCGTTCTCATTATAGTTGATCATAAAATTATCTAGTAGCTCCTAAATTATTGCATTTATGAGATGCTTACCTTAATTAATTGTGATACTCATCAAACACCCAAATATTATGATAATGTTTCAGTAGATGAAAAAAAATATTGGTTCATGCCATGCAATCCTTTATACACTCTACCTCTACTCATCTAGAAAGACATTCAATTCCCCTATATGATGAAATGATTGTGGGACTTACATGTATGAGGATTAATTAAGGAAATGAAGTCAATGACAACTTTTTCAAATGTTGCCAATGTCAATAGCATCTACAATGGAATTTCATCCCATGTGGTTGGTTTCCCAACCCTTCAATAAAAATCACATTTCCTAGCATTTTTATTACCATCACAATCCTACCAAAATTACATTCCTTGTAGTACCATCAATAGATTTATGGCTTCCTTATCTAGCTTCATGTGCTTCCTATTGTATGTCTTCTCACATTCTTAAATACAACTCTCAATATTTCATCCTTACCTATAATGGACAAATGTCCTTTAATTAGAGTGTATGAGAATTCTTGGATGGCTAGTCTCCTCCACTATTTAGGTGATACCACAATAGTGTGCCCCACTTTTTGGCTAAAGTCAGAAATTAAATCAACATTTTAAACCAATTTCTTACTTTCTAACACTTAACAACTAAATTTTTAAGAATTTGAAGATGATGTGAACTAGTGATTTTTGAGATTTTATGTTTATATTTTAAATGTATTTTTTAATATTTTAAAAAAATATTTGTGATTTTTATGTAACTTTTACTAACTTTTATTATATAGTTCATAGTATTTTTTAAAAGTGAGGTTAATCCCATAGTGCAATGGTTAAGTGGTGGTATTGTTGTTGTAGCCACCAAGGTTTAAATCCTTGTTGGGCTATTGTGATTGCGATTTTTTTGCCCTCACTAATCCAATGTGATCATAGATTTGATCATTAGAATTGATGTTATTGTTCATGCCAAGTAACTTAATGCTCCAAATTGTGCTCTAGACCCCTATTGGGCTAGTGTGCTCGTGAGCTTTCACCCTCTCTACCCCTATTAGGATGCTATGCTCATAGGTTTGGATAATTCATGTTGATGTTGTGTGTCCATGTCAAGGATGAGGACCCTCATTTGTGGCCTTACCTGGGGTTCGACTAGGTTAAAAATCCCTCCTTGCAACCATAGCTGCAACTTACCAATAAAAAAATAGTATTTTTAAAAACTAACATTTATTCCATACATCATAACTTTTTTTATAGAAAGGATAAAGCTATAAATTTTTAATCATAGATTTGTAGCACCAGTAGCTAGTGAAATTTTTTTTTTCATTATTTTTATTAATTTTTGAAATGAGATTAGTTATAATTTAGACATAGGTTTATGCTGGATACAACATAATTTTTATTGTATGCATCCAAATTAACTTTTTTTGGTTGAAATAAGGACATCAATACCTAGTGTAGATATTTTTTATATTCTTTTAAATCTATTTTAATATTTTTCCATGTGTGTAACAAAGACCTTGATGATCACTTAAAAGCCTATCTTTACTAAAAAATAGAAAATAAATATAATAATAAAGTTAAATATATCTAAAATTGTACATTTTAGAAATCTTACTTTAAGGGCTACAATCCTACAAATTGTCTCGTAATATTCATTCCATTTGTTGGTCCAACCCAAGGCTGGAAACAAAATTTTGAAGGAAAATATGAGGACTAAGGTGGAAAGGTCATTTCTAGGACCTTTTCTTGAAAAAACTTTGAATGAAGGTAGCTTTGTTCAAAGGTATACAAGGAACTTCAAATGAAGGTAGGCCATTTCCACAAGAAAAAATAAAAAAATGACCTTCAAATGAAGGTAATTTCCATAAAGTAAAAAAAGGGATCATCAAAAAGGGACCATCAAATGAAGATCTTTTTTTTCATTTTATAGAATTACTTTTGTTTAAAGGACCTTTTTATTTAAACTTTTGAATGAAGGTTCATGTTTATTTGAAGGTGATTTTTGACTCACCTTCAAAAAAATACACCTTCATTCAAAGAAATACTTTTGAACGAAGATATTTCCTACTTTTCACCCTCATCTTATTTGAAAAATATAATATCCTAAATTTGGGACTCACCATTGTGGGCTTACCTCTATTGAACACACCTAAATATTGAGAGGGGGTGAATTAGTATCTATAAAAAACCCTCTAGATCTTAAACCCTTCAACAATATGCAAATACAAACCTTGGTGATATGATAAAATTGAACTTGTTCAAGTTTCAATGTTTTACTTTGTTTTATGACATTTTATGGTGTTATTTAACCTATAAATTTAGAATCCATTTGACATAAACATGCTAAGAGGAGGTATTTGAAGAATGAAGATTTGGTTAGAAATAGTGAGGACTTGGTGCTAGACAAAAGTAAAAAATATAGTGATAAGTTTATATACGATGATGTTCACTATGAAGGTACATGTGTGGTCTCAAATACCTTATTTTATCTTGGAGAGAAAGGGGATAAAAATTTAATCCCCAGTTCTAATTCCCCCAAATGGAATTTTTCTTTTCTTTTAGATAAAGTTATTTTTTAAAATTTAAAAATCAACGTTTGTTGTCCTTTTAATTGAATATATGCCTAATTTTGTTTTTTCAATTAAGAAATATTTAAAATGAATTAGATAATTACTCCAAAAATTATGCAATTATAAATAAATTTTGATAGAACACAAAAAAATATAGAAAATGATTAAATAAAATTAATCACAAGATTTGGAAACCCCCAAAAAAATGCAAACACAATTTACAAGTTTTTGCATGACTTAAGAATATAGAATTGACTAATTTATTCAGACACCTAGGGCCACATAAGGCATGTATCATAACTCAAACTCGAGTGAGATAAAATAAAACACAAAACTTTTACCCAAGTTGATTGTCTCCAATAATCACCATTAGGGAAACTTATACTTGCACACTCAAGGAAAATATCAAGCATACTTTCCTAATACAAGCTAACCAAAGCACAACATATAAATATATCCATGAATGAGATACTATAAAAATCTATATCTAACTAAAAATAATTTGACACTTACATGAATGATGTGTATGTGTATGTGGAGTAAATAATCACAAGTTGAACTCAATTTAAGCATAGGAAAATTTAGATATTTTAATTGAATGAGTGAAACTGAAAAATTATTGAGTCCAAGGATATGTAAATCAACATAGGTATGTAAACCCAAGCACATAATCCATGCATTTCAATGGAAATCCAAAAGAGCATCATCAACAAGTGTGATAATAATAGAAAAATATGGCAGGAGTCTAAATGCATATAAATACACACATTTACATGTAAAACTACAATACAAGATCCATACACCTTGATGGTAATACAAAATAAGATCCTTGATAAGTATGTCAAAGAACCAAGATTCAAAATTGATCAATAGGATAGGGTACAAAAACATAGAGTTTTACATCACTAAGACAAGGCAAGAGCCAATAGATGTGGGCATTACACTTGATCTTGTCTTAATGTGTTATGTCTTGTCTACTTATACATCTCTTATATTGTCACTTTTATCTATTATCCTTACTATGTTCCCCACTTGGGGACATACCCTTCATGTAACTTTCTTTATATCCTTTGATAATGTTTACTTTGATATATACTTACACTTACATGTTAGTATCTTACACTATCATCCTTATATTGATTTACATGTTTGTGTCTCACATTGTTTATTATCACTTTTTCATTGTTTTCACACTTAGAAGGAACCAATGGGAGAACCTATTTCCTTTCATAACATGTTCTTTCATGATTATTTCTTGTTATATTATCTCATTCTTGTCACATGGTGCTATCTTTGTCACTTCTACATGTTTATAGAGCTTACATGATTATGTATTTTTCACTTATTACTTATTATCCTCTCCTCAAACTCCTTTCATTACTTTATATAAAACCAATTTAGGGGAATATTATATCACCTATGTTCTTTCATGATTATGGTTACAATGGCTCTTGGGGGGTCCTACACCACACAACAATAGTTATAATGGATCATCAAGGGTCTTACACTAAGCTTGTATGGTTGTAGCAGCTTGTAAAAATACTACATGGTTATAATGGTTCATTTATGGATCTTATACCTCTCCTTTGTTGGTTATAGTAGTCAATTTAGGGATCCTAAACCATTTTATCTCTTACTTTAGGTTTTTTGGTTAAATTTTCTCATTCAAGGATCCTACACCTCTTTTATTTACACTTTTGGTTGTTGACATTGTTAAGTAGTTGGTGTTCCTATTTACCTTAGTTTCCATATTAGATGCGATTGATGAAATCTTGTTTATATAGATTTGAAGATATAGAGCTATCATTATATGGAATACAAATGGATCATCATACATACATCCATATCCTTTTTATGTGTGCTTGTCATTCACTTTCATGTTGGTTGCTTGTTTACTTTGATATTCACAATTCATGGTAGTTCACATGCAAGTCAAATTGAAAGTAACACGTAGATGTGAGAACTGCACTACTCAAATGTTTTCCCACACATTTTTAGGCTTGCTTTGATCCTTTGTCCCTAGTGTAATATTTGAGTGCTTATATGGAATATTTTTATATAAGAGATGGTATTGACCCTAAACTTGAGTCCCACTCCCTAATGGATTTGGATATCATCCTTAATTTTTTGGTTCTTAGTCTCGTGCCATGGGCCTATACATATGACCTTGAAGCTAGTTCAAGGGCACAAATGCAACATTGACCTACATTTTCCAATTTTAAAATTAATCCTAGGAACAAGCTAATTTGACCCCAACTAACCATTACATGTTTAATCAAGCATGAAATATTCAAAATTGAACACTAGGTATAGTATAAAGGACAAATCCCTAGGTCATTTTAGATCATCACAAATTAGTACTGTTGATGGTACTTTTTGCACAACTCAGACAGAATACAAGTATCCTATCTCTCTTGAAAGGTAAATTTCTATCAACAACCCTCAAGAGACAACCCCAAGGTCTCTAATGCCAGGTCTTGACAATGCAAAAACAACTCAGAGACAATGTGAAAATGCTAGTAATCACAAAGAGACCTTACAAAACAAATGCTAGAACTTTATACTTATCAAATTTTACAATGTAATGATACTTGAAATCCTAGATCTAACTCAGATAATAAAAGAAATAGAAAAATACAAGGGTTTTAGAGAGAACCTAAGATTATTTCCTAAGATCAACAATGCAAATGATAAAACACTCAAAATGGACCAATCCCTCAAAACTAATTCCTGCTTAACCCAGATTTACTCTGCAATCTTACAAAAATGGTGCAATCTTCTGAGGAGTTAAAGATTTTCAGATCATGAGACATTCATTCACATCAACCCTATTTTCTTAATTAAAATGAATAAATACCCACAATTGAACTTAGCACATAAATATAAGGTCTAGGCTAACTTTGCATAGCAACTCACAACCAGTCAATTGCCAAAAGTATGGACCAGGGATTGCTACAAACACTTCAAGTATCAAATCACAAACACCATTGAATCACATCTAACTTCTAAATCTAACATATATCTAATGATCTCAAAGAAATCTCAAAGAGATGGAATAACAAGAGCCATGCAAGATAAATCAACACAAGAAAGAGCACCAAAGAATAATGTATTTACTTATATTGAATCACCCAATGTTGCAACAATTCTAATATTCAGTGTTACAACACTTGCTCTCAAAAAATACTAACTCCTAGCTCTAGATCTTGCAACTATCACTTAGCTTTATATATTTTCTAACCCTTACAAATGAGGCAAAATTCCCTATTTATAGAAATTTCATGCTAGGTCGGCCCAATTAGGGTTACAAAAGGTTGTCCATAATAGGTCGGCCTAGAAGCTTCCTTGAATAAAATAATATTTTATGCATTTAATACTTGGGGCTTCCTTCCAGGTCGGTTTGGATTCTCCAATTATATCCTCATGTGGCACAAACTCCAAAGTCACCTCGTCCATCCTGGCCGAGGTCACATGTCTGGCACAAAAATCTAGGTGGCTTCCAATTGGCTATTTTCTCTTTCCTTGTCAACATCTGATTTATTGGATAATTGTCTAAATTTTGCCAATACATCTTGCATATCTCCTATATTTAAAACTAGAATAAATTTAATTCTTGTCTTATGATTTTCAAATTCTTCCAAATATTGTGACATCACTTTATTCCATTCTACCTGTAACTCATGATTTTTATCCAATTTTGAAATGTATATGGCAACATCCTCCATATTTTCTTTAGAGATGAGGGCACCATTAGAATGAGCATATATCTCATGCCACCAACTTTGTAATTTGCTGACATTCATATTCTTTTGTCCAAACTTCTTCCTTCCAATCATTATTTCTAAGAAACTGATACAAACATCATTTATTTCTTTCACCTTACCTTGTATTTTTGTTATTTTCTTCATGACCTTGGATAGGATCTCCTTTCTATAATTTCAAACCTCAATCCATTCTTTTACCTTGTCAACTTCATCTTTAGAAAGGAAATCCAACCTTTCCAACTCATTCTTGGGCATCTACAAAATTTCATTATTAGTGGTCTCATTAATATTCTTGCAATCTGTAATAACCTATGAAATATGCTCCAAAAATTCAGAAGCATTATTGTATATCCTCAAGATTTGCACAATTGCTTCAGGTCCTCTATTGTTGACATCCTACAACTAATTCTAAGTGCATTGTGCAGAGGATTTCAATTTTTCAATTTCATCGACTGCCTCCTTGGGCAACAGTCATTCTAGAAATGTTCCCTCACTACCCATGGTTTGTAGAGGCTTCATCAAATGCTGCACATACATGTATACATCATCCAACCTCTTTTGTAACTTCTCCTTTCCTTTTGTCTCCTTGTCCAATCTCCTAAGAATGGCCTAAGAGGACTCTTGAAACTCTTCCTTTTCTTGATCTTTTCCTGTGGGCCCCAAGTTGATGGTTTGTACCTTGTAGTATGAAGACCTAACTCCATCTTTAAACTTATCTGAAGGAGGGACTACTACACGAATCACCCTATTATTGAATTCATCTCTTGTGATTGTGGACATAGTCTTGGCTCTTTTCCTCTTTTTAGGTTGTCCAAACTACTCCAATAGTTTGTCCCAACTTGGTGTTTCTTCCTATACAATGATTGGATTTTTGCTTAATCTCCTTTCTAGCCAATTTGGAGTTGTGGGTGCTTCAGTTTTCACTTCCTTTTCAGGACTATCTACCACATTCACTTCAACATTTCTTTCAACCTCTGGTTGATCTTCTTGTCCTCCTTTGTCCTGATTAGGACTATCAACAACATTCTCCTCTTTATCAGCTTCTTCCCCTAGATTATTTTATGACTCATCCACTATTACCCTCTCAGGAGACCTTGATACTCTTCCCTGTACAACCTTTGATTCTATGTTCTTACTCTCATCCCCTGAGGTTGATTCCTTCATTTCTTTGACAAACTCTCTCCACTCTCCACTGTCAAGGGTAGAGATATCATCATCTTCTTTGTTCAATTGTTCATGGTTGTTTGATATATTACCTTCTTCTGGAAGGGCTTCTTCATCAATTTGCACCTCTTGGTGTGAATGTGGAGATAGGATGGGAGGATTATTTCCTATAGCCGCTCTCTTTTCAAGATCATTCGTAGGTGCTTCTTCGTCAAGAAACCCTTCTTCTACTATCTTGGCTTGTTCTATTTGAGCAGGCTTTTGTTTTGGAGAGTGTCTCCTCACATAAAATTGGGGTTTCTCCCCTAAACTTTCTAATTCTATCACTTTTGTAGCTGAGGGAGCATTTGTAGCAACTTCATTCCTCATGGCTTTTGCAGCCTTCTGCCTCTTAGTCACTATTCTTCTCTTCCTTACTGGCTGTGAGGTCTCCCTTGTTTCAATATGAGCACTAGTCTAAGGAACTCTCTTGGTTTGCCCCTGGCTCCTAGTTCTTCTTTTGATTGACACTGTTTCTTGAATGGCCCCTTCATCATTAGGCTCAATAGCTTCGTCTTGCTTATTAGCTTCAACTTCTTCTTCATAATGGGATTCCATATCTCCCATTAGATAATAGGTGAATTTAACACCATCTACCTCCAATTCTAGAACTTGATGTTTGACCCACAATCTAGAGTACTTCTTAGCTAGTTCTATGAGTTGATTTAAATCTGTTACCTCCTCCTCAGACCAATTAATTGGAGTCAAAGGCCTATTTTCATACGGCTCATAATCATGATGCTGAAGGAGATCTGCCTCATCATCTTCCACCTGGTCTGGTACTTCTACAATTCTATACAATTTGATCAACTTCAAAGACATCCTAGAGAATCTTCTTCTAATGACTTCCCACTCATCTCTACAATTGTCCCAATAATCTTCAATATGATCCCTATGCCTGAAAGTTCTATTTTCTTGCTTGACAACCTTCCAATAGGGATCAAAATTGTTTCTATTAGTATGGGAGTATAACTCAAATTGATTCATCTCTTTCTCTGAATGGAAGGGCAGGCTTCCAATACTCCTACTCTCATTGGGAATTATGATCCCAATTATTTCTTCTTTATATTTCCTCTCTGCAGGACCTCCTTAAAGCCAACCATCTGTTTAGTCCATTCCAGCAAGATGAGGTTGTCGATGGGATATCTTGGCAATCTGAGGGGAACGATTGTTGATCCTTGCACTCTAATATATGTAAAGCTTTGGAACTAAATAAACCATTGATCCATTTCATTTGTAGAGATCCTCATGTGAAGGGAATCTTGTAATAACCTAGGAATATACATGAAGAAAGCATCATTGGCCCTCCTATAATTTAATGTCTTATATTGCAATTGGGGATATACCTCCCATATTCTATCCTGCCCCAAGACTCCTTTACAACTGAGACCTTTGTATTTTTTCTTGTGTGCCAAAATATACACCAAATATGAAGCCATGGTGAACTTGTTAGTCTCTTGCACACTCCTCAATTTGGCATTTATATTGTTGTTGATGATCCTCGCCCAATGGTAATGCTTGTTGGCAACAATCTGAGTAATAGGGTGGAACATCCAAGGTTGGAATATATGTGCCTCCTCCACTCCCATGACTCTACCTAGGAGAGTTATGATATCATTGTATTCTTGCTTGAAGTCACTCCTATGCAGCTACTTGGGCAGTTTTGAATAATGGGGCTTTGGCTTCAGAATCCAAGCATTGTTCATTATTTCCAAAGCTCTATTGGGGTCTTCTTCATAGAATTTAGTAAACTCTCCAATATTTATTTCTTCAGTTAGATTTTCCATCACTCTGCCTTGAGGACCAACAATGATCTTTTTCCTAGAAGCATAGTGCCTCGCACATTCCAAGACTAACTCCAGACACAGTTGTGTGGATGGAAAGCTTGTTGCTTGCTGCTTGTCCTAGTCCGATGTGGGTGATCTTTTGTGCAAGCTCAGAAGGTACCTTCCCAAATATTCTTTGGTGGAAGTCATCATAATCTGTGTGGCCCATGTTGGTATCTGTGATCCTTGACCATGTAGAGGCAATCTTTGTCTCAGGCTAGATGCCCTTGAAATTGTACTTCATTCTCTCTTGCCTCTTTCTAAATTCTTGTGCCAGAGCAACCTTGTTCTTGGTTGTCTTATCAGGACTCTCTACTGCTTGCATCTGTTAACACAAAATCACAATTACTAGAAGGAAAGTACTATCATAACACATTTAAATTCAAACAAGCAAATCCTCTTAACATGATCATTTCATCATTAAAGCACACAAATCATTGTTAGCAATCATCAAAATACAACATTAACCACCTTTACAATTAATTTGAGCTCAAAACAAAAAGTTCAGAGAATCCAAGCTTGGTCGGATTTTTCAAACAGACTAAGGTTCGGTCAATCTGACCCTGCTAGAATTAACCAAAGTTAGCCACATGGATGCAAACAACCCAACTTCATGTCATGAACTAAAATTCATAAGGCATGGAACATTAAATCATCCTAGCACAAGCCTATTCAAGCATCAAATTGATTGTGAAATCCAAGTATAAACATTAATTATCAATTTAGGAGGAAATCAAAAATTTCAGCCTACCTAGGATTACCCGAAGTTCAGAAAATCCGGGGTCAGGTGGAATGACTGAATCTATGTTGAACTCATCATAACAATGAAGGTCCCTTAGCTAATCCGAGCTCCCTTGGATTATCCGAGTAGATTAAGGCTCGAGTAATCCGAGCTTGCTCGGATTCACCAAGATTTTGCCAGAAAGCCAGAAATTGCTAAGTTTCAAGATTTTTTGAGCTAAGTTCATGAGATTTGACCGATTTGAACTACCTTCCTTCAATATTTCAATTTTTTTAAGCTACCATTCATCATTTGCATGTAATACCCAAGTCACTATAACCAGACCATTCACATTTAACCATAAACTTTGAATTAACATCCTAGGGCTTGCACAAAATGGCCAAAGAGATGGGATTCAATGCTCTTTTAAGATCTTGACTTCCAAGGGTCAAAACATAAGGGGTTTCCTAATTAAGGCTCTCCAAAATTGCAAACAAGAAACTCTACACCAATGATTTCTATGCCCTAGCAAGCAAACAATATACTAGCAAACCCTAGCTATGCTTGGTGAACATTGATTGACATTGGAAATGAACCCTAACGTCCTAAACGAATGAATTAATTCCATTTCCAAACCAAAGGGACACAAGAGTAACGTGAAAAGGGAATTAAATTGACAGAGAGAGTGCAATATCTTACCTATAACATGAAACCTTGGAGGAAACCCTAAACAAGTTGATGAAGTAGTTGCAAAATCTAATGTTTATCACCTCTTGAGCAAGAAAGCACTCAATGGAGTGCCAAATTGATGTAGAACGAAGAATGCCCAAAAAATTCTTAACTTTCCTCAAGCACAAATGATCAAAATGAAGGCCAAAATCAAATAAAAAGTCAAATAAAAGCTATTAATGATCCACATTAATGACTAAAAAGATGCTTTATGATTTTTGGAAATACGACTAAGGGCCGGATTTCAACAATGTGTTGCCTGCGCAGATTTCAAATAATCTAAGGTACCTCAGATTATCTGACCAGATTATGGTTCAGGTAATCTGAGCTTGCTCGGATTTTCCAAAAGTGCCCCATACTTAATCAATTTCACCCAGTTTCACAAATTTTGACCTCAAGGTGGTTTTCTAAGGGTTAGGTTATTACTTCAAGTTGCAAGAGGGCATCCAAAATGCAAGTTCATCCAAGCACATGAGTGATTCAAGACCAAGACCGAGGGACTTATCCCTTAAGGGGATGAAGTCAGGACCCTAAGAAAACAAAAACGAAGCAAAAAGAGGGTCCCTGCTTTCAATGGGGCGTGTGTGCGAGAACTGCACAACAAGTACATCATTTGAATAAGAGATCACTCACATAAAGTATTGCATCAATATTTGTAGTCATAAGAATAAATACGAAGACATTTTGCATGCTACTTTAAACTTGTCCTAATACTGATGAATCACTCTAATAGGGCATGAACATAATCAAGGTTAATTTATGACCTATCTCTTGATAATAGTATCTATTAATAATTTTAAACACTACCTAGCTTAAGTACACAAAGACAAACATATTGGTAAAGAATATAATTACCCAATTCAAAGCCACAAATCTAGATTTAAGGCAACAAATTTTTAAATTAAGACTACATGTATGATTCTAAACTTCATAGAATAGAGGTCATTTCCAAGTCTCACAACATTCCTATATGACAAATGGCATATGACAAATTCACCACCAACAATTCACCGCGGAAAAATTCACCACCATGACAATTCACCACACAAAAAATTAATTGTATGATTTTTTGCCGGTTAATTTTCTACGGCGGTGAATTGCTAGTGGCGATGAATTTTCCCACGGTAAATTACTAACGATGAATTTTCCATCGGTAAATTGTTCATGATGAATTTTCCTAGAGCCATCACAAATATAATGATTAAAATCTAAATTAGATTTAAAAAAAAAACACATTTCAATAAAACACCCATTATTACACATAAAGCTACCCACTTTTATCTTTTTTATTGACTTCAACATTTATATTGAATACTTCTTAATATACTTTATTCAATGTTATCTCTATAATAAAGAAGGAATACCTTAAATTTATTAAAAATTTCGATATGGTTTATCTTGGCATAAATAAGTAGCAGGTATCACACAAATGATTTATTAATTATGCATGTCAAAATATTCAATCATGCCAAAGAAATGAAATAAAATCTTAAATATTCAAGAAAAATCTTAGAAATCAGATTTCAACCAGCAAACGTCAGTAATTTATTTAAGTTAATAAAGCTTTTAGTACTAGTCTAAAGGTGAAAAAGGAGTTTGAGGCTTGTGACGTAGTGATTAGTTTCAGTCATTTCTAAATTCTTTTTTTATTTCTACTTAATTACCATCTCTTTGACCAAGAGAAATATTTTTTATAAAGATTGTTTTTTAATATAGTCTACTAAAAGATATTTATCATTAAATATAAATGAAAATTTGAAATATTTGTAGTTTACAATATTATAAAATGTTTTTAATTTTGGGTATGAGGTAAGAATTAGTTTCTTAATGTTTTGAGGAGTTTTATAATTTTTAGCTTTATCTTAGAAATGTGGTTTTATAGTGGATTGACAAAGTATACTTTTAGTTTGTTTAGATTAAGGTTAGAATGTATCTAATTGATTTTTTAAATTTATTTTTAAATATTTTAAGGATTTAATAGTTGGATTATTTTTTTATTATTAAATATAAGTATGAGGATTTGAAGTTTTTATAATTCAAAATATTGTAAATGGTTTTATGTGTATCAAAATTTTAAAATTTTAAAATAAATATAAATGCAAACGTTTCATTAATATTGATAGTCAAAAAATAATTATCTATTGTTTTGATCATAATTTTTGGATTATAATTTAAGATCGCAACTTTTTAGATTTATTGGAAATAGAATCATAAATTATCAATTGGATTATTTTCAGTTTTTGACTAAGATGAATCATGCGCAAAATTAGATGATTGTAACAAATTCACCTCAATTTGATGTCTAAAATTTGGTAAGGAATAAATAGTGTTTAAGACGGCCTTTAGGGAATCTTCTAAATTGTGAGGATCATGTTGTCCTCAATCAAACCTTTTGGTTGATCGATTCAATGACTTTAGAATGGGGATCAAGGTTAACAAGAAAGTGTGTGACAAATCTAATATGCTGCAATGATAATGTAATCTTCTACTAAATATAATGCAAATGCTTTTGATAATTCTAACATGTTCATTCTTGATTTCAAATGAATAAATAAATATCCTTACATACCACACTGCATAAAAGACACTCTAATCATACTAGGCTCAAAATAAAAGGGAGAAGGGCATGGATCTACAATTTTCACTATTATATTTTTTCCTCAGTTTGATGTGCATGTAAATGAGTAGACATATGCATGTCAAAGTAAAACAAATAGTTGGCATGGAAATTAAATACTTGCAAACACTCAAAAAAGATATAGATGTACTTAAAGTATATAACCTTCTTCTCACAATGAGCACTCCATTGGAAACCTACAAAATATAAGAATAATGCAATGAGTAGCATCTATCACACATTTAAAATAGGAACTAACCTCTACAAGTGCTTGAAAAAAATCCTTGACAATAGTAAAAGTAAAAAGCAACTTAGGTTAAGATATTTTGATTGTTATGGAAAGTGATAACACTTTGACTATATAGAAATGCATGAGGACTTTGAAAAAGTGGATAAATGTAAATGGAATCCAACCTACTAGGATAAGGTGTCTCAACCTTTCAATCCTAATGTTCAAGTCTTGATATTTTGTATGCATTGCTATTTTTTTTGGGTCCTTTTATCTCCACTTGAAAAATTTAAAATCCTATTTGGAGTGGCATAATTTTTTTCTTTTAGTGGTTTTTATCCTCACATGAGGATGCAGACATCCAACCTGAATTTTTTCTTATTTGGCCATATGTTGACATATTGTGATGCAGGAGCATCTGGGTGTACAAGTAATCCTGCACAACCAAAAATAATTATATTTTCTTTTATTTTATTTTGTTGTGAATTTTTTAGTTTGGTCTTACAAGCATGATTTTAGGGCACTTTTCACACATTTATAGCATATTAAAAATTAAATTATAATACTTATTCGATATATGACACCAAAGGCTTGATTTTCATATGTTTTATGGCTCGCAAAATGACTTTTGCCTCCCCAAATTGGAGAAGGAAAAATTCCAATGCCCAGGCATGAGGAGGCCATTTTTGGCACTTGTAACTCCTCTTGAATTTGAATTTTACATTAATTGAATAGACAAGAAGAATCTAGACACATAGAAGTGGGGCAGTGGAGTGAAACAGTGGAAGATAATTTTAGCAAAGAATTCAAATTTCTTGTTGGAAATGAATGAAGGGGGATTAATGAGGAATACGGAAACACATAGGAAAGGGAGAGGAATGAAAAGACAACTAATTTGATAGGAATTACAATGTCCAAGTTGAAGAAGGGAAGAAATGAAATGCACGAAAAATCAAGGAAATGAAGAAAAATCTATGATGCCTAGTTGGGAGGAATAGGGGTGATGCAATAGAGATTTGTAGCTGCATGTGCTGCTAATTGTAGCTGATTTAGAGACTCTTGGGTCTAATTTTCTGATGTTGAATGTAAGATCTTTCATGTGGTAGTGTTTTGGTTATGTTTGTCTTGCTTTGGAGCTTGTTGCAGACTATGCAAGTATGAATAATGAAAATCAGATTTATCCTTGAATTTATGAATTTTCATGTGATGATCAACCCTTTGTAATGTTATCTCTATGGTTTCAATTCATAATTTATTGGTTGAATGATTTGGGTGTTGCTGCAACTATTTGTTGTTGCTTGAAGCAAGTTGTTGAATGTGGGAATTTATGGGTTTTTTGAGTTATCAACTATAAAATAAGAAAGGTACTATTGGGGTAAAAAGCATGATCTATTTACTTTCCTAAAGATGAATGCAGGGGATTTCATTTTCTAATTTTTTAGTAGAAAAGGATTACATTTGATGGTTCAAAATAATCTTCAAAAGAGGGTTTGTCACAAATTTTGAGTATAGTTTCAGAGCTGCATGAATTTGTTTTATGGGGTTGCAATATTCACACTAATGTTTGGAGTTTTAATGTTTACCTTGCATCATATTGGAAGGTGTGTAACAACATCTTGACTAATATTCATGGGGGTTTTATATATGATATATTCTTATGACATGTAAGACCATGTAAGAGGGAGGTTATATTTGAATCTTGACTAGCCTTATGACAGTATTGGACACTTGTCACAAAGAATCCAATACATGGAAGAATAAGGATAAATTGGATGCCCAAATTTAGATAGTCAATTATTCTATGTTATGACACTATGAAAAAATGTAAGGACATCTTAGACCAAGGAAGGCGTTGGGTTTTGGGTCAATTATTCAATTTATAGAATGTGAACATTAAGACAAGTCTTTGAACCATTTGAACATGCAAGACCTATGATATACTCAAGCTCCTCTAAAGTATCATCATCAAAGGGAATACAATCTGCATCTGCAAGAGGGACTAGACAATATACAACAAGATCCTCTAAGTATGGAGAGATATGAGAATCTCCACAGATCTCCCAAAGTCATGTATTGGAAATAGAATAATAAAATATCAATTAGATTATTTTGAATTTTTGACTAAGAGGAATAATGGGAAAAAATAGATGATTGTAACAAATTCACCTCAATTTGATGTCTAAAATTTGGTAAGGAATAAATAGTGTTTAAGATCACCTTTAGGAAATCTTCTAAATTGTGAGGATCATGTTGTTCTCAATCAAACCCTTTGGTTGATTGATTCAATGAATTTAGAATGAGGATCAAGGTTAACAAGAAAGTGTGTGACAAACCTAGTATGATGCAATGATAATGTAATCTTGTACTAAATATTTCTATGATACTCTCATGTGAATGCTTTTGATAACTCTAACATGCTCATTCTTGATTTCAAATGAATAAATAAATATCCTTACATACCACACTACATACAGACACTTTAATCAAAGTACGCCCAAAATAAAAGGGGGAAGGATACAGATATACAATTTTCACTATTATATTTTTTCCTCACTTTGATGTGCATGTAAATGAGTAGGTGTATGCATGTCAAAGTAAAACAAATAGTTGACATAGAAATTAAGTACTTGCAATCATTCAAAAAAGATATAGATGTGCTTAAAGTATATAACCCAGTCTTAATTCTTCTCGCAATGAGCACTCCATTGGAAACCTACAAAATAGAAAAAAAGCATGCAATGAGTAACATCTATCACATATTTAAAATAGGAACTAACCTCTACTTTCTAAAAAAAAAAACTATCCTTGAAAATACTAAAAGTAAAGAGGAATTTAGGTTAAGATATTTTGATTATTATGGAAATTGATAATGCTTTGACTATATTTAATGCATAAGGACTTTGACCAAGTGGATAAATGTAAATGCACTCCAACATATTGGGATAAGGTGTCTCAACCTTTCAATCCTAATGTTCAAGTCTCGACATTTTGTATGTATTTCTATTTTTCTTTTGTTCCTTTTATCTCCACTTGAAAAAATTGGAATCCCATTTGGAGTGGCATATTTTTTCTTTTAGCATGGTTTTTTGTCCTCACATGAGGATGCAAGCATCCCACCTGATTTTTTTCTTATTTGGACATATGTTTACATATTGGGAGGTGTGTAACAACATCTTGACTAATATTCATGAGGGTTGCATATGATAGATTCTTTTGCCATGTAAGAGCATGCAAGAGGGATGTTATATTGGAATCTTGGCCAACCATATGATAGTATTGGACACTTGCCACAAAGAATCCAATGTATGGAAGGATAACGATAAATTGGATGCCCAAATTTGGGTAGTCAATTATTTTATGTTATGACACTATGACAGCTTGTAAAGACATCTTAAACCTAGGGAGGTGTTGGGTTTTGATTCTAACCAATTTGCACAACATGCCTCTCTTAGGATTGTAAATAGTTTCAAAAACCATGCCTTGGTTTCATCTTGTAATTGTTCTACAAACTATAGTTTTATTTAGGAGGTTGGACAAGTTTTTGGATAGGTTGTAGTAGTATGAATTCTCACAAGAAATCATAAATAAGTTGTATTGGTGTAACTCATTTAAAGTATCAATAAATGATAAGATCCACATATATAATAAAGGAAATAATATAATACAAAATATCTAGATCTCACACAACACTAGATATGTTTGTGGGCCAATATGCCCTAATATCCAATATATTTTGAAATAGAGTAAAACCTTGAGGTAGGGTAACATCATACAATACTCCTTATTGCTATATCTCCAAGAGATCACAAATACAATATCATACTCCACACATATCTTCCAATGATAATCACCTCCTTTATATAGACCTCCTCCTAATAGTACAATGGAGGGGTAACCCTAATGAAGGCCTAATCAAATCTTGATATAATTAATTACACAAGTTATGCATATGACTTAGTGTAACTAACTTAAGGGATGTGTGCCATGTGTTGGAATTTCCATCCATATAAATACATTATAATATCATATCCCTAGGTACATAACAATACATGTTTTAGATCTCTTTCGTGTGGAGTTTTTTCTCACTTGAGGGTTTCTCCATATATATCTTGTTATGATTTGCATATCTTTATGGTTATTCATTTTTCCCCTTTTTTTAAAATCTTAGTTTATGTGCTTAGAGGATTTATTTTTACAACATACTTTTACTTTTTAGTTGTATCTTGTTTCTACACAACTAAGTGAATATTTTTTAAGGACTCCAACTAAGATAATAAGGATCTAACTCTTTATAAGTATAATATATTTGGATGCCAGAATAAATATTTGTTCAATACCAAAATATTGCCATAGCTTCAATAATTAAACTCATGAGGAAATTCCAATGACAATATATGATCCCTCTAAGTAGTATGCAAATGATGCATATAATTGGAGGTAAGGAGAACTATATAGTCATGATAAGTCATGCAACATTGTGAAAAATGAAATTATATATAAGCATGCAAGGACATAGGCAAGATATAAATCATAAAAACACGTGATAATAGAAAAGAAATATGCTCCCAAATATATCCCTCAATGAAGGAAAGGAACAAGATAAGAATAGTGGGTATGTGCAGGATCATGATGGGCCAAAAAGTGGCAATATGATGGGTATGTGTAGGGTATGTGGTTGACGACTTTTTTTTAACCCAAAATTGATGAAAAGAAAAGGGTTTTTAAAGGAGATTCTTAACTTTCCACCAATATAAATTATGCTTTATTTTTAATTTAATAAATAATTATTATTCATTTTCTATTTGAATTATGACTAAAGTCTTGATTGATAGGCTAATTGAGAAACATCTATAGCTTTCAAACAGTATCACATTTTTTGAATCCAAAACATGTGTCACATTCTATGCTTTGCATACTATAGGAAATTTCATGAAGTTTTGACCAAGTTAAGGTGGTTAGACATACGAGTTTTATATTTTTTAAAAGTTGTAATAAAAAATTCATCTAAAATCTTATAAAAAAATATTATCATTTTATTGTGGTTAGGGTGGTCAGATAGACACCTACTTAATTTTTCCCTGAAATTTAAGTACTACTGCATTGAAATTTTAATTTTTTACCAAATAGATTTTCTTTTTTTATAAATAAACCTAGTAGTTTAGAAACTACATTCAATTTTCTATAGATTCTATTCTTACATATTTTTGAAATAATAAATATAACATATTCAAATTTTTACGTCAAGTTGCCTAAGTCTGATTTTTTTGAATTTTTTGCCACTTAAGGGCCTGATTTTTCCATGATGATCCTACACATACCCTAGTCATAATTGTTAGATAAATATTGTGTAATCACAAATAAGATGTGAAAGATGCGAGAATGATAGTGATCATAGTTCATGTAAGCATATCAGGTGGGGTGCACATTAGTTGACAAATCTATTTTATTTGTGGTTAACTTCATGTGTCAAAGATGTTTTAATGAGGTCTATCTTAATTGCATTGAATAATTTAGTCATGGGGCTGATTTTTTACAAGACCATGGTTTTTATTTTTGTTGGTTTTGGGAAACTACTTGTGGCTTTCTATTTGTGGTTCCATATAAATTGGATGTGTTAAATGAAGCTTTTATGGGTATTATATAGTGAATATTGTTACATTATTATAATGTTTTGATAATATAAAGTAGGAGGGGTCCAAGAAAATTTTAAAACTGACCATAGAGGTGATAAAGAGGGGTCTCACAAGGGGAAAGATAAGAGAAAAAAGAAAAGAAATAAGAACTAAAAGAAAAAGGAACAAAACCCAAAAAAGGAACCAATAGGACTAGCCCAAGACCAAAAACCCGAGGAAACCAATTAATGGTTTTCGAGGAGTTGAAGGTCTTTAATGGCCTACCACTCCTTAGTAAGGAACTCTAATTTTTCCTTCAAGGATAGATCATTGGAACTATTTTTATCTTTTTTATCCAAGGTGGTAGACATGGTATTCTCTTTGGATTTACCTTTATTGTTGGAGCTAGAAGGGGAAGCTACGAGAACTTTATCCCTTGCTCTCTTATCACAACTATTATTTAACTCATTTTGAAATACCTAGATGGTCACAACTATGTTATTAACAATCTCTAAATGCTATAATCAATAATTTCATGTGTATATTAAACATAATTTTGTCCTAGTTACTTTGAAGACTAGCAACCTCCTTTTCAATTGCATGCACTTCTTCAATGAACCAATAGCCTCCTTTAAAACCTCAACCTCATTTTCCAACTCAACCCATTTATCAAAAGTTTCAGCCATACCTTGAACATCATCTCCCATTGCTTCTCATCAACCTCCTCTCTAGGCTAATCCCTAGCCTTCTTTAGAATACAAGACTCCAAAATTTAGATCTTATTCTTGGCCATACACAATTGTGCAATCTACCATTTGAGAATGTAATTTTGGATATTTTTAGCTTTGCACATATCATTAACCTTGTCATACAAAAAAAGAAAATTCTTGCAAGGATTTTGAAATGTTCAAGGATCTTCAAACATGACTTGAGTAGGAAAATCCTTGATTTGAGGAGAGGGATGGGGGCTAACAAATATTTTGGGGATGGAGGAGAGTTGGAAAGCGAGTAATTGGGGATGACATCAAGGATGATGACTAAGAAGGATCAAAATCACCATAAAAATTTGAGATATGAGGGGGATGCTTAAAATAAACCTTTTTTCTTTTTAGAAGAAGCAGGGGAATTAGTAGCAATGGATTTTCCTATAGAGGAACAAGGGAAATTGGACCAAGTATTCTTGCTCTAGGGGAGGGGGTGATTTTGGAAATTGAGGTAGGGCTTCCAATATTTTTAGTAGTGCTATCTGAATCCATACCCTTTGGACAAGGGAGGGGTTACTAATACGATGGAGTGAGGAGACAGTATGGGTGAGGGATAGATTGTACTAGTAGAGCCAATAGATTAAGCCCTGGTGGAGAGGTAGGGACTTACCTTTGTTTAACATGGCTTTAACTGATTGCTCCAAAAAATAATGCATCTAGAAAGAAAAGTTCATTTTCATATTATGCCTAAAATGGTTAAGCATAAGAAAAAATTGAGATAGGAACCTTTTATACCAACCTTGAAGGGTAACATACCTCATAAGAACCTCAAAATTTTCTTTAGACCCCTGGGAGGTCCTCTCTATTTAATGGTTCTTGTCATGGATTAACTACCTCATGTGGATGTTGTATAAATCTAGTGGTTGTATCAGGCATTAATAGGTCGATCTTTTGGTGCAAAAGCAACCACCAATTTAACACAACTAACAAAAAATGACACAACCAATATAAAAGGTCAATTAACAAACATATACATGATTTAACCTCTTGAAATTCATCAATAAAAAAAAGTCTATTATTGAAGTTAAATATTCTTCAAAGAGTTCATCATATACACCTTTAATGATGTTAAGTTTAAAAGTCCAAGATTCATGTATTTAGCCAACTAAAGCTTTGATATGTCATTCCAAAAATTATAAAAATTAGCCTAGTTCATTTGTATGAATTTTGAATTTGGTCCTGGGTGAGGAAATGATAAACTAAGGATCGAGGCTAGTCCTTAGGAGTGAGTGAAAATGAAATTAGAAAAATTTCATGCCAAAAAATTACATCACTTGCACACTTGTCATTACATAAGGAATAATTAGGTCAAAATAAGCTCAAACTGAAAGGAAAAGGTGTAATGAATTTAATTTCATCATTGCACTAATATAAATTTCAATTAATACTATCAACTAATAACAAAGTATATAACCTATATAAAAAACTAATTAAAGAACTTATACATGATTTAACCTCCTAAAGTCATCAATAAAAAAGTTTGGTATATTATTAAAGTTAAGTTTCTTCAAAGAGTCCACCATATACACCTTTAATGATGTTAGGTTAAATAGTCCAAGATTCATGTACCTAGCCAATTACATCTTTGGTTTCATTCCTAAAAATTATAAAATTAACCCAAGTCATTTGCATAGATTTTGAATTTGGCCTTGGGTGGGGAATGGATTAACTAAGGATCAAGATAGTCCTTGGGATTAAGCACAAATGAAATTAGGAAAAGTTCATGCCAAAAAATCATGTCACCTATACACTTGTCATTACATAAGGAATAATTGGGTCAAAATGAGCTCAAGCTAAAAGGAAAATGTGCAAGGCACATAATTTCATCATTACACTAATATAAATGTCAATTAATACCATCAACTAATAACAAATTACATAACCTATATAAAAAATTGACTAAAGAACTTGTACATGATTTAACCTCCTAAAATTTGTCAATAAAAAAGTTTGGTTTATTAGTGAAGTTATATAGTCTTCAAGATTCTGCAATATACACCTTTAGTCTAAGTTTCATGTACTTAGCCAATTAAAGCTTTTGTGTCATTGTTGAAAATTGTAAAATTAACTTAGGTCATTTGCATGAGTTATGAATTTGGTCCAATACGAGGAATGAACTAACTACTTGAATCAAGTCTAGTCCTCAGGAGTGAGTGTAGATGAACTTAGGAAAAATTTCATGGAAAAAATCACATCACTTGTACACTTGTCATTACATAAGGAATAACTAGGTCAAAATGAGCTCAAACTGAAAGTAAGATGTGCAAGGCACGTAATTTCATCATTGCACTGATATAAATGCCAATTAATATTTTCAACTAATAAAAAATTACACAACCTATATAAAAAGTCAATTCAAAAACTTGTAAATGATTTAAACTCCTTAAATTTGTTAACAAAAAATCTGGTCTATTATTGAAGTTAAATAATCTTCAAAATTTCATCATATAAACCTTTTGTAAAATAAAGTTAAATAGTCAAAGATTCATGAACTAAAGCCACTTAAAACTTTGGTGTCATTCTCAAAAATTGTATGAGTAACCTAAATCATTTGCATGAATTGTGAATTTTGTCGTAGGTGAGGAATGGATAATCTAACGATCAAGGTTTGTCCTTTAAAGTGAGTGTAGACGAAATCACAAAAAGAACATGTCAGCAAATCACATCACCTATACACTTCTAATTGCATAAGGAATAATTAGAACAAAATAAACTCAAATTGAAAGAAAAAAGTAAACGATGCATAATTCCATCTATACTCTAATATATAAATGTCAATTTATACTGTCAACCAATAGCAAATTTCACAACCTATACAAAAAAATCAATAAAAATACCCTTGTACATGATTTAACGTACTAAAATTCATCAATCAAAAAGTCTAGGCTTCAAAGAGTCCATACACACCTCATGAAACCATCAGATATTTACACACCTACACCATGATGAAAAATGCCAATATCATAAAATGTTATAATATATTAAAATTTATTAATGAAAAGGTTTGGTCTATTACTAAAGTTTAATAGTCTTAAATTCCATCATATAAACCTTTTGTAAAATAGAGTTACATAGTCAAAGATTCATGGACTTAAGCCAATTAAAGCTTTGGTTTGATTCTCAAAAATTGCAAAATTAACCCAGATTATTTGCATGAATTGTGAATTTGGTCGTAGGTGAGAAATGGATAAACTAAACATCAAGGTTTGTCCTTGAAAGTGTGTAGATGAAATCACAAAAAAAAACCATGCCAACAAATCACATCACCTGTACACTTCTCAAAACATAAGGAATAATTATAGCAAAATGAATTCAAATTGAAAGAAAAAAAACTGAGAGGCACATCATTCCATCATATTCTAATAAATGTCAACCAATAACAAATTACACAACCTATATTAAAAAAAAAACAATAAAAAAACCCTATACATGATCTAACCTACTAAAATTGATCAATTGGAAACTCATATAGTCTTCAAAAGACTCCACCATACACACCTCATGAAACAATCATACACACACACACACATGACACCATGATGAGAAATATTAATATTATAAAATATTATAATATATTAAAATTTGTTAATAAAAAGGTTTGGTCTATTACTAAAGCTAAATAGTCAAAGATTCATGGACTTGAGCCAATTAAAGCTTTGGTGTAATTTGCATGAATTGTGAATTTGGTCGTAGGTGAGGAATGGATAAGCTAAAGATCAAGCTTTGTCCTTGAAAGTGTGTAGATGAAATCACAAAAAAAATCATGCCAACAAATCACATCACCTGTACACTTCTTATTGCATAAGGAATAATTATAACAAAATGAACTCAAACAATGGTACGTAATTCCATCATTCTCTAATAAATGTCAACCAATAACAAATTACACAACCTATACAAAAAAAAATCAATAAAAAAAACCCTATACATGATTCAACCTACTAAAATTGATCAATCAAAAAGTCTCTAGTCTTCAAAGAGTCCACCATACACACCTCATAAAACCATCATATCTATACACCGCTGACACCATGATGAAAAATACCAATATTATAAAATATTATAAATCTTCCAATTTGTTTTTAGAAAAGAAAAATCTTGTACATGATTTAACCTACTAAAATTGATCAATCAAAAAGTCGTCTGGTCTTCAAAGAGTCCACCATGCACACCTCATGAAACCATCATATATATATACACAATCCTAACACCATGATGAAAAATACCAATATTATAAAATATTACAAATCCTCCAATTTGTTTTTAGAAAAGAAAAATTTTTGTACATGATTCAACCTACTAAAATTGATCAATCAAAAAATTGTTGGTCTTCACAGAGTCCACCATGCACACCTCATAAAACCATCATATATATATACACAATCCTGACACCATATGAAAAATACCAATATTATAAAATATTACAAATCCTCCAATTATTTTTAGAAAAATCAAAATCTTGTACACAATTTTGCCTACGAGAAAGACACAAAAGACAAACTCTCCTTAGCCTAACTTGTTTTCTACAGGAAAGTGTTGACCGGGCGGTTAAGGTTAAGTAGGATGCTGACCGCGCCATGTAACATTTACGTTAGGGTGACGCAAGGGCAAGAGAAGATATCCCCATCATAATTTAAGTCCGTGGACTAAGATGTCAGTGCTGGGGACGGTTTTTTCAATGGTTTTTTTGCACATTTTTTCAACCCGCGGTTTGGTGGGCTTTTGCACCAAAAGCTTTTAACGGCAGCAGTTAAGGGATATTCTATTCTATTCACACATTAGTTGTGGTAGGCAGGAGCAAATAGATGTGGCAGTGGCAACGTCAAAAGGATAGATATGATTTGGTAACTTTTGTCGTACGTTACGAAGGGCTTTTTCTTGCATTGACGGCGCCGTCGTCACATAGCGTGTGAAGGGGTATGACAGATGTGACTTGGAAGGGTAGCAAAACGGGTGGGTGGGGCCCGCTTTTGGACTTTAGGGTTTGGATAGTAGTGAGAGTTCGGGTGCAGGGTCCAAATCCTTGCTCTCCTTTTCACTTGCCCATGAAATTAATTTACTTTCCCTTGCCAAATTTCCTAACATTTGGTTGGGGGGACATAATCAAACACTACATTTGTCAACCAAGTTAAACTATCATTTAGTCCTTTTCCCCACTTTGGTTTTGGATCGTCCAAAACAACCCCCCATGTCCATATGCCTAACTTTGCATAGGCAAAGTCGTGGTCTAACACTAATTTGGAGCTTGTTGACGTGATGATGACCCTCGTTGAAATGATGTTGCAAGCATATTGCTTAGGCATGCAAGACTTCAACATATGAAATGATGTTGCAAGCATATTGCTTAGGCATGCAAGACTTCAACATATGAAATGATGTTGCAAGCATATTGCTTAGGCATGCAAGACTTCAACATACACTAGTGTTCAAACTGAGGGTAGATAATATAAACTATATGCCTTCCCTAGTACTTTTGTTCAAGGAAATTATGTTTATTTTGGGTGGTTAGTCATATATTATCTTTTATGTTTAACTTGTTTTACTTTGTGTGCAAGTTGATCATAAATATGAATCTAGTTTTTGTTATGTTTAATTTATGCTTATGGTTTAGTTTAGGGTGTGAGAAGTCTTCAAAGATGGTTTAGTTTTGTTTTTAATAATAGATTAAATGTTGATAAGTATGGGGTAGTTTCTATAGTGTGTCAAGTATCAATATTCAACTATATAATTTTTGAGTCAATTTCATTGTTCCATATTTTAAAATATGATATTAAAAGTGGGAAATATCATGGTTAAGCATGCTTAAGCCATAGTAGTATTGGGATGGGTGACCTTCGAGGAAGCCTCAATACTTCCCCCTTTGAGCATCACCTAGAAGCAACGAGTACTACATGGACCATTCATTCTCGTGAGAGATTAGTTTGTGCAAACTACTATTCATGAAATATGAGTCAATGAGTTTGACTAAATAATGATATTGTTGAGACCTGATATTAATATAATAACTTGACACATTGCAAAAACTACTCCTATTTATCAACGTTTAATCTATTATTAGCATTTATAACTAAGCTATCTTTCAAGGTTTTTTGCACACTAAACTAGACCACAAGCATAGATCAATATTGTAGACGAGTCCTCCCAATTCAAAGTTAGTGTCTTTCCTTTCCGAGTTAACACTTTCAAATAATATAACAATTATTTGTTAGTTTGCATATCAAAACATTTCAGATTGAGCACCAAGGATCATGCATCTAAGGATAAGCCTCAAAGCATTAGTGAGAAATGTGAGATTACAATATTAGAGTAGAAGATCAGGTAATTAATATCTCCCTTACATTGCATTAACACGTTGCACTATTGGTTCATCATCTAGACACTAGTAGGTTTCATGCTTTCCTTGTAAATAATAGTAGTCTCCCCAAGGTGCTTCTCAACACCATCATCTTTGGGCACATGGGAAAACACATTTTAGAAGTTAACAGTAGTAGAAGACAAAATAATTCTAATTGGACAAAATTGCACCAAAAGGACTCAATTGAGTGTGTATATGTTTAAGATGCCAAAAATATCATCATCAATCTATATGTGTTTTTTGGTCATCATTCCATTAGTAGATTCAATTTTTGTCACATCATTCAAAATGTCAATTGACCTAACATCAAATCGATGGTCACACTTGAAATAGCTAAGCCACTCCAAACCCTTTTCTTTTCAATTATCAATCTCAACTCATTTTTAGGCTTGATTTTAATTTTTTATGTCAATTTATTAGGCCTAAATTAATGTAAGGTATATTTTATTTTTTGTAACATTGTGGAGAATCCCAACATTTTGATCACAACTAGTGCTCTGAATTAGGTTTTTACCTTCTTCCAAGCCCTAATTTTTAAATCTCTTTTTTAACATTTACCATCCTATATTTAGTTTCAAACATTGTTCTATATCACATAGATTCTTTCATGTCAAGTTAACTGTGGTTGGAAAATTTCAATCTCTATCCAAATAATCAAGTTATGACTTCAATGGATGAGATACAAGGCTTGGAATACTACTATATGAAAACCTAAAACTTATATGCAAATCTAAAATTAAGTGACCTTAATATGAAATTACCATAATTGGATCCATCTTCTTTATGATGCCAAAAATCAACCAACATAATATGCTTAATAAAACCACCTTATGTGAACTTATAACATCACCATAAGATAACAACAAAGAGGCACAAATCAAAAACATAAAATACATCACATAACACAAGATTTTGTTGTAGTTTGGTTGTCATTGATGTCAAAATTATGATTGAGTTTGTTGCAACTTGATAAGTTTGGTTGTCAATGTTGTCAAAAATGAGTTGTTGCCTAGCTGATTGGTTGTTAGTGTCCCTGAGAGATGCTCCACATTTCTCCACTGGAAATGGTGTAATCCTGTAGTTTGGAAGATAGTTTCATGTGTAAAAGCATATTTGGTCTATATTTCAATTCATTTGTGGTATAAGAAAGGTGTTTTGGAAGTGATGGTTTGAAGGCAGTGTTGTTTCTATGAGGATGCTTGCAGTGGTGCAAAGTTTGGCTCTGCATTCCTCTGTGTGTGTAGATATGGTTGTGTAGTTCAAAATTTTAGTTCAATGTGTTGTGAAGGTGTTATATCCAAAGTTTCATATCATTTTCCCTTCCATAGAGAAAGTTATAAGTGGCAGTGTTCAAGACCATTTGTCTGGTGGCTAGTTTTAATGTATGTTGGCTTGCACCAACTTGTTGTTGCATGAAGTTGTGAAATGGATGCATGAGAGTGTTCCTGAAAGCTTGTGATGTTTTTGGTTGC
Source organism: Sequoia sempervirens (assembly GCA_007258455.2). Lineage (NCBI taxonomy): Eukaryota > Viridiplantae > Streptophyta > Pinopsida > Cupressales > Cupressaceae > Sequoia > Sequoia sempervirens. The sequence goes on along the minus strand of VDFB02271358.1, from coordinate 1,158,926,851 downwards.
TCCACAAGGTTTTTTCTATTTCCTTTGAAATAGGTTCAGGTCTAAAATGAAGGTGTTGCTTGGTTATGCTTTTTCCTAGCTCATTGAGATATGTTGAAGGTGTGTGCCATGAGTTGGAGTTTGTGTAGAGTCTATGAAGTGTTTGAAGATGTTGTATGGTGCATGCCAACTCATTTAGAAGAAGCACAAGTAATCTTTTTTTATCTTTCATATGTATCGCCAAGTTGTAAAGGCTGACATGTTACAAGTTTCATGTTTTCTTTCTTAAGGTCAACCTAATTCAAATATGTGAAGCATGCAAATGTTGTTCATTGAAGGCCATTTAGAACCAGGTTAAGAGTGTGTTGGAATCCACAAGGCATGTTCCTCTTCCTAGTGTTGTGTACAGTCCATTTGGGTCTTTCCCTTCTACACATTTCATGTTATTGTTTGATATTTTTCCAAATTGTAATTGTAATATTCTTTGTTGTAGGCCGACATATGTTATGCAATCAATGTAATATCATGTATATATTATAAACCTAGTTGATCTAGGATGGTTGGTTGAGAAGAATGAGGATGTGTAATGTATTATGATGTTCATGTAAGTGACTGCAAGAGAAAGAGCAAAAGTAGAAGATCGTGTCCGAATTCAAGTTGATCATATTTTTGTGACAAAAGGGAAGTGAATAGTGTGCTTAATTGATTGTTGGAGCTAGTGAGCCAAAGGCAAATAATCTTGAATATTGAAAGAAGTGAGAAAGTAAGCTAAAGAGAAGAAATTTGAAGAAGTTGCAAAAGTTGTCAAAGTATAATTGCAATCATCAAAAGAGAAAGGAAAAAGAAGAATTGAAATCATCAAAAGGATTGGGCTTCATTGTCAAATTTGGATAGTAGAAGGACTTTCATGCTATAATATTTTTTGAGTCTATTCCCAATTTAGGGAGTAATTTATTCCTTGGGTTGTAGCCCTGAAAAATTGTTTATATGGAGTTGTAGTTTCCTTGGGAGTGACCCTAAAACCTTTCTACATGGAGTAGTAGCTTCCTTGGGTTGTAGCCCTAAAATGAAGTTGTAATTGTTATTCATTTGTAAGGCTAGATTAGGACAATAGCTCTCAACAACTTTTCTCACCATGGTTTTTCCCCTGTGGGGTTTTTCATGTATATTTGGCATTGTGTGGTGTTGAGCATTGTGTTCATCATTCATGTTTCTATCTATGCTATAAAGTTTAAGTTTCAATTTTATCCAAAGAGTTTGAGATTTGATAAAATATTGATTCAACCCCCTCTCAATATTTTGGTGTATGTTCAATAATTGGTATTAGAGCCCGGTTCCTTAGAAGAAGTCTAACAACTTGAGGAAGATCTAGGATGACACAAGAAGGATCTAGCAAGGTTCTTAGGTTTGATGGAAAATATTTCACTTTCAGGAGATACCAAATGGAAACCCATCTATCCTCTTTGGGGTATGGTGTTTGGCAGTCAGTCAAAGATAGATATAATGTTCCTACTACTCCTCCATTAGTCAAAGGTAATACATTGTAATTCAACAAAGGAAGTTTGGGATAAGCTTAGTGGCATCTATGAAGGAGATATCAAAGTAAAGCAAGCTAAGTTGCAAATCTACAAAGGCAAGTTTGAGAACGTGAAAATGTCAAAAGATGAAGATATTACAAGATATGTGCTCTAGGTAGATGAAGTGGTCAATGCAATTAGAGGTCTTGGTGAATATCTTGAAGAACCTATGGTGGTCAAAAAGGTGCCAAGATATCTTCCTAAATATTATTATTCTAAAGTATCTTCTATTAAAGATGCTAGAGATTTGTATAAAATTAGTGAATCAATTGTATGGTGCCCTTATTGCATTTGAAATGAGAGAGTTTGACAAAGAAGTTCCAAAGAAGGAAGCAACATTCAAATCAAGTAAAAAAGAAACATATGAAGAATCTAATTCAGATAGTGAGATTGATGAAGAGGAAGAAAATTTTGTAAGAAAGTTGAAGAGAGGTACCAACAAGTATAGAGGTAACCTACCTTTCAAATGTTTCAAATGTGGAGAGGTTTTTCATTTTTCTTCTAAATGTCCCTTGAAAGATTTTGAAAAGAAAAACAAAGAGCCTAGTAGAAATAAGGTTAAGAAGAGTCTCTACTCCATGGGAGATTCTCGCTCTACAAAAGATGATGAATCTGGTGGTCTGGATAATGAAGATGAAGTCCTATTTTTGGCTACTAAGGAGACTGAAGTTAAAGCTAAAGTTCCAAGTGTTGTGTGTACTTATTTTCATGCAAAAAATGAGGCTAATTTATTTGTGATTGATAGTGGTTGTTCAAACCACATGACAAGAGATAAGAGAAGGTTTATCAAACTTGTGAAGTGTAATGATGGCATAGTCAAGCTTGGTGATGACACTTGAGTGTAGATTTGTGGAAAAGGTTCTATCAATATTGATGGAAAGAGTAGAAAAAAATGTGTTCTTTATGTCAAAGGTCTTGGACACAATATTCTTAGTGTGATTTAGATGTGTAGAAATGGATACAATTTCATATTCAATAAAAGTGGATGTGAAATCAAAAAAGAAAAGTATGGGCAATTGGTTGTTGAACCTAATCTAGGACAAGTGGTGACATATATAGTCTAAGAGATGTCAATGAAAGAACTTGTATTCTAGAACAAGCAAGTGAATGTCGATTATCACATAGGATAATGGGACACATTAACTTTGACAATCTTGTGAATATCGATTCATTGCATGCGGTAGAGATATACCTAAGATAATCAAGCCTACAGGCCTGTGCAAGGAATGTCGGTTTGGTAGAAGTGAACAGGATAAATTTCAAGTCTAAAGAGTATTCTTCCTCTAGACCATTAGAGCTGATACATACTAATTTGTGTGGACCTACTAGAATAAAAAGTTTGAAAGGAGAAATGTATTTCATGCTTTTTATTGATGATTTCTCTAGGATGACATGGGTTACATTCTTGAAAGATAAATGACTCTTCTAGTAGATTCAATATTTTCATATTAATGGTTGAAAATGAATGAATGAAAAAATAAATTTTCTAAGGTCTAATAGAGGAGGTGAGTTCACTTCCGATAAGGTTAAATGACTTACATAAAACATATGGAATAAAGGCATCTATTTGTTGCTAAAACACCTCAACAAAATGGGGCGTTGAGAAAGGAAGAATAGGAATGTTGAAGAGATGGAAAGGACCATGTTGATGGAGGAAAATCTGCTTGATGTTTATTGGAGTGAAACCAGTTATACTTTAGTATATATTCTAAACAAAGGATTGTTGTCTTGAACAACACTAAGACTCCTTATGAGATATGGTATGGAAGACACATCGATATTTTATAATATTTGGAAAGAAGATGTTACATCAAAAGAGATGAAGAAGATGCTTTGGGAAGTTTCATTCAAGGGTTGATGAAGGTATATTTCTAGGATACTCATCTTATAGTAAAGAATATACCTGATAGAATAAGAGATTGAGAAGAATAGTTGAAAGGACTAATGTGAACATTGATCCGAAGGATTTTCATCAAATTTTGAAATTCTCCATTTTCTCTAGTTTTGGTATCATTAGAAAGTGCTTGTGATCTTGACTCCAACACAACTCGAACGAAGTCAATCAGAGTCCCATAGCTCAAGATATATATGGTCAAACTCCTGGTCAACTCTCAAAACCAGGCCAAAAAAAAGGAAAAAAAATCAAAGTCATCAAAACCGGTCAAAGTCAGCACCATTGTGAAGTGCTCATCATCATGATTCTGATAGAGTTTGTTTCACAGAAAATGGAGTTTGTATGGTGAAGTTATGGAAGATCAAAGATTGGATGTTGGAGTAGCGTCAATGCCCAGTCGACCCAATGGCCAATCAACCCTTGACATATAAAATACCTCATCCCTCAGGTGTGGAAAAATTATTTTGGCAAAAATAATTAGAATAAAATTAAAGAAAAATATAAAGCAAAATATATAAAGTATATATTTTAAAAAGATATTCAAGATGGGCCCCCACCCATCCATGGGGGAGCAGCCCATTAAGGTGAGGTGCACCACCCATGAGCTATGAGAGAGCAACCCACTTTGAAGGGAATGCATCCTCTTTTTTTAGGAAGGATAAAGGGAAGTGTGGTAGGATACCACCCTTATAAAATGCTATAAAACCTCTTTAAACTTAGACTTGTACGCTGTTCAAGCCTAAAAATTAGGCCATTTTATGATTTGAAACCATAAAATACTAAACCCTTTTCTACAAGAATATTAGGAATATACCTAAATTAAGAGACTATTCAAACTACATCTATAAATTAATAGGGAATAAATCCCTTTGTGACCATTCAAATGGGAAAAGAAATTATCATGAAGGGATATTATCTTTTCGGGAATCATAAGAAGGGGATATTATTTGAATTTTCTCTATGTAAGGGAGATTGGGTAGTTAATTGGTTTTACACCAATTTTGGCAAAAAAATTAATATAAAAAGGGGTAGAATGGGGGTGTGAAAGCAAGTGATTTTGGAAGAATTTTGCAAGTGTGAGAGATTGTTTTCCTTGGAGAAATTATTGTAATTTTGTGCTTGTGGAAGCTTGATTCCACACACTTTAGAGGTGCAATTTGAAGATTTCTTGTAAACCAAGGGGAGGTTCTGCGAACAAATGTAACCAAATCTCGGGAGCAATAATTGGATCGGTCCACTCAATTGGAGAGGGGCCCAAAGATGTCATTTTGAACGGCGAACTCCGTTATCAATTTTGTTTGCACTCTCTTTTTCTCTCTCATTCTGTTATTTCCTTAATCTCTCTGTAATTTCATTAATTTAAATTCGTTGAGTGTTAAGTATTAATTAATAAATTTTGGTTTGTAATTGTTAACGTAAGCATTCAAAGCAACTGTCATAGATCCTTAAAACATATCAAATTGGTATCAAAGTTGTGTTTTGACTAGTATTGTAGATTTGAATGCTTACACGCTCGAAGCTTCAATAAGGCAAAGGAAAACTTGAAGAATACAATCCTGAGATAGGCAAACGAAGGACTTCGACAATGATGGACGAAACTGGAGTTGGGAAAAGCACCAAGCAAGAGCTTGATTATAAGTCTTTCCTGCGAGTCTTCCTCGAAATGAAGGCTATGGTGGAAGAGTTGTATGTGGAAAAGAAGAAGCACGAAAAGGGAGATTCATCGAAGCGAGAAAAGAAGGAAGATCGAAAGGACAAAGAAGAGAAAGCTCCAAAAGCTCCATCTCCTCCATCTTCCCCTTCTTCTTCTTCCTCTTCTACTACTGTTAATCCTTTCAAAAGCAAGTCTAAGCCTATTATTAAACTTGATGTAAAATTTGAATTGCCTAAGTATTGTGGTGAGTTAAATGCCGAAAAGTTAGATGATTGGATCCAGCAGGTAGAAGTCTATTGTAGGATTCAAGGCCTAACAGAAGATGCTTCTATGATCCAGTTAGCCACTCTCCGGTTGGGAGGTACACTCTCACCTGGTGGGAGAGTAGGACTCGGGAGGAAATTGCTCGCCATGGTAAGGTCAATATGACTTGGATGGAATTTATTGCTGCCCTTAAAAAATAGTTTTATCCTTTAGGTTATATGCAACAATTAACCATGAATTGGAAAACCTTTAGGCAAGGTAAGGGTCAGTCTGTCCAAGATTACACTCATGAGTTTAGAAAATAGGCTATTGCTTTAAATGTTCCATTGTATACTCAGGATACATTACTCAAGTACATAGGTGGTTTGCATTCTTACCTAAGACATACTATTCTAATGTTGAGTCCTAATAATTTGGATGAAGTGTTAGTCCAAGCCACTCATTTAGAGTCAAGGGGTAAGAACACTTTCAGTGATAATTTCTCAAAGAAACCATCTAAGTCTAAGGGGAAACCTAAGGGTAAAGATAAAGGAAAAGGAAAAAAAATAGCCACGGTAAAGAAAGAGGGTGAAAAACCCACTTGTTCTCATTGTAAGAAAGAAGGACACGAAGATTCTAGTGCTGGAAACTACATCCAGAACTTAGGCCAAAGAGGTACAGTGGAAACAAAGGGAAGCAGAAGACAACTGCTATAACGCAACAGGATCTTGGATCTGATTATGGGGATGAGATGAAGATAACCACCACTGGGCTTCAAGGTAAAAACAAAGGTATATCTCTTGCATCTGAATCAAGTATTTTTGCAAGTACAAGTAAGCAACCTAAAGTAGATAAGCAGAGGAATGAACTATTTCATATCCATGTGATAACTAAACACAATAAGGTTGATACTTTATTTGACATGGGTTCACAAGTTAATCTCATATCTGAAGAGGTTGTTAAAAAGCTAAATCTAACTACAACTCCTCATCTAAAGCCATACCCTTTGGGATGGGTTTGTAATGATGCACAGTTACAAGTCACTAAACAATGTAAGCTTAGTTTTGCAATCACTGTAAACTTTAAAGATGAGGTTGTAGTGGATGTTGTACCTTTAGATATTTGTGGACTTGTGTTAGGAAGTCCATATTTGTACGATCGTAAAGCTATCTTCTTTAGGGAGGAAAACAAGTATCACCTATTTAAGGATGGGATTGAATATATTGTACGTGCACACAAAGTCAAAACTAGTCTTGCATTAGTTAATGTTGGTCAGATGAAAAGATTAGTGAACTCCAGTAAAAAATTTGTGTTAATGCTTGTTAAGGCCAAAGAAGATGAAACATCTGAGGCGTTTAAAGGAAGTGATCCTAAACATAAGGCTGAATTGGTCAAAGTTGTTTCCACTTATGATGACTTGTTTCAGGAACCAAAAGGATTGCCTCCTAAAACATATATTCAACATGAAATTCAATTGCAACAAGATGCACCACTACCTAATATTGGCTTGTACCGTTTGTCTGTCATGCAAAATGAAGAAATAAAAAAAAAAGTTCAGGATCTCATTGACAGAGGAGTGATTCATCCAAGCACATCACCTTGTGGTTCTTCAATCGTTCTGGTTCCAAAGAAAGATGGAACATGGAGGATGTGCATTGACTTCAGGGAACTAAACAAAATCACCATAAAAAATAGGTATCCACTTCCTAGAATTGATGACTTGCTCGATCAACTTAAGCATGCAATTTATTTCTCTAAATTAGATTTCCGAAGTGGTTATCATTAGATTAGAATTGTAGAGGATGATATTTGGAAGACTACTTTCAAGAAAAAACAATGAATTTATGAATGGCTGGTTATTCCCTTTGGGCTTACCAATGCACTCGCCACGTTCATGCGAGTCATGAATGACATCTTCTGTCCTTACATTGATGATTTTGTTATTTTGTATCTTGATGATATCCTAGTTTTTAGCAAGTCTTGGGAAGACCATGTAAGTCATGTTAATTTTTTTTTGATGTACTAAGAAAAGAAAAACTCAATGCAAAGATGTCTAAATGTGAGTTTACAAAGACATCTCTTGTGTACTTAGGTTATATCGTAGGGAATGGTCAATTGAAAGTCGACCCTGCGAAGGTCGAGGCAATTGTAAACTGACCTAAGCCAAGTACTGTAATTGAAGTCAAGAGTTTTTTGGGTGCTGTCCAGTACTGGAGGAAGTTTATTGCAAACTTATCCTTCATCGCATCACCATTGCATGCATTAACAAGTACAAAGATAACTTTTCAGTGGGGAGGACCACAAAAAAAGGCCTTTGACACATTGAAGGAAAATTTAAGCACCGCACCAGTCCTGACTCTACCAGATTTTCACCAACCATTCGAGATCGAAACAAATGCGAGTGGATTCGCCATGGGAGCAGTATTGATACAAGGAGGTAAGCCGATTTGTTACCACTCTGAAACTTTTTCTGGCACAATAAGTAATTATCCAACTTATGATAAAGAACTTTATGCTTTAGTACAAAGTGTTAAGAAATGGAAACATTATATAAAGGGCAAGGAAACAATAATCAATAATGATCGTCAGCCATTACAATATCTGCATTCACAAACTAAGCTACAACAAAGTAGGAATTTTCGGTGAATGGGATTTTTACAGCAGTTTTACTTAGTCAGTAAGTATAAGAAAGGATCCCATAACAAAGTAACAAATATGATTTCTAGACCTCCAGTTTCTAATGCTTTGATGATCCTTAAAAAAAGTTTTATGATGCATGCAAGTTTTGAAGAACAATATGCTACTGATGAAAATTTTAAGGATATTTATGCAGCTCTAATCCAAGGCAAACAAGTAGAAGAAAAGGATTATTATGTGCATGATAAAATCTTGTATCACTTAGGAAAATTATGCATTCCAAAGAATGAACAAGCACATGTAATCAGAGAGGCACACACATCGATAATTGTAGGACATTTTGGGGTTAGTAAAACTTTGGCACAACTACAAAAATATTGCTACTGGCCTCGAATGTAAGAAATTGTAACAAAATATATTAAGGGATGTGTGATGTGTGCAACTAGCAAACCAAGTAATAGGAAATTGGGGTTGTACACACCTTTACCTGTACCGTCCTAACCATGGGAAAGTGTATCTATGGATTTTGTCAGGGGGTTACCTATGTCTAGGAAAGGGCATGACTATTTTTATGTAGTAGTTGATCGATTCAGCAAGATGTGTATTCTTATGCCATGTAAAAAGCAAGTCACTACTGAGCTGATAGCTCATATGTATTTTCAGTTTGTATGGGTTCACTTTGGGTTACCCACTTCCATTGTATCAGATCGAGATTCTCAATTCCTTGGGGAGTTTTGGTCAGTCTTATGGGGACTTATGGATACTAAACTAAAGAAGAGTACAACCTTCCATCTACAGACCGATAGACAAATAAAGGTAGTCAATAGGGAAGCCATGCATCTGCTCAGAGGATATTGTAGCAAGCATCCTAAGTTGTGGGATGAAAGTCTTCGTTATGTGCAACATGCCTACAACCATGCAACCCATTCTTCTACAAAGAGGTCTCCTTTTGAGACTTGCTTCGGTTACTTTCCAAAGACACCAATGGACTTCAATTTTGGAACAAATGATGTTGAAGATGGACGCCTTGATGCAGAAAGGGCTTTAAAGTTCATCCAGAAGGTCCAAGTAGTTCATCAGGTCGTAGAAGCACAATTGGAAAAGAGTCAAGCAAAGTACAAGGCTTGTCATGAAAAACATCGTAGCGATCATCATTTCCAAGTTGGAGACAGAGTTTGGTTACACGTAAGCAAGGAAAGAATGCAAGGTGAAGGAAGGAAGCTCAAGCCGATCAGATATGGTCCATTCAAAATTTTGGAAAATATTGGCACAAATTCCTTCCACCTTAATCTTCCTCCATACATGCAGATTTACTCGGTAGCCAACGTTGAGAACTTGAAGTTGTACGAACCTTCGATGATACTAGATGAGGAGGCTGAAGTGCAAGTTCCATTAGTTGATGACCTTTCACTAGAGTACGTGTTAGAGTTTCCTGAAGATGTTATCCTCAATAGGAACACCAGGACTTCACGAAGAGGAGCAGTTGAATACCTCCGAGTGAGGCTAAAAGGGATGCATACAAGCAAGGCAAAGTGGATGGAGATTGGTAAAGTGAGGGAACTTTACCCTCACTTACTTTCCGAGTGACCAACTTTTGGAGGTCCAAAAGCTCTCTAGTGGGGAGGACTGATCCAAAGGATTTTTTGTCAAATTTTGAAATTCTCCATTTTCTCCAGTTTTGGTATCATTAGAAAGTGCTCAAGATCCTGACTCCAACACAACTCGAACATAGTCAATCAGAATCCCAGAGCTCAAGATATGTATGGTCAAATTCTTGTTCAACTCTCAAAACTAGGCCAGAAAAAATGAAAAAAAATCAAAGTCAGCACCATTGCGAAGTGCTCATCATCACAATTCCAGCAGAGTTTGTTTCATGGAAAACAGAGTTTGTATGGCGACGTTATGGAAGGTCAAAGATTGGGTCAACCCAATGACGCCCAACGGCCAATCAACCCTTGACATATGGAAATACTTCATCCCTCCATGTGGCAAAAATTATTTTGGAAAAAATAATTAAAAATCAAATTAAAAAAATATATAAAACAAAATATATGTAAAGTATATATTTAAAAAGATATTCAAGATGGGCACCACCCATCCATGGGGGGCAGCCCACATTAAGTGGGGCACCACCCATGGTATGGAGGGTGACCCACTTTTGAAGGGGAATGCATCCCCCTCTTTTAGGGGAAAGGATAAAGGGAGGGGAGTGTGGTGGGACCACCACCCCCCCCCTATAAAATGCCTATAAAACCTCTTTAAACTTAGACTTATTTTTGTTATTTCAAGCCTAAAAATTAGGCCATTTTTATGATTTGAAACCATAAAAATACTAAACCCCTTTTCTACGAGAATATTAGGAATATTATTCCTAAATTAAGGAGCCTATTCAAACTACATCCCCAAACTAATAGGGAATAAATCCCTTTGTAACCATTCAAATGGAAAAAGAAATTATCTTGAGGGGATATTATCCTTCTAGGAATCATAAGAAGGGGATATTATTGGAATTTTCTCTATGTAAGGGAGATTGGGTAGTTAATTGGTTTTACACCAATTTTGGAAAAAAATGCAATATAAAAAGGGGTAGAATGGGGGTGTGAAGGCAAGTGATTTTGGAAGAATTTTGCAAGTGTGAGAGATTGTTTTCCTTGGAGAAATTATTGTAATTTTGTGCTTGTGGAAGCTTGATTCCACACACTTTAGAGGTGCAATTTGAAGATTTCTTGTAAACCAAGGGGAGGTTCTGCCAACAAATGTAACCAAATTTCTGGAGGAATAATTGGATCGGTCCACTCAATTAGAGAGGGGCCCGAAGATGTAGTTGTTCTGAACGACGAACTCCATTATCAATTTCATTTGCACTCTTTTTCTCTTTCATTTTGTTCTTTCCTTAATCTCTTTGTAATTTCATTAATTTAAATTCATTGAGTGTTAATTATTAATTAAGCACTTTTGGTTTGTAATTGTTAACGTAAGCATTCAAAGCAACAGTCATAGATCCTTAAATCAAATCAAAGGTTGATGAAGATCTACATCAAAATATGATTGAAATTGAGGATTGTGGATCTAATGCACCTCCCTTCTTAGATGAAGATGAAGAAGAATATGTTGAAGAGAAATAAGAAACAACAAAAAATCTCAACAAGACTCTTACAAAGTATGTTCAAAGGAATCATTCAAAATATTAGATCATTGGAGATGTGAATGAAGGAGTGTTGACTAGAAGAAGGCTTGCAAAGACAAGTGAACAAGTGAACTTTTACTGATGCTAGCAAAGATGAATGTTGGATACAAGCAATGGTAGAAGAATTGAATTAGATTGAAAATAATCTGACTTGGGAATTGGTTCCAAGGCTCGTAGACAAGAATGCAATAGGAACTAAGTGGGTATTCAGGAATAAGTTGAATGAGGAAGGAAAAGTTGTAAGAAACAAAGCCAGATTGGTGTGTAAAGGCTATTCATAGGTAGAAGGTATTTTCTTTTAGGATAGTTTTTCTTTGGTAGAAAGAATGGAAAAAATTCGATTCTTGCTTTTTCAACTCACAAAGACTTCAAGGTATATTAGATGGATGTCAAGTAAAATTTTTTGAATGGATATTTGGAAGAGGAAGTCTACATAGAGAAACTTGATGGATTTTGGCTATCAAAAGAACCAAACATAGTATGTAGACACAAAAAGGCTTTGTGTGGTCTCAAACAAGCTCCTAGGGCTTGCTATGCAAGGTTGCATAAGTACTTGTTTCAGCAAGGATTTAAGAAAGGTACTATAGATAGTAATCGTTACTTCAAGATTGAGGATGATTTTTTTTATATAGTTGTTGTATATGTTTATGATATAATATTTGGTGGGAATGATGAGATGTGCAAGAAATTTACTAAAGAGATGCAAAAGGAATTTGAGATGTTTATGATTGGTGAGTTGTATTTTTTTCTTAGTCTTCAAATTTCCTAGCTAGATGATGTTATGTTTATTTCTCAAGCAAAGTATGTCAAGGAGATGTTGAAGAAGTTTGGGATGGAAGATTGTAAACTAGTTCGTACTCCCATGGTTACTGGTTGTCACTTGAGCAAAGATGATGAGTCTGTTACATTGGTGGTTGTTGTTGCACCAAAAGATCAACCTATTAGTGCTTGATACAACCACCATTTTATACAAGATCCATGGGAGGTAGTTAAGCCATGTCACAAACCTAAGTGTCGTGCTACACCAAGGAGACCAAGAGACACACCATCTTACAACAACCTCCCCAGCGCAAGAGAGGGGTTCGAACTCATGACCTCAACTTTGATACCAATTGTTACATTGGTGGTTTCCATTGCACCAAAAGATTGACCTATTAATGCCTGATACACAACCAAATTTATACAAGATCCACGAGAGGCGATTAAGCCATGTCACAAACCCAAGCATCGCGTTGCACCAAGGAGACCAAGGGACACCATATTGCAACAGAGTCTCCCCAAGATGATCAGACTCTATACAGATCTATGATTGGAAGCCTATTGTATCTAACTGCTTCAAGACTCGATATTAAGCTTGCAATATGCTTGATTGCAAGATTTCAAGCTAATCCTAAAGAAACTCATGTGGAGGCAATCAAGAGGATCTTCAAATATTTGAAGAGTACTTAGGATTATGACTTATGGTATCCAAAGGGTAATGACTTTGATGTAAGTGCTTACACTAATGTTGATTGGAATGGTTGTGTTGATGATAGGAGTACCAGTGGTGGTTCTTTCTTTTTAGGAAACAAATTGGTTTCATGACATAGTAAGAAGCAAGATTTAGTATCCTTGTCTACTACAAAAGTAGAGCATATTGCTGCAACATCCTACTGTACACAATTATTGTGGATGAAGCAAACATTGAAGGATATTGAGATAAAGTATGATGAGCCTATTCCTATTTTGTGTGATAATATAAGTGCTATCAATATTTCCAAGAATTAAGTGATCATTCTAGAACAAAGCACATATAAATCATGTATCACTTTCTAAGAGAGAAGGTTGTAGATAAATAATTCAAGTTGGAATATGTACTTATCAAGTATCAGATTATAGATATTTTCACAAAGGCTCTTGAAAATGATACATTTGAGTATCTCCAACAAAAGTTAGGGGTAATTTCCCCTCCTCCTTACTAGATGCATAGTTGGTGCATCTATCTAGGGGGAGTAATGATGCAGGTGCATTAGGGGTGAAGTGCAATCCTACACAACCAAAAAAATAAAATAAAAAAATTTCCTTTTCTCAATTTTGGTGTGTTGTTGGTCTTGCAGGCATGAAATAATTCTTTTTCTCCCTTCCTTCAACTATTTCACTTTTGTTTAGCATGAGATTTGGATGAATTGTTTATGTATCTGATGTAAATTCAAATTACATCGTGGAATAACATCAAAGATGATTTTTTTTATTACTTTGTAACTCGCGAGATTAAGTTAAAGAATTGGAATAAATGTTTGCCAATGGTGTTTGGCGATTGGGAGTGGAGGTGCGGGAAGGAGCTAGTGGATGTCAATTTGGAAAAAGATTTGAGTTTCTGCCAAGAAAAATAATCAAGGAGCTGAAATGCATGATACCCACACTCAGGAAGGAGTAAAGAATATTGTGGAGATTTTGACTGGCATTTTGGGGAAAAGGAAGATTGTCTGGGTCATGACTGAGACCCATCTTTAGTAAAAATGGTATAACTTCCTCATATGGTAATGAAATTGATATTTTCAAAATGATCTAAAAATTTGAGAATGAGGCGCACAAAACCCATGTTGGTGTTTTAAAAGATTTGTGATAATCATGAGTAGTGAAGGAAAGAAAGTGATAGGTTTGTGGTGAAGCTTTACAAATTTGATTCTTAATCTTGCCTGTAGAAGATTGTTGTTGCAGTTGAAGCTTTGTTAATGGATAGCATGTTAAGTTTTGATAATTTTGTAAACTTCTAGTATTTTATTTGAATACAAATGAAATAATTTTGTGCTAGATATTTTATTTAAATATTGTTTTAAGTGTTGATTTTATGAAGGCTGTAACAATTGACAAACCTCTTTGGTTTCTCAATTGTTGACTGCATCAATTGGTATTAGAGCCAGGTTTATAGATATTTGGAGAGGAAATGACACATAGAGGATGAGGCAGAGGAAGAGTTCCACGAGGAGAAGAAAATACAACACTTATGGAATTGTTAATGGGAATCTTAGCAAGGTTGGAGGTGTTAGAAACTTCTTAGAGAAGAGGGATTCTTGTTGGAGACATTAGTGAGGATGAGGAAGAAGTTCCATAGGTTGCAACAATGCAAGGAGAAGATGCACATGAAGAGAGATTCTTACAAGTGTTGGCTAAGCTTGGGAGTAAACCAAGGATGGACCCATCAAGTTACAATGGAAGTATGAATCCATAAGAGCTTATTGACTGCATTGCAAAAATTGATAAATATTTTGATTTGGAAGTTGTTGAAGAAAAGAAGAAGGTGAAATATGCTAGCACAAGGTTGAAGGGACATGCATCCCTATGGTGGGATCAAGTGCAGATTGAAAGACAAAGGAAAGGAAAAGAGAAGATAAAATCATGGGAGAAGATGGTTGCAAAAATGAAAGAATTTTTTTCTTCTTGTGGATTATCATATTAATTTAATTAAAAAGTTGTAGAATCTTAAACAAAAGGATTTGAGTGTCATAGAATACATAGAGGAGTTCTATAGATTGAGTATACGTGATGGAAATGTAGAAGATGATGAGGGACATGTAGCAAGATATGTAAATGGCCCGAGGATTAATATTCAGGATGTGCTCAACATGGTCTTGATAAGGACAGTGGAAGAAACCTACCAATATGCACTGAAGGCAGAGGAAAAGTTGGCAAGAAGGAAACAAAATAACTCTAGAGGTAGAGGATAACCTTTAAGAGGTAGAGAACAAACAAATAATGGAAGAGGGAAGCAAATAAAAGAAGAGGAAGCAAGCTGGTCACAAGCAAGTCATAGGAAAAATGCAAGAAAAAGAGGAGATTTTTCAAGAGGAAGAGGTGAAAGTTCTAGAGGGAGAGGAAGGGGGTTTTCTAGAGTGTGTTTCAATTGTGGGGAAATGGGTCACTGATCCTTTGAGTGCCCTCAAATACAAGAGGTTGGAATGAAAAACACTGGAAGAGCATACACTACAGAAGCTGAAAATGAGACAAATCCAATAGACCTTGAAGATGGAGAAGTTCTCATGCTAAAAAGAGTTCTCTTAAAACTAGAGAAGGAGCTTCTAGAACTGATACACAGGAGGAGCTTGTTTAAAATAGTTTGTAAGTCTCAAGGAAAGTATTGCACCATAATAGTGGATAGCAAAAGCACATATAATTTAGTGTCCCAAGAGATGGTGGAGAAGTTGAAGCTGGAAATGGTGAAGCACCCAAATCCCTATCGGGTCACTTGGTTACAAAAGGGACATCAACTTTTGGTGAGAGAGCAATGTCAAGTAAATTTTCAGATTGGTAATTATAGGGATGAAATACTATGTGATGTGATGACAATGGATGCATGCCACATCCTATTGGGAAGGCCATGGAAATGTGATCTCAAGGTAATTTATAACGGTGAAGTGAACACATATACAATCACAAAGGACAAGAAGAAGTATGTCATGAAATTGCTAAAACAAAAACAAAATGAAGTGGGGAAACAATGCCAAGGTATGCATGATCACTGGGAAACATTTTTTAGAAGAGTTAAAAGAGGAAGAACTATGTTATGCTTTAGTTTCTCATCCAAAAGATGTTGGGATATAAAAAGAAGAGCATGAAATACCCATGATGATCAAAGGTATGGTGGAGGATGAAGCACAAAAACCACTACTTGGTGTTGGTTAACAGATTTTTCACTTCAGTTTATACTTTATTTTCCCAAAACAGTGACAACCTGACCAACAATTGAATCAATTGCAATGATTGTTGCAAGTGCTCTCTACTTATTTTACAAGGCACAACTACCTTCAGATGATTTGCAATGAATGACAACTAGGTATGCTTTTAACCAGAAAGCAAGAAAGGTACACAAACACCTACTCATAATCATGACATAGATGCAAAGGATTGAACTCAAAATTAAAGTGAGTGCAAATAAATTATACTCAACCCATCTATTCCACACCCACAAACGATACTCAAGAAAAGAAAGAACAGTATAATTCTCAACAAATGGATTAATTTATGAAATTAAAGTTTCATGAATAAACACATATATAGTTTATTAGAACATAATTAACACTGAAGAGTCATCACAAAGACACAAAGTTCAATTGCAATAAAAGAAAACAAACACACAAATTTGAAATATTTCCTTTATTCTCCAATGTCCAAAATCAGAGTTCAAAGACTCGACACTTCTGAACAATACAACTGTGAGAAAAGAAGAATGAACTGCTCCCTCCTCCCCTGAATAGCTGAGAAGAAGATAGAAAAAGATCTCCCTGAAAATAAGTCTTCGATGAGTTTTTAAAGGATGTATGTCCCTCACCGTAACTTATTCTTGGAATGCAATACAAATTCCTTTTGTTCTCCGCGTGGTAACTGGTAACTGTTGCTTGAAAGATTGAGGATTCATTATTTCCTCCCGTAACTAATTTCTTTGGGTGAATTTTGATCTTCCTTACTTTTACAAAAGAAATTAATTTGCTTGAAACCTCAGTTTATCATTTGCAAGCTCCTTCATAAAATGGGTCCCACCAATTTCCTATATATATATATATTGAAAATGCACCAATATGCATATTCTACAAATATCTAGTCTCTAGGATTTTGATAGAAGACTGGCCGTACAAATTTTGTGACCTCCGTAACCACTTTCTTGCTAATCTCCATATTTTCCTTCACTAATTCCAAATGAAAATTTCAATTTCTTATATATATCTAGTTCTCCAAGCACTACCTGGCATTGTAGCTTTCGAAGGTGAAGTAGAAGTGTCATTAACAGAGTATTATGCAATTATACTTTGGTATTGGCAAGGCAATGTTCCATTATCTTTATCCAATTGTGAAGGATCACATCCCACATCAAAATTGCAAGAACATCTTCCTGCACAATTTGAATTCTTTGTCTTATCACAATTAAATGAAACAAAGAATCGACCATTCTTCTCAAAATTTGGATGAAAGGTTAAATCCAACAATCCAAATTCTGCATCAACAATCAACCAACCACTTAAATCTATAAATGGATTGATTTATTTAAGATCAATTTAATTTGGATGAAAGTTTCTAATCTTGAAGATTTACTACACTTGTTTCACTGAAGAGGCACAAAAAATTTGTATGCAACACAAATTTCTTGATTTTATGTGTTGTACCGTCAAATAGTATATCTAATCCACACGTAAAATAATTGTAAAAATAGTCTCTACACAATGTTTTCTTTGGATGAGCATCCATAGCAGAGTGAATCATCATTTGTTCTACTTGTTTTTGATGAATCCCACAAAGAACTCCCAACTCAGACCAAACATCCCGTGGTGAAGCTCCAAAAGGAATATATTGCCCCCAACAGTGAACCAAATTTCTTTATCTAGCTTTGCATGAACCACCTCTATATACAAAGATCCCACAAGCAATGTAGGTGGTACAAATTTTTTTTATAAAGCTCCAACACCCACACTAATGCTACTTCCACTAGATTTATCATGTATGCAAACATGGGAGGTTACTGGAGTTGTCCCATCTGGAAATTCTAAAGGAAATTATTTTTGGTCCAGCAAATAGTCCTTATACAAAGGAGGAATTGAAAATGAAAATGACAAGCCTAAATAGAAAAGAGTATAAATTCCCTTGTTTGCGAGCATAAACAGCTACAAATGTAACTAATGTATTAGGTTCCCCAATGAAATAATTTGCATAGCGCATTTGAAGTCTCTGCACATCAAATACTTCGATAAGACACAACCATTGTTTGAAGTTCTCATGAGTGCGCACTATTGATTCAAAACCATTCATTCATTTTGTGTATACAATGTCAGCCCCTTATCTGATTCTCACAACCACTTGGGAGATTGATTCTCAGATTGTCATTAACAATGAAACCAATAAACCTTCCTATACCATTTTCTTGGAAGAATGCGTATCTCCATCATTTGCATTTCCATCCTCATCAACAATCCCCTCAATGTTTTTTGTAGCACATTAAGTCTAGATCAAACACCTCTACTTTCTGAGATATCTTTCATTTCTGCCTACTCTGTATGGCCCTTGAAAATGCTAGAATAGCCTCTTTTTACTAAAATCTTGTATAGTGGAGACCTGCTTTTTCTTGCTCAAAGATAATTTATTTTGATTGGAGACTAGTTGCCTCATGACCTTGGGCCTCTTCAACCATTTTAATGGCCTTGAAAATTGTTGACATGGATCTACCTGTTGTAGCTTCTATCCTTATCTGTGCTTTCACATGATTTTGATTTGTATAACCTCTATTCAATGCTAGCCCCTCTTGGGTCAATACAACCTGCCTTAGACACTTGTAGTACATTAATGGACTGAATAAAGCACATTTCTTTATCATGACAGAGTTTTTTTGATAGTGGTCCTCCTTCACTATGATGCATTTTGCTAACACACAGTATTTTCAAATTTTGAATTTGTACAAGATAAACTGTATCAGACATGGACTTCTCACTTGCTCTTGTGTCACAATAAGTACGTTCTTCATTTGAAGCCTCTACACATAGGGTTTGAGATTCCATACTGATTCCACAATCAATAATGGCTATCCTAATGACAATCCACTGTCAATGCATGTACCTTCACAAATTTGAAGATTAAAAACTACGCACATTTCACTTGGAGAAATTTTAGAATTAGAATCCTTCCTTTTTGTATATCCTTCCCGGGCTTTAGATCCTCATGAGTAATCTCGTTGGAATTTAAAAACTCCATGGCTTGTGCAATAAGAAAAACTTATTGCAACCTGAAGATATATTTGATTAGGGTGTAAATTCATCGTGTACTTCCATAAAGATATGCTTGAAATAATTTTAGTGACCATCACATTGAATGGATCTTTACATGCTCCAATGAGCTTGACAAGGTTCTTGTGTTGTACTCTAGACATCGTTGTAACTTCTCTTTGGTATGGTGTAGGCTCAGAGGATGTTGACAAGAGGAGTCGGGGGCATTGAGAGTTCCCGAACTATGGAGTCGGGCGCCTTTGAAGTTAGGAAAATTTTAAATCTCTTGATAATGAAGAGTCAAGGAATTGGAATAATTATAACTCTTGAACTCATGGTCAGAACTGTAATGAGTTCTAGAACCAACGAAATTCCCAACAACACAAAGCAGTATACGAAATTTTTGACTTTTACAAAGTCATCTACCTTTAAAATAGTTAGCTTAAAAATTGGGCATATTGTGTGGAATGAAGTTAGGATCAAACCCATGGAAGGAATTTCAACTTAGATTTTCAAAATAACTGTTTTGTAATCTTGCAGGTTTAGGGATATACAAGATGAATCCACTAAAATTTAAAAATTTTGAATGTTCAAATTGGGAGATAAAACTTGGTAAGTTTGAAATTGTTTTAAATGAAATATTAGATCATTTGAAATATGTTAGAGGTATTTTAGAATAGTTAAAGGAAGAGAAGTTGTTGGATAACTTTAAGAACTTGAAACTTATGGTAGAGAAGTCACAAACAAGCACCAAAAGACACAAAGAGCATGCTGATTTTAGAAGGAGAAGACATGAATTTAAAGGGGAAGACTTGATTTTAGCTCATCAATGTCAGAAGGAGAGGTTTCCAAAAGGAAAAAGTGGACAAGATGGGAGTATTTCAGATTTATTTGACACAACATGAAGGGTACAAAATTACATGAAAAGAAGAATAAGGAGATTGATCAAATGACGAATTCAAAGACAATCAAGAAGACACCAACACAAAAAACAAGGAGTATTTGAACAAATGGAAAAAGAGGAATATGGGAGGGGCAACATGGGTTTGGAAACCCAAAATCAAATGAATGTTCATGAGTCTACACTCATGAAACATTGTTTCTTACCTCGGGTGTTTGATGCAGGACCATCAGGGGTGAAGTGCAATCCTACACAACCAAAAAAAAATATTTTATTTTATTTTTCCTTTTCTCAATTTTGGTGTGTTGTTGGTCTTGTAGGCATGAAATAATTCTTCTTCTCCATTCCTTTAGCTATTTCACTTTTGTTTGGCATGAGCTTTGGATGAATTTTTTATGTATTTAATGTAAATTCAAATTACATCTTGGAAACACATCAAAGATGATTTTTTTATTACTTTGTAACTCCCAGGATTAAATTAAAGAATTGGAATAAATGTTTTCCAATGGTGTTTGGCGGTTGGGAGTGGAGGTGCAAGAAGGAGCTAGTGGATGTCAATTTGGGAAAAGATTTAAATTTTTTCCAGGAAAAATAATCAAGGAGGTGAAATGCATGATACCCACACTCAAGAAGGAGTAAAGAAGATTCTAGAGGTTTTGACTGGCATTTTGGGGAAAAGGAAGATTGTCTGGGTCATGACTATGAGAACCAGCTTCAGTAAAAATGGCATAACTTCCTTATATGGTAACAAAATCGAGATTTTCAAAATGATCCAAAAATTTGAGAAGGAGGTTCACAAAACCCATGTCATTTTAAAAGATTCATGATAATCAGGGAGAAGTGAAGGAAAGAAAGTGACGGGTTTGTGGTGAAGCTTTACAAATTTGATTCTGAATCTTGCATGTGGAAGATTATTGTTACAGTTGAAGCTTTG
Source organism: Sequoia sempervirens (assembly GCA_007258455.2). Lineage (NCBI taxonomy): Eukaryota > Viridiplantae > Streptophyta > Pinopsida > Cupressales > Cupressaceae > Sequoia > Sequoia sempervirens. Next base: position 1,158,906,121 of record VDFB02271358.1, on the reverse strand, counting down.
TTAATGGATAGCATGTTAAGTCTTGATAATTATGTAAACTTCCAGTATTTTATTTGAATATAAATGAAATAATTTTGTGCTGGAGATTTTATTTAAATATTGTTTTAGGTGTTGATTTTACGAAGGATGCAACAATTGACAAACCTCTTTGGTTTCTCAATTGTTGACTACATCAAGTAATTAGAGCTATATATTTTTCCTAGACTGATGGTGGCTACCTCTTAGTGGGAGTAGGTAGTGGATGTTGTAGAAAGGGGGAGCCTATAAGTTGTATGCTTTGTGCACCTTAGGGGTAGAGCTTGTGCCCTAAGGGGAAGAAATTGAAGGAGAGAGAAAGTTATCCTTTGTCCTTGATGTCAAAGGGGGAGAACCGTGCATGTCAGATTGGTTTTTCCATCAATACTAAAGGGGGAAATTGTTATAGTCTAGTTTTCATTGATTCCAAAAGTATGTTTGAGTTTGTTGCAGATTGATAAGTTTGGTTGTGAATGTTGTCAAAAGTGAGTTGTTGTCTAGCTGATTGGTTGTCAATGTCCTTGAGAGATGCTCTTTATTTCTTCACTAGTGATGGTGTGATTCTTATTTTGGAAGATAGTTCAATGTTATGTCAAATAATGTGTGGTCCATGTTTCATTTCATTTATGTTAAAATAAATGTGTTTTGGAAGTGATAGTTTGAAGGCAGTGTTGTTTTTGTGAGGGTGCTTACAATGGTGCAAAGTATGGCTCTGCATTCCTCCATGTTTATAAATATGGTTGTGTAGTTTAGAAGTTAAGTTCAATATGTTGTGAAGGTGATATATCCAAAGTTTCATATCATTTTTGCTTCCATAAAGAAAGTTATAAGTTGTCAAAGAGAAATTACAATATTTCCCAAATGAACAAAACACATAAAGCAAATTATGACAATCATTATCACAGCGTGATAATCTCATCGACACATATCATCATGAAAATAGCGACATCTAGTCAGCACGAGTCAAACTCGGTCAAAACAAGTCAAATCATCATAACCTGTCACACTGACAACCCCTAGTTATTCTTCGGATGTGTCCTTCTGAATGATAACCTCTATCATTTATGCCTTAGGATGTGTCTTTCCTAGGCATCGTCATTGTCATTTGACATTTTGAGCGATCCTCTTGACATCTAAGGATCACTCTTCATGGCATCAATATTCTTCAGATGTGTCCTTCTGAAGAACCAACTCTGTCATCTATGCCTTAGGATGTGTCCTTCCTAGGCATCGTCATCATTTCGAGGGACTCCTTCTGACTATTAGGGATCAAATCCTCTCAACATCAACATTATCCAGGATGTGTCCTTCCTGAATTTGGCAATTCTTGACATTTTTCATCTAAACATCATCAAAACTTCAAACATTTCGACATCTCGACACTATCAAACATGGCATCTTGACATCAGAACAATGGATATCCAGACACACTTGGCAAACATTTGACACTAGTCTTTTGGATTTTTATCATGTTATAGTTTTTCAGCGAGATCCCACTACCAGGATTTAGAGAAGCAACAACGTATCATGACGATCGACACACATGACTACTGGTTTCTCAGCAAGGTCCTGATTCTAGGATTTAGAAAAACAATGACGTATCATGATAAGGGCTCTATTTTGTTATATTTTTGGCAATCATGTCTCTAGTTTCTCAAGGATGTCCTGGAAACAGGATTTAGAGAAGCAATGGTGTTTCATGATTTGTCTGTCTTTTTCTACTTGTGGTTGATTATGACAAAAAGATTGGGGCAATCATGCTCTTGGTATGAGTCATGATCATCCTTGTCTATGAATGCTGGTCTTATGTAATGGTCCGACCTTGCACACCTTGATCTATGTCATATCATGGTGTTTGTGGGCCATTACAATAGTCTACCCAATGATGATTAAGAGCAATAATATTAAATTCCTACGGTAAAGCTTTGAAGGATTTGGTCTAGGAACTAACATGCATCTCCTTCGGTCTGGTCACCTTCTCTTCTTCGGTCTTGTCATCTTCTCTTGTCAATTTGGTCATCTCCTCTCGTCCATCTCACGATGATATCCTATGACATTCAAAAACATAAGTGCATACATGATCATATAAACATTGCATTAGGTCCATACATACATCATCCATAGCATTTACATACATCATCCATGGAAGTAACATAATCATCAACATTGCACCCATTTCATAAATACATTATGCATATTTTTTATCATCATCATCTCACATAAGTAAGCACTACATTATCATGGCATCATAATCATAAGTACACATCATAGGACATACATGGCATCATAAATTAAGCATCATACATAGGACATCACATCATATGCATAAATCAAAGAACATCACATAACACACATGTAGGCCGCATCAAAACTGCATCATCATATAAGTACCATCTCAAAATATACAATGTCACAGGATAGAGTCAACAGATATCCCAAAAATGGAGCTCGCAAGCTCAATAATATACATAATGTGTCATAATAACAAGCATGCCCCTAGGGTAGACTCTCATCATCCCCTCATGGCGAAGAGTGTGGAGGCGGAAGCTCTGTCACTGGCACTGAAATCATAGGCAGACCTGTAGCAACCTCTGTCTGTGCTACCGGTGGAACTAAGAATGAAGGTGTCATCTCCATGGTAACGAACATCTGTGATGTCACTGCTACCTGACTCTGAGAAGTAGATGGATCAACAACTAGTGGTTGTCCCTGTACTGACCTTTGTACTGAACCAGTCGACCCATAACTATGGCTTGAATGGTGACTCAGGGTGTGCCGGCGTGAGTGATGTGACCTATGCCCTGATGTGTGCCCTGTCGAGGTAGACCCTCTGACATTGGTATGACTCCTACTGCCACTGGCACTGCCTGATCTATGGCCACTGCTTGTCCTCGTTTGGGACCGTGACAAGGTAGGATCCTGTCACTCAAGTGGCACTGCCTACTCATACAATGTCCTGTACTAACCCAGCCTCGTGCTCACCCTGGCCAACTAGCGAGCCATATCCCCTGCAGGCCCTGTACATAATGCCACAAACTGTGTGCACCACTAGGCCGAATCCTGCTGGCGGAACACTGCCTAATCCCGCTCTACCCGGGCTACCTCTAACTCATACTGCAATGATCTAACCTGGGCCATGCTCTCATCTAATCTCCTCTATAAGTTTGCTACTCTCTGGTCGGTTGTGGCATCATGGGGCAACGCTGAACCGGAGGGTGTCTCCTCCTCGCCCTCTACCATCCACCATCTGAGCAGTCTCTCGGCCTCATCCATGGCATCATCCCCTCCATCCTTCCATCCACTGTCCTCCCCCCCACCCCTCCCTCCCCCCACCCCTCCTTCCTTCCATTCCTCCTTCCAACCTCGGTCCACCCCCCTTCCTTCCACCCATTTATCCACCGTCTCCATCCACCTCCATCCTCCATCTCTACCCCTACCTCCATCCCTGCCTCCATCCCTCCCCCGGCCTCTGCCCCTGTCACCGCCTTTGCCTCCCCGTCTGGCCCTCGACACACGAGGTATCATTGACCGCCTGTTCACAGGAGCTGGCCCATCAGGATCTTTCAACGGCACTAGTCTGTGTGCCTGCCACCATAAATCATAGTCCGCTGTGGTCCCAGGATCGGCTATCCCACCTCTCCATCCCCATGCCTGGGCTCCTAGCCCATCAATCTATTGCTCTGTGAAGGCCACTGGAATGGTTGGTCCCCAAGCATACTCTCTCGACGACCGGGCATACTTGGCTGTCCCTGTGGGTGCTCCCTGCTGCTCTCCAAACTGCCTAAGGACACGCTATGGCAAATACATCTCGATGATAAGTGAAGTCTGCACGGTCCTCCCAATCAAATACATGTACTGTCTGCAAAGGCTAAGGTGCTCATCCTCATCGTCCCACTACCTGCAGTCTCTGTATGGTCTCCAGATGAAAGACACTATCATGTCAATCCTGTGTCGCCACCAGCCTGTCTCGCCCATCTGAGTCTGCTGTAAAGCACCTGCGTAGTAATAGGCATAGGGCATCCCCTCGGCCAACTGTGGTCTCTGAATGGGAGGATGAAATATGGCAATATGCTCCCAAGCCCATATCATCATCAAAGTAGTCCCGCAGGAGATACTCTCTGCCCTCCTGTAGGCAACATCGTGCAACTGATGGTAAAGTGTCCCTAGTAAACAGAGACCCCAAGCATAAACGGTCCTGTCTCATCTCATACCAACCCGGACGTCTCCCCAGCCAATAGGGAATCCGTGTCCCTAATGGTCAGGAACCAAAATACCTGCAATCAAGGTCGCAAGGAATGCATCAAAGCAACCATAGTGCTTTGCCATGAACTCCCATCTGATCTCATATTCTTGGATGCCCAGTCCTACACCCTGATCTCGGTAGTACGCTCAGAAGGTCTGCTCGCCATGACGAGGGTCGTAGATGATCCTCTCCCCTCGAATCGGCACTCATAGAATCTGGTAGACATCCTCTAAGGTAATAGTGGCCTCACCTATCGGCAGGTGGAAGGAGCAGGTCTCTGAATGCCACCACTCACACAGCGCAGTCAGTAATCCCATGTTCACCCGAATGGTGGGCATGTAAGCAACATAGAATAATCCCAGTCACATCAATCATCGCCGCTCTCGTGGGCTCAACTGGTCAGCAAACCGAAATGTCGTCGGTCTGCTCTCGCGTGTGTAAATCGGGGCAAGCTGCCTCTGCAAAAGCTAAACAAGTCGTCAGTATCTTTTGCAGCAACTATCAGTATTATCAAAAGCATCTAAGGTTACGCAAATATCAAAATCAACTTTAGTCAAGGTCAAATGCAAATAGGTCGCATTAATGTAATTGCGTCTCAAAACGTCAATTGCGTCGTTCCGTACATCAAATGCAGTCCAAGATCACAAATGCGTCGCATGTTCACACTTGCGTCACGAAATTTGACACTTGCATCGCAGAAAAGCAAATACGTCGCATAATAACAATTGCGTCGAGAAAACAGGCAAATGCGTTGGAAATGGACAATTGCGGCATTCAAACATTCAAATGCAAATCGAAAGGTCAAATGCGTCGTAGGAATTGACAAATGCAGCGCAAACCACCATTCTACCTTAATTCCCTTGCGCACTTGCATCGCGAAGTATGATATGCGTCGAACGCAAAGACGAATGCGGCGAACGCAAACGCATATGCATCGCAGCGCATTCGTTATTCGCCCTATAAACCTAACTATGACACGCAAAATGAAAAAATTACAAAGTGGGACAGAGGTACATACCGCTGGCTCTGAGCCCTCTCACCGCCTGAATGTCTGCACGATCTCCCCGCGATGCTCTGTGATTAGAATCACCATCCTCACTGCACTCCTTTTTCGCTCTGAGGTCTCAAAATTCACAAGGTAAATAGTGAAAGTAAGTTGACTTTTACCCCTTTGTCAACCTATTTATAAGGTCAAAATGACATTTTCTCAGGTGAGTTACTGCTCAAGGCTCATTTGACCATGTTTGACTACCCCGTAGATTGTCTTAAACATGTCAGAATCCAAAACCGACTGTGCCATTGTTTTTCTAGTCACCGAATTCACTTATCGGGAGCCTTTCCAAATTTTTCTGCCACCGACTCAAAATTTGAAAAATTTCCCGAGGGGGCATTGATAACCTTTACCTTCACTGGGGCATGGCTTTGACTTATTTTCTTTGTCACAATGCAAGAAGCGACATTATGACAAAGAGGGGCAAAATGTAGACACCTAAAAATGACCTAGGCCTGCAAGCTTCATTTTTACCACTTTCGTCCTAACATAATTATGACATTTAATTATGTCCTTGGTCCACATTCGACTATTGATTAAATAATTCATAATTATTTAATTAATTCATGTCATTTTATTCTTCATGATTATTAAATAAATAAATTATATTTATTTATTAAATACGTCATTAATTATCTAAGTCTTCCCTTAGTTAAATAAATTTCTAAATTTATTTAATTATCTTTCTTCGATCATTTCTTCCTAATTATTAAATAAATAAGTTTTATTTATTTATTTAATACGTCACTAGTTGTCATAATTAAATGAATGAATCAATTTATTTAATTAATTAATCTCATCCGCTAAATTAAAAAATTATCTTTAATTATTTAAATTGACAAAATTAATATTCCTCTCATTTTAAATAAATGAAATTATTTAAAATGTCATCACAATCTTAACTGACAGTCCAATTTGGTAAATAATCTAAAAAAGATTATTTATTTGTCTCACAAAATTCATATTTTGAGTTGATTGGTAGCTTTCTTCCAAAAATCAAATAAAGCAAGCAGATTCTTGATTTTATCAAATTTGTTTTTCAGTCCATCTTTTATAAATCTCACAAAGCAGGCTATCTTTATCTTCTCAATTTTGAAAATCTTTATTTTCAAAATTAATTATCTCCTCTTTTCTCCACCATTGATTCGATTTTCTTCTATAACATCTTAACCACTCACTTAAGGATTTTATCCTAACCCTGATTAGGGATTATCAGGTTAAATCTTGACCTTTGATTTTAGGTTTCTGTCAAGAGTCAATCTCATCCGTCCACTCAAAATTGTGTTTTCTATAAAAGACAATTTTTTTCACAATTTCAAGACCACTTCGTGAATATAGGCATTATAGTCATTTATCATTGATAGTCATTCAACATTCATAGTTATTATTTTCATTTATCATATTGTCATAGGCATAGGAATTTAAGATTCAAATCCTTCAAAGTTTGTTTAGGACAATGGCATAGTCAAAATTGCTCACACACTCGATCTGAGGGCAACACAAATCAACAAGTTAGAAGGTGTAATGGAGATCATCCATGGAGATTGAAGACACTGGGTGAGATTGTTCTATTTTCTATGTTTTCATTTATTTTCCTTTGCACTTCATTACTTCTTTGGGTTTATTGTGTTTTCAATTTATTGAATCTAATCCTTAGAAATTAACCCTCAGTTACAATCTTTTCTAAGTTTGTTCTCATTTTAGGGAGTAGTTGCTTCCTTCGGTTGTAGCCATAAAAAAAAGTCTGCAGGGACTTGCAACTTCCTTGGGTTGTAGCCCTAAAAAAAATTTGTAACTGTTATTCATTTATGAGGCTGGATTAGGACAGCAGCTCCTAGTAGCTTTTTCTCACTGTGGTTTTTCCTTTGTGGGGTTTTCCACATATATCCAATGGTGTGTGGTGTTATGCATTATGTTCATATTTCATGTTTCTACTTGTGTTGTGAAGTTTAAGTTTCAATTTTCTCTAGAGGGTTTGAGATTTGATAGAATATTGATTCACCCCCCTCTTAGTATTTTGGTGTATGTTCAACAAATTTATTTGGAGAAACCCTTGTTGGAAAAACTCCACCAAGAAGAGTGTAGTGCGCCTCAGTTGTCCTTTGTTTGGACAACTTCTTAGACTATATCTAGACCTTATGATACTATTTTCTAGACTTCAGGATACTGTTGATGACATTATGATGCTTAGTTTGATGATATTTGATGATATTGTGATATCTGATGTTTCTTACTTATATCATGGTTAATAGTTTAGTTAATTGCTTATGTGAGTTGTCATGGATATGATGTTATGTGTTTGTTGGATATATGCGTTATCATGTTTCGATGTCAATTATTATGTATTGGTGAAGGGGAACAGGGTCACATCACTCACTTGTGAGTGCCCTGTGACACTGCGACTTTCCCTTCATAGTGTGACTGACTATTTTTCCTTATGTACATGTTTGACCATATGTTTTGCTGTAGGTTGCAGGTACATGGCATCGAATCCACCTGATTATCAGGTTTGAGCGTGCCAAATCCCAATGGAGTTGTTGTTTCAAAGGTATCACCGGGTCCCCCACATTGAGACAACGCCCTCATCAAGGATAGATATTTGTGTGTGTCACACTTCGTCGGTAAGGTCTATTCGTTTGGTTCATCTTCATTTTTGTCGTTTTCTCTCATTTTGCTTTTGGTTGATAATTGTTTTACTAATTATTGAGTCATGTTTGTGACTTGTGTTTTGTTTGATTATTTCATTAAATTTAAATTGCCAAAATTGAAGACTTTGACTAATGAAAATAAAAGTCTTATTAAATTAAAAGAATAAAATTAAAACAAATATTGTGAAGGTATTTAATGAATTAAGAATTATTGTTAAAATGAAATATTTAAATATAAATTAATACAAATGTGTTTATACAAACAAAAAACAAACTTTATGAGAAGTTTAAAATAATAAATTAATGGTTTATTGTGTGTAAATTGTAAGATGGGGTTAAATTTATAAAGAGAAAATAAATCAAGTAAAAATTAGTAAGTGGGAGGAGGATAAAAGAAAAGAAATTAATTAGTTTTAGGAGTGGAATGCAATTACAGGAAAAGAATAAATAAAAAGGAGTGGAGTTAACTGTAGAGGGGCAATTGGAGTATTTTTCTTCAGGACAAAAAATAATTATTGATTCTTGGACATGAACATTGTTTTAGGGGATTTTGGGATTATTCTAGGGGAAATGAATTTGGCATTCGGTTACGGGAGTTTCTTGTTTCTTGTTCTTCAAATTGTTTTCTCTGGTTTTTTTTAATATCTTCTGGGGGTTTTGGATATTCTGGAATTGGAATTGTTGCAGAAGTGTTGGGGATCTTAGAGAACTTGGAGCTACTTGTTAGAGTAATAAGTTATTTCACTTAATTAATCTAAGCATATTGGTTAATTAATTAAGTCACTTATCACTTTAGTTACTTAAACTAAACTTAGGCTTGCAAAATTCATAACTTTTGACCACAGTGTCCATTTTTGGAAAAAGAAATATCGTTGGAAAGCTAATTCAGTCCTCTACACAAATTTGAGGTTATTTTTCATCATTGAGGTAGATGTGAACATTTATTTGTGCATGCACTAGGTTTGCATTTTCTCTTTAATTTATGCATGTTTAGTATGTTCTTCTTTTACAATCATGGGGTATTGTAATAAATGAACTTATATAAAGTTCCATTAGGGGGGATTCTTGCATAATAAATTGATTATAGTGTAATTGCATTGCATGCACTTTGATCTCATCTTCATATTGATGACAACTTGTATGAGTTGTATATGGATTATGTAGTTTCTTTTGGCCACATATTGCTCATAGCTTGACACATTTTGGTTCACATCGGTTCACATCTCAAATTGAGAGCCTATGGTTAATGATCCTGAATCAAATTAGATTCACATTAGGTCACATCTCAGTTTGAGGGCCATTCATTTTATGGTTAATTTTCCAAAATCTTCATGGTACTTGCTCCTATGGATCAGTTTTAGTCACAGTTTGGCATTAGCATCGAGATACACAACACTTCCAGATTCTTTCATCATATCATTCCCTCTTATGGGGGGCATCATTTATACATATACTATTACTTCATAGATTCCAAGGTTGTTCTAGTTTGTGAGATTTTCAGTCTTCCATGGCATTGGGTTTGTTGTTGCATTATCATGTTTCCACCTGAGTCCTTCAGTGACTCTCATATGGTTTTAGGTACTTCCTAAGTTCATCTTAAGGGGGGGTGTTAGAGTAATAAGTTATTTCACTTAATTAATCTAATCATATTGGTTAATTAATTAAGTCACTTATCACTTTAGTTACTTAAGCTAAACTTAGGCACATTAATAATTAATTATTAATTGTTCACACTAGGGTTTCCTTTTAGGGTTATGCATACATTGCTTTTATAAAGCAATTCATCTCTTGTAATTTCTCAATTCCTGAATATTATTCATTTACACATCTTCATGCAAATTGCTCTACTTTTTCTATTTTTCTCTTGTGGAAGACATTTTTTGGTTTGCATTTCAGATCTTGGTTTCTAACACTACTGTTTGGAATTCAGGTCGGCATCAACCCTCTGTTCATCTAATTGAATTAATACAGGTTCCTTTTCTTGAATCTCCCACTCTGTTTTGAAATAAATGATTGAATTGGTTGTTGCTTCAAATGAAACAACTTATTGTAAATTTTTAAGTGTGCTTGCTTTGTAAATTCTACTCTTTTACCTACAATTGTTGTATACACTTGTTTTCCATTTAGATTACTTTGTTATAGCCGTGATCTAAATCTCTTTAGGGTATACGTTATCACTGGTGACTCTATCGACATTGAAATTTGCATCTTATAAACTATTAAAATATATTAGTTTTCTTGGTTAATGCCATACAATCTGAAGAAGTTCACTATTTTCTTTGTGTTTGGGTCACTACCTCTCTTCTAGCTAGGTCAAGTTTATTATTGCCAACTTTCTGTTACCTGACATATTTTCGTCAATGTATATTGAATGCGTTAATCTAAGAATTTCACTGAAGTTAGTAATCCTTCTACATGTAGATTTCAAATTGTATTAGTCATAGGGAACATAGTCGCAATTTTGTTTCATTGGAACCAAATGTTGTTGCCAACTGATGTGGTTTTATTTAGTTCTCCTCCATTAGCGCCATGTAAAGTATAGTATGGTATCGACTGTAGATAAGCTCTATTGTTTCATGTCAAGTTGAACTGCTAGACTAGTTATATGTTTATCTTCACCTCTATCCTCATCATCTGGTTAAGTCAAGCTTAATGCTCTTACATCTCCAACCAAGTATCATACACTTTAAGTTGTAGTTAATTTACATCAAGTTTCATCTTAAGGAATGGATGAATGATAGCATGTAATCCTATGCATTTTTGTGGTATATATTGCATTTGGTAGTTTGCAACCGAACCATCTCAATGTGGAGGGAGCTTGACTCACGTATCTTCTCTAATTCTGGTAACGAGCAGATTATTTAATCTTTCCTTGGTCCGCACAAATTTTCATGCCTTTTCCAATTACCTCCATCCAGTTAGGCTGACTAGTTGACTCAACTTTGTTTTATTTTTGATAATTCTTTTGGTTGCAATCACTAGCAGTCGTTAGTTTTTAACTCAGTTAATGAGAGATAACCGGAGTTTAAATTTTATTCTTGGTAAAGTTTATGATCTTGCATCGAGCCTCTTACCTATAGTTTCACACTGATATTGAACACTAGAATATTCATTTTTTCTCTCTGTGTTAGTCAATTAAGCATAGATTGTTGTGGTAATCTGTAGGTATATATTTCCTTATGATTTGCATTAATCCTAATTCAAATTGCCTTGTTTTCATTATGTAGAGTATATTGTTTCTTGTATATTCTCTGAGAATGATGTTATATTGCATTGATTATTTTCATATATAAATACATATATACATATATATTTGTATGAGTATATATATATATATATATTTGTATGTATGTTTGTATATTTATATATGATTAGATATGTGTTCGTATTATCGTTAGCATTTAAATAGCATTCCGACCTTAAATATATGTACATATATTTATATATCTATATAAATAAATATATATCTAAATGAATGGAATTAAATTACCAAGGAAAGAATAAATTAATTACATTTCATTAAAGGATGTATAGGAAAGGAAATTTAGAAATGATGAGTTTATAGAAGGATTGATATTTTGTTATTAAAGTAAAAAAAATATTAGTCTATGTGGATATGGATTATCTCTTGTAAAGATGAATATTTAGAATACTTGTGATTGTTATGATGAATGATATGTTTGCTTGAGTGGGTTGATTTTCGTATTGAGATTGTGAATTGGTTGATTGTTTCGTTGTCGTGGTGTTGATTTTGTATAAGATGTATATTAGCCAAATTATAAGATTGACCAAATTATTAGTGGTTGGGTATCTTGTGAGGAGAAATTGAGGTCTCCCTTAGATGTTGTTGGAAGATTTTACTATTGGAATTTGTGGTTGTTTTGGTACTGATTTGTTTCTGTTAGTTCTAATTGAGTTGAAGGTCACTTGTACTCGTTATTTTGTACTTGTTGACTCGTAAATTGTGGATTGAAAAACAATTCATTGTGGTTAAGATTGTTATAGTTATAATTAGGTAAGAAAAAATTTAGAAACTAGTATACATTGAAAGGAAGTACCATGGTTTTGATGATTAAACGGATAACAAGAAAAGAGTACCTCGTAACCCATTTTAGAATCTACTTTGCTATTTTGTTGTGGATTGTTGATGTGTATCTAGTGAATGGGTGTGATTTGGAATTGAATTGGAGGTTTTGTTCATTATCATGTTATTTGTGAAGTGAAACTTAGAGTCTTCTAGAGGCTAGGAAGAAATGTTCTCTTGATGGGAATTTTTCTTAACCATGGTTTTGGGAATTCTATTTGATTGTGTATATGATGGTTGTTAGCCTTGCTCAGTGTGTTCATCTATGTGATTGGAACTTTCAAAACTTGTGAGCGGTAAGGGATTATGCCTCGCCGTGTGATCTTGTTTGAGTTTGTGTTCTACAAGTGGCAATGTTCCTTGGTTTTATTTGGTTTCCTAGTTGTCAGTAGGGGAGTGGCTCTCAGTGGGGGTACAACACACAAAGGGGCGCTAGGGTAACTCATTGAGAGTTTAATCAAGTGATAACCTAAAAATAATTAGGGGGTTTGGGTAGTTCTCACATTAAATAAAGATAACATATGACTCTCTCATGGCTCAAGCACTTGTTTAGGCTTGAGGTGACACAAGAAGGCTTGGAATGGCAAGGTCAACTGCCTGGTCCAACTGGAAGGTATGTTGAACCCACATAGTTTGTATGGGGTCTAGCGGCTGGTAGAGGTAGCCAGGGTAACCCAAGATGGGGGTCCAGTAGCCTAGGAAGGTTACACTAGGGTAACCCATAACAAATTATGCAATGACACTTCTCCTACAATAACTTAGTATCCTCTTGATGTTTGTCTCTCTTTAATGTGGTATGCCTCTGGAAGTGGTGTTCTTTCGTTTAATGTTGTTTTGTACTTGATCATTGTTGTTTTGTTATCCTTGTGTAGTTTGTTGTCTTTGTCTGACAGTGATGGTGGGACCCTTTGTTGTCTCCTAGTATGGGGGTGGACCTTCAAGTTCCACATGGTTGGGTGGAACGTGCTTCGTTCTCCATTGGGTTCCCTTTCCTTGCACGTGTTGTGGTGACTTCTCTTGTTCAACAGACTTCGACATTGTATTGACACTTGGAATTTATTACCCTTGCATTTGTATTGTATCACAATTGATGTATCTTGTACCTTGTTTGACGTACACTCCTCTCTTATAACACGGAGATATTAATATTTAGAATGTAAATGTAATGATGTTTATTGATGTAAACTCTACTATGTGATGGAATCATGTACTCAATGTTATTGTATATGTTAAGTGGAATGGATGAAATCAGTTAATTTTTTTGTGTTCATATTATGGTTGAATCTCATGGATTACTTTCTTATATGTAATGTGCAGACGAGATTTTTAATTGATGTTAGAATTGGTTATTATAATGTTTTATGGTTTTTGTTAATTTAGATAATGGGAAGTACGAACCTTAGAGGACATAGGACAATATGTAAGTTGATGTTCATTTACAATCATGTAACAATACAAAAAAAAAATTGTTTTCATTTTATGTTGTTAGTGTGTTGTCCTCTAGGGTTCGTGGTGGGGTGTTACAAAGAGAGGCCAAGTATGCATTATTTTCAAATAAATGTGATTAAAAAATATTCACTTTGATTCTCCTCTTTTACTCCAACATGGAAGAACCTATGTACCCATGAACAACTTATTTATGCGTCAACATATCCTTGTTCCTATAAAGTAACACTCAATTTAATTGTTCCTCTTATTTCTACATCCAAGGAGTTGATTATATCGACTTGTAAAGAGGTCTTAAATGTCAAAAATGGCACCAAAAGATGAATCTTTTGTTGAATTCACAAAAAAATTGAGAGGATGGTGAATCAGTTGTACCTTAAAACTTCAAAACCCTCACAAACATTTAGATCAATATTCATTCAATTAACCCTTTAATTTGTTATGATGATTTAGCATGAAAATAAAATAAAATAAACTTAATCAAATCAACACCATGCACAAGAGAACACCATATTTACGTGGAAAACCCAAGATGGGAAAAATCACAATGAGGATTAGCTCACAATATAAAGTAATTACAACACCAAATATGATAGATATGGGATATGGGGCATCAGCCTATAGAGGTATATGGTCACGTAGATAATAGATGGTCCTATCCATTCCATCTATTTGAGATGGCCTATATATCTATCTGGCATGCAACCCCCTCCCCTCGATTTCCCTAGGGGATGGGGCCATCTCTCTCTTTGATGGGGCCAAAAAAACTCTATCTAGCCATCTCTCTATCTGCCAACCATCCCACCCACCCCACCCTCTAGATGGGATGGATCTTTGTGGATGGATAGGGCCACCCACCCACTTAATCCCCTCCCCTCCCCTATATCTAGATATGATAGATATGAGATATGGGAAATAGGGCTCACTTTTGGAGAGTTGGATACCCAAAGAAAGAAGGGCTCACTACCAAAGGCTCACTTCCAAAATAGAAAAGAAGATAAAGAAGAGTATTACATAGAGAAATCAATCTCAATGCAACAAAGAAATCCACCACACTATCACCAACACCTTTGTAGCTTGACTAAAGAATTGTAGACACCTTCTACACACTACATCCAACAATCTAACACATGAAAGCTCATGCCCCACTTCTCAAATTCATACTCTAACACTCTAAAATTTACATCATTGACATCATTCTTATCTATCTTCACATCCCTCAACAACTCAACTCATATTTATATCATCTTCAACCTTGAAAACATTCTCCAAGGTCAACTATGCACCTCAATTATGTAATTTTTCAAATTAGGTTGGCACCAAAATATTCCCGTGATAGAAAGGAATAAAGGTGGACCACAACACACTTTAACTAGGACCTAAATTCATTCATATGAGCGACACCACACTTTAAAATTTTTTGCAAGTAGTGTAAACACCCAAGGTTGGTCGTTACCCGTGTAAACACCATTAAAATTTTAAGTACACACTTCCTTTGATCCAATGACTTGTGAACAACAAATGTAACCTAAATACAATTTGGAATATTCCACACACATCTTGAAATCCAACAAACTCCTTCGCCAAAACTTTCTCCTAAAGAATGTACACACCCAGTACACTCAAACAACTTTGCCACACATCGTAAATAAAAAAAATGACTTCTAAAGCAGCAAACCTCGAACAAATTTAATTGAAGAAAGATACAAACACTATCAACATGCGTTCAGATCTAGAAGACCTAAAACCAAACTACAAAGAAACATGGAGCAAAAACATTTTTCTTCCAAAAACCTCTATAATACATGGTTCACACACTGATGAACACAACTTCTTCTGCTCAATGATCCAACACACCAAATTCTGAACACAACATATCTAAACACCTCTAATCAACATATCCAAAACACATAAGTAGATCTTCAACCTAGAAGAAATACGGAGAAACACCAAAACACTTATGCAACCCAGAACAACACTACACACACTGTTTCATCTTTTTATTCAATTTTATTAAAAGTACTTAGAAACCAAGCACCAAACACACATCCACATCACCTTCAGTACTTCCTCAACCATACATCCATATATATAAGCTTATCAAAGCAACACTATAGGTTTACACTAGTAGCTTACTAATGACAACATAATGCAACTAATCAAAGCATCATTAACACAAACAAAATGGACAATACCAACAACTAAACATACTCTTGCAAAAATGATGCAAAGCATCTACCAAAAACCAACAAATTCAAGGGTACTTCTAGCCCACTCTCTAATGGAGAAGATAAAATTAAACAACCATCATTGATGCACTTAAATTTTCATCAAAATCTCATACAATTTCACTTGAAACTTCAAGGCTACCAACAAGCCAACTCACCACATCAGTATTACACACCTTTATCTTTAACTCAAAATCTAATTAGAGAAACCGAATCAATCAAATATTTCCCTATTCATCAATTTACCCTTCAAAACAACTTACTTCTCATGGAAAAATAACAAAAAATCATACATACTCATTTCTAACTATCATCAAACTCCCAAGAATCTGTTATCATCACATTTTGATTGAAATAAACTAGTACACACACTTACCAATACTGATCCATCAAATATTCTATCTTTTACAGTCAAAACACCATTATTGCAAATTGAAATCACATAGCCAAATCACCAAAATAACAAATTCTACCCTCTAAACTTTTCCAAAGCAAATAAACATCTTTGACACTATTGTTTAGGCCATTTCAAAACAATTTCAGTCCCTCAAATTCCCATTTCCTTAGATCCTCAACTTCTTACAGTCAAAGACCTAAATTGATAGTAGCATTGCAACATGCCCTAAACAGGTATACCATCAAGTGCACTTAGCTTCCCTTCAAGAAATGGACATTACTAGGGACCCAATATTGCATTTGTAAACATACTTCAATAATAGATCAACTTTTTTTGGAAGATAACACAAAACAATTGACTATCCATGCCTAATTGCTTCAAATTAGGTCATATTTTCAAAGCAAACACCATCTATTGAACTCCAAATCACTAAATAACCATAAAAATTCTTTTAACAGGTTGAAAAACACACAAATCATCAAAATTTAATGAAGGAAATGTCCACCAATACAAACAAAGATTAAACCCTTGTCTAAAAACCTTAACAATGTCCAAGAAGTGAGGGTTTGTAGAGAAATTACATTCCAGGCCTCCAAATGCTCTTCCACAGCCTCAAACATGTTTAAATATGTCTGCATAAGCAGTCTAAGCCTTCCTCAACCCTTGAATACTTCATTTTCTTCAAAACACCACTTGGAGCCATCTTTGTTCTTAACAAAACTCAAGGAATTTAACTGGAACAACATCTAAACTTTGCAATCATACCTTTTTCTGCCCTGCCAACACACACATAATGAAAAAGGAGTCAAAATTTGTCCATTCCATGAATTTACAATGCTTTCATTGATGGAATGGTTGCAAACACTTTTTGTTGGCAAGAGACACTGCACAAGTCATCTGGTATTGTCATTGATGGCAACACTTAGTGAAAAATGAGTAAGTGTTAGATCAGTACCAACATGAATTACACTACCAACCTTCAAAACTTCAAAACACACCTCCCCCTAAGATGATTAAATAATTTTTCACTGTCCCACTCTCCCCCTTTGACATCAATAGCAAAGGTAGGAATCTGCATACCAAAATTCAAACAAAATTGCTATGAACAAACTGCTATTTGGGGTTATTTCAAGAACTTTCAATATGAGATGCAAGCCAGGGAAAGGATTCCTACTTCTATTGTTGAGAAGTATAAGGTCACAATTTCCTTCATGGTTGATATTGATCAATTTTTGATGGAAGCTATTGATCCTAGAACATTGTGGATAATGCCTATGGGTTATGAGGTTGAGGAACACATTTTGGAGCTATATGCTCAACACCTGTTGAGTAAACTTTGGGATCTGATAGAAGAGAGGTTTGGTACCTTTGAGGAAAAGGATATGCAAGTGCATAATAAATTCAAGAAACCTATGATAATCTAGAGAGTAAGAAAAGAAGTGGAAGCTTTTGTAGAAAGCATGGGTATATCAACTGAAGTTGTAAGGGAAGCTAGGAGGAAAAGAGAACAAGCTGAAGTAGGAGAGCCAAGTAGAACTGAGTCTACTAGTCCCGCAACATCCTTTGCTAGATCTAGATTCATAAGGAGATTTTCTTTCTCATCCAGTCTTGCAAAGAAGTCAAGTCTTGTGAAAGACCAAGTCAAAACATCCAGTAGAGAAGGAAAGAGGAAGAAGGACAAGAGCACAAGAGTCTATGTTGTTGTTTCTGAAGATGAAGAAACTAAATCTGATGAGGAGGTAAGAGAAATTAAGCATAAGGGCTCAAAGAAAATAAAATTCACTAAGGAAAATCCCTTTGGTGAAGAGAAAGAAAAGAAAAAGATGAAAATTGACAAACCAGGTATGTTTGTAGAAGAAGTTGAGAAATCCTTGATTAAGGATGGTAATCTTAGACCACTTTTTGAATGGTATGACATCTTTGATAGTGTTGGTAAAAAAATTCTTGAGGAAGGCACAATAAAGTATTTGAATAATTTCAATATGACTCTTGTTGAAATAATGTTTGAGTTTCCTAAAGGGCTATATGAAGTTTTAGAAATGAGGAAAGTGAATGCAAGAACTAAAGAAGAGAAAATGAGAGAATGAATACTTTTTGATCTGTGTCTAGTGATGTCTACAGAAGAGATGAAGAATATTCTCAATGAAGAAAAAAGGTATTTTAAGAACAAAAAAAGGGTGAACAAGCTGATGATTGGGCTAACTAAAGAGGTGGCAAAGGATAATGAGAAAATCCTTAAGGAAATTTTGTTGAAGAACAAATACAATGTTGTTTCTGAAGAAGTGCATGTTGAAATTGCTCCATCTAGTCCCGCAAATGAAGAAGATACATTTGAGGATACTTTGAATCCTCTAGATATACATGATTCTAAAATTCCTATGGAGACTGAAGCTCCTAAAGTTGTGTCGGTTGATGAAGTTGAGATTCCTAAAGCCTAGGAAGAATCAGTGACTAAAGAAAAGAAGGTTGAGGCAAAAGAAGTTCTTGTGGAAGCAAGAAACACTACAAAGGCAGTGAAAGAATTTTTAGAAGAGCAACAAGAGGATTTTGATCCTGAATTGATTAAAGGTCCTATCAATTTGGCTACTTTATCTCCCATTGAGAAACTAAAAGCTGCATCATTTGCTCAAGCCAACACAAGGGAAGAGATTTTGAAATCTCATATTGAAGATAGTAGTGTGGATCAAATCACTAACTAGGGTTTCCATCAATGACAACACCATATGACATGTGCAGTGTCTCTTGCTAACAAGGACTTATTCCAACATGAGATAACACTACTCAATGCTTGTCTTTACAAGGTTTAAATAGATGTTCCAAAATAGTTAAACCAACTTCCCCCTCATCTTCAATGGCCAACCTTTCCCTTTTCCCTCTTGACTCTTCACATTCTTGTCTTCATTTGCAAGTTTTTCATATTTTACATCTTTTTTGTATTTTTACACTTTTCCTTATTTGACAACTTTGCATTTTTTGCAAGTTTTACATTTTCCTTCATTTTAACCTCCTAGAGACCTATTGATAACTCAATTACATTGGTATTGAACCTTGCATGACTCTTTTACACACTTTTACATTTTAAAATTCAATTTTTACAAATTTTCCTTTTGGAGGCATTTAGTGAACAGGGTGTTCCTGCACCAAAAAATCTTCTTCTCATAGAATTGACATCAATGAAAACACAAGCTTGTTGACATCAATGACAACACCAACTTCTCATACTTCCAACAATCTCCCCCTTTTTCATTGATGACAACACATGATATGAAAAACTATTAACAAAAAACACAATAGATCTACTCCATACCTATATCCTTTTCTCTTTTCTCATTACTCACTCTCTCCTTTTCAAATTATCTTTTTCACATGCTCTTCATTCTCCTAGATATATTATTCTCCCCCCCTTTCTCAATTGACAACTGAACATATTTCATATGATTCTCTCTCCTCCTTTGACATCAATGGTAAAGGACAAAATATTTGTATTACTTATGTTTCTCCTTTGACATCAATCAACCTTTTCACAACTTCTCTACAACTGACTTTTCTTTATTGCTCAGTATACTCCCCCTTAGGAGCACACACCATACTGCACCAATCAACAACCACTGAATAATGAAAACACTTACTCCTCCTAATTGCAACAACCAACAATGGCACTACCTACTCCCCCTGAGAGGTAGCTACCAACATTAGTCCAAACAAAAGAATGAATCTTGAAATCCACTAGGTTGATGCATCTCTTTATGCATCTAGTTCAAAGAAGGAGGAGAAATGACTCCCAATTTTTCTTGAAGATACTCAAAAGTATCCTTAGAAAGAGCCTTAGTGAATATATCAACAACCTGATCCTTTGTAGGAACATACCAAAGCTTCACTTCATTCTCTACAACCTTCTCTCTCAAAAAGTGATAGATCGGATTGAGATATATTTTTTCCTTGAATGCATTACAAGATCCTTTGAAATATTGATAACACTTGTATTATCATAGAAGATAGAAATTGGTTCATCATATACCACCCTAATGTCCTTGAATGTTTTCCTCATCCACAACACCTGTGTGCAACAAGATGTTGTTGCAATGTATTCTACCTCTGCAGTAGATAAAGACACCGAATCTTGTTTCTTGTTCAACCATGACACCAACCTACATCCAAGAAAGAATGCAATACTACTTGTAATTTTTTTATCATCCACACAACTATCCCAATCTACATCTGTGTAAGCACTTAGAGTAAAATTAGTATCCTTTAGATACCACAAGCCATAATCTAGAGCACCCTTCAAGTATTTGAATATCCTCTTCACTGCTACAACATGTGACTCTCTAGGATCTTCTTGAAATCTAGCCACAAGAAAAACTACATGCATGATATCCAGCCTTGTAGTAGTTAGATATAACAATCCTCCAATAATTGATTTATACTTGCTTTGATCAACCTTAGGAGATTCATCATTCTTTCTCATCTTGGAACCATTAACCATAGGAGTACACACCGGTTTAGAATCTTCCATTCCAAAATATTTCAAAAATTTCTTGACATACTTTAATTGTGAAATGAAAATACCTTTATTTTTCTAATATATTTGTAGTCCAAGGAAGAAATTCATCTCCCCAAACATAAACATTTCAAACTTTTTTTGCATCTCGTTTGCAAAATTCTTACACATAGCTTCATTGCCTCCAAAGATTATGTCATCAACATATACAACCACAATCAAGATTTAATATTTTTCAACTTTAAAGTAAAGATTTCTATATCAAGTACCTATCCAACATTGCATACCAAGCTTTGGTAGCTTGCTTCAATCCATGCAATGCCTTCTTCAATATGCAAACCATATTTGGTTTGTCTAATAACTGAAATCCTTCTGGTTATTCTATGTATACCTCTTCTTCTAATTCTCCATTCAATAAAGTAGACTTCGCATCCGTTTGATAAATTTTGAAATCCTTATGTGCTGCAAAAGCCAAAAACATCCTAATAGCTTCCATTCTTGCCACTGGAGAAAATGTATCCTTAAAACCTATTGCTTCAACTTGTGAGTAGCACTTAGACACAAGCCTTTCCTTGTTCCTTACCACTTCTCCATTCTCATTCAGTTTGTTTCTAAATACCCACTTAGTTCCAATCACATTTTTGTTTGTTGGTCTTGGAAAAGTTCCCAATTCTGATTCTTCTCGATCTACAATAGTTCTTCTTCCATAGCCTTGATCCAATTTTTATCCTTGCATGCCTCAATCACTGTTTTAGGTTCAAATTTAGAAAGTAAACATAGATTTACTTGTTCTCCAACAACTTTCCTTCTTGTTAGTATACCTATGCTCTTATCTCCAATGATATGTTCTTCAGAATGATTCTTTTGCACATACTTAGAATTTTTAGGAGTCTTTTTCAGAGCTTCTTCCTCTTTAATTAGCATTTATTTTTCTTTAGCTTTTTATTCTTATCTACAAGAAGGCTCATCTGATTCATATCCATCTATCACCACTAAATTATTTTATAAATATTCATCAACCTTGACACTTGCACTCTCAACAATCTTTTTCAATCTCTTGTTGTAGCATCGGTAAGCTTTGCTTCTAATAGAATATCCAAGGAAGATACCTTCATCAGACCTTGCATCAAAATTTCCTAAGTTATCTTCATCTCCTTTGATATAACATTTGCTTCCAAACATTTTGATGTAATTGATAGTAGGGATCCTTCCATACCATAGCTCATAGGGAGTATTTGTGTTGTTTTCTCTTTCTTGAACTCTATTAAGTATATAAATAGCAGTATGAATTGCTTCTCTCCAGTAGAATTCCAGTATATTTTCCTCTTTCATCATTTTCCTTGCAGCTTCTTGAACAGTTCTATTCTTTCTTTCAACCACTCCATTTTGCTAAGGAGTCCCAAGGTTAGAAAAGTTCCTCTTTATGCCATGATTCTCACAAAATGTATTAAAATCATTGGAGGTGAACTCTCCACCTCTGTAAAACCTCAAACGTTTTATTTTCATATCCATTTCATTCTCAACCATAACTTTAAATGCTTTAAAATTGTCTAGAGCTTTTGATTTTTCTTTGAGAAAAGTAACCCATGTCATTCTAGAATAATAATCAATCAATAGCATGAAATACCTGTCACCTTGAAAATTTCTTACTCTTGTAGGACCACAAAGATCTATATGTACCAATTCCAAAGTCTAGTAGTAGATTGTTCTTTTACTTTGAAGCTTCTTCTTACTTACTTTCCAATTTGAAAATCCTTGTAGACATTGATAGGCTTTGTAATCTTTGGCATATCTCTCACAACTCGAATTGAACTGATTCTTACTAGGTTATCAAAATTAATGTGACACATCTTCTTGTGCCATAACCAACTTTCATTAATCTGAGTCATAAAGTAGTGACCATCAACACCCTTAAGCTGATAAAAATTTCCATTTTTCCTTCCAACAAAAACCATAGTTTCAGATCCTTTTTTGATCTCACATCCATCATCTTTAAATATAAGATTGTATCTTTTGCTACACATTTGTCCAACACTCAAGAGGTTATGCCTTAAACCCTTAACATAGTAGACATCATTAGTATTATGCTTGCCATCAAAATTGATAGAACTTTTTCCACATATCTTAGCAGATGTATCATCACCAAATCTAACACATCCTACTTCATATTTTTCAAGTTTAAAAAACTTACACTTGTCCCTAGTCATATGGTTAGAGCATCCACTATTAATGATCCAATATTTCTTCTCCTGTCTAGCATGAAAAGTAGATGCCCAAGTACCTTCAACATTATCCTTTGTCTCTAGAGGTCTTTCCTTCACACATCTCTCAAAGTTAGCAGAAACAGATTCATCTTTTAAGGTCATGAACAAGAATTCACCATCACCATCGTCTCCATAATCAAATTCATTATTAGAAATAATTTCATCTTTTCTAACACAATAATTTTTATTAATCATCTTTCCTTTGTTCTTATTTTTGTTATTCAAGGCTTTGTTTGGACATCTTGACGCATAGTGGTGTCTCTTTCCACAACTGAAACATTTGAAAGGAAACTTACCATTGTACTTACCAGTACCACAATTTGTACCAAATTCTCTCATCTCAAAAGTAGTTAAAGAACCATACAACTAATCTTTGGTATATTGATTTAGATTTTCAAATTACTCAATAGAAAAAGCTTTATGACTATAAGATTTAGGAAGAGTTCTAAGAATTTTATTTATTACTTATGGTTCTTTGAGTTCAACACCAAGACCTTTGATGGAGCTGACAACTTCATCTACCCTCTGCATATAGCTTGTAACATTTTTATCTTTAGACATCCATAGTTTTTCAAACATGATCTTCAAATTCTACATCTTAGCTTCTTTGACCTTATCATCTCCTTCATAAATGCTTTCTAACTTTACCCAAATATCTTTTAGTAGTTTTTAGACTCATCACTTCCACTAATTCAAAATTAGTAAGACAAATTAAGAGAGCATACCTTTCTTTACCATTTCTTTCATAGGCCTTGACCTCATCACTAGTTCTTGGACCATTTGTAGGCATAGTATATCCATCTTTAACTGAATTCTAGAAATCAAATCCTAGAAAATCCAAAAAGCCTTCCATCTTTGTCTTCCAAAATACATAGTCTATTCCATCAAACATAAGAATCTCTTTCTTGTGTGCCATCCCATATCTACCTCAAGTAGTTAAGATTTCTTCTAAGGAACCTTGCTCTAATACCAATTGTTGAATGCACAAGACAATTGAGAGGGGGGTGAATCAGTTGTACCTTAAAACTTCCAAATCCTCACAAACATTCATATCCATATTCATTCAATTAAACCTTTAATCTGTTATGGTGATTTAACATGAAAATAAAATAAGAAAAACTAAATCAAATCAAAATCATACACAAGAGAACACCAGATTTACATGGAAAACCCAAGTTGGGAAAAACTACAATGAGTATTAGCTCACAATATAAAGTAATAACAACATCGAATACAATAGGGATCACTACCGAAGGGCTCACTACCAAAAGAAAGGAGGGATCACTGCCAAAGGCTCACAACCATAATAGAAAAGAAGATAAAAAAGAGTGTTACATAGAGAAATCAATCTCAATGCAATATAGAAATACACCACACTATCACCAACACTTTCACAAATTGATTGAATAATTGTAGACACCTGCTCATTGCATCCAAAAATCTAACACATGAAAGCTCGCACTGCACTTCTCAAATTCACACTAACACTTTTCAATTCTCATCATTCACATAATTTTTATCTATAGTCACATCCCTCAACAAATCAACTCATATTTATATCATCTTCAACCTTGAAAAAATTCCCAAAGGTCAGTTATGCATCTCAACCATGCAAATTCAAATTAAGTCAACACTAAAACATTCCCATGATGGAAATGAATTAAGGTGGACCACAACACACCTTAGTTAGGACCCAAATCCATTCATACATGCCACACCACACTTTCACAAATTTCACAAATAGTGTAAACACTTAAGGTCAATTGTTACCCATGTAAACACAATTAAAAATTTAAGTACACACTTCCTTTGATCCAACAACTCACAAACAACAAATGTCACCTGAATATAACCTAGAATATTCCACAAACATCTTTAAATCCAACAAACTCCTTTGCAACAACTTTCACTTGAAGAATGTACACACACAATACACTCAAACAACTTTGTCACACATTGTAACTCAAAAATTAACTTTTGAAGCACCAAACCTCGAGCAACTTTAACTGAATTAAAGGTACCAACACTATCAATAGGCCTTTAGAACTGCAAGACCTAAAACCAAACAATGGAGAAACATGGAGCAAAAACATTTCTCCCAAACACCTATGTCATATACTGTTCACACACTGATGAACACAACTTCCTCTGCTCAACGATCCAACACACCAAATTCTGAATACAACATCTCTAAACACCTCTAATCAATATATCTGAAACGCATAGGTATATCTTCAACCTAGAAGAAATACATAGCAACACTAGAACGTTATGATTGTCAAATGATGTTATTCATGATCACATATTTTCTCTTCTCCTTCAATTCCTTCCATCCCTGATGCAGGAGCATCCAGGTTTATAGGCAATCCTACATCATCAAAAAATATTTTGAGTTTCATTTTCATTTTTTGGTGTGCATTTTGGTTCCCGAGGTTACATTGTCTCTAGCATAAAATTTCATTTTCCAATCATTCTTTATTTTATTGTCACTGGTTAAAATTTGACAAAATAAAATAATCTAATTTTTCCCCAGCATAGAAAATGTGGAGATATTTTTCGCCGAGAGGAAGATTTAAAAAAGCATTGATATGGGGTGTTCATAAAGCTATATTCCAAATCTTTTTGTCTTTAAAAATGAAAAATTTAAAAGATGAAAACCTCACACAAAAAATGGTTAGGGGAAGATACAAATGGAAAAAATAAAGAAAGAAAGAAAAGGAGCTGGAGTATGGTGATAGCTAGATAGAAATGAATCGCCTGCAACTCCAAATAAGGAATAGAATGCAAGATTGAAGATAAAAACAATTGCAGCTGCAGAGAAGAGATGGCTCCATACCTGGGAAGAGGTATGTGAAGGTAGATTAAGAGAAAAAAATCAAAGTTATGTAGGGAAAATAAGCTATAGGCCATAACATGTAAAAAAAAGTAGAGGATAAACATGTGTGTAGACTAAAAAGAGGGGGTCATGGGAGTGAGTTGCAGAAGAGTTAAATAAATAAAATAAAATTGGTAGATATTTGTGTAGGGGATGGTTGAAGGAAAACCATGATATGTGAATGGAAAGAGGTTCCCAACATAGGAGGATTGGATACCATTAACAAATTGGCAAAGCAAATATAAAATTGAATGTGAATTGTAGTTTTTTTTTTTTGTAAAATATGAGTTCAAATAAATAAAATTGGATTTCCTCCAATAATTCATTGTATGTGAATTTGAGATATGAATGCAATAGCATAATATGGGAAGTATAAATAGTTGAATGATCATTTCCATTGATATATTGTGATTATGTTTGATTTGATAAATAAAATTGTCAAAATAAGTTTGAATTAGTTGTGGACCTTGTTAGTCTAGAAAGAATGCAATTTTGTCTTTCATTGATCCCTTATATGCAACCAATTGGAGGGGCAACATAGTATATCACTAATGTTTATTTGATGACTATGGTTACAATGATTATCTCATAAGTTTGATAGCTCCTATCATGACTAATAGATGTCATGGCTTCCACCATGACTATTTGGTATTAGTTTCTTTTTATGGCTACATTATACCTACCCTATATCATTTTATTTATCTCCCATCATGCTCAAAAAATATCACTTTATTTTTATGGTTACCACCATGCCTAATGGCTATTCAAGTTTAATTTTTGTTATAAATATTGTTGATAAAATGATTGATTGTGCTAATTTAAAATGTTTTCAAATGCTACTCTTTCAATATTTATGTGTTTATAGCCTTAAGATAGAGCACTCAATGTGAGGGAAGTATATGGAATCATTATCATTATCATTATACTTTTTATGGGTTTAAATATTTATTTTCATGTTGATTATTTAATTTACTTTGGCATGCATCTCCATAATAGTCCACATGCAAGTCAAAGTAGGAGAAAATGAAAGGGAAAATTAGTGCATTAGTTACACTTAATCCCTCCATTTTGGATTCACTTTGACCAGGTTACCCCTAATACAATGATTGGTGTACAAGTGACATGTTTATACATCAAATTTGGCAATTAACTTGAACATGACCTAACCATACGCTCACACATACCTAGGGATTTTTTCTAACTCCAACAAGTATCAATTCCTTTACTTACAAGTTAAATATATGGGTGTGGAAATGATCCCCTTATTTTCAAACTCAAAATTTAATTCTAGCCTAGTTCAATACACTTCCAAGTAGATTTTAATTATCGACTTGAACATAAAATGTGTTAATTAGTATGTTAGAGTATTATATAAAAGGAAAAAACCATAATTCACTTTTAATCATCCAAGATCTATTAATAATTGTTTAACTAGACCCATCTAATCTAAAAGCATCACATTGCATAATCAACTTACATCAACATCTACATTTTGTAACATATGAGAGTGCATACTATAAAGTTTCTTTTGTCTTTGTTATAAACTATTAATTTGAATATAAGGGTTTATCATAAAGATAAGATCCTCACTTAGCAAACTCTCGAACTTGTGTTTTTTAAAACTTCCTATTTTAGACACAAGTTCCAAGTGATAAGCTAAATAGTGTTGATGAGTGTTTTTGCACTACTCAACACAAAAAACAAAAGTGTTATATCTCTCTTGAAAGGTAACTTTCTTCAGAAAATGACCCCAAGGTTCTGGATGTTAGGTCTTGACGATACAAAAATAGCTTAGTAGTTGATGTGATTTGTTGGTATCATAAGGGGAATTTATGGTTCAACAAGGTTAGAAAATGTAGGACTAAGGGGTTTGTGAAATCTAAAAATGTGTGCAGACATCAATTGTATTTCCAGATCTTGAAATCTGAAAATGAATTTATCATCAGATATGATAGTTTGAGTGATTATTTTATCCTAAAACTAACCCAAAGAAAGATCAAAAGATGTAGTGTTCAAGAGAGAGATCCTAATCCAACACCTAAGATCAATCATAATAATGGCTAATGTTGTAGATTGACAAATCCCCATAAAACCTATTCCTGCTTGATCAAGATCAAATCTACAATGCCACATAAATGGTGCAATATTCAAAGGAAAGTGGAATATTTTTAGACTATGAACATTCATACATACACCCAATTATTAGCATGACATGAATAAACACTCACAGTTGAACTATTGCATTAAGAGGCTTAGACTAACCATGTACTGAGATTTACAATCATTAAACCCCAAATGGTATGAGCAACAGATTTGTCAAAAAATCATTAAAATTTCACCATTATTATGAAAGAGCTGAAACTAATATTTGAGAAGCAGAAATAAGAAATCATAACACCTTCAAACTTAATTAAAAAATTCACCAAGCCAGTGATCTAACTGTATTAATTTCTTCAATGTTTTCTTAATATTTCCCAGTCTTCTATCCTCTCCTAAAACTAATTCTCTATTGTTCTACTCTATCTACTCTTTAAAAATGAGCATGCACGGGCCTTTTATAGATGTTACATTAAAAATAAATGGCCAGGATTAAATCCAATTCAAGGGCCTAGATTACATTTGTATTTAATATTTGAAGTACATTAGGTTTTGGCAACACATGCCTCTTTCACATTCAATTAGATAATTCTACCATAAATTTGATCCAAAGAGAAACGAACATTCCCTCCTCGATCATGACGAATAACCCCCCTTTTGGAGAAATAAAAACAACCTCCTTAGTTGTCCCTTTTAAAATACTTTTCTAGCTGGCAGGCACAAATTCTCATGTAGATTTGCATTAAATATTAATATTTACCATTTAATTTCAGTCTAAAAACTCCTTGATAGTAAATAAGGCCTTTCATGAATCTATATGTAGGTTCTCCCTTAATTAAATTACAACTCCCTCCAACACTTGGCATAGTTTTATATGCTGGTCCTTTAATGAATTGATCCTTTATCCCTCTAAGCATCTTGAGAAGCACGTGTTATAAAATATCACAATTTAAACCTCCAGAAATGATAAATTTCCCTTTTTTAAAAATATGAAAATTTATCAATTTATAGTCCATCAAAAAAATTTCCATTTTGAGAAAATTTCCATTTCAAGAAAATTTCCATTTCAGGAAAATTTCCATTTCCATTTTAAGAAAATTTCAATTTTAGAAAATTCCCATTTAAAAAATTCCATTTTAGGAAAATTCCCATTTCGGAAAAAATTCCATTTTAGGAAAATTTCTATTTTGGGAAATTCCTATTTTGAGAAAATTTCCATTTCAAGAAATTGACTTTTGAGGGGATTGAACGTTTGCAGGCCAGAGAAATGTGGAAGTCGAAGAGATGCGAGTCGAAGAAATGTGGAAGCTAGTGAACATGGCACCAGAGAGCGAAATTTCCACTTTTGAGGGAATTGGAGCACTATGGGCTAGAGCAATGTGGAAGCCAGTGAGCACAGTGTTGGAGAGTGAAATTTCCATTTTTGAGGGAATTGGACCACTGCAAGCTAGATCCATGTGGAAGCCCATGAGCACGACACTAGAGAGCGAATTTTTTGTTTTTGAGGGAATTGGACCATTCTGAGCCAGAGTAATGTGGAAGTCGGTGAGCATGGTGCCAGAGAGACAAAATTTCACAAGTGGAAACCCACAAGGGTTTCCTCACAAACCATATTTCAATGCAATGTTAATTAATCTTATGGTTGATTTCAATTTAGACCTTATTAGATTGTGAAAATATAGTCCTAAAATCACCAAATGCATCAATGAAATCATCAAAATCATTAAACTCGGACCAATTTCAAGAATTTTATGGAATTTTCAAGTTTGCAAAGATGGATCCTATAGAAGCCAAAGGAATGCAGGTTAGAGCAATGCAAAAGTCAGAGGCTTGTGGGCTAGTGAGTTGTGAATGCCAGGTGACTCAGCGTCGAGCAACAAAACCCATGAATGGAAACTTGCAAAAGGTTTTTTGCGAGGCCCCAACACTTAGTTGTTTTGGATTTGTCTATTTGAGCACGTGGGGAAATGGACATGAAGAGTGGCTAATGCTTAATAGTTGATGATTTTACCCATTTCTAGAGTTGTGAAAAACCTAACCGTGGAATCCATCGATGCAGAAGCCAGAGGATATGATGTTGATCGAATGAAATTCCACAAACGGAATTTCACAATGACATTCTCGCAAAGATTTGTTGCAAAAACCAAAATTTAAGTTATTTTAATGCAAATCAACTTGGTATGTAGAGAGACCATCATGCATAAACCAAGGATAAAATATTATTAGTCAAATCCACCAACAAACCATTACATGGGCAAGGAAAATGACCCCAAAACCAAAATGCAGAGCAAAGTCACTGTCGAAAGGGTAAACCTATGTAGACCTAGAAAGCACCAAATATGATCAAACCTTTGAAGTGAGGATGAGTAGCTCGAGAAGGAAAAGTGAAAAGATGTGGTCCCTTCTTTTAATGGGGTGTGTGTGCAAAATGCACAACAAATAGTGACTCTATTGGGAAAATTCTCTAGAAAATTTCGATGATAAACAAGAATCACGAACCTAGAATCTCTAGTTTTGATCTACACACTAGGCCAAAAATATTGAAATACTTGATCAAAGGATCAAAACCACTGGTCAATCTAACCTTCCGTATTCTAAGAATCCAAGTGTGTGCAAATGTATTCATTTCCTTCCTTAGGCAACTATAATAACCTATGCTCCATCATGTTAAGCTACATGAATGATTCTAATTCAAAAGCAATCTAGACATTGCCTCGCTGCCAGTCAAGCATCTATATCCCCAACAAGTTTGTCATTGTGATTCTCTCAAACATAGCTCTACTACCAGATAAATATCCATAGCCTCGATAAAGTTATTTGAATCCTCCTGAAAGTTGAATTTTCATACTTTTTGATCCTTCTGATCTTTCTCTTCCTTTATTTTCATTTGAACCCACAAGCACTAAAGATTACACCTAGGGCTAAGAATCACAATGGTGCTAAAGCAGAAACTTAAGATTTTTTACTTAATATGACTTCACAAAGAAACCCACAGTGACCTTAGGATTCTTTAGAATGTGTGAGAGATATAAGATTTCAAAATACTTCAAGATCAAATCAGACCAATAACTTATCCTCTTTAAATAAAACATCCCAAACCTATTGACACTAACAGGTGACCTTCACCATCCATTCCCAAAAACATGATTAGAGCTTCTCAAGGAAATATGTAGAACATTCCTGACTAATTAAATTGTTGTTGTTCCTACAAGACATCCCTAGAAAAACCAAGAGAAGCCAAGGCTAGAATGGAAAAAGAAAGAAAAAGCCAAACTTAAACTAACCAAAGTAGGAAAGCAAAGAGAAAGCAAATTGCATTTATTCAAATCCATCTATCTACAAAGAGACTCTAAAAATGAACTAGGTTTAGAAAAGGCGAACTAACACCCACCCCTATATGGTTCCTCAACACATGCACAAGTAGCAGGGTGATAGTTACAATCCTAAGTTGCACTAATTTATCCTTATATTCAGAAAAATGAGTTTCAATATTGCAACTTTCAAACTCAATGACATAATTAGGAAAAATAAACAACTGAGGAAATTTGTTATGCCCATGGTTAATCCATAATTTTTTTTTGTGTCCTACATCCCCATAATCAAAATGATAAGTGTGAATAGTGATAGGAACAAGGAAAGACACAAGCTAGATGTACTACTGTATAAGCAATGATATTTGACTGCTCAGAGCATGTATGGTTTATGATCTTACATCCTCATCCTTAGGAGGACACAATTGGTGGTGTAGCATTCCCCTTGCATCATCGACCCACATATTATAATCACAACCGTTAGGTAGTATACCATGTAAATGATCGAAATCTTTAAACTCATGGAATGTTTTAACAGGTTCTCTGGTTGCATAGGGCTTAGAAGACAAATATGCAAACACTCCTTCATCGTGATCAGCAATTTGAACTAATTGTCCCCCAAGAAAGTGCACAATGATATGTTGATCATCTACATTCTGTGTATCTACTTGATTGTTACCCTTAAAAGATATTACAACATCCTCTTTAAATTGTTGCATGTCAATCTTATTTTGATGAGATTTTGTGTTATAGAAGCATGAAATGCACAAATTTTTCATTCTAAAACCATTTGAATCTAAGAGATTATCATGATCAAGCAGGGCATAAAAACTCCCTGTTGTAGATGCTAAGACATCCTCCTTGTGAACTTCCTCTTCTTGTAGCTCATGTGTGAATACTTGACAATATTTATTAGCAAGATTCCTAGCATCCTCATGTTGTTGTACATCGGGATATTCATCAATTGGTTGCATTTCCTCATGTTCATTGTTATTTCCTGAGTCAATGGTATCCACTTTCTCATATAGCATCTCGATTGTTGTGATATCCTGAGGCTCGAATGATATACTTTTGTTTCCACCAATTGTGGAATCATTAGCTCATCCTATGTCATCATAACTATACAACCTGAGAAAATATGAAAATACTTCCTCTACATCGAGAGGAATGAATTCTTTTGTTGCTGATTTAGAATACCCTCCTAAGCATATACCATGATGTTAATTATCAAGCATATGTAAGTTGCTCTAAAAAGGGGAGGACTTCTGATTATCAAATTGATGGCTCAACTATTAGCTCTATTGTATCATCATTTGGACTACATTGTTCCTTTCTTATTGCTGCCCCAAAATTTGTTTGTGAATCATACTCAAATGAGCAACTATTTGATTTAGGTCCTTCCATTCGTGGTGTATTTTTTGCAATGACAATAGATAAATTTTCATTAGATTACTCTGGTGGCTTGACTTATTCCTTGATTTTTCTGATTTTTGTTTGGCACCATAAAAATGTGAACTTTGAATGTGCTACATTATGTATCCTACACTAGCTTGGTAATAGAAATTCCCTCAAATGTATTCTATATTGTAAGCTTGACCAATATTTCATGAGTCTTGCAGTGAAATCATCACATCTCGTAAAGACCGAGTCTTCAACAGTGGTAGAGGAAATGTGATGAGGGTTGCACCACCTGAAACCCACATAAATCACAACAATAGATACCAACATAGAAGATGTGAGACAAAAAGATATTTCACTTTCAATTATTTTTCAGAAAATGAAATTATAGATTCAAAATGTACATGCTACAACTTCATGGGCTTGATTCATTACAACAAAATCAACTTTGAAAACAACATATATTATTTGGAGCCACAATATGTACTAATGGAGCCACCTTCTACAACCCCACTTAACCCTTTTATTATACCCAATAACCGCCCTAGAATGTTCTAGAAAGTTCAACTTTCCCTTTTGTTTTGGCAGCAAAAGTCTCACCATTTGATTTCTTGCCTAGGAAGAAATTTTAATGAAATTCACTTTTTAGTGGGGCAACTTTGTAGGGCCATAACTTTTGATTTGGGTGTCCGATTTGCTATTATAACATATCATTGGAAAGCTCTCGAAGAGATCTACAATGATAAATCCATCATAGATCGGTTCATCAACTTTTCAAGTTGTTTTAGGGCCTCTAAGGTTGTCATATATGAATTTGAAGCTGCATTGGAGAAATTTCTCGAGACAAAAACTTTAATATCTCCCAAACCGTGCAGGGTATTGAGATGATTCTTTCGTGACCGAAATTTTTTTTAGCTTTGCTCCTCGTGGTAAATTTTCAGGTCCATATGAGCTCGTTTAGTCTGACTTACTAAAAATAGTACATTTTTTGCCTTTTCCAACTTCTGACTATCTTCCACCACTTAAGTGCAATCATGGGACTCAAAACAACAAAAGAAAATAAAGGAAAACATTTTTTTTGGGTGATGCAAGATTTCTCTACACCACTAGACGCTCCTGCATCAAACACCTAGGTTAATTTGAAAAGTGACCTTGTCACTTCTCAGGAGTTAGAGGGAAACCAATATGGTTAACCTTAGCCTCAGACAACTGCGTTGAATCTTCAACAAGCCTTCCTATCCATTTCACCAAGTACTCTGTGTATTATCTATTTCTTGTGCTTCTACCCACATGACTATCCAAAATTTCCTCTATCTCCTCCTTTTTTGAAGTAGGTCCTAGAATATTCCACCGTGCTTCCATTATTTCTTCATCAATTCCTCCTTCATGATATTCTATTAAATTTAAGATGTTAAACATAGGTGAAATATGAATTCCATCAAGAAACTCTACCTCATGCATTTCCTGAATCATGCTTCTTCAAGATTTTGCATTGTCCAAACTTCTTCATCTTTAAGTTGTATGTACCAACTGGAAACCTCTCCTTTCATAAATGAACCTTGACTTCATCTCCTAACTAGAACTCCTTATACCTCCTTTTCTGATTTTCCTTGGCCTTATATTGTGAGTTCATTTTATTGATATGTTTCTTCACCTCTTCATGCATATTCTCCAAGTGCTCAACAAAATATTCAACCTCAACACTACTCTTCTCTCCCTTACCCATCTTTCTCAGTCAAAAGAAGTTCTTGGACTACTCCCATACACAATCTGGAATGGTGATTTACCAGTGCTCCTATTGAAAAAATTGTTGTAAGAAATTTTTTCCTATGGTATAATAAAATCCCATCCCTTGGGATTATCTCCTACTAAGCATCTTAGCAAGTTACCAAAACTCCTATTCACCACCTCCATTTTTCCATCATTTTGTAGATGGTGTGTGCAGAACTAAACTTCAAATCTGTCTTCAACTTCTTCCATAATGTCCTCTAGAAATAACCAACAAATTTGGTATCTCTGTTTGAAACTATACTCTTCAGTAGACCATGTAGTCTCACTATCTCTCTATAAAACAACTCTGCAATATGAACAACATCACTAGTTTTATGACATGGAATGAAATGTTCCATCTTTGAAAATCTATCTACCACCATAGATATGGAATCATGCCCTCTTTGTGTCCTTGGCAATCCAAGAACAAAATCCATGCTAATATCCTCTCATGGCCTCTTAGGTACAGGTAATTGCTAATACAATCCAATATTCTGACTTGTTCCTTTCGCCCTCTGACATACTCTACAACTCTGCACAAACTTCTTCACATCTTGTTGTAACTGTGGATAGTAATTATCCTCACTAACAAGAGCAATGGTCTTATCTCAACCGAAATGTCTAGCCAATCCTCCACTATGCTTCTCCTTGATTAGATTCTCTCTCATAGAACTCCTTGGAATGAACAATTGGCTTCCTCTAAACAACATCCCATCTTCGATTAAGAAATCCAACCATCTTGTCCCATCCAATGTAACAGGTTCCAAACAAGCCTTCCAAGCTTCTGTAAAGTTTGGATCTTCAGGATACAAACTTTGTAGGTCATTGAACCCAACAACCTCTATATTCATCTCTATCAATAAATTTTTCCTTCTACTTAAGGCATCTACAACTCTGTTTGAACTTCCGCTCCCGTTATTAAAAAAAAAAGTATAGCTCTGCAAAAACTCAACCCATTTTAAATGCCTTTGATTTAACTTTCCTTGACTATTGAGATCTACTGCAAAGCTTGGTGATCAGTATATAAAATAAATTCTTTTGGAAATGAATAGCGTCTCCATTTCTTCAAAGCCTGAACTATAGCATAAAACTCTTGATCATAGAAAATATTTCTTCTTAGCATCATTCAACTTCTCACTAAAATAGGCAACTGGCTCACCTTCTTGACTCAAAATAGCCCCTATTGCAATGCCACTAGCATCACAATCTACCTGAAAGACTTTGTTGAAATTTGGAAGTGCCAAAACAGGTTGCTCTATGACTTTCTTCTTCAACATATCAAAACTATTTGCTTCTCCTACAGTCCATTTAAAATCCTTTCTATCCCCTCTCATTGCTTCAATTAGAGGTGCAAAAATAATATTGAAATTCTTAATAAAATTTCTGTAAAATCTTGCTAGACCATGAAATGATCTTACCTCTGGAACACTCCTTGAGGTAGGCCATTCAATGATAGCTCTCACCTTCTCTAGATCCATTTTAAGACCCTCTGCTGAGACAACAAATCCTAGGTACACCAACTCCTCCTTCACAAAACTACATTTCTTCAAATTAATCAACAACTTCTCCTTTGTTAGTTTCTCAAAAAATCTTCGGATATGAATTAGGTTCTCCTCTAATGTCTTACTAAAAATTATAATATCATCCAAATAAACAATAACAAATTTTCCTAATTTTTTTTTCAATACCTCATTCATAAGCCTCATAAATGTGCTTGGTGCATTGGTTAGCCCAAAAGGCATGACTAACCACTTGTACAAGCCCTCTTTGGTTTTGAAGGATTTATTCCATTCATCTCCTTCTCTAATTTGGATCTGGTGATATCCACTCATCAAATATATCTTCATGAAGTACTCAGCTCCACTCAAACAATCCATAATGTCAACCATTCTTGGCAAGGGAAATATATACTTGATGGTGATCTTGTTGATGGCTCTAGAATATGTACACATCCACCATTCCTCATCCTTCTTTGGTGCTAGTACTATAGGTACTACACATGGACTCAAACTCTCTTTTATTAATCGCTTCCGCAACAAATCTTGCACTTGTTTGTTCAACTCTTCACTTTCTGCTAGAGTCATACGATGAGATGCCTTATTTGGAAAACTGGCTCCAAGAATTAGGTCCATCTAATGACTAATCTTTCTTATTGGAGGCAAACCTTCAAGTATATTATCAAAAACAATATCTTGAAACTCATTCAACATATTTGAAACCTCTACAGGCACCTCATTAGTATCTTCTTTGTCAACTCTAGGGATCAATGCAAAACACATATGGTCATGCTTCATACCTTCTAGTAACTTTTTTCCATCAAC
Source organism: Sequoia sempervirens (assembly GCA_007258455.2). NCBI lineage: Eukaryota > Viridiplantae > Streptophyta > Pinopsida > Cupressales > Cupressaceae > Sequoia > Sequoia sempervirens. The sequence goes on along the minus strand of VDFB02271358.1, from coordinate 1,158,869,472 downwards.
CAAACAAATTCTTGCATTACTGCATACCTTTTCCTCTGCCTCTTTCAAGGGCTTCAACTTATGACGAACTCCATCCTTTGTCAAAGAATAGGTGTTGGCATGTCCATCATGTACTTCTCACTGACCAAACTTCCGCGGTCTGCCTAACAACATATGCCAAGCATCCATAGGCATAATATCACACAATATATCATCATGGTAATTTCCAATCTTGAACTTTACCAGAAATTATTCATTTACCAAAGCTTTATAGTCCTTCTACAACCAAACAATCTGGTATGGATTTGGATGCCTTCTTCTCTCCAACCACAACTTACTAACCATCTCTTCTGAAACAAGGTTATCAGTACTACCTCCATCAATAGTAACATTGCACACTTTACCTTCACACTTACATCTGGTGCAAAAAAAATTCTTCCTTTGAGTTGGTTCCTTCTCCTCATTCAACAAGGCTCTTCTAGTAACACGAACCTCTCCTCTTTCTACATCCTTAGAATGTGAATACTTAGCATCTTCATCTACATGTACAACTCATACATTACCATCAAGTCTTCTATTTGTCCTTCCTTGATGTTGAGGACACTCATAGGCTCTATGTCCTTCTTCTCCGCATTGGAAACAGGTTCCACAAAATCCTCCTCTTTCTAGTCCTCATCCATATCTTTCTCATCCTCTTTGGTCTCCACTATTTTGATCACAAGGATGGTAGGTGTTATCTCCTGTTTGGTTCTAGTTGCTACTAGATCCTTCATCCTTCTTTTGATCTTCATTTCAACCTCCATATGACCATCCACTAGTCTTTCCACCATGACCCCCGCCTCTTTACTTACTTTCAAATCTTCTATTCAACTTTTCTTCTACCTTCAAAGCAAACTGATATGCATCTTCAATGGTAGACATTCTTACCAGACCCAACTCTTCTTGAATACTTGGCTTCAACCCATTTATTTAATGGGAAATTTTTTCCTTATTGGCCTCAAATGACCTATTTTGATCAAGACACGGTAGAATTCTTCTGTATACTCCTTGACAAATTTTCCCACTTGTTTCAACCCTTGCATCTTCTTCAACAAATCTAGCTCATAATCCACAAGAGTGAACTGCCTTTTTAATTTTTCCACCATACAATCCCATCTTGTTAGTTTATCTTTTCCTCTTCAATTTATTTCTAGTTGTACCTCTTTCCACCAAATATTCACATGACCCTTTAGCTTGGCCTTTGCAAATTTGACCCTCTCAAGATCTTCCACCTCCTCATACTCAAAGTACTCCATATCATTGATCCAATCAATCAACTCTTTTGGGTTAAGATTTCTAGAAAAAGTAGAAACATCAATCTTTGGCCTTTTCCCAATCTTAGAGATGACTTTAAATAATATGACTTTCTTTGGATCTACTGCATCTTGTTCTTCTTCAAACTATTCCTCATTTTCAACTTCATCTTCACCTTCATCTTCTCTTCTTGGGTCAAATCCTTGATGTAGCTTCTCTTGTAGTACTTGAACTTGTCTTTGCAGGGCTCTAAAACCCTCTTCTAGTACAATAACATTCCTTCCACCACCACAGTTTCTTCGCAGAGGCATTCTGATCACTTTTCTTAGAAACCCACAACTACAAGTCCTAGGGAAAACTGCCTCACGTTCGATGATCTATTTACACACTTAGGAAAACCTGTACTGATACCACTTGATGAGGGCCACACCACCCAAAACCCACACAAATCACAACAATACATACCAACACAGAAGATGTGAGATAGAAAAATATTTCACTTTCAATTATTTTAGAAAATGAAATTACAGATTCAAAACTTGCATGCTACAGCCTCATAGGCTTGATTCATTACAACAAAATCAACTCTAAAATCAAAATATATTATTCGGAACCACAATCTGCACTAATGGAGCCACCTTCTACAACCCCACTTAACCCTTTTATTTTACCCAATAACTTCCCTAGAATGTTCTAGAAAGTTCAAATTTCCCTTTAATTTTGGCACCAAAATTCCCGTTGTTTGATTTCTTGCCAAGGAAGAAATTTTAATGAAATTCACTTTTTAGTGGGGCAACTTCGTGGGGCCATAAATTTTGATCCGAGTGTCTAATTTGCTATTATAACATATTTTTGGAAAGCTCTCGAAGAGATCTACAACACTAAACCCATCAGAGATTGGTTCATCAACTTTTTGAGTTGTTTCGGGGCCTCTAAGGTTTTCATATCTGAATTTGAAGCTGCATTGGAGAAATTTCTCAAGACAAAAACTTTAATATCTCTAAAACCGTGTAGGGTATTGAGACAATTCTTTTGTGATCAAAACTATTTTTTCAGCTCCACTCCTCGGGGTAAATTTTTAGGTCCATACAAGCCCATTTAAGCTGAATTACTAAAAATAGTAAATGTTGCCTGTTCTGACTTCTGACTATCTTAGACCCCTTAAGTGCCATCATGTGACTCAAAACAACAAAAGAAAATAAGGAAAAACATTTTTTTTGGGTTATGCAAGATTTCCCTACACCACTGGATGCTCCTGCATCAAAATGATTGATAACTTCCTCCTCTTCTGGCTAATCCAAACTAGTTGAATCTTCTATTTCAAATGTTTGACCTTCTTCCACAGGGACAACATCCCCTACTTCTAGTTCCATTCTACTTGGACATTCATCATTATTTTCTATTTTCCTAAATGTTTCAGCATCTTCCTTCTTTCCTTCATCATCATTGGTAGTTGTTGCAACACTTATGACTGCATATTTTTCTAATTCAGCCTCTGTATGTTCCCCATCAATTTTCAAGTGTTCTTTTGATTCATTGTATGTAAATTTTGCTGTAGATGATTCCTTATTGCTAGTTTTCAGCTATTCTATTATACCTAAACAACTTTTTACCTGATTAATTATGTCTTCACATGAAAGGAAGGTGTGCTCTAAATGGGCTACATTGTGCACCCTACACCAATTGGACAATATTATACCTTTCAAGCATAGTCCATTCTCACTACTCAACTATTCTTTGACCAATCCTTTCTACAACATCAGTATGTTCTTCCAACTCTGTAGAAGCCAAAGTTTCATGCACTTCTCAGAAGAATATTTTCCCTTGCAAAGCCATTTCCATCCTATCTAAGAAGGCCAAACATTTTAGCTCATTATTTCTAGAGGTATCATGAATTCTACATTTTTTTGATAATGCAAGGTGATGCACAATCTTAGGATATATTTTCCTATTTAGAGACTCCTAAAGCTGAGAGATATCAACTTGAGGACTATCCTTACAACAAGAAATGTGAAATTTCTGCCCTTCCATCTTAACTCATATTTTTATATTTTCAAATTTTATGACTTTTTTTGGTTTTTTTGCATATAAAGAGATATATCATAGCTCAGATTTATACATGAAGGTTTATTCAAATTCTAGATTTGTTGCTTCTACTCAACCCTCCTTCTAACACCAGTTCTATTGATGAGTGTTTTTGCACTACACACCACAAATAAAACACAAGTGTTCTATCTCTCTTGAAAGGTAACTTTCTACAGAAAATCTTCAAAAAATGAACCCAAGGTTTTGGATGTCAGGTCTTGATGATGCAAAAATAGATTAGTAGTTAATGTGATTTGCTAGTATCACAAGGGGAATTTATGGTTCAATAAGGTTGAAAGATGTAGGACTGAGGGTTTTGTGAAATCTAAAAATGTGTGTAGACCCTAGCTGTATTTCTAGATCTTAAAATTTGAAAATGACTTTATCATCAGATATGAAAGTTTGAGTGATGCTTTTATCCTAAAACTAACCCAAAGAAAGATCAAAAGATGTAGGGTTCAAGAGAGAGATCCTAATCCAACACCTAAGATCTATCGTAATAATAGCTAATGTTACAAACTGACAAATCCCCATGAAACCTATTCTTGCTTAATTAAGATCAAATCTACAACACCACAAAAATAGTGCAATCTTCAAAGGAAAGTGGAAGATTCTTAGACCATGAACATTTATACATACACCCAATTACTGGCATGACATGAATAAACACTCATAGTTGAACTATTGCATTAAGAGGCTCAAACTAACCATGCATTAAGATTTACAATCAGCAAACCCCAAATGATATGAGTAGTAGATTTGTCAAAACATCATTAACATTTCACCATTATTATGAAAGAAAGTTGAAACTAAAATTTGAGAAGATGAAATAGAAAACCATAACAACTTCAAACTTAACACAAAAATTTACCAAGCCAATGATCTAACTATATTAATTTCTTCAACATTTTCTTAACAATTTCCAGTCTTCTCTCTCCTAAAACTAACTCTCTTTTGTTCTCTATCTACTTCTTACAAATTAAAAGACAAAATCCTTCTATAGATGTTACATTACAAATCAATGGACATGATTAAATCTAATTCAAGGGAACATATTACATCTATATTTAATATTTGAAGTACATTAGGTTTTGGCAACACATGTCTCTTTCACATCCAATTAGATAATTCTACCATAAATTTGATCCAAAGAGAAACAAACATCCCCTCCCCGATCATGGAAAATAACCCCCCTTTTAGAGAAATGAAAACCTCTTTAGTTGTTCCCTTTAAAATACTTTTCTAGCTGGCAAACACAAATTCTCATGCAAATTTGCATTAAATATTGATATTTACCATTTAATTCCAGTTTAAAATCTCCTTGATAGTGAATAAATCCTTGCACAAATCTATATGTAGGTTCTCCCTTAATTAAATTATAGCTCCCTCCAACACTTGACACAGTTTCATATGTTGGTCCTTTGATGAATTGATCTTGTATCCCTCCAAGCATTCTGAGAAGCACCTCTTTCATAAAATATCATAATTTAAACCTCCAAGAATGATAAATTTCTCTTATTTAAAATGTTAAAATTTATCAATTTATAGTCCATCACGAAAACTTCCATTTCGGAGAAATTTCCATTTCGAGAAAATTTCCATTTTGGGAAATTGACTTTTGAGGGGATTGAACGTTTGCGGGCTGGAGCAATGCAGAAGTCGAAGAGATGTGGGCTAGAGCAATGTGGAAGCCGATGAGCATGGGGCCAGAGAGACGAAATTTTGCAAGTGAAAACCCGTAGCTGGAAACCCACGAGGATTTTCCTGCAAACCATATTTTAATACAAAATTAACTAATCTTATGGATTTTTTCAATTTAGACCTTATTAAATCATGAAAATATAGCCCTAGAATTAGCAAATGCATCAACAAAATCATCAAAATCATTAAACTTAGACCAATTTCAAGACTTTTGTGGGATTTTCAAGTTTGTGGGAATGGACCTTGTGGAAGCCGGAGGAGTGTGGGCTAGAGCAATGTGGAAGCAGGAAGCTTGTGATCCAGTGAGTTGTGGATGTCAGGTGACTTGGCGTCGGGGCAACAGAAACCCACGAATGGAAACCTACAAAAGGTTTTTTGTGAGGCCCCAACACTTAGTCGTTTTGGATTTTCCTATTAGAGCACATGGAGAAATGGACATGGAGAGCATTTGATGCTTAATACTTGATGATTTTACCCATTTCTAGAGTTATGAAAAACCTGACTACAGAAGCCATCGATGTAGAAGCCAAAGGACATGGCGCCAATCAAACAAAATTTTGCAAATGAAATTCCACAACAACATTCTTGCAAATATTTTCTACAAAAACCAAAACTTGGATTTTTTAATGCAAATCAACTTGGTATGTGAAGAAACCATCATGCAAAGGCCAAGGTTAAAGTATGATGAGTCGAATCCACCGAAAAATCATTGCATGAACAAGGAAAATGACCACGGAACCCAAATGCAAAGCGAAGTCACTGCCCAAAGGGTAAACTTATGAAAACCTAGTAAGTACCAAATATGATCAAACCTTTGAAGCGAGGGCGAGTAGCTTGAGAAGGAAAAGTGAAAAGAGTAGGTACTTTCTTTCAACGGGGCGTGTGTACAAAATGTATAACAAATAGGTGCTAGACAACAAAAAGTGTGAGTCATTTGCATCAATACATATCAAACTCATGGACTATATTCATATTCATATGTGTAAATTTGACCTAGAGCACAGAACAAAACATCCAAATCTATCTATCAAAATATATATTCTTAAATTTAGATCTTGACACAATTTTACAACGAAAATTTTCTAAATCACACATAAAAATAAATCATAATCCTCTGATCATTTTGAAAAATATACATATTAATAGCTCTCTTAATAAATTAATTTAATTGATTAAATTCTTATATTCATTCTTCTCTGCCCCCTCTGACAAGGATGAGAAATGTAGTTTTATCCAACATATGTCTCATCTCATTAACCACCCTAGTAGCCCTAGCCATGATCTTTTCTTTCCCCAAATAGTTCTCAAATTCCAAAAGTCTTTGGTCTAGGGAAAATAGTCGCTCTGTAGGAATCACGAGAGCTTCATCTTCCTCCACAAATGAGGCTATAGGAGAAATGAGAGGGGTAGGTACATGCATGGTTTCTCCAAAGAAATTTCTGTTCATTCTTGAAACTACCTCATCAAAATTGGGAGCCATGGTGACCTTCATAAAATCCATCTCTAAATGTCATGCGCTCCTTCTAACAACGTGCCCGAAGGTCATAGATTGCATCATAAAGCTCATAAAATTTACCACGCACAAGTCTGTAACACACCTCAAACATGAGAGAAGAAGTCTCGAAACAAAGAAACATATTCAAGAGGTTCACACCAGGTTCACCAAAATGTAGAGAAGGGGGACCTATCACCCTCGAGACTCGAGGTCACGAAAGAGTCCTAAGGAACATGGTGCCCTAATCTACCTCGAGTTTGCAAAGAGAATTAAAATGGGTAAGGTATTGAGGCTGAAAATGAAGAACATATTGCCTATCTCTTTCCTTCTGCTAAAACCAAATGTTTATAGGGTCAGAAGAGCCAATTTCCAGGGTTCATTCTATTTCCCAGACAACTCACTATATGAGAATGATATCATTGATCTTGGAATCCAACACGACACGTTGGTGCTTTAGGGATGTGTTGGCATCCATATGGACAAAAGGTCCAAAAAGAAAACTAAAACATAAGAAAACCTACTAACTGTCTGAATGTTAGATGTTTTATGCTATGACAAAATACTAGAAAATATAAAACTAAAATCATAATAAAAGGAATGCTATAACTAAGTTATGCCATAATAGACAAAGAGAGGGTGATGAATTGAACTTGTCCAACTGTGAATTGAATCTTCAAGTAGCTCCGCTCACACGTACCTGCACATACGAAGATGAAAAAATGTTTGGGTTGCGTTTAGAGGACTGCCTTAGTCAGTCCCTCGCTTTGGTGTTCCCACCTCCACAGACATCCAAATAGCCACAAAGTATGGAAAATGAGAAAGAGATAGAAAGGAAGTGGTAGTACTAAGAGAAAGCACCAACAAGAAGTGTGCTATGTAGTAAACAAAATTATACAAAGAACAAATAGCAATGGACAATATCACCTCCACAGCTATGAGCACTCAAGGCAAGTAGTGGAAGGAGAGAGCTTGTGAATCCTCCAACAACAACGTTGCTGCAACAAACGTGATGTAGAGGCCAATAACAACAACTTGCAACCAAAGATGATAAAAGCTTGAGAGTGAAAGAATGGAGCTCAAAGTGAATGAGATGAAGACGTTTGAGATTGGAGAAGAGTCAAGAAGAAGGAATGAATGAGAAGCTAGAGCTTTGAATGGAAAAAGGGAGGCAAAATATATGTTTTTTGTTGGTCAAGAAGGAAAGAGGCGTTACACTTTGTCACCAATGGAGAAACGTAACGTCTCTACGAATTTCAGAATTAGGAATCTTATCACGACGACAACGTGACACACAAACGTTTGTGTGACGTGCACACATCCCTAAAAGAGATTCCTCCATTGATGCGAAAAGACATGACTAGGTGGATGAAGCGAGGTGGTGGCGATGGAATTGCATTGCCAGATTTACATTTTCTAAGGTAGGGGTGATGAAATGGGGAATTTTCCTAGGGGTGCAAATTTGCTCCATTACAGATAGAAACTATTTATTTGAATATAAGGGTTTATCATAAAGAGAAGGTCCTCACTTAACAAACTCCTAAAGGCATTTTTTCAAAATTGTCTAGTTTTAGACATAGGTTCCAAGCAATAAGCTAAATAGGTGCTAGGCAACAAAGTGTGAGTCATTTGCATTAATACATATCAAACTCATGGACTATATTCATATTTGTATATGTAAATTTGACCTAGAACAAAGAAAAAAAACAACCATCTATCTATCAAAATATATCATTCCTAAATTTAGATCTTGACACAATTTAAAAAAAAAAAATCGCCAAATCACACATAAAACTAAATCCTAATCTTACAATCATTTTGAAAAATATGCATACATTAAAATAACTCTCTTAATTAATTAATCTAATTGATTCACTAATTAATCAATCTATTGATTAGTTTTATATTCACTCTTACATGAATTGAAAGGCTTTAATCTATTTCCATATTTTATTATATATATAGAAATATATGTAGTATGAAAGACAAGGATGAGAAACATGGTGACTAGAATATTGCTTGACGAACATAGGCAGTTCTGAAATTAAAGCAATTAAATTTAGTGTAAAAACAAAAAAACTCTGAAATTAAAGCACTTAAATTTAGTGTAAAAAACAAAAAAACTCTGAAATTAAAGCACTTAAATTTAGTATTACATATTTAAACGTAATGTAAATTTATTCACAATCTTTAAGAAAATTAGTGTACAAACTATGTAAGTTGGGCCATCATTACATACTAAACATCATTTTCGTTTTTCCTTTTATTTTAAATTATGTGGTTAAGTGGCAAACAATTGAGTATTCAATAAACATATCATATTTATGACATTTCTAAAAGCATACACATCAATGCTTTCGTGATGATTACATTATTATTATTATTATTATCAATTAAATTTAATTTTTTTTTTAATGATTTGCAACCATGCAAAAAAAGCACAGTTGTCTTCACAATTTATAATTATCATCATTGTGTTGAAAACTACAGATTGTTTTATATTAATCAATTCCAAATTTCTAAGCTTAGGAATAAAGAAAATGGATTGTCAACTATAATAATAAATATAAAAAAAAATTCCACTGGTTTTACGTAACCATTTACGCCATTTCCACCAACCTCTAAACAATGTATTATTTAAAATGCACGTTCTATTATTATAAATATAAAATATTACCTCTTAACTAGAACACACCTTCCCCGCTAATGATTGTAGTTTTAATATGTAGATATTGTCAACTCCTAGGTCCACGAAATCGACAAGAGTACTTTTTAAATGTGAAAATGAGAAAATAAACAAAATATGCTCTTTCCTGGTCTTCTGCTCTCAAGTCTTTTTATTTTTTCTAGATAGGACAAAACCAAGTAAATTTACGATTTCTTTATGATTTAAAATTGTACGAATAAGACTAGGAATTTTTTTATTTTTCCAGTTCTTGCTGGATTCCTTTCAAACATGTTTTTATAATGTAGATTCGTTTCGAATAATTCTGATTAAAACTTTGTATTATGAGCCAAATATAAATTAAGTGTAGATTGTATATTATATATTGAATTGTAAGGTTATATGTTTAAATTAAGGGGAAGTTGAATGGCTTTTATGGAATTCAATAAGGATTAGGTTTTGTTGAATATAAAGTTTGTATTGTCGTCAACGAATAAAGATAAGATTATGTCATTTTGATAAAATATATATCTCTAAGTTGAAAAAAAAAGTTGATTAGTCATACAATTTATGACTCAGACTCCCAATACTAATTGGATATTAAAACAATTCAATGATGTTTATCCTCTAAAAAATAAAATTGAGAAAATCGTTTATATACCTCTTTCAATAGCATAAATAAAATAAAAATAATTAAAACAGAAAAAACCTCTTTCATACACCAATTTGATCTCTTATTTCAAATAATTTTAAAAAATAAAAAATCTAATAATCAGATTGGTTAACTAGCTATTACCACCTATACCCCTAAATGTATTATAGCTTAGCATTTTTTAATGTACAACAAATATCTATCTGTTACAACTTTTTTAACAAATAATATTCAAAAAAAGGGATTACTAACTAACTGAAAGAACCACAACTAGTTGCTTAAGAATTATTTGCTAATTCATAATAAATATATATATATATAATGATAAGAACCAAACAATATATCTATTTCTATAAACTAGCATAGTTATATTATAAAAATATATGTAAAGTACGCAAATAGATATCCTTCTCCAGGCCTATTTTTAATCAATTGAACCTTAATGCAAGTTGAAGCTTAACCCTAACCATAAATCTATTTGAACCCTAATCGTAACCCTCTTTGAAGCTGGTTCGGATTACTGGCTCATAGACAAGGACAAATTCCCTAGAAGAGTGTCTTTCAAGTTTGAAAAAGTGTAGATGGAAATCCCAAACTTTGAAATGGTTGTCACTAACTCCTAGCTCACCCAAACAGTTGATCATCGCACTAAGATGTGCATGTTCAACAAAAAGTTAAAATTCATAAAACTCAGACTAAAAGAATGGAATATCCAAGTCTTTAGAAATTAATCATATGTTTAATTTTTTTTTTTAAATAACACTCGCATACAAGTGCAAAATGTTTCTTGGCATAATTAGTTTAGAGGATTGAATATAATATCATTATAGAGGCAAAGAAGGATTTAAAAATAAGCACGAAACATTAAAAATGGCAAAGGTATACAAATTTCACCATTAGACTTATACTAAAAAAATTAAAAGCAAGGACTTATTTTAATTTAAAAGCAACTTGTTCAATAATAAAATAAATTAATCACAGGTTTAAAATTATTTTAAATAAATCGTAACTTATTTTAATCATATAATTAGCACTATATGTTTTCTTATATTTATAGACGAGGAAAGTTTCTCTATAATTAACTAACATTTTCATCACCATGAAGTGATGGAAAAAATAGCTAACTTTTTGATTCATCAAACAACGATCTAGTAAAAAAATAATCTATTTAATTTTTGTATGGCTAAACATGTTTATGATGAACACTTATAATTTTATTTTAAATGAATTTGATTTTTTATTTATTTTTATTTAAATTATTTTATATGGTAAAGGTATACAAATTTCATTATTTTACTTATACTAAAAAAATTAAAAGCAATGACTTATTTTAATTTAAAAGAAATTTGTTTAATAATAAAATAACTTAAATTAATCACAGGTTTAAAATTATTTTAAATAAAGCATAACTTATTTTAATCATATACTTATCACTATATGTTTTCTCATATTTATAGGCAAGGAAATTTCTCTAAAATTAACTAACATTTCCATCACCATGAAGTGATGGTAAAAATAACTAACTTTTTGATTCATCCAACTACAATCTAGTAAAACACTAATCTATTTAACTTTTGTATGGCTAAACTTGTTTATGATGAACACTTTAATTTTATTTTAATTGAATTTTAAGAATTTTTTTTATTTATTTAATTTTTTTATAAGAAATTGTCATATTCCATGACTATCATAATTTTAATTATTTTCTTTAATTAAATTAATTTAATATTAAATTACATAATCATAAGTTTAATTTTTTAATTATTCTCATTAATTAAATTAATTTAATATTAAATTACATAACATACATACATAATTATTATATGATTTTAACTCATTAAAGCACTTTAATATTATATATGAATATTATTTACATCCAATATTTTAATATAAAAGCAACTTGTTCAATATTTAAATAACTTAAATTAATCACAAGTTTAAAATTATTTTAAATAAAGCATAACTTATTTTAATCATGTACTTATCACATAGACAAGAACACTCTCTCTAAAATTAACTAACAATTTCATCACAATGAAGTTAGGTAAAAATAACTAACATTTTAATTCATGAAACTACAATCTAATAAAAAATAATTCTCTAAAATTAATAATGAAATTTCAAAAATAATAATTCTCTCAAATTTTAACAAAAAAAAAAAAAACTTAATGGATGTTAATTTCCAATCTAATCTTTGCATGTGGCTTGGAAAAATATGGAAAAATTACCTAAAACTTTCTAATAATATTATAGATAAACTTTAAGAGATTTTACAAATAAGATGGTAAACTCCAATTTACCAACATTAATTTTATTTAATCTCATTACCAATACTATAAAGTCTACTATAAATAAAATAACTTTTGATTCAATAAACTAATTATTTGTTAAAATTTTTTAGATAGGTGTATTTAAGATATCTTATTAATTTATTTGACAAGTTAATTGCCATAATAATACAAGACAAAAAAAATCCATTACAAATTTTATTGTTAACAATATTTTTAAAGACAAGCAATATATTACTACATGACACTTATTTATATTATGTAATAATTTGTTTTTAAATTTATAATTATTCATTTAATCTAAAATAGATACAATTTTAAAAGTGACAATTATATAAACTAATATAAATATCTTAAATATATTTATCTAAAAAAAATTTGAAATATATTAATGCAATATTATTAATAGATTTTTTTTTTTAATATTATTAATAGAATATATTACTTATATATTATAAATTAATTATTAATTATATCAAAATTATTATTTATAAGTATTTATATTTAATTATATTTCTTATTTTACATTATATTTTAATTATTAATTTAAAATAAAATATGTAAAAATATACTTTAAATATTTTACATAAAAATATTATATTAATAATTAAATATTAATATATATGATTTTAAAATAATTTTTTAATATATTTATATCACTACAATTTATCCCTTACTTCATTATATACTTCTCAATATAATAAATATTTTTAATTAAATATTTTATGCATCATTTAATAACTTTCAATTAAACGTAAACAATATGCTATAATAAACCTAATTCTTTGAAAAATAATTATACAAGATCACTCATATCAAAGCACTCTTAAAATTACCTTTATAATGTTCAATCGTTTTCATACATTACTTGAAACTTTCACTAATTTTAAGTCCGTACTTAAAAGTTACACTTGAAAACTTAAATTTGACTAATCCTAAACTTAAACAATAAATTTACTAAGATCCATCTTTGAGATGTCCAACTTAAATGATAATTAAATCATTTTTATACAATATAATCAATGGGCATAGCCATCACAAGCTTTCATTTAAAAAACATTGATTATTATGGAATATTACAATTCAAAATCTTATTTGTGTATAAACAAAAAGAACTTTTTATATGTATTCTAGTGCAAAACAATATATTAACACAAAGAAGCAAGCTAACATTAGAATAAAGAGTTGACCATAATTAATAATAAGTATTTTTTAATTGAATAACTCGATCATATTTAGACTGATTCAAAAATTGTTTAGGTATTAGGTTTGAATTTGGAATTGAAATGTTCAAAAAATAGTTAAGTAATATATTGTAAGCTTTAGATCAAATTTGTATGTATATAAAAATGTTCATTTTACGTTTATTAATGTAAATTTTACACATGAATTATATTTTTGTGTGAGAAAATGATTTATAATGTTTTGGTCATTTGAAATCTATTTACTTAGTCTCCTAGATACTAAATTTGCAAAACAAGTGGTAATGAAAAATACTTTTAAAAAGAGTTTGTTGACAAAAATCTTCTCTTTTGCTCAAACACCTAAGATATGATTTAACAATTTTGGGTCAAGGAAAAAAAGACAATGCAATAAACACCTGAGATATAAAAATGTTCATTTTATGTTTATTAATGTCAATTTTACACATGAATTATATTTTTGTGTGAGAAAATGATTTATAATGCTTTGGTCATTTGAAATCTATTTACTTGGTCTCCTAGATACCAAATTTGTAAAACAAGTGATAATGAAAAATACATTTAAAAAGAGTTTGTTGACAAGAATCTTCTCTTTTGCTCAAACATCTGAGATATGATTTAACAATTTTGGGTCAAGGAAAAAAAGACAACAATGCAATAAACCCAATGGATTATTTTGACAAATAAATTTCTAATTTACAAAATTTAAATAAGATATTGCAAAACCCAAATTTATTCATAATTTTAATAGTAACATTGATAACCTAGATTTGACAAATGAAGCCAACACAGGAAAGACTGACTTAGATATTTTTATTATTAGTTCTTAACTAGTGATTAAACTGCAGCCAATCAAAATTCATTATTATTTTTTTGATACATTATATTTTAATATTGTAAAATGCAAGATTTTTAACTTTTCAAAGTTCAAACATTATTTTTCTTCAATTTTATTGATTACAAAACTTTGAGCGATAAGGGCGGATTTCCAGGAAGCATAAACTTCAACTTTTCAAGGTTTTTCTGCCACAATGACCATAATCAAAAAAATATTCAACTAATTTTTAGGAAAAAATTTACTCTTCAAAATTTATTTACTTGTTATATTTTCCATTCTATTAAATTCAAATATATAAAATATTCTAATAACAAATTCAAATAAATAATATATTTTTAATATATTATATTATTAATTTAACAACATATTATAATATTATAATATATATACAATATATATGTAACATATATACCATCTAAAATATAATTTAATATATTAGATAATAATATTATAATTTTATATTATACTTTTAAATTATGTAATATATATTGTCTTTTTAATAATTTAGTATATATTTAATATATTATATTATTAAATATTTTTAATATATATTATATTAGATTATATATTAAATTAAATTAACATCTAATATATTAAATTAATCTTGTTAATTATATCTTTTAACTAATCGAAAACAAAACAAGCATATTTTGTCTAATTTTTCTTTTTAATGTTAAAAGAGCAAAAGGTTTATTTTTAATAATAAAAAAATACAAAATATGGCTAATCTCAATTGCTATTAGATAAAAAATTCAACATCTCAATTTCGAGGAAATAATTTATCATTTCATTACAAAGTATAAGAAAAGTTACAATGGCTCAACATTTTCGATTTATAAGGTTTGTCTCTGTGGTGGCGCTCCCTTTGGGAAACCAGACAAACCATTATACGGAGGCTGTTGTAGCCTATCATGGCCTTGTTTTGGCTAAAAATCAGGGGGTTTCTAAACTTTGGTTGGAGGGGGATTCTCTTAATGTTATAAACTGCCTCTTGAAAAATTACCCTCCATCTTGGTCTATTGCTAATTTTATAAATGATTCTTTAATTATCTTAAATTCTTTTGAGGAATTTAAAGTCTCTCATGTTTTTTGTGAAGCTAATGGGTTGGTTGATGGTGTAGCCAACGTGGGGATGGTGGAGAGAGTTGAGTGGGGTTTGTTTGAATCTCTTCCTCTTAATCTTAAATGTTTATCTAATGATGACCAAATGCCTTTTTTTTTAAGATTGAGGTTTTTTGGGAAAATTTCCATATTATTTTTCATAGTTGGATTGTGCACGAGGAACCTTTGGCCGGTATGTTTCATTATTATTTCCTTGGTTTCTGTAAGATGGAGGACTAACGTCATAAGCAAGGCAATACCTTGAATGAATTGCCCACACGTATTGTGGGTGTAATTTGTGTTGCTTTTGTGGAGAGTTTGGTTTCATTTGCATTTTCTTAACTCTCTAGTGGTGTTGGGGTATGCATCTTTTCTTGCCGCCATGGGTGGAGACCACTGTAGAATTGAACCAATTTCTTGTGAGGAATTTCAGAAAAATCCTTTTGTTTGGGAGCATTTGCAACTGGGTGGGGTTACACAATTTATATAGAGGATTCAAGGTGTGAACCCTGATGCTACAAATATTTTTGTGAAAGGCTGGAATGGGAGGTTGTTGTGTTATAAGGGTGTTGAGTTTAAAATTGATGAGGATTTCATTCTGGAGGCTACTAGTTTGGCAGTCTCTGGGAGGAAATTTTTCAGAGATAGAGGAGCAACTAAAAAAGCATTTGCAAATTTCTTCAAGTATGACAAGAAGATGATGCTTCGGGAAATTGGGAGTGGTGGCTACACTCACAAGTCTTTGAAGTTGTTATGGAGGGACCTCATGTTGGCCATAATGCACTATTTTACACTTGAAGGTAGATTCTATGTTATTTACAACTACCATTTGGGTATGCATGATCATCATGGAAAAAACAGGCCGTTAAGTGGCAAAAAATTTAGAAAAATCAGAGTTAGGCAACTTGACGTAAAAATTTGAATAAGTTATTTATATTATTTCAAAAATATGTAAGAATAGAATCTATAGAAAATTGAATTTAGTTTCTAAACTACTAGGTTTATTTAAAAATAAAAAAATCTATTTGGTGAAAATTTGAAACTTCAATGCAGTAGTACTTAACTTTCAAGGAAAAAATAAGTAGGTGTATGTTTGACCACCTAACCACAATAAAATATAATAATTTTTGTATAATATTTTAGATATAAGTAGAGGACTCGTGTTCGAATGTGATGCATACTTTTTTGTAATTTTTTTCCAAGTAAATAATTAATTATGATTTTTTTATTACAACTTAAAAAAAAATAAAAACTCTTATGTCTGACCACCTTAGCTTGGTCAAAACTTCATGAAATTCAATTTTTTTTAATCCTATAGTATGCAAAGCATAGAATGTGATGCATGCTTCAGATTCAAAAAATGTGATACTGTTTGAAAGCTATAAATGCTTTTCAATCAACCTATCAATCAGGACATTAGTCGTATTTCAAATAGAAAATGAATAATAATTAGTTAGTAAATTCAAAGCAAAGGATAATTTATATTGGTGGAAAGATGAGAATATCCTTTAAAAACCCTTTTCGTTTCATCAATTTTGGCAAAAAAAAAATTTGTCAACCACATACCCATGCATATTGCCACTTTTTGGCCCATCATGATCCTGCACATACCCATTTCATGCTTTTGAATCATTTTAGGCACAAGGTGTTGGTCTCTTTTCCCTTCTATTTGTTAATTTCCATGGAAAAGAGTATTGAAGATCACAGAAAAAACCCTAGGAAGGTGGTTTTACATGAGGGTCTTATGAATCTCTTGTTTTCTCACATTAAGCTTAAGTTAATTGCGGTTTCTCCAAAAACCATTGGTAAGAAGGCCGTTAAAAATTCTGGGTATGATATAGGTGACTCTACTGCATAATGGGTTGGGAGTTATGAGGAAGAAGAGTCAAAATTTGAGGAAATGTTTGTGGATGAAGGTGGCTCTGAGGAAGGGTTTGAGATCTTAGAAGAGTGGAGCAAGGGCTATGAAATAGATGTGGAGTTGTGGGACTCCATGGCGAAGTCTATGAGGAAGAATTCAAAAGGTAAATCTAAAGGTGCCAAGAAAGAAAAGCTTTCAGTTAAAAAGAAAATGGAGGTGGTGCCTGGTTCTAGTGATAAACCCTTGCTGTTTCCTAGAGAAGGTGGTGTGAAGAATTTTGATGTTGAGAATACCTTTGTTGGGGATCCTTTGCCCAAGAAGGTGGAAATTTCCTCTACGTCTGTGGTAAAGGATTATGTGGATGTGGGTTTGTGCTCAAAGGTTCCTAGTGGTGCTGGTAATGCATGCTCTAGTGAGTGGTAGAATGGGCTTGGGCCTATGGAGATGCAGGGGATGGAACAGGGGATGGAGGCGGTAATGTACTCTCAGGGGTTTTCTCTGGTTGATAGGGCGATTAAATTGGAGTGGATGGAAGTGTTAGCTAATTTAGCTAACTTGCCTGATAAGGAGCGTATCAAGGTGGAAGTGGTGGAGGTCGAGGAATCCCCTGTTGAAGAGGATGAGGAGCAGAATTTGGATAGGAATGAAGCTCGTGGTAACCTTGAGCTAAATGACCATCCTCCTATTAACTGGGATGATGTGAATATGAACATGTTCTGCAAAATGGTTGAGGATGGGATGAGGAATTTGTTGTCTCTGGTAAAGTGGTTATTTTCTAAGGTGAAGGAGCTGAATATTCAAGTTAAAAATTGGCAGGAGATTTGTGTTTCTATGCTCCATGGTAATTAGAAAGAGTGGGCCATTAAAGGAAAAGTTAAAACCATGAATGTAATGTTGGACAAGCTGGTTATTGATGTTGATCGTATGGGGGTTTCTCATGAGGAGAGGATTTCCTCTCTGGAATTGTAGGTCAATAAAAGTTTAGAGGACCGTGTTGCCAATCTTGAGGAGCGAACTAGTAAGATGATGGAATTAAGAACGGTGGTTAATATCAACAATAATTCTCTTAAGACCACAGCTAGGGGTCTCACTATTTTAAACGAAAAAGCTCTTAATTGGATGAGTAAACCTTTGGACTTGGGTGAGTTAGAGAAAGTGATTGAGAAAATCAATTGCTTGAACCAAGAGGATAAAGCTAAGGAGTCTACTCCAATGATGGAGAAAGATGTGAATGTTGGGTCATGCCTTAGGACTAGGAGCAAAACAAAAAAGAGAGTGATTGTCTTTGTGGATGAAATCAAAGAGGTTGTGGATATGCAAGAGGAGGTCATCAAGGAGAATATGGCCTCGATGAACATTTTGGAAAAAATGTTGTAGCTGACGCGTTCCTTTTTGCTAGATCAGTTGGGTTGCTGATGTTTTTGCTCTTGTTTTACTAACAGGTTCTTGATGTTTTATCTTTTGTTAGCATTTTGTTTTTTTAGGCTGCTAGTTTTAATTGCTTAGTTTTTTTGGTAGCTTTTCGTCCTTGTAAAGGGTTTTGGGGCCCCTTCAAAACCTGATTTTTCGTATCAAAAACATTTTCAATTTATAAAATATATTAAATTTTATATTATTTCAATAATGAATAAATTTAATGGTATGAAAGAAAAATTTATATTATGATTATTTTAATTAGATAGTGATAAAGTATCTTTCTAGTTTAAAATTTGATACAAAGTTGTATTTTTTAAATAATATATAAATAAAAATAAATCTAATGATATATTAAACTTTGATTATCATTAGATAATCAATAAAAAATAATGGAGTGGATATATAATAAATAAATTAGTATAGATATTTTAGATATTAAATATATATCAATTTGGAAGAATCTATATAATTTATGTCACACAATTAAGATAGATATTTCAATGTAGATATATATCATATCTTTCAAATAAATCTATTTTAAGAAATATATGTTAATCATGAACACTAATAATACTACTATAGATATCTTAAATAATCTATTTAGGAAATATTTAGATATATTAATCTCCACTTAAGAGTTATTTTATTTTATGACATAATTATTTTATTTATTGCGTGCATACATAGACACATTTTAATTTTATCTAAGAATTATTTTCATCTATCTAAACTACTAAATAAATAAATAGTTTCATCAATACATAAATATGTAAGTTGATAGATAAAGTAAAGACAAACACTATTTACATTTACTCAAGAATTAGTTTTATTTATTTATTAACAATCTTTTAATGTTTTTGATATAAAAAGTAGCAAAAACAAGGGTGTTGTCCCATCACAACAAGGCAACCAAGGCCATCCATAGCAAACACATTAACAACACAGTGACAACAGAGTAAACCAAGCCATCACACCCAACAAAACATCAAAAACTACAAAACAACACTAAAGACATAATAATAAAAAGAGTCCATCATGCAAGCATGATACTAAGCAGTCGAATCCATAGACCCCTAGGGGTCAAACCAGCCATAAAAAAACATATACATAACAGTCATAGATAAACTATTAAAAAAATTAAAGAACCAAAAGCCTAATTATTTTCTTCCATGCATGGTTTTTCCTTAATAGTAGTCGCCCAATCCACCGTGAGGAACTTGAGCAGTTCCTTAAAGCTAGTGTCCTCCTCACCATCGTCTACGGACTTGTCCTTCTGCAACAGATAAAGACTAGTAGCCGACCTGTGCATGACCTTCAGGGAAAAGTGTGACACTTCCTGAACCTTTTTTCCAATCTCTCGATTCTCCCTTTCAGCATGTCCATTTCATCCCCCGCCTGTTTCTTTTTATTATAATCTTCTTTCAAGGGGGCATTTCCCTCAGTTGTATTAGAGGCCTAGGGTTTAATGGAAGAGCCCTTCTTCAAAATTTCAGATACGTGGGAGGCACTACTCACCGAGACAGACTGGTCCTCCCCTCCCACCACCTATTCCTCAAGATCTTTGTTGTCACTCCCATTACCATTTTCGAATCTGAAGCCTCCTTGATACTTCCCACTTTATCCTGCTTAAAGACCAATCTATTGGATTTGCGGGGGGTATTAGCTTCTTCAGTGATTTCGATATCAGAATCAATTTGGTGGAGGCAAAATTTTGTTTTCTTAGAAGCTTTGGCCTTCGGTCTCAGGGTAGGAGCAACACATTTTTTATCCTTACCCTTTTCCCTCGTAACCATCGCAGGGGACGAACCATGGGGAAGGGCTTTCAAAGTGGGATTTTTAAAACATTTTTTCTTGCTTGAGCTTGGCACATCCAGAATGCTAGCAAAAGGGGGAGTAGATGAAGCTGGGGTTTCATCAAGAGTAGTCGGACAAGGGACTTCTTGCATAGTGATAGGACAAGTAGGGCAAAGGGCCATATGGAAATGGTAAAGCCTAGACATAAGGCCTTGGTGCAGGATGGTGTAATTATTTCCAGAAAACGAGGCTTCATTAAACTCAACAATAGTGTTATCCAGAAAATGGAAAAGGAAAAACAGAATGGAAATATACTGGTTATTCCTAAGGTGGTTGAGGAAGTTAAAATGGTAATAGTAATAAACCCCATACCTTCCTTCCAACATGAAGTACTTCATGATAACTATACAAATTTTGTCCCATGGTTCCAAAAGTGCCTCCCGGTCATAGCCATCCCATAGCTTGACAGGTTTCTCCTCACCCCAGAAGAACTGGTTAAGACTAATTTGGTCTGGCACTTTCATGGTTTTCTTCCAGGTATGACCACTAATCGGAAGTCCCGTGGCTCTAACAATAACCTCCTCAGAAACTTCAAAAGAAATGTCACCAATGGTAACCCTACC
The DNA here is from genome assembly GCA_007258455.2 of Sequoia sempervirens. Taxonomy (NCBI): domain Eukaryota; kingdom Viridiplantae; phylum Streptophyta; class Pinopsida; order Cupressales; family Cupressaceae; genus Sequoia; species Sequoia sempervirens. Next base: position 1,158,848,482 of record VDFB02271358.1, on the reverse strand, counting down.
ATCATTCCAAGAGGTGACAAACTTAATAGACAGGCCCTCGTCATGCCCAGTCATGTTCTCCATATACTGGGAAATGTCGCCCTCCTTGCAAATGTGCCAAATAGTGGCATCCACTTTCCACTCATCACATTTTTCTGGCTCCACGCGCACTCTGTCCCCACCCATAGAGCCCACACAAAAGTCGTAGACCACCGGAACAGTAAAGAGATAACTAGGGAAAAAGAAATGGCAACCAATTCTAGAAACGTCAACAGAGAAAGGGCCGATGAGAAGTGACAAGAAAAGTAAAAAAAGAAGGCGATAAATGCCACAACTCACAACCCACGCAAAGGTAGCATCTCCCTTGTGTGAATCTCCCCAGGCACGTAAGGGCATGATATCGGCGTAATACTTGGCCAGCTCAAAAAATCTAATAAAATCTACTAACTTATGAGGCTCAACATGACAATTTAGGGGGTTCAAAAAATGATGACACCGCTAGCCACTAGGGATAGAAAGACTTGCCTTACCATCAACCCAAAAGCGGCCGTACATGCAAGAGGATGATCGCATGATATCCATCACCTCACATAACTACCAATTATTGAAAACCATGCTCCTGCCAAAAAATACTAACCAAAGTTAGTAGGAGCTCGACTAAAATTAGAAAACACCATCTAGGGCTCACCATTTAAATTGTTTAGATCTTCCCTAAAAAAAGCCAGAGCCGAGGGGGGGAAAAATCCCACTTTTTCGCCAACACCGTAGCCCTTCAATCTCCAGACCCATTGCCGCCAAGCTGTCAGCAGTCGCATTCCCCTCCCTATAGACATGTTGGATAGTAAAGCCCTGGAGACCAATTAGGAGGGAGCAAATGTCCTCCATAATACCTTTTAAAGACCAACCTCCAATCATATTGCCTTTAGTGGCTTCCACTATTAGCAATGAGTCGCCTTTAATTTCCATGGTCTTGACGCTGAGTGACAATGCAATTCTAAGACCCCATAAAAGGGCCATACCTTCAGCCTGATTGCTAGTGTGATCTTTCAATTTCCCAGCATAGAAATCCACCAGATCACCGACATGATCCCTAATGATACCACCTCTAGCTGCTATACCTCCCCTAGCCACCCCGTCAAAATTTAGCTTAACCTAGGGCAGGTTAGGGGTTCTCCATTTAGTATTCTTCCTAAGGATCATTTTGGAATTATCAAATCTTTGGAACTCACTAGGAAATTTCCAAATAGTAGCTATGCTTCTATCCCAAGCAGTCGGAGGATTACTAGGCGTCTTCCTTTTACAGGTCAAAATGTTATCGAGGAGGAGCTTATTAAGGATTATCAACAAACCATCAACATTGTTCTCCGTCTCTCTGAAAATATTTTTATTCCTTTCTTTCCATAGACACCAGCAAATGTGAGGTGGAATAATTTGCCAAAGCAATCGGATTAACGAATGTTTGGAGGGGCATTTCCAATTTAAGATAAATTGGTGAATATCTCTATCAAAGACCCAAGAAATGTTCAACCTTTGTAAAACATTCTACCAGACCTGGGAAGCAAACTAGCAGTGAATAAAGAGATGAGAAATAGTTTCTTCTTCCCTTCTGCAAAGATTACACCAATTAGGGAATTGAAAGCCCCTCTTAAAATGGTTATCAATGGTTAAAATTTTACCATGAATGGAAGTCCACCAAAAGAAATTTATTTTAGGAATAAGCTGATGAATCCACACCTTCTTCCAACAATGCTCATCACCATCAAACTTAAGAAGCAGTTGGTAAGCAGACTTAACAGTGAACTCCCCTGAGTGGCTCTTTATCTAGAATATCATGTCCTCCTTGGGAAATAAAGGAAGTCTAACCATATTTAGAAGCTCCTAGAGCTCCGCAACCTTAGGAAGAAGGTTCGGCCAATGTAAGAAAATAAAATTCAGAATTTTCCATTTAGCTCTAGGTGAAGTATAATCAGCAATGTAAGTACCAATAAGATCTTTAGTGTGCTCCCTCAGTATATTAAAATGACTATCAACAAGGGGTCTGCCCCCAATCTAGCAGTCCTCCCATAATCTAATTGATCTCCCATTTCCAATTTTCCATCTGACCCCTTCCTTCAAAAGGGATCTGCAATTAAGAAAGTTGTTCCAAATTTTAGATCCAGAAGGGAGACCAACCAGGTCTAGGGCTCTAAAAAATGTCCCTAATTTAGATATTTAGCCTTCATTATTCTGCACCATTCAACCTTCTCCTGCACTAGATTCTAGCCAATCTTGGCAATAAGAGCTTTATTCAAATTAGTGATCTTCCTAATCCCCAGGCCCCCTTGACACTTAGGATGACAAATAGTGTCCCAATTCACAAGGGCAAGCCTTTTCTTCTCCTCCACTCCCGTCCAGAGAAAGGATCTTTGAATTCTTTCTAGCTTTTCTGCCATGGAGCCTGAAATCCTAAAATAAAATTTCCCTTAGTGAATTAAAATGACTATCAGCAAGGGGTTTTCCCCCAATCCAACAGTCCTCCTAGAATCTAATTGATTTCCCATTTCCAATTTTCCATCTGACCCCTTCCTTCAAAAGGGATTTGCACTTAAGAATTTTGTTCCAAATTGTAGAGCCAAAAGGGAGACCAACCAAGTTCAGGGCTCTAAAAAAATGTCCCTAATTTAGATATTTAGCCTTCATTATTTTGCACCATTCAACCTTCTCCTACACCATATTCCATCCAATCTTGGCAATAAGAGCTTTAATGTTATATAGTAATAAAATAAATAATACAACATATGCAAACAATTATAAAAATTTAATTTCATCTTTTTTTTGCTAGACAATTTTTTCACTTAATATGACATCTTAATTATTAAATGACGTCCTTATTATGCTTATTATTAAATATTAATTATTTAATGTGTAAATGACTATAGGTGTTTTATACACAGTTGTGAAGTGAGAGCCAATTTTATTATAATACACTTCTCAAAATATTAGTCAATAAACTAAACACTTGTTGACAAATAAAAAAGTGTGTGTAACTATAGCTATTGTATATGATAGTTGACCTATATTATATATGAGTAGAACATTAAAAAAATGCATGTTAATTATCTTTTTATTTTAAACTTTTAAAATTCTTTATTATAAAGTAGCTAAGTGTGTGAACAAAAGCTATTAAGGAGTCACATACACAATTAATAAAAACTAAAACACACCAAACATATAAAAATAATAAAAACTAAAATACAACTAACATATATATTTCGTTTTGTTTCAAAAACAAGAGTTTCCATTCAATACATTCCTTCCACATAAAATATCTTTCATATTCAATGTTTGTAAAAATCTTCTTAACTATTAGTCTATTTGAACTCAGACCAGGATTATTTCCTTAAGATCACTGCTAGTCTTCAACCAAATAGATTCTTCATGTTTGGTGGCAACAATTTCACTATCAATCTCTTTCTTCAATAACTTAATATCCTCACATATTTTCATGTTTGTGACAACCTTTGTTCCCCTTACCAACATATCCTCAAGGTCCAATATTTTGTGACCTTCCCATAAGACTTGTAAACATGAATCTTATCAATAATTTATTTTCCACTTTAAACAAAGAAAGGATCAAAATCTACTTCAATTTGGCCAATGGGTTGAGTAGAAAGGTCAACAAGATATCTTAAATAATTCGTTAAAGCATTAACCTATTGTTTTAATTGGTCTTTTCTCTAGTTGTCTTTTTTTATCATTTCTGTAACTAAGGAAATTTTATGGGTTAGCTTATAATCATGCATAAAACATAAAACCCTAGCTAACTATGAAGAACAATGGAGGAAAATGCATAAAAAAAGAACAATTATACCAAATAGTCCTCAAAACCTCCATGAATCACCTCCATAGCCCTTCTCAGTTTGCTGAAAATGTGTGTTTTCCCTTAGATTTGATGTGAACAATCTAATGACTATGACAAGCCCTAAGCAAATATTGAAGGATTTGAAATGACCACATGCAATACTATGTTATTATGCAACTAGTAAGCATAAAAACTATGTCTAAATTATTCCAAATGAAATGTAAATGTGCCTATGACAAAATGACAAGAATGCAAGAGTATGAGATTGCATAAAACAAGAGTGCCTAAGATTGCAAGAGCATAAGGTTGCAAGATGACATGAGATGAAGTGTTAAGAAGTGCCAAAAATGAGAGCAAAATTGGCATTTTATAGAAAATGCAATTTTGGACAGATGACCAAGATTAAAAGTTGATGAATGTCCTAAAATCAACAATCAAGATTGTGTGTGACAACTCATAATTAGGGTTAGGGAAAAAAATTGAAATGAGCGGCCAAGATGCAATTTGAGAAAATCAAGTTGATGGTTGAAAATAAATGTGACAGGGAGATAAAGATTGGACAGAAAGAGAAAGATTTGGAAAGTCAAATAATTTTAGAAATTACTTGATTTATAGAAGAAAATTACCATTTTTGAATTAAAATTAACTCAAAAATGTGGAGTTATGTGACAGTAAATAATTGATTTTGAATTATTTACTAGAAGAAGTGGAAGTTAGCAACGTGAGACCATTTTAATAACTAATTTTATTTAAAATGGAGGAAATTAAATGAGACAATTAAATAATTAATTATAATTATTTAATCATGGAAGAAGTCGACCAATAATTAAATAAATTATGGAAGGCTTATTATGAAGACCTTTAGCATTAGAGGCATATTTAAATAAATAAATAGAGTTTATTTATTTAAATAATCAAGAGGGAATAATGGATTAATTAAATAAATTTAATTATTTATTTAATTAAAGAGGAGATTAGACATTAGTGATGTATTTAAACAAAACAAATGTAATTTTTTTATTTAAATAGTCAAGAAGAATAGAAGGTATGAATTAATTAAATAATTAAGAATTATTTAATTAATAGTTGAATTTGGATAGAAGGACATAATCAAATATTATGTTTTAGAACTATGGAGAAATTAAGAGTCGCAAGCCTAGGTGAATTTTCGGTGTCTACATTTTTCCCCTCTTTGTCATAATGCAGCCTATCGCGTTGTGACAAAGAAAATAAGTTAAAGTCATGCCCCAATGAAGGTATGAAATATCTATGCCCCCTCAGGAAATTTTTTAAATTTTGGGCCGGTGACAGAAAAATTTGGAAAGTGTCCCGATAAGTCAATTTGATGACCAGAAAGACAATGGCACAGACGGTTTCAAATTTTGAGGAGTTTAAAGCAACCAAAAAGGTGGTCAAAGTCGGTCAAAAGAGCGTCCAGTAATAAAAGGTTTGACAAATGCCATTTTGACCCTATAAATAGGTTGAAAATGGGGTAAAAGTCAACTCATTTTCACTTTTAACCTTTGTAAATTTGAGAGTTCAGAGCGAGGAGGACTTTGGAAAAGATGGTGATTCCAGTGATCGAGCACCGTGGGGAGATCGTTTGGACCTATAGACGACCAGAGGGATCAGAGCCAGCAGTACGTACACCTAACTTGCTTTGTCAGTTCATCATTTTTTGTCATTTTTAGGGTTTTAGGTCAAATAACGAATGCGTCGTGATGCATATTCGTGCACGTAAGCCGCATTTGCATTTACGTTCGATGCAAACAAAAAGGGTCAATAGGATAGGACAATAAAGTGTGATGCATTTGCGAACAATCGAAACACATTTACAAAATTTTGCTACAAACAAGGGGTGTAATGTCGCATTTACAAAGTTGCGATGCATTCGTAAACTCAAACAACATATTTGAATAGAGTGACACATATGATAGAAATTGCGATGCAAGTGCCCTGTTGAGATGCAAATGCAAGGTGGAACGATGCAATCGCCAGGTTGCGATGCAAATGAAGTACGAAACGACGCAAACATCTGACTACAATGCAAATGAAGTCAACGTGACACATTTGAATTTGACTTTGACCAAGGGTGATTTTGTTTAAGTTTATATTTTAAATACTTTTGAGTTAGACAAATGGTAGTGATGATTGTCAACAAGGTGTTGATGTGTGTTTTGACATGTGTAGAGCTAGTTAGCACCGATTTATACACGAGAGAGCAGGCCATCAACCTATAGATTCTGGGACTAGTTGTGGGACAGGGAGTGACGACGATTGATGTGACTGGGCCTCTACTATGTTACCTATATGCCCATTATCCAAGAAAATAGGGGAATTTTGACTGCATTTTGTGAGAGGTGGCACTCTAAGACATGTTCCTTCCATTTTCCAACAAGGGAGGCGACAGTCACACTTGAGGACGTGTACTGGATCCTACGCTTTCCGATTCGAGGAGAGAAGATTGTCTATGATCCACAACACGGATATCAAACATTCACATCCTATTATCATGATGAGACTGTCACATGATTGGGGATTGAGGGTATGAGATCCACTAGGAGTTCATGGCAGAGCACTACTCGTGTTTCGATGCCCTACTGGAAATATTGATTAGAGGAGTTTTGATTCCAAACTGTCGAGGACATAGCTTTCCCATTGGCTGGGGTGATGTGCTTGTCGGGATGAGACGGGATAGGGCCGTGTATGCCTAGGGACCTTTCCTGCTAAGGATGTTATATCATCAGCTTCATGAGGTTGCCTACGGGAGATCTCTGAGTATTGGTTGTGGGAGCACGCCACTATTTTCCATCTACCCATTCAGAGACCACTTTTGGTGGATGGCATGCCATATGTTTACTATTATGTGGGCACTTTGCAGCAGACCCAAGTCGGCGAGATAGGTTGGTGACACCATCAAATTGACACCATGATATTCTTTATTTGGAGGCCATACAGGGACTGTGAACAGTGGGAGGATGAGGCCGATCACCTCAATTTTTATAGGCATTTTAGAGACTTGATTGTCTAGACTGTGCAAAGTCAACTGATTATTGAGATTTACCTACCTCAAAGGATACTACGGCAATTTGGCGAGCAACAGGGTATTCCTATGGGTACAATTGAGTATGCTAGGTCATCCAAAGAGACAACATGGGGCCACCGATATTAGTGCCATTCACTGAGCAACAAATTGATGGGCTAGTAGTCCAGCAGTGGGGATGGAGCGGAGGGGTTGCGGATCCAGGGACCACAACAGACTATGATTTATCGTGGCAGTCTCATAGGCCAGTCCCTTTGACAGATCCAAATGGACTGACACCCATTGATAGGAGATTAGTCATACCATGTGTGCAGTGAGGTAGTCGAGGGGGTAGAGCCGAAGATAGGGGAAGAGGCAGAGGCCGAGTGAGAGATGGAGGCAGGGGTGGAGGGAGAGATGGAGATGACAAAGATGATGGGGGAGATGGCAAGAGGAGGAGGAGAGGAGGAGATGGTGGGAGGCAGGCCAATAGGGTGAGACAGTGTGTGGATCGAGTGCCCCTTGTACCCATCCCCGAGGTAGCTAAGGAGGAGGAGAGAGAGGAGGAGCTGAGGCATGGGGAGGGGAGATAGAAGGAGCATGCAATAGAGGAGGAGGCCAGACAAGAGGAGCATGCAACAAAGGATGGGTTTCCAGAGATGGAGGTTTAGCAGGAGGTGGAGGAGCCAAGAGAGGAGGGAGTTGTTGAGGGAGAGGAGGATGTGGAGGATGATGAGGAGATGGGTGATGATGATGAGGCTATAGATGAGGCAGAGTGGCTCCTGAGGTGGTAGATGATGAGGCACCCACGGGACCACCACTGCCAAATGATGCGACGAAAGATCAATGAGTGGTAGACCTGCAGAGGAGGCTAGATGAGAGCACAACATGGGTGAGGGCCTTGCAGGAAGAGATGGAGGTGGTTAGGGTAGAGTAGGATCAGACATTGATCTGTTAGCAAGAGTCATCCAGGTGGTGTATAGATTTTGTGGAGCTTTGTGCAGGGCCATCAGGAGATATGATGAGAGAGCTGGCCAGGGTGAGCACCCGTTTGGGATGGTACAAATTATTATATGAGCAGGTGGTGCCACCTGAGAGGTGAGATCATACCTTGACACATTCATAGATGAGGATAGGTAGTGGTAGTAGGTCAGGGAGTGGCAACAGCAACAGGAGTCAGAGCAGTGCAAGGGGATCTACTTCCTTAGGCCATTCATCAGGTCACAAGTCTAGCCACTCCCACAAACATACCTTGAGTCACAAATCAGGTCATAGCCACAGGTCCTCTGGGTTAGAGCACAAATCATCTCATAGCCAGCCTCTAGTGATAGACCCTTTAGCTTCTCAGACTTAGGTGGCAGTGTCATCCCAGATGCATGTTACAGTTGAGATGATGCCATCAATGACAATACCATCGACTTCACAGACATAGGTTTCCATGGCTTCATAGGTTGTTGCAGTGTCGGGTTCAGGTCACCAGTCACCATGTTCTTCTCCACAAGGGGATGAGGAGAGCACCTCCTAGGGGAATTTGACATGCATACTTTCTTGACTTTCATGTTTCAAACAGTTATGTTATGACACTATATATTGATTATCGAGCCTGTGAGCTCCATTTTTGGGATATCTAATGACTTTATCCTGTGACATTATATTTTTTGAGATGATATATATATATATGATGTAGTTTTGGATGAGGCCTATATGATTTATGTTATGTGATGATACATTAGGTGGATGCTCATCTGATGATTACTTATGATGATGCAGTTATGATGACTATGTGATGACTATTTGTTTCTGATTTATGCATTTATGATGATTATTTATGATGTGATTCCATGATAATGTGATGTTTATTTATGATGATGCTATGTTCTACTGATGATTGATATGGATGCATACTGTTCAATTGTAATGGATTCCATGTTTATGATTATGTATGTTGATGCAAGATTATATATGTATGGACAATGTAATATGTGATGCAATGTATATGGTTTAATGAAATAGATGATGTATGTATGGACCTAATGCAATGCCTACATGATCATGTATGCACTTATGGTTTTTTATGTTGCAGGATATCATCGTGAGATGGACGAGACAAGATGAAAACACAAAAGAAGGTGAATGTTAGTGCAAAGACCAGATCCTTCAACATATTACCACAGGACTTTACTAATTATTTCTCTTAATCATCATTGAGCGGATTATTGTAATGCCCAACAAACACCATGATATGACATAGATCAAGGTGTGGAAGGTCGTACCATCACATGAGACAAGCAGTCACAAACAAAGAAGATCATGACTCATACTAAGAGCGCAATTTCCCCAGTCTTTTTGTCACAACCAACCACAAGCATAAAAAGACAAGAAAGATAAGTCATGAAACATCGTTGCTCCTCTAAATCCTATTGTCAGGACATCCTCAAGGAACTAGCAACATGACTGCCAAAAAGACAAGACAAGACAATCATCATGATATGTTGTTTCTTCTCTAAATCCCATTGTCAAGACATCGCAAAGAAACTAGTAATAGGATGAAAGATCAAAGGACAGAATGCCAAGATAATTTTGCCAAGTGTTTGCCAAGTGTGTCTAAATGTCAAGTGTTTTGATGTTAAGATTTCAGGTTTGACGGTGTCGAATGCCAAAGGTGTCATATTTGACGATGTCTGAATGTCAAAGTTTTCCAAATTTAGGAAGGACACATCCTGAATAATGTCAATGTCAAGAGGATCAATCCTCAAATGTCAAGAGGATCCCTCAAAATTCCAAATGATAGTGATGATGGCTAGGAAGGAAACATCCTAAGGCATAAGTGACAAAGGATTTTATTCAAAAGACACATCTGAAGGATAACTAAAAGTTGATAGTTTGACCGGTCGTGACAATTTGACTTGTTTTGAGTGAAGTTGACTGAAGTTTGACTGTTGTTAACTACATGTCAATGTTGACATGCTGATGTGTTTGACGTGTTTACTAAAGAAGTGCCAGAGTTGGTTGCAGGAGTTTGCTTGTTTTGAGATGACATGTTTGACTTGAAGACATTTGAAGTGTGTGTGCCAGTGCAGTGTCATGAACCCTAATGGACTGACCTAGTGCGGCCTCGGGGGCTCATCGACTGATGGCCTTGCCTACGTCATACACTCAAAGATCTCGTAGTTTGAGACGACCAATGACTTTGTCTTGATGACCAAAGATTGAGTCGTGATTTTATTTTGAAAAACCTAAAAGGACTAATTGAATGTCTCAGGGGCCTAATGACAAGCCTTGCCTACGTAGCAAATGTGCAAAGACAACGTAGTTCAGAAAAATGAAAAAGACTAACTGACTTGACAAGATATGACTCTGTTTTTGTGTTTTTGAGATATTTTGATTTTTTTGTGTTTTTCTTCAAGATGTTTTTTGAATTTTTAGGTCTTTTTTTAGGACATTTTATGATATTTTTGTCTTTTTTCAGGACTTTTTATGATGTTTTTGTCTTTTTTTAGGACTTTATGATGTTTTTGTCTTTTTTCAAGACTTTTTTATGATGTTTTTGTCTTTTTTTAGGACATTTTATGATGTTTTTGTCTTTTTTCGAGTGATAGGACCATGTGCAATTCCCACTGCAATCAAGTAATAAAGAGTTTCCCCTAGTCAGGTCCAAGGCTAGCCAACTAGACAGATGCAAAAAGGACATGCGTGAGTGATGAATGGGTGATATACAAGACTTGATGTCAATCGTTATCAGCCATGGGAGAAAATGACGGGGATTTTGTGATGGGTGGAAAGGTGATGTCGGAAAAGTAAGTGTTTATTATGGACTGAGGTAGATAGAGTGACAGTAGATGGTTGAGCAATGACTGACTACGCATGGTGCCCGTTTTCCAGGTTTTCACCATGGTACTTATCCAAAGTACTTGTTTTCTAGGTTTTCATTATTGGACAAATTATTTCTATTTACTATTTTTGTCATTTTTTCATTTTTTTGGTGTCACCAAGATGCCTATTTGTCAGGTTTTCATCAAGGTGACGATTTTTTTATATTTTTCATTTTTTTTGTTTTTTTAAGGTATTCAGCCCGACTTTTTTATTCTATGCATAGAACTTGTGAAGATGTAGACTTTTGATAGGCTCTATTAGTTGTTCACTGTCTCGAGTAGCTAACTAATGTGCTCTAGAACCAAAAGATGATATGATGACGTAAGGACCCAGCCAATTTGGTTTGAAGTCACCAGGTTTTTTTCTGTCAGCCTAATTCTTAGGATTTTGCATGACTAAATCGTCAATGCCAAACTTCCTAACCATGACTTTCTTGTTGTAACTACAATAGAGTTGGTTCTGATATGCCTGTAAATGGTTTAGAGAATTATTTCTTCTTTCATCTAACATCTCTAGCTCGTGCAGTCGTGACTGTCTCTATTCTTCATCATCTACTAGACCCTTCAGGGAGACTTGTAAGGATGGAATTTCAACCTCGATGGGAAATATGGATTCAGCTGCAAAGACCAGGGTGAATGGAGTGGCTCCTGTAGGCATGTGAATGCTGGTGTGGTAAGCCCACAAAGCAAGGTTAAGTTGCATGTGTCAGTCACAACCAGCGTCATTGACAATCTTTTTGAGAATTTTAAGGATGGTTTTATTGGATGTCTCAACTTGACGATTTCCTTACAGGTAATATGGCATGGAAAAATGATGTTGGATATGGAATCGCTCACATAACTCATGAACATCTTGATTTTTGAAAGTACTTCCATTGTTTGTGATGATGGACTATGGAATACCATACCGACAAATGATGTAGTTGAGAATGAATTTGGAAATTTGTTTTCTAGTTATGTATGTAAGGGGGATGGCTTCGACACACTTAGTAAAGTACTTAGTGGCGGTGATAATGAATTTGTGGCCATTGAAAGAGGTGGGGTGTATTTTTCCCACAAGGTCAAATCCCCATTGTGCAAAGGGACACAAAGATGAAATTAGTCGAAGTTCTTGTGCTGGAGCATGAATTAAATCACTATGTATCTGACATTGGCGACAAGTCCTAACAAACTCAAGTGCATCCTTTTCGATGGTCGGCCAATAATATCCAAGTCTCGTTATCTTCTTAGCCAGAATAGGACCACTCGAATGAGACCCACATATACCCTCATGTACTTTGCGTAAGGTTGTGTGTGCTTCGTTGGTGTTGAGACATCGAAGGAGGGTGTTGTCAAAGCTACAAAAGTAGAGGGTGTCACTGATGATGGTGTATCAGGCAGCTTTTCAGATAAAAGACTTTCATTGGTTGTTGGATAGGTTTGGGGGAAGGTTTTGGGACTTGAGATAGTCATAAATGTCTTGATACTAAGGAGAATTGGGACCAACAAGCTCACAGACCATCTATGATTCTGGAACATCATATGCAGGGACCGAAATTTATTCTACTAAGAACTCTAATTAAGGCATATTGCTTGGAATGTCTAGGAGAGAGCCAATTATAGCCATTACATCTGCTTCCTTGTTTTGTGCTCTCAGAAGTTGTTCAAAAGTCACCATGTGGAGATATGTATGAAAGTTGTCAACCATTCGTTTGTAAGGCATTAATTTCTCATCCTTGGTGTCATAGTCGTTGTTAACTTGGTTGATGACCAGCTAAGAATCTCCATAAACATGAAGTGTCATGATTTTCCATTTTATGGACATTCTGAGTCCTATCACAAGTTCCTTGTATTCTACCACATTATTTGTGCATGGGAAAGCTATGCAAAAGGACTTAGGGATGGAGTCCCCTTGTGGATTGATAAACAATATTCCTGCCCCCGAGCCATGACTAGTATGAGACCCATCAAAATATAACCTCCAAGGTGACTTAGGTTCTATATGAAATATGGACTCATCCAAAAAATCTGCTACTAATGGGTGATCACTTTGTACAGGTGCATCTGCCAGTTGGTCTACTATCACTTGTCCCTTTATAGCATTTCACTCTACATATTGGATGTCACATTCGCTCAAAATCATGACCCATTTTGCTAGATGTCCTATTAATGTTGCGCGACTCAAGAGATATTTCAGGGGGTCAATATTTGCTACCAACTACGTCCTATGATTTAACATATAGTGTCTTAGCTTCTGAACAACAAAGACCACTACTAGGCAAGCACGTTCAATTGATGTGTAATTCAACTCATTTCTGACTAGTGTTCGACTAATATAATATATGGCCCTTTCCTTCTCATCATGGTCATTTTGTGCCAGTAATACCCCCAGTATTGAATTTGTTGCAGAAATGTATAAGATCAAAGGTTTCCCTTTAATTGGTGGCATTAAAACAGGTGGTGACAAGAGATAGTATTTTATTAGTTGAAAGGCCACCTGACATTTATCTGTCCACACAAAGGGGATACCCTTGTGTAGAAGATACTGAAATGGTTGACACTTGTCAGCCAATTGTGCTATGAAGTGCTAGATAAATTGTAACTTGCCTTGTAATGTCCTGAGTTCACTTATTCCTTTTGGGGGAGGCATATCTAAGATGGATTTCACTTTAGCTGGATTGACCTCAATGCCTCTTCGAGAACTATGTATCCAAAAAAATTTCTAGATGTCACACCAAAGACACATTTCTTAGGATTCAGGTGGACTTTGTATTCTTCTAGTTTCTTAAAAAAAAATTCTAACACATTCAAATTATCTTTTCTTGTCAAATATTTAGCCAAAATGTCATCCACATAGTCTTCCATTATCTTGTGCATCATGTCATGAAATATCGTTGTCATAGCTCTCTAATACGTGGAGCCTGCATTGTTAAGACCAAAAGGCATGACATTCTAGCAATATGTACCCCAAGGACAAGTAAATGTTGTTTTATGTTGGTCTTCAGGGAAAATACGGATTTGATTGTAACCCGAGAAACTATCCATGAGAGACAACATCTCGTATCCCATTGTAAGGTCCACTATGATATCTATATTTGGCAATGGAAAGTCATCTTTTGGAAATGCTTTGTTTAAGTCTCTAAAATCTATACAGAGCGGATCTAACCATTTGGCTTTGTTATTAGTACAAGATTGGATATTCATTCAACATAGTCGATAGACCGTATAAATCCTACATCTAGCAATTTCTTGAGTTCGGCCTTGACTAACAGAGCGGTCTGAGGATGCATTTTACGCAGCTTCTATTTTAGTAGTTTGGTGTCTGGAAGTAGTGGAAAATGGTACAAAATCAATTCTGGATCTAACCCAGGCATATCGGCATATGACCATGCAAAATTAATTTTACGCTCTGAAAAGAATTTGTGGAACTCAGGTTTCCCTTCTTCTATTAGGGATGTCACAAAGAGGACCATTTTAGGATCTTCTGTTGTGGATATGTTTACTTCCATGGTGTCCTCTATGAGCATTCCCAATTTCTCTTGAGTTATAGGAAGAAAGTCTAGTCATCCATCTTTGGACACCTCTTAGAGGTTTTCACCTGCAGATACGTCCTTTATTTTTACTTTTTTATCATCAAAAGGTTCCTTTTAGTTTTCACCTAAAGACATGTCATTTTTTGTTTTATTTTTACTTTTCATTTTGTGACTAGAGGATGAAGCAGTCTCCCCAAATTAAGCTACACAATCTAGGTCAATAGAAAATCCAGCCTTGTGATCACCACTGGGTATGCCCTCACGAAGTCCCATAAATTCTACAATGGCCTCATCATTCTGAAATATGTCCATGATTGGCAGGCCTTGTTGGTCCCAATCAATTAGTTATGGATAGACTAAGGAAATACCATCGTTAGTTTTGGTGAATTGTGGAGAGGACACAGAAAGCATGCAGACGGACTCAGAGACATTGAAAATGAAGTTGTCATCATCCAATTCCCAATCGGACTCTATCCAATATTCTCCTTCACTTGTTTCATACTCATTAGCAAAGTAGGGGACGAAGGGATTGGAGTCATGGTTGACAATGTCATGTGGTGATTCAGATGAATCTGATTGATGGTCATTAGGTTCAGACAGCTATACAAGTATGTCAGGATGAGGATTAATGGGATTAGAGGAGGATTTTGGCTTGTCATTTTTTCTTGGGAAAAAAGGTCTATCCGAGTCTTCTCATTTCCTTGGGATCTTAGGATTGTCATTATTCGATGCTTGATCATTTTAAAATGTTTTCCAAAATCTTTGTTCAAAGGTAAGTTCTCTAGGTTAAAGAAACAAATCATCAAGACAATAGTCACTTAGGGATCATTGGGAGCCAAATTCCCACTCATGGGAGTCAGTTTCGGTAAGGGATTCCTCGATAGTCTCAACACTTTATGAAGCATTCACACTCACTCGAAATTCCATTAGTACATCAATCATCATTTTCGGGTGGAACATACCCTAAGCCAAGATACTTTGGTCATTTGGAAGGTGCTATGGGTTCTCTTCACCCAGTTTTATTTCTGCCAAGGCCACTAGTTCCATCGTAGTCTTTTTCCTTCATCATGCCATATCCTTTGCCATATATCTCAACTGGTCATGGGGGTAAGTCTTCCATTTCTTTGTAAATCTATCCTAATATGTCGACAATGTCTTCATTGTTCATGTCTCCCCATTTTATGAAAATTATTTTTGGCGGACCTTTAAAAATTTCTTTAGGTTCCATTCTGAAACATGGCCGACCATAGACCTTAGGAGACTTGGGTATTTTTGTGATGCAATATGTTGTATTCAGTTTGAATTCTCCACAGCCTAGGTCCTGGATTTTGACATTGGACTCAACATTAGGAAGTGAGGAGGATGATGGTGTGGTGGAAGGTGTGGAAGGAGTGGATGTGGACGAGTCAATGAATTTGGAATAAGAAGAGCTTGGAGCTTCTCGGTTGATGGGAACTTGATATTTGGAAATACCCCTTAGATTGGTGCAATACTGAAAAGGATCGAGGTCTCCATATATGGTTAATTTTGTGCTGTCAAAAGGAAATTTCAGGCATTGGTGATATGTGGAGGGAACGACCTTTAGGGCATGAATCCAAGGTTGGCTAAGAAAGATGTTATAGGGTAATTCAAGATCCAGGACCCTGCAAGTTGTGTCTACAATGACTGGCCCAACTCTGATAGGAAGAGTGATCACACCTCGAGAGGAACGTTCTTCATCATCATATGCTTTTATGACTATGCTCTTTGTAGCATCTATGCAAGAATCAAAAAATCCTAGAGCCTTAACCAATTTTAAGGAGCATATGTTCAATCCTACTCCACCATCCACTAAAACTCATCTGACCTTGTGCTTATGGATGAAAACTTCAATGTGTAATGTGTCATTATGGTTGGTCTTGGGTGACGAATAATCTTGATCAAAAAATGTTACATGATGAGGTGTAGTGAGGTATCCCACCATGGCTTCAAATCGGTTGACATCAATGTCTTGCGGGACAAAGGACTCTTGCAAGGTTTTTTCAAGTATAGCCTT
Source organism: Sequoia sempervirens (assembly GCA_007258455.2). NCBI lineage: Eukaryota > Viridiplantae > Streptophyta > Pinopsida > Cupressales > Cupressaceae > Sequoia > Sequoia sempervirens. Next base: position 1,158,832,221 of record VDFB02271358.1, on the reverse strand, counting down.
ATGTGTGGGAGAAATGCGAAGCAATTCAAGTATAGAAATTTGAGCAGGGGTTTTACCCAATTGATCAATAAGATTAAACTGACTCTTAGGTCACCACTACTTTGTGGATGAGCTAGATTGTGATTGCTTAGCGGATGGACCAGGTATTGTGATTTTTGGTTGTCTAGGAGGAGGAGGACCAACTATGGTGACCTTTCCACTTCGAGTAGTGGCATTACATTAGGTGCTCTTTTGATAGTGATGGAATTGACACATTCATCATCAGTTCAGACATTGTTAATAATAGGTCCACCAAAATAGTCATATGCGGTGCAAGCGTAATTGGCTTGATTATTATTTGTCTTAGGACCTGACGTTGAGGCTTTATTTGAACCATGGTCTTGCAGTGGGTTTTTGTGAATAGTATGGTCTACATTTGATGCAAATTGTGGCCCACCTAATTCAATTGTTCAATTTTCAATAAGGTCTTGCACAATATTTCTTAGTTGCCGACAAGAGGATGTCTTATGCCCTTTAGCCCGGTGGTAATCACAAAAAGCGTTATCATCCCACCACGATGGTTTAAACTATCCTAGGTCATACGACTTAGGGTCTTCAAGTGTGATGAGACTGTTTTGAAGGAGATTCTTAAGGACATCCTCAATTGGTTCTCCTAAAGCAGTGTATGCTCATCTTTTGGGGAATTATCTTGTTTGGCAGGGTTGTCCTTGACTTTGACTATTTTGACCATTTTGGTTATTTCAAATGACATTGGCAGGGGGTGTTAGTATTGTTGTTGGTTTCTTTTGTGGTTGAACCCCTTTAAGAGTAAGTACTGGACCCATGGTGTTTACAACCTTAGCATCAACAACACCATCATTGGTAACATGTTTATTTTTGACCCAATACTTATTTTTGTCCGCGGATGGGTTTGTGTTTTTGTTTTTAGGGCCATATTTTAGTTCTCCTTTAGCAATGAGAAATTTCTCAACCTGGACACCTTTTTCAACTAGGTATGTGAAAGTTGTGCAACAATGAACTTGCAATCCATACTTCAATGGGCCTAGGAGTGTTCGAACAAACATTTCGACCTTTTCTTTTTTAGGTATGTCAATGTGGCAATGACATGCTAGACTTCTCCATCTTTGGAAGAATGGGATGAAAGTTTCACCAACATCTTCTTGTGTAAGAGTGCATAAGCTAGTGATGGAGGTGTCCATGTCAATGTTATACACATAATTTTTTATGAATTTTTCTTTAAGTTCATCCCATGTTTTTATTCCTTTTAGAGTGGAGAACCATTCAAGTGCAAGTGCTGTAAGACTTTTAGAGAAGAGTCTCATCAAGTAAGTGTGTTCATAGGAAATGTCCATACAGTTGGTTGTGAATTCTCGAACATGTTCAATAGGATTCGTCTTGCCCTTGTATTTGGTAAAGTTTGGTGATACATATCTAGGAGGGAATGGAGGCATGCATAGATTTGTGTCAAAAGGATATACACATAGGTCATATGATATTTGTGACTTCTTGTTGGACATTTGCATGTTTTGTATAGTCTTTTGTAATTGAGCCACTTGAGCTTTCAAGGCATCAATCATAGGATTATTTTTTGTATCACACATGGGAGTGATAGGTACACCATGGGTCCCCATTTGTTATGAAGATATGTTGGAATTTTGTTGTGAGATGTGTTGTTGTGAGATGTATGTTGTTTTTTGGTTTGCATGTTGTTGGTATTGAAAGTTTGGATTAGGGACTTGTTGATGAGTGTGAATATGTTGGGATGTGCCCTCCAACCATTTGAGTCAAAATTTGGGGAATATGTTGACCATGAATTTTTTGGTGTCCAAATGATGCCATATGCTGTGTATTCTGATTGCCTTGTCCAAATTGTTGAAATTTTCCATAGGGAATGTTCGTGTTTTTCCCTTGGGAAGTATTGGTATTAATTTGTGTTGACGTGTTAACATTTGGTTGTGGTCCTCAAATAAAGACACATCATTTACTTCCTCCAAAGGGATTGAATGAGGCACCAATGAAAGGATTTGATGAGGATGCACCCATGGCACTAGATGAAGTGGAAAATAGAGGATTTGAATAGCTTGCCCACGTTGATGAGGACCTAAAGGTGGCTCCAACCGATTGTGACGATATTGTTGGCATTGATCGTGACATGGCTTGTGACATAGTTGGTGTCCCTCCAACAGATGTTGCATTGATTGTATTGGAATTGTTTTGATTCGAGGCATCATTGGAGGTGGCAGTGATGGTACTTGTGGCAATTTGTGATGTGGCACCAACAAAGGAAATGTTTGTGTTATTTTAAGGTTGACAAGTGTTGGACGAATTGTTGTTTGGATTGTTGGAATTATGATCGAGTGATGTTGGTCTCAAAGTATTAATGTCAAATTCACATGGTAGTTTAACCCCTCAGTCCAAGAGCATGGCTAGATATCTTTGTGGGTCATGTAGGACTAAGTCTTCCACAAAGGAGGCTACATCAAGATTTTGCACTCTAGCTTCTAAGTCTTTTGTGTATACTTTTCCATGTTGGTCTCTTTGCATGAATGGTTCAAAACGGTTTCATGATGAAAATGGCATGTTCATTTAGCTGAAAGGATTGATGAAAGATGTGTCTTGGTTCATGTTTTGATTCATGTCATTGGAAAAGATGTAGGTGTTGTTGCCTTGCCCAAAATTAGCCATTTGTTTTCTCTTCCTTTGGAGCCTAGTCTCAACCATATAAGGAATTGCTCAAATTAGGAAGAGGATGGAAAATGACACCTAAATGACACTATGTTTTTTGGATTTTTGATAATAAGGGAAATGACTAATGTCAAAGGACAATGACTACTATATTTTTTTTTTGAATAAGATACGACAATGTGACAATGTTGTCTAAAGGAAATGACAAATGTAAAAGGACAATGAAGATGAAGATGACAAGTTATGACACTAATGTTTTTGGTATTTTTGGAATAAGGTATGTAAAATGAGGACTAAGATAACTTGAATGTCTAAGGTATGCAAAGGTCTAAATGATTTGGAAAAAAAGAGCTACTCAACCACCCTAAGCTTGATCTATATCTCAATTTTGGAGTATCAAAGGACTTGTTTAAAGGACTAAAGGACAATGACAAGATGGCTAAGTGAGGTTTCCTAACTTGACTTATGAGTTGGAAAGGTCTCATAAAAAGGACGATGAATAAAGGAAATAATGATGACTAAGTCTGATGGTACATCTACTCTTGAAGGAAAATATTTTGCTAAGTGAGGTAATGTTTCCTAATCCAAAATTTTAAAATGCAATGAGGATGCAAGGACTAGTTTATGACTGAAAATGAAGATGATGATGTCTAAGGATGAAACTAAATTTTGCAAGTATGAACCTATGGGTAAACGCAAACTAATGGATGCAAATGATGAAAAAATTGATCAATTTCTAGTCTGGTTTTTGATAGGATCCTCTAAAAAAAGATGTTTGATGACAGTTTGGACAAATTTGAATTCGGTCTCTGGTTTGTGACAATTTTTTTATTTTCTTTAGAAAAATGCGTCGTTTTAGGTTACATATGCATCTCAATATGGCAGATTTGGCTCAACTTTAGTGAATGTGGCTCTACAGAAAGAAAATGCCACTTAGTAAGGAAGTTGCGGGTTTCTGCAAAGAAAATGCGGTTTGATACAAACAAATGCATCTTAGTAAGGTGATTACGGTTTAGCAAAGTGATTGCGTTGCAGGAAATGTTGAATGTGGCTCAGTAAAACAAATGTGTTTCAGAAAGTAGAAATGCGCTATGGTAGTGCAGATTCAAATGCAATTCAACTAAGCATATGTAGTTCAAAAAGCGTCAAATGTGTTGCAACATAGCGGATGCGGTGCAAAAAGCTTCAAATGTGTTTCAACATAGCGAATGTGTTGCAAACTACAACAGATGCATTGTAGGCAGAATGAATACCTAGTTTGTTTTGTAAGTTTGACCAAACATTGAAATGTTTCAAGTTGAATGTGTGTTTCATGATTTGTGTAATGATTTTTGTCTATTTGAATATTTGAGAAAACACTTGGAAAACACAATATTTTGTCTTTGATCAAGCAAAATAAAAACAAGCATAATCCTAGGTTAAGCCAGGACAATATTCACTAGATTCCATGTGGGTTTCCCCAACCACACTTATTCTTAGCGTATGAATCCAAAAGATTGGCCACACGGGCTCCCCCTTACAGTACACTCACTTCTCAAGCCAACCAAGCTTCCAACCCCCATGAAACTCCCATGGAAGATTGATCACCTCTACTAAGAACTATGAGAATGTGGATGCCTTTGCAATGACCGTTGTTGCACTAGAAAATAGAAGGATTTTGGCTACTACATAAAGTTGTTTAGTTCGGGACCCTCATTTGAGTGGCCACACATGGGGAAAAGATTAAGCTCCGTTAAAGGAGGAATTCCATCTTGAAGAGGTTACACTCAACAAGGTTTTGGGGAATTCTACTTTGTCTGTGTGACACATCCACACTCATAATCCTAAGTTTTCCCTTAGGATTCACATTTATATACTAATCGGGGGTAGCTCGGACAAAGGGCTTCGTTGTCGGTTTGAGTTGCTTTGGGGTGAGTACTTTTTCCTACCAAGAAAGGCCCAAGCTCTAGAGTCAATAACCATTTCTCTTGCACCCAAGATCACACAAGTGCTCAAGGGGAGATGATACTTCGATTATTGAATCAAGGTGATGAAACTGGAAACATTTGTAAATTTTAATTACCAAATGATTATGTGAAGAGGACACACAAGACACTTTGTTCTTTTTAAAAGTTTAACTTGAAATGTGAAAAGACAAGTTACTTTTAAACTTATGTCATGAGAATGCAAGTTCATTTTAACCATATGAGTTTCAATGCATGCTTGTGTTCATTTTAACCCAATGACATGAAAATGCAAGTAAATTTTAACCAAATGAATGTAAATGTAAGATTTTTGTTTGTTGTTTGTTGATTTTTTCCTTAAGGAAATTAGGAATGTGATAAGAGAATCCACAAAACAATGTTAGATTCCTCGCCACAAGCTGAAAAAAATAATATTAGTAACCCAAAACCCTAAGCTACTTAAATGGAAAAAGAAAAATCTAGATTTTTTAATAGAAAAAACTGAAAGAAAAATATACCAGATGAATGTATCATTCTGCAAAGTGAATGTATTGCGGCTCAGTACCCTGGAATCTATCAAACAAAAGCATCAACCTACAAAAAAAATGCATCGTGAATCTAAAATGCATTATTCGGGTAAGCTAATGCATTGGAGTTGAGCAAATGTGGTGTTCTACAAAATGTATGTGGTGCAGCAGAGTGAATGCATCGTTTGAAACAATGAATGCAGCTTGAAAAGAAGAAAATGCGACGTTCTGTACCTATACCTGCAAAAACAAAAAAAAGACCAAAAACCGTATGGAAATCTACAAGAAAAACGTCGGGTTCACCAATGTAACTAAGGAAATTTTATGGGTTAGCTTATAATCATGCATAAAACATAAAATCCTAGCTAACTATGAAGAACAATGGAGGAAAATGCATAAAACAAGAACAATTATACCAAATAGTCCTCAAAACCTCCATGAATCACCTCCATAGCCCTTCTCCATTTGCTGAAAATGTGTGTTTTCCCTCAGATTTGATGTGAGCAATCTAATGACTATGACAAGCCTTAAAAAAATATTGAAGGATTTGAAATGACTACATACTATACTATGCTATTATGCAACTAGTAAGCATAAAAACTATGTCTAAATTATTGCAAATGAAATGTAAATGTGCCTATGACAAAATGATAAGAATGCAAGAGTATGAGATTGCCTAAAACAAGAGTGCCTAAGATTGCAAGAGCATAAGGTTGCAAGATGACATGAGATGAAGTGTTAAGAAGTGCCAAAAATGATAGCAAAATTGGAATTTTATAGCAAATTCAATTTTGGACGTATGGCCAAGATTAAAAGTTGATGAATGTCCTAAAATCAATGGTCAAGATTGTGTGTGACAACCCATAATTAGGGTTAGGGAAAAAATTTGAAATGAGCGGCCAATATGCAATTTGAGAAAATCAAATCAACAGTTGAAAATAAATGTGACAGGGAGATAAAGATTGGACATAAAGAGAAAGATTTGGAAAATCAAATAATTTTAGAAATTACTTGATTTATAGAAGAAAATTACCATTTTTTAATTAAAATTAACTAAAAAATGTGGAGTTATGTGACAATAAATAATTGATTTTGAATTATTTACTAAAATAAGTGGAAGTTAGCAATGTGAGACCATTTTAATAACTAATTTTATTTAAAATGGAGGAAATTAAATGAGACAATTAAATAATTAATTCTAATTATTTAATCATGGAAGAAGTGGACCAATAATTAAATAAATTATGGAAGGCTTATTATGAAAAGACCTTTAGCATTAGAGACATATTTAAATAAATAAATAAAGTTTATTTATTTAAATAATCAAGAGGGAATAATGGATTAATTAAATAAATTTAATTATTTATTTAATTAAAGAGGAGATTAGACATTAGTGACGTATTTAAACAAAACAAATGTAATTTTTTTATTTAAATAGTCAAGAAGAATAGAAGGTATGAATTAATTAAATAATTAAGAATTATTTAATTAATAGTTGAATTTGGATAGGACATAATCAAATATTATGGTTTAGAAGAACTATGGAGAAATTAAGAGTCGCAGGCCTAGGCCAATTTTAGGTGTCTACAATTTCTACAAGCCTAGCAATTGACACCTAAAAATTGTGGACATCTCAATCTCTTGTAGAGGGTCCCAGATTAATCCTAGTGATACTAAAATCACTTGCAATCATTTGACTAGCCTCTTTTTGAGAGGAGAGATGAGCAACCTCAACATACATATTTCCCTGGGAGGGATCATTCAACAATCGGGATGTGGTTTTAGGTTTTTGACATGTAGCATTCTTTGGATTAATTGAGACACAATATCCTTATTGGGTAGACTCAAGTCAACCACCTTTTTTTATCTTGGTTAAATATTGTTCTAACCATGAGACAGATGAAGGTGTGGGGACATTACTAGTTCTTGGAAAATAAAATTGAAATGACCTTTTGAGAGATGTATCAGATACCTCACAAGCATTTTACAAATTCCTAATTCCTAAGGGATCCTCATCATCATCTCCACTACCTCCAGATGTAGTCTAATATGTCGTGGATGCCATTTTTTGAAGTGATGAAGACCTCCTCTAACTAATCTATGATTTCTTTGTAGCTTCCTTAGCTTTCTGAGGGGAAGGATTTTTCATTTTAGCCTTATTTTTCATTACCCATTCCTTTATTCACCTAAGTACTATTTCCATCTTAGCCTCAATGGTTTATATTTCCTTAAAAATCCAATATATTGGTAGGATGGGTTGGATTTGTATGTGGTCTATGAAGATGTGATCAACCAGATTAGAGTCGTCATCTTTGATGCCTTAGATATTACAATTTAATTTGAAAGTTACAATCTACCTTAGTGACAACCTCATCCATCCTCTTCTCCTTACTTAATTTCATTTGCACAATCTACCTGATATTCTTCGAAATTCAGAATGTGAGCTTCAAATGAGAACTTATAATTATTTTTGAATGAATTTTTGACAATTTTTCTCAAGGTTGTGAAAACCTTATTGAATTTCGACAGAGGTTTCAAAACCTCTCGAAAGTTCCAAAATTAAATTTCAATGCCTTCGATCTTTTCGAACTTTTATGTTAGCTCATGGTGGATCCAAAGTATCAAAAAATTTTGACTTTGGATTTGGTTGTGGAAACCGTGTCGGGTCTTGATGATGATTGTGAAACCAGAGAAGCCAAAATAAAATAACTCACCAGCCCAAGGATGCGGCAACCTTTTGGAGTTTAATGAGGTTTCTAAAACCTTTTGGCTTCTAACAAAGGTTTCAAAACCCTCAATAAGTTCCTAAATGCTTCTTTATTGTCTTCAATTTCTTCACTTTTGATTGAATGGGTCAACTTTCCCTACTTGTGTTGGCATTAGACTAGGTTAGGAAAACATTCTCGAAACCCAATGAGGTTCTAAAAACCTCATCGAAAGCTAATGATATTATTATAAATTAAGTGATGACCAGAAAATCAAAAATAATATGAACCTTTAACAAGTTGTTAGGATAACACATGGTTAGCGAAACATTGTCAAAAATCCACAAGGTTTTGAGAACCTTATCGAAAGCGAATGACCAATGATGAAATTATCCAAATTTTAGCAAGGCTCAAAAGGATTTGATGAAAACTGAGGTAAAAATTGCCTCTAATTGGGGACAAATACTATAAAGGATGCTAAAGAACCCAAAACACAAGATTTATGACTGTACATGGGTAATAGAGTCACTAGTTGTGAAGTATAAGAGAACACATGATGAACAAAAAATTAAAAGAATGAAGCAAACCAAAAGAGAACAAACCCAAAACACCTAACCTACTATTTATAGAGGGAGGAACATACACGCTCCTATTCCCTGAATAGCACCTCCTACTCAGCTCTCTTCCACTCTATTATGCAGTCCTAACCTAATATTTAGAGAGGAATAAACATAAATGCTCCTATTCCCTGAATAATGTCTCCTACTCAGCTCTTTTCCACTCTATTGTGTATTCCTCTCTACTTTCATTGGTGTGGATTGTTCAATCTCCTGCTCATGAGGTGTGACCTCACTTCTCTACCACACCTCCAATCCATGCAACCCCCAAAAAATGTTAATTCATATTTTAATGATACCCCCTTATGTGCCATCTCATTTCTCATTTTGTGGCATGACTTCTTCCTCCTGCTAGGCACGTTCCTTCCCCTTTCTACCTTCAACGTAGCCATCCTTATTGCCTGAATTGGTATTTTTACCCCATCCTTATTATTGCAATTTTAATTTCTTTTGCTCATTAAATCATGCATTATTCAAAAATCTTTCAGGATATGTCTATGTATTATTTTTAGGTCAATGCTTCTACCAACATCAATTAACCAATTAAAAGAAAATTTAAAAATATTTAATGTTCTTCAAACACTATATCTGGAGACTTTGAAGATATATAATTACATCTGTTGTATTGTCAAAAATCACCTACTTTGCAATTTTCTGATATTGTTTATGGTATTACATGTCACCATTTGACAAATTTCAAGATTACTATTAAGTTGTTATAATATCAACATTGTTGCTAAAATGTAGCAAACACAACAAATAAAAACAAGACTATCCTTAAAAATTTAGGCAAGAACATTGCTACTCTGCAACTCTTGTTACTAATGAGATAAAAAGTACATGTTATAATAGTTAAATAAAAAAATTGTAACAACAAACTAAAAATACTATATTAAAACTACCACAATCAACTAAAAAGTATATAAACTTAAATCAACTAGAACCTACCATTCATGAAGCACATTTATAACCTCTAATGAGTGTCATATGGAATCCAAAGAGGTTTCATCCTTTTATTATTGAAACTCAATGTATGCAAATTGTGTATTATAAATATGCATAAAACATAGCTAAATCAAATCCAAAATACAATGCAAACCTCAAAGAGTAAGAGTAGCATAGTGATTTGTTAGCTTAGATGTGGTTGCTCCTACTTCAATAGCATGATGATGGGATCAATAGAAATTTTACCAACATAAAATTAACATCAATGGATTCACGAAAATGGGATGGAATGCCTCTTGTTTATAGAAATTATATGAGAGAAATCAAGGGCCAAGATTGATTGAGAAGTAGGGTTTGGATCAAGGTTGTAGTGGAAGTTTAGCCTTGTGAAAAGTGTCACGAGGGAAAGGGGTGAGAGAGAGGTGTGCTCACACATGTGTGAACACATATTAGGAAGAGTTTGTGGGATTATATAAGAAGATAGTGGATTTGTGTAACAGGAGGTAAGTGGTGGTAGGTGAGATCTCACACATGTGTGAGAGGATATGAGAGAGTAGGCTTATGGCACTTGTCACTTTTTGGAAAGTTTGAGGGAGGAGTAAAAATTTAAAATTAAGAAATAATAGTAATGAGGATTAAGGATGAGAATTAGATCAATTAATCAAAGATTAATTGATTTAATGAGGATGGGTTGAGTTAATAAACCAAGGGTTTATTAACTTGAGTGGAGTTAAAGGTTGGAGAATGAGTTGATGAAGATTAGAAAAATGTTAAAATTAATTATTCAAGGATTAATTAACTTAAGTGGGATTAGGGGATTTTAGAGGAAAGTGTGAAAAGTCAATTTTAATTAAATAAATGTACAAATCTATTTAATCAAAGGTGGTGGATAAGGTAATGGGGAAATTAATTAAATAAATTAGGAATATTTATTTAATCAATTGTTAGGATAAGGGAAGGGGTTAAATTAATTAAATTAATAACAAGTATTTATTTAATTAAATATTATTTTAGGTGTCTACATTTGGCCCCTCTTTGAGATGATGTTGCAACTAAGAGAAGTAACATCATTTCAAAGAAGAATAAAATATAGTGACTAGGAAAGGGATAAAGACTAGTGGCATGATGCCCTAATTACTAGAATGGATGAGGAAGGATGATGAGGAGGTAGTGGTATGCCCCCTCGAGAGGAAATGTGGGTTCAAAGAACATGGGTGTGCTCTCAAAATGGATGAGAGGATTAGGAGGATGAAGGATAAAAGGATCGAGGAAAAATAGATGGGGATGATGAATATGTGGATGGAGAGAAAAAATGGATGATCATCATGCTGCAATAATAATAGCAACCTAGATTTGATATTTTATTTGGCATTATGCACTAGGGTATAAGGAACCAAGATGACAGTGCTCTAGTTATGTGATCAAAATGCTAAGTGTAAACATATGCCTTATAACACCATGATATGGAAGACCATGATGCCTTTATGGAAATAGAGTGTAAAAGACCATGATAAATACACATAATGATAAAACACACAAGAAATAAGAAAGCATGGACAATAGACCAAAAGAAAACAAGGACTATGCTCCAAGTCTAGCTGAAAATTAGTTGGTGGATTGATAGATGATGATGATAAGGATAGCAAAGTTAATGATAAGAACAATGCATACTACAAGGATTATGTTAAAGATAAGAACACATGGATTGGGAGGATATATCCATATGATGATAATGGTTTAAAGTGAATCAATGGATTTTAGTTGATTTGGATCAAGATGATGTATTTCTTTTAGGATGATGAGCAAAATGAAAACAAGCACAATCCTAGGTTAAGCCAGGACAATATTCGCTAGATTCCACGTGGGTTTCCCCAACTGCACTTATTCTTAGCATGTGAATCCAGAAGCTTGGCCGCATGGGCTCCCCCTTACAGTGCACTCACTTCTCAGGCCAACCAAACTTCCAACCCCCATGCAACTCCCATGGCATATTGAACACCTCTACTAAGAACTATGAGAATGTGGATGCCTTTGCAATGACCGTTGATGCACTAGCAAATAGAAGGGTTTTGGCTACTACAAAAAGGTGTTTAGTTCGAGACCCCCATTTGAGTGGCCACACATGGGGAAAATATTAAGCTCCATTAAAGGAGGAATTCCAGCCTAAAGAGGTTACGCTCAATAGGGTTTTGGGGAATTCTACTTTGTCCATGTGACACATCCGCACTCATAATCCTAAGTTTTCCATTAGGATTCAGATTTATATACCAGTCGGGGGTAGCTTGGCCAAAGAGCTTCGTTGCCAGTATGAGTCACCTTGGGGTGAGTACTTTTTCCCACCAAGGAAGGCCCAATTTCTAGAGTCAATAACTATTTCTCTTGCACCCAGGATCACACAAGTGCGCAAGGGGAGAGGATACTTCGATTATTGAATCAAGGTGACAAAAATTGGAAACACTTGTAAATTTTAATTACCAAATGATAATGTGAGGAGTAAACACAAGATACTTTGTTATTTTTAATAGTTTAACTTGAAATGTGAAAGACAAAGTTCATTTTAAACTCATGCCATGAGAATTCAAGTCCATTTTAACCATATGAGTTTCAATGCATGCTTGTGTTCATTTTAACCAAATGAATGTAAATGCAAGATTGTTGTTTGTTGTTTATTGATTTTTTCCTTAAGGAAATTAGGAATGTGATAAGAGAATCTACAAAACAATGTTAGATTCCTCACCACAAGATGAAAACCAGAATATTAGTAACCCAAAACCCTAAGCTACTTAAATGGAAAAAGCAAAATCATGAAAAAAATTAGAAAAACCCGAAAGAAAAATATACTAGATGAATGCATCACTCTACAAAGAAAATGTGTCGCAGGTCTATACCTTGGGTTATGTCAGACAAATGCATCAACCTGTAAAAAAAATGTGTCATTTAGGGAAGCTAATGTGTGGCAGCTGAGCAAATGCGGTGTTCTACAAAGCGTATGCGGTGCAGTAGAGCGAATGCGTCTTGACATGATGAATGCGGCTTGAAAAGAAGCAAATGCGATGTTCCATACTTGTGCCTACAAAAACAAAAAAAAGACTGAAAACCGTACGAAAATCTACAAGAAAAACGTCAGGTTCACTAATGTAACATGAGTGTGTATTTTGTGACATAAGGACCCAAAATGGATGGAGGTGATGAAGGATTATTAGATGGGGTGGAGAACTTAGGATTGGATGAAGCTTTTAGATAAGTAATTTTGGATGCCAATTTTGATTTTTCTTTGGGATGCATTGATTTTATGAGTACTTTGGGAATCCACATGGTTTTTGAATTTGATTTTTTCTTCACGGGCCTTTTTGACCATTGGGATTTTGTTTTTAATATTTTTATCATATTTTTCTTATGTCTTTTTGACGGGACATGTTGATCCTTTGATTTTTATAGTTTTTTGGCTTTATGCATTTTGTATTTGGAATCCAAATTGCTTCCAAGAGAAATGGGATTGGTGGATGGATATGAATGATGTGGATGTATTATGGATGGGTTGGTGTAAGTAGGATGTTGGAAGGCTTTCAAGGATGTGTACATTTTTTGATCTTGATTGGGGATATGAGGTGATGGATAGAGAGGATAATGGGATTTTGGAATATGAATGGTAGGTGGTGGAATGTAAGGACCCAAGATGGAAGGAGGGGATGAAGGACTTTTTTTTTTGATATAGGGACCCAAAATAGATGGAAGGGGATTTGGGACATAAGGGACCAAGATGGATTTGGAGGATGGGGAATGTGAGTATTTGGGTTTAGATGGAGGGGTTTTAGATTTAGGATGGGTGGAAGGAGTGCCAACATCTTGATATTGGTATCCAAGTCCATGATATTTTGGATTTTCTTTGATATTAAGGGGTTCTAATATGCCTTGTTCATGAAGGCCTAACCCTTTTCCTTGATAATGCATAGTTTGATAAATATTTTTTCCAATGGGATACTTGTTGTTTTGGAAGCAAGATGTGAGTCCATTTTAAGGGGGATATAACATGGAAGGAATGATAGGATCTTGGAGTAAACCATCTTGGATGAAAGTGGAGGAACCCATTTGATAAGTATGGGGTTCATGGGTACTTGGATAGGGGTGATGGAATCTTGTGGAGGATTAGTATCATGACATGAAGATGAAGGTATGATTTGATCTTCAGTTGGTGTAGGATCATGGGATGGGGTGGATGGCATAGTGTGCTTTTGGTTATAAGATGGAATGGGATCATGACATGGAGTGGGAGGGGTGTTTTTATCATGAGAGGGGGGAGGATCATTAGATGGGGTGGAAGGTGTACTTTGATCTTGATTAAGAGAGGGATCATGAAATGGAGTGGAAGAGGTACTTTGATATTGACTTAAAGAGGGATCATGCAAAGTAGTGGAAGAGGGAGGAACATGAGAGGGGGGTGAAGGGATATATTTCTCTTGATATGGAAATAGATCATTAGATGGGGTGGAAGGGACATATTATTGATTGGAAATGGAATCGTGAGATGGAAGGGGATCATTAGATGGAGGAGAGGGGATTCCTTGATCTTTATATGGAGGGGAATCTATGTTAGCATGCTTTGTACTAGGATATGGACATACTTCATTTTATGTGAATGGTGTGATGGGGGGGAAGGTTGTATAATTTGGATAGGTGGAGTGATAGGAGTTTCATGAGATTTAGGGGATTGGGGTTTATCTTGATGTGGAGGTGATGAAGGTGGATGCATGACATGGGAAGATTGCACAACTTTGTTTTTGCATGGGGTTTTAGTCACTTTTGCAAATAGTCCTTAGAGGAAATTATTATGAGAGACATGGGATGAATTTTATTGTTAAGATTGGGGTGATATGGATTATGAAACCTAGAAAAATAGGGGAGGGTGTTGTAATCTTTTTGGAAAATAGAACTAGGGTTTAGGACCTTTCCACCTATTTCACTTATGTTTCACTCAAGGAAACCCTAGAGATCTCAATCAAAGAATGGAATAAGGGAAAGATATCTGTAGTAAAGTGTCCTAGGGTGTGATTAAATACTAAAAGGGGGTTCACCACCAAGCTAGGGCTTAGAAAGACAAAAAATGTAAATGATATGCAAGAAATAAGTAAATGGCCTATAAATGAACTCAAATCAGAACAATAAACGACAGATAAACAAAGGTGCACCTAGAAATATGAAGAGGCTTGGAACAAGGTCTAAAATCCTAAAAATATGACTTTTGAATCACACTAGGACTCATATTCTAGGAGGGGTGATTTAGTCCCAGTTTAGGGTTTTAGGATGAATCTGGAATCTAGATCTGCTAAACTAGGATCTAAAGAAAATTCCTAAAATTTGGTATACTGGGACTCATACGCCACAAGTGGTGATTTAGTCCTAGTATTAGGGTTGATCTAAAACTCCAGTATCCTCTAGTTCTTTCCTGTAGCTTCTCTCCTACCAAATATTTGAGTTTGAAACAGTGAATTGCAACCTATAAATGACTTTTTGTGATCTTGTAATGATGAATGAAGGAATGATGAATGAACAAGTATGAAATGTTGCAATTCACCAAACCCTTGGAATAAAGAATGCAATCTTGTATTTAATGGCTAGCATTAATGTGGATCTTGAATCTTTCTTGTATGTTGTAGATCTTGACATGAATGCTTGCTTGAATCATAAAACCCTACATCATAAATGTTAGCTCAAAAACAAACATGATGCATGATGACTTTGATATGATACTTGATACTTGAACAATGCTCCAAAATTCTTGATAATCACTCCTGAATGATCAAGTGAATGCTTTGTAATGCTCTCACTTGAATGCTCATAAGATCACTTGAATTGATAGGAGAAAATATATGAAATAACCTTGTATTTATACTTGTTTATGCCTAATTTTATGAGATTACAACACTACAAGTCGACATCAGATCTAGGAGAATAAAACCCCACCAAGAATTGGATTCAAAATTAGATCTGAGCTAAGCGGGACTCATATGCCAGTTGGGGCGTATGAGTCCCAGTAGGCTAAGCTTGAGACACATTTTTCAAGAAATGTGTAGTTTTATGTTATATTCAGGTTTAGGCCTCAAAACTTAGGTGGGAACCATACGCCCAAGGTGGCATATGAGTCTTGGATCACTAAATCTGGTCCATACAATCTAAAATCATTAAATTGTGATTATTCATTTGATATGTGTTGGGATTATCCTCGAAAAGATGCATTAAATAAGACTTGTGGATACAAAATAGGACCAAATAAGGCATAAAGAAGCCCAACTTTAGTAGGGAGGGCCCAAACAAGTGTGAAAATGTAAAGGGATACATTTTCCTACACTACATTTATCCCCCACTTTAGCGAGAGGATGAACTTTGAACTCTATGAAGCAAGCAAAGCTTCATATGATTGAAAGTCATGAACAAACAAGATGGTTCCAAAAGCAAGCAAAGTGTGTTATGCAAGGTGGCCATATAATAGATTTTGTAAATGTAGAATAGTGTAAGGTACATTCAAAGGAGTTTTTCTTAGTTCATGTAAGGTCTTAACTTAGGGAACATCATGCCTAATGTCTCCAAGAGAGGACCAATTGAAGAATAGAAAATTCACAACTTAGGGGATGTAGTGCATCGCATCAAGCCACTAAGAGGAATATAATATGCTAAGAGAGATCACACTCTTTAAGGACAATACACCTAATGTCAACACCAAGAGAAAGACGCATCACATGAAGTAAGAAGACTGCACAATGAAACATGGCTTGAAATGAAAAATAATGCCAATGTATGCCCCCACTTTAAAGAAATTTCTAAACACCATGTTGTGAGAAATTACTTTAAAGTAGAAAATGATAAGTGCTAGCAATAAGGAGGACATGATAGCTTATTTGGAAAGCTCTATGCCAAGTCATATGTTTCCAAATAAAGATATGTCATGAAAATGGGTTGCCCCTAAAATGAAATCCCAAAATAACACATAAAGAAGAATGTAGATACAAATAGAGGAATGCCACAAAGAGAAAGAGACATCAAACATAACAGTACGGGGGAAGATCACATTACACACATACAATCACACACAAAACATGGAAAAGAAAAATAGTGAAAAAGACTAGTAAGGCACATGCGATTCAACCTATTAGTAGGTTGTTTGCATCCCAATCATGTTCATCATATACAAAAGGTAGACAACTAGCCAAAGGGACAACAAAAAATGTGATACTACGACAAGGCTATCATATTCTTTCCCCCACTGTGTGCAATACAAGAATGAGCTGAGGTAGGTGGTGAGAAGGAGCTCCTTGCATTTTGAAATGATTTGAAATGAATGTAAGACATGTAATAGTGAGATAGTAAGATCCTACAACTATTACATGGCAAGGAGAAAAAGGACATGCTTTAAGGGACTAATTCTATGATATCAAACTTTTTAAATATTTGTTTTAAAGCATGAAATTCATCAGTACTATGTCCAAGAACTCTATGATATTGACATTGTGGAATGTTTGTGTTCTTAGGATATAGTTTTGGATTTTATTTCATGGGTGGTAATATTATAAGTCCTTGGCTTAGAAGTATATGTAAATTTCTTTCAGTTGTAGATGGTGGGCAAGGGAATTGTAGTTTCTTGAGTTTGTAAGGACTTCATTGCTTGCTAGATTCACCAATTTCTTGAGTTAGATGTTGAGGAGGAGGACCTAAGATGATAATATCATCCTTATCATCATGAGGCATTGGTGTTTTTTTAGGGAGGACACTTATTTCAAGAGGAGGATCTTGATATCCTAACCATTTGGTATCTTTGGTTGGTAGTTGCTCTATAAGTTGATGAATTTCATGCTCACTTGTTGTATCACATCCTTGTTTGCTTAAGATCGTGAATCCTTTTAGATATGTCTCTTCTAAGTTTATAGGAGTGTTGGTCACTTTGTTAACATAGGATGGTTGAATTTTTGTTTGATTAGAGGAACTAGGTTCACTTATTGTAGGGAACTTAGGCTCAGATTGTGTTTCAATTTCAAGATGTAAATGACCAAACATATTAAGTGATGGCTTGATGGGAGGTGTTGGTTGTTTTAGTGAAGGATAAAAGGATGAATTAGTCTTGAGGCTGTTAAGACAATAATTTATGATTTTTTTCATGTTGTCATCATCTTCTCTAATGATGTCAACATCATGAGGAGGACATACATTAGGAGTTGAGTGAGCATGAGTAAGTTCAATTTCATTAGGGTTATTTCCACAAGCACAACTTGACACATCCACTAATGATTTCAAGGACATCTAAAGCTTACCAAAGCACATCTCCATGATGTAATGTGATGTAATAACCTAGAATGAAATGGGTAAATGCAATTTTGAAATTAGGAAATGCATGAAATGAACATAATTAAGGTAGGTGCAATGAAATGAATGAAACAAAAACTCTGCAAACTGAAACAAAAATGTAATAATAGCAAACTGAAGCACAAAAACATGATTTTCAATGCTGTAAAATGTAGTTTAAGATCTGAAACGGGACTAAATTTCCTATAGGGGAATATGAGTCCCAATCAAGGTTTTTTAGGCAGTCAAATGCTAATAAACAGTCAACACAGAATACCCAAAAATTAGGCAAAACTATCTATACTAGGACTAAATTGCCTAGATGGGCGTGTGAGTCTCAGATTAGGGTTTTTACACAAATTTGAATTTTTTTTTAGTGAATGTTAGGTTTTTTAGTTTGAATGTTGTCTAGACTAAGTGTAATTATAGTTTTCAAATGAATTTCAATGATGCAAGATGCAAAAATGTAATCTATATGCACTTTCACTAATGCAAGATTTAGAAACTCTAGATGCAAATTAACTAATGCAAGACCTAATGCAAAGCTAATGAAAGATAGATCTAGGACTATGATGCACTCCAAATCAGAAAATGAGGTGTTATAAAGGATAGGTTCACCAAAATAAAACCTAGAAAAATATGTAGGAGGTTCTCTAATCTTTTTGAAAGATAGAACTAGGGTTTAGAACCTTTCCACCTATTTCCCTTATGTTTCACTCAAGGAAACCCTAGATATCTCAATCCAAGGATCAAATAAGGGAAAGATATATGCAATAAGGTGTCCTAGGGTGTGATTAAAGACTAAAATTGGGTTCACCACCAAGCTAGGGCTTAGAAAGACAAGAAATGTAAAAGATATGCAAGACTTAAGTAAATGACCTAGAAATGAACTCAAATCAGAATAGTAAAAGGTAGATAAACAAAGGTGCACTTAGAAATATGAAGAGGCTAGGAACAAGGTCTAAAATCCTAAAAATATAACTTTTGAATCACACTGAGACTCATACAATAGTAGTGGCAATTTATTCCTAGTTTAGGGTTTCAGGCTGAATCCAGAATTTGGAACTACTAAATCAGGATCTATAGAAAGCTTGGAATCTGGTATATTGGGAATCATATGCCACAAGTGGTGATTTATTCCTAGTATTAGGGTTGATTTGAATCTCTAGTATCCTATAGTACTTTCCTATAGCTTCTCTCTTTCCAAATCTTCTAGTCTGAAATAGTGAATTGCAACATATATATGACTTTCTGTGATCTTGCTTGATGTAGATGACAACTTTGACAACTTGAGAACTTTTCTCCAATCTTTCTCTTCAATGTATATTCAACCTAAACCACTTAGATCTACAATCATACATCAAAGAGAGGTAAATTTTTTGTTTTGTTAGTAGATAGGGGTTTGCCTTGGTCAAACCACGTTTTGGTAATCATACCTTGAAATGAAATCAAATAGAATGAAGCAATGATGAATGAAAAAATATGAAATGTTGTATATCACTAAACCCTTGGAATAAAGGGTACAATATTATATGTAATGGCTAGCATGAATGTAGATCTTGACTTGAATGCTTGCTTGAATCATAAAACCCTACATCACAAATGTTAGCTCAAAAACAAACATGATGCATGATGACTTTGACATGATGCTTGATACTTGAACAATGCTCCAAAATGATTGATAATCACTCTTGAATTCTCTTGAATACTTTTTAATGCTCTCACTTGAATGCTCATAAGATCACTTGAATTTCTAGGAGAAAATATATGAAATAACCTTGTATTTATACTTGTTTATGCCAAATTTTCAGAAATTACAACACTACAAGCTGACATCAGATCTAGGAGAATTGGATTCAAAATTAGGTCCAAGATAAGCGGGACTCATATGCTAGTTGGGGTTTATGAGTCCTAGTAGGCTAATCTTGGGACACATTTTTTAAGAAATGTTTTGTTGTATGCTAAATTCTAGTTTAGGCTCCAAAACTTAGGTGGGACCCATATTCCCAAGGTGGTGTATGAGTCTTGGATCACTAAATATGGTCCATACAATCCAAAATCATTAAATTATGATTGTTCATTTGATATGCGTAAGCATTATCCTCAAAAATATGCATTAAATAAGGCTTGTAGATGCAAAATAGGAACAAATAAGGCATAAAGAAGCCCAAATTTAATAGGGAGGGCCCAAACAAGTGTGAAAATATAAAGGGATACATTTTCCTACACTACAAATTGTAAGGATGTGGGAGATGAAAAAGTGGAATAAGAGGTGGAATTGTGATTGGATGAAGGTGGGGAGGATGGAATTTTATCACCAATTCCAAGGAGATATGTAAGCATGACACCCTTATCATTATTGAAGTAATGGGTTAGGATAAAATTGGTAGTGGTGGATAGGGATGATGTGGATGGTAAGGGTATGGGTAGGGTTTGAGGGTAAATTTAGATAGGTGATTGGTGGAAGTTTGGAGAATTTTGTCTACTGATAATGGATTCAAGGTGATCCACAATACTCTCATTATCATCATAGGGATCATATTTAGTTTGGTCAGCAAGGCCATCCTTATCATGATCAATATGATTTGGGTTGGTTGGAATGGATGAAGTTGGATTAGGATAGATTAGGTTGGATGAAGGATAGGTTAGGTGGTTAGACATGGTGGAGGGTTGATTGGAAGAGGAAAGTTTGGGATTGATTTTGGATGTGAATGGAAATTATCATGATGAATTAGGAATGGATGGTTGATTAGAAGAATAAGATATGAGGATGAATATGGAATATGGGATTAGACTTGGGATCAAATGTCAAGACCTTAAAATTATTTGATTTGATTAAAGTTGATTCTCTGTACTTAAGATAGACTAACGTTCTTAAGCAAGAGTTGACTGGATTTGATTTCTACTTAAGATAGGAAAATTTCTTAAGTAGGAATTGACTGGATTTGATAACTATACTTAGGAAAGACTAAATTTCTTAACCAAGTTTGGATTAAAGATGAAATCAACCTTAAGGTCTTGATTTTTGATTGGGAGATTGGATTTGAAATGGATGGTGGTGGATTATGGATAGGATCCTTGGATGATGGTGAAAGGATATGGGGTATGAAGGAGAGTAATCTCTTAACCAAATTTTGATGTTCAAATAATGATTTTTGATTAAGGATTGTGGATTGGATGCTTCGTTAAGATAGATAGGTGGATAATAGATTATTAGATTTTTGATGAGGGATTAGATTAATTAGATTAGGATTTGATGAAAATGGGATTATGTTGATAATGTGATTGAATTAAGATGATGATTCAGGATGATAATGAAGGATGTGGATTAAGGATGATGATGGATAGGGGGTATTAGGACCAAGATTAATGATGAAAAGGGATTAAGAATAGGGAATTCGTGAGGTGGATTTGTTGGAAAAACAAGGACAGACAACTGAGAGGGGGGGTGAATCAGTTGTCCCAAAAATTTAAACCTTTTTTTCAACTTAACTTATCCTTAATCATAGATCTAATGAAAGAATAATTAACCATAAGAAATTAACACATCAGAGAGACAAAGAACACCAATATTTTTTACGTGGAAACCTTGTTAGGGGAAAAACCATGGTGGATGTTAGTCCACAAGATTATACTCTACTAAAAGTATAATGAAGACAATAAGGGGAATGCACATGCATTCAGGCACACTACCTAGAGCTCACTGCTCAATTACAAAAGAGGACTCACTGTCCAACAATAGGGTTTGGATTAAAAATTCAGAGGTTATGAACTAAGAAAATAGCTTCTTCACAAGCCTAATTACAATTACAATTAAGCTCAACACTTCTTCACACTTCACACAATCTTCTTCACACTCTTCTTAGTAAAGATATTCACACATATGCACATTAGAGCACACAAAGCACACTTTCCACCGATCACACAATCACTCTTATATATCCGCTACAGGAGATTCCATCACAACTTAGTCGGCCAAGAAAATAAATTTATTTGCAATGTCGGCTCAGATTTATATTTAAATTTTTAATGCGTATCCACCAAGGTTGGCCACAACATAGTGGAGATCCAAATTACTATCTCCAACACAAAAAATACTTAAATTAATTTCACCTCAAGGATCCACAATATACTACCATGAACATGTCAGCTAGAAACATGAAAAAATGAACATGCGCACAAAGATCTTTGACCACGAGCTCACTGATTAATGTGAACACACCACAAAGATAGAGAATGAACTAAAGACATCCGAGAACACCAAGAAACAACTGAGAAGCATCTGAAACAACTGAGATAACCATAATCACACAATCTTTATTCAAGAATACTGACAGAGACCACAAAAACACTATCAGACCACAACACACTCAAAAATTCACATGGACCTCTGAAACTTCTGGTAGATGATCTAGAAATACTCAAGAATAAACCCTTTAATCCACATCAGCTAATCTTGTACGTACAAAAAAAAATGCCTTCATGACTTGCATAGTTCCACTAGGAACCTGAAACACTTTTCCTTATAATTCTCTCAATATCCTCGACATATACAACAATAGATACACTAAATGCTAATAGTATTGACATCAATGACAACCACATATCAGCAACACATCCACAACATCCAACAATCTTCCAACAGGATTATGGAGGATTATTAAGATAATGATTAGGAACTCAATTTAATTGGATAAATTAATTAAGCTTAGGGTCCTAAATGATGGATTAGAGATGAATTATATGATTAGGATAGAGGAATGGGGTGGATTAGATGATTGTGGATTGTAGTTAGGGTAAAAATATTAGAGAAAAAGCATAAAAAAAATATAGTGAAACCCTAACAAGCACAATAGAGCACAAACTAGCATGAAATGAAAACAAGAAAGCAAAGCAAACCGATCTCCAAGCTAGATTTTATTTATCTCCATTGCTCTTCTCCACCTCACATAAGCATGCAAGATTTTGAAGGATTGAACAATTCTATATGTTGATGTTGATTGCTCATTTTTGTAGCATAACAATAAGATGGAGATGATAGAGTTAAAATAGATAGATAAATGAGAAGATTGGAGGAAATTTTGGTAGAGTGTAGATACTAGAAGAAGATTCAATCTCAAATGGCCTGTGAAAGG
This sequence comes from Sequoia sempervirens, assembly GCA_007258455.2. NCBI lineage: Eukaryota > Viridiplantae > Streptophyta > Pinopsida > Cupressales > Cupressaceae > Sequoia > Sequoia sempervirens. Next base: position 1,158,809,333 of record VDFB02271358.1, on the reverse strand, counting down.
CTCGATTTATAGGCAAGAGTCGATATGATTCGATGGCTAAGATTAAAATTTAATTGTGTAATGTGTATGGCTATGATTAAAAGTTGATTTTAGTGCCTATGACGTGTGGATTTAAAAACTCCCTCGAGCTCCCTTTGGGTTGATATACTATTTTGCTTGGCTTCTACCCACGCCTCATACATTTGAATATTCTTCGACCCCTTTTTGAAGAACTTCACCCGCTATCACCACGTGTCTTGTGTGTGATCCTCGCAAGGAATTCTTCCTTCACTCCTCTTCCGAGCCTTGCCATGCTTCCACGTGTCATCACCATGGGCATTTGAATCTTTCTTCGCTTCACTTCTCAATCGAGCTCTGCCCACATGCCATGTAGCATCGTTCCACGTATACTTTTTGATGGACCCCATAGTCAGTGCTAGTAGCGAAGACTTCTCCACGTGTCTTTTCTATGGGGATTTCATCAAAGGGAAGGAAGGAGTGAGCAATGATCCCTACCATATTGCCACATTTCCTAATTGACTTCATGGGTGAGTGACACTATCTGCACAAGGTTCAATTGCTTCTACATTGGGACCACCGCCATCATTTACAGAGGATGCATTTGGCTTGAGGGTGACTTCGTTCTATGGCTCAAAACATTTTTCTATTGCAATAGCTTTAGGAAATCATTTCTCATGATGAAGGAATATTTTTTGTTACCGACTTTCAAGTGGTGGGATTATTTTCTATATATACTGCTTCTTCTTTCTTAAAATGATTTTAGGACATATAAAAAAATTGTGAAAGACACTAGGCCTTTTGTATTGTTTTTTAGATTATTGTATAAGACTCACAGACTATGCCATTGTTCAACCTTTCTATTTCTTAGCTATTTGACAAAACATTATACTGTGCCATTACTGTACTGAGTAGTTTATTTACAAGACTTCTATGATTTTAATATAAGTTTGTTGATTTAGACCATGTCCTTGACTCTTCTTTTTAGTAAATGTGTATGGGAGTTATTTTATGTTATTGGATAAATTATTCATGTTTTCATCTTTGATTTTTGTTATTCTAGGACATGCAGATTGTTGAACGGGCCCTTAAATCCCAACCAAAAGATAGATTTATCGTACCCACACCTAATTTTTAGCACATCACCTTAGTTAGATCTTTATTTTATATATCTTCTTCATTTTCCAATTCCAAAACCCCAAATTATAGAAGAATTCAACTTCTTTAAAAACCTAGAGGTCACTCAATTTAGCACAATTGATCCCCCCATTAACTAAGTTTCCCATAAGGTTGTTGCTTGCCAAATTTTGGTATCAACAGTTTCTTTTTCTAGCACGCTCGGTGGGACTACTTAAATGTACCTAAATCTAAAGTGGGTGTATGATCCATTGACCTGTTACTAGATCCCAAACAATGAATTACCCTAGCTTGTTAGTGTCACCACTAGGAAAAGTACAATCTGGAACCCATTCAATGAAAATTCTAATCACTCCACCAACCATGTTGCCAATTGCTAACAAAATTTATGTGGCATGGGATGTCGGAAGTCCCCTTGTAGCACTAGTAGCACCTGTCGTTTGGGCTCCTATCCTGACCTATGCTTTAAAATTTGTACCAAAATTTACTAGGGATGGCTCAAAAACACCATCCGAACACTTGCAAGATGTGGAAAATGTGTTTGGTACACAAAGTGACTGACCAAAATATAGTGCTAAGGTTGCTCACAGCCTCTTTCAGGGATAAGATGCTAGATTGGTACCACACTTTGCAAGCTAACACTATCAATACCTAGGACCAGCTCGAAGATCCTTTCTATGAAAGATTTTTGAATGATGGAGATCAATCTTCGCTATATCATCAACTAGCGACCATAAAGTGGGCCCCATATGAAGCCATGACTGACTTCAATGCCCAGTTCCATACAACTTGGCAGAGAATCCAAGCTACTATTCACCCATCGACAGAGTTGGCATTCATGTTCTACTTGAAATCCATCAACCCCAACATCTTGATGATGATACAATCTCTTGGCGAGACCACTCCATCAGACACATACAACATCATTGTCAAGGCGGAGAACAATTTGATAGATGCTGGGAAGTTACCACCTTAGCCCATTATGCCTATATTTCCTAAAATATTAGTTCCCGCCTAGGATACAACATCTACCAGTGTGTTCGCTCCTCCCCAATCCACATACACATATCTGGGTGTGCCACAGAACATTGCTTCCACTTTTGGCTCTTCAAAAGATGAGATGAACGATGTCAAAGAGTTGTGGAATATCTCAAATGAAATAACTACCATCAAGAAAAATCAATCAACGCCTCTGAAGCCAACCTACCAAAATTATCAAGGTGGAAGTTCTTCCTACTAGCAAAATCAATTCCAAGGAGGCTCGCGCACAAATCTGCAGGTTCAAACAAGTAATCAAATAGTGCTAGTGCCTACTCCGCTACAAAGTGCTCACCCAAGCTTGAGTAGAAAGTTTATGGTGGGGAAAAACAATCTCACCAATGACATCAATCCTTGGTGCTCCCCCTGCGGCGATGCACATATGCCCCGAAACTTCCTGTGCAGTAACCTACAACAAAAGGTGGTAGAACAACGTAGTCAAGGCATGACATCAGACCTTGGAGGTTATGTATATGCCTCTCTACAAATGGAAAATGTAGTACTCACCACACAAATGCAAGGGATGTCCCTAGAGGAAGAAATGGATAGAGCTCTCAATCACATGCTCTTCTCATGGATGGAAGAAGAAGAGGCAGTGTTTACAAATGATGCATCCAAATTGGAAGCCCTTTATGTGTAGTCTGATAACAACACTTTCTCAAAGAGGAGATTCATGGGCGAATTAGTCGTCCTGCAGCCTAAAAGTGCCTCCAACTAGACTCCTATTACCTTCACAGTTGCACATCAATTTCAACTACGAAGGGAAATTGTTATAACTAGGGATAAGGAATAGAAGCCTTCAAATCTGCCACCATTCAATGTGGTGGAACAATTAAAAAAATCCTCTGCTAATGTGTCCCTTTGGGATATATTAGCTATTCTAGAGCACAAGTCATTGCTGCAGAAGGCCCTCTGAGAAGATGCAATTATTGAGGAAACAAAGCAATCACTCAAAGAAAAGGTCATTGATCCATCACGTAAGGCCAAAATTATCAAAAATAGTACAAAGGAATCCTCTACCAAAGTTAGAGATAAGCTGAAACCAAAACACTTTTTCCTAACTCTTATTGTGGGTAAAAAATTATGGCATAATTCCATGATTGACTCTAGTGCTAGCACCACAGTCATGCCCAAATAGATAGCTGAAGCCTTAGGACTTAGCTATGAACCCTTAAAAAGGGGGGTTATGCAGCTTGATGGGAACAAGTTCAAAACTGTAGGTGTCATTAAGAACCTCCCCTTGACTCTATTCTCCTACCCTAGTATCACAATTCCACAAGATATCATGATCATAGATGTTCCCCCCATGTTCGGTCTCTGATTATCCCAAGAATTCACTTCAAAGATAGGTGGATATCTTTCCTTAGACTGGTCACACTTGATCCTTAGGACCAAGCATGGAGCTAAAATGAAAATAATATCTGAACCTTTACATTCGAAACATGTGGTCGATGAAGCCATGATCAACTTCGAAGTTTCTCATACCTCTTTCACCAAAAAGGAAATGTACCGTATCCAGATAATAGAGGATGAAAAGGTGATCGAGGACCAGATTGATTAAGAAGAGGTCCTCTTGAGTGAATTTATAGACACTGATCCTTTCAGCAACTATCATGCCACTAGATTGGGGACCTATGTCATCTATGATGAAGATCAAGTGCTTTTGAAGGTCATGAAGGAACCCAAGAGTGGTTAAGCCTCAAAGCTGTGGATGTTGCACTTTGATGGAGCAAGATGCAAAGTTGGAATGGGAGCTGGGATATTTTTTACATCCACATTCAATGAAAAGACACTCTAGTCCTTCTGCTTCAAGTTCACTTATTCGAACAATGAAGCTAAATATGAAGGCCTAGTACAAGGTCTAGGGCCTAATTGATTGCTTTTAAGCCTTCAATATCTAGATAGTGCCCAGAGAGCAAAATATAGATGCAGACCGCATGGTAGCAATCGGATTTCAATTTGATCCCGCTTCCAACTTGATTCATATGTATGAGTGATCGTCTGACTGGTAATCCCAGATAATGATCAAAGCTGGAAAGTGTTCAAAAGTGATGAACACGTCGCCTCATTCATCCAACAGTCAGGAGAGTTTGCTGAGCAACTCCAACCAAAGATTGCTAAGGAATATAAAGGGAAAATGATTTATTTAAGGTCCAACAAGCTCCCAAAAGGATTGGTTACTCTCGAAAACCTATTTGATTGTGATGATGCAAGAAATGGAAAAAGGAAGTTTGTAGTGGACAAAAGCAATTATGCATCAAAGTCAGAAAAGATGTCCCACATCATGATAAAGAGAGACTCATCCATTTTTGTGAGAAATATGAAGGAGTAGTGGCATGGTCATATGATGACCTCAAAGGATATGATTTGAAAGACTCTAGAGTGTGCTTACTCAACTAAATTCTTCATTTATCAGATTCAAAATCAGTTGCTTAACTTAATTCCAAATATGTGCCAAGATCTTTAATTAATGGTTCAAATCCAATATGTAAATTCAATCCATCAATCTATTGAGCTCGCTGATTAGTTCACTTAACCAATTTAACTTAATTAAAGTGTGGAATAAAGAACCATAATCAACCATAAAACACATGAAAATCATAGAAGCTAAAAACCCATATAACAAGAGAGAGTTGATAACGGAGTTCACCAGACTTTGGCTACGTCTCTAGATCTATTTGAACATGAATAATTTTATTCCTTCTTATGCAAGATGCTAGGACCTTCTCACAAGTTTTTACATACAAGCTACCTTCTCCTTAACCAAGGATTCAAGAAGGCACTTCACACAAATGACCTTACTCCAGAAATTTGAACGATAAATTCCTTACAATGCAAGCTTTAAATAGCTCTCTCAAAACTCCTACAAAGCTTTGAGACTTGAACTAAGCCTACAATTCTTCTCCCAAGTATTCTTGCAAAAATCCCATGCCTTGAAAGGCCAAACTCTCCCCCTTTTATACACAATTTTTTCCCAATATGGTTTACAACCATATGATTTACAAATCTCCCATTTACAACAATAAATCTCCTAATTCTTCAAAATATCCCCTTAATAATCTTTAAAAATCACCTCAACCCCTTAAAATATTACTTAATAATCATCTACATATTTTAAAATATGATTTAAGCCCTTGAAAATATTCCATTTGGGCTATTATAAGTTTAAGGGGATTTATTAATATATTTTAGATAAGGTTTAATACTTAATTTGGGGGTTAATACTTTAAAAATGGAAGATTCTCCTTTAATATATTGTTTAAATAATATTTACCTCCTATATTATCACCATCTAAGGCGACGATGCAATGGTAAGGAGGAAAGCATGGGCAATAGGGGGTCGTGGGTTCAACTCGCATCCCCTCCATTTTCGGCTTAGGATTTACCTTTAAAGCTTGTATTAATAGTAAACGCCATGTTATCATCCCTAAAAACCTGTGTGGTTTGTTGGTGACCTATGTGAATGGCGATGGGGAGGTCACTAGTTCAAATCCTCCAACAAAATTTTGACCAAGTCAACTAGTGTGGAGATGAGGAGGGGTGTCACGTGGCACCATTATGTTCGGCCACATGGCCACTTTTATTCGCTGTAGGAGACACATGTCAAAATTTGATTAGTCTATGCCAACCATACATGCCACATCAGATTGCTACGTCACTACCATGTGTCAACATGTGATTCATTGTTACTTGTTGACTGTACTGCCACATCACCAATGCCATGTCACGACCTACCACACCATCATTTTGACTAGTCAACCCTTTTGACTAAAACTTTGACTTGGTGTAACTTTGGCATACAGACTCAGTTTTCAATGAAATAAACAACGTCAGAATCATGGTGACGAGCTCTTCGTCATGACACCATTTTCAAAAAAATTTGCAACAATCAATTGTTTCCCTTTTGTCTGCTCTGGTACCCTGTTTGACTAAATATTTGACTGCATGTAACTTTAGCATACATACTCCTTTTGACTCCATTCAAGTTGCATTGGGTTTGTGTTCGCAGGCTCTTTGCCATGGTGTTGATTAGAATGGCAATTGGAATAGTTGAATTTTCAGGGTTCTAAGATCGACCTAGATCAGGATATGATTCTAAAATAATCCAACATACTATACAGCTGACAGAAGGAGAAAAAGCTATCTGCCAGAAGAAGAGGCTAGTAAATATGAAGATTGTAGCCTTGATGACACAAGAGCTTACAAAGCGAATTCAATCCTAGATTGTATTCTCGATCAAGCACAGTACATGGGTATCTAACCTAGTTTCATTCTAAAAGAAGAATAGAGACATTAGCCTATGTGTTGATTTTTGAGATCTGAATAGAGCATCCCTGAAGGACCACTAACCCTTACCTTTCATGGAGTCTATCTTGCAAACAGTGACAGGATCAAAAATGTTTTCTTTGTTAGCTGGTTTCTCCAGTTATAACCAGATCCGAGTCAAAGAAGAGGACCGACACTAAACAAAGTTCACTACCAAGTGGGGAATGTTTCCATATGTAAAGTTTCCTTTTGGCCTCTCAAATGCAGGAGCCACCTTCTAGCGGGCAATGGATATTTCTTGTAGGGAGTTGATCAATAAAATCATCTTGATCTACCTAGATGATCTTATAGTATTCTCCAAGCATAAGGATGATCATTTTGATCACCTTGAAATGGTTTTTAAAAAATGTGAGGAGTTTGGGATATCCCTAAACCCAAAAAAAATGTGTTTTCAGAGTGTCGTAGGGAAAACTATTGGGACGTGTAGTGTCCAAAGATGGAATTGCAATCGATCTAGAGTAGGTGAAGGAAATCAGAGAGCTTCCCCTTCCATTCAATAAGAAGGGAGTTCAATCCTTTCTGGGAAAGGTAAATTTTGTGAGAAAAATCATTTTTTACTTTGCAAGAATAATTAGACGTATCACCCTAATGCTCAAAAAGGATTAGTTTTTCAAATGGACAAAGGAACCTAGAGAAGCCTTTGATAAGGTTAAGGATGCTATCTCTTCAACTCTTGTGTTGGTCAATCCAGACCTATCAAAGGAATTTATAATGTATGTATTCAGTGTTGGATATTGTTGATATGTGGTTGTCATTGATGTCAAAACTATTGGAATTAATGTCTTTAAGGTTCTATATGTTGAGGATATTGAGAAAATTGTAATAAAATAAGTTGCAGGTTGTCAGTGATGCAGTGAAGTTCAATATGGTGGCTAGCTCAGTATATTGATGATAAAAGGTTGTGGATTAAAGGGTTTGTTGATAAGTATATCTAATTTATCCATATGAAGTTTCAGAGGTTCACATGAAGATTGATTGAGTTATGAGTATTTTTTTTCTAACAGTTGTTTTGTTGCTTCAGTTGGTGTTCCTGAAAGAAGATAATGTGATTCTAGTAATTTGAGTTGTTGTGGATGCTTCTGTAGTGATTCATGATGCTTGTGGATGTCTCTAGATCATGCTCTATCTGTGTTGTTGGTATACATTGATCGTTGTGCTTGTGATTGGTGATTTTCTTTTGTGTGTTCATGTTTTTCATGATCACGGCCGACAGGGTGATTGTAGCATGTTGCGGATCTTCGAGGCATAATTGTTTAAGGTGTTTCATGTTTGAGGATGTTGTTTTGGGTCCTCACTATGTTTTGGTGTCTTGATTCACATTGATAACTACTTATGGATTGGGCCGACAATTTGTACACATTTTATATTTTGTTGGGCTGACATGTAGTTGATGCTATCCTTAGTTACGAATATATATGATTAATTTTTTATACCATTTGAAGGTGTGGTGTGCAAGTGCTATGTGTGAATAATGTTCTAATCTTTCGAAGGCAGAAGTAAAGTGTGAAAAAGAGTGAGCAGAAGAAAGTGTTTATGTGCTTAACCAAAACTATAATCAAGCATTAGAAGATGTTATTTTCTCAGTTCAAAATCTTTTGGATGTAATCCAAATGTGACTATAAGATAGTGAGTCTTCCTTTGGGAAGTAAGCCTTTTTGTATTTGAGCAGTGAGCTCTAGGTAGTGTGCCTAAATGCATGTGCATTCCCCATTTATAATTCTTTTATACTTTTAACAGAGTATAATCTTGTGGATTAACCTCCACCATGGTTTTTCCC
>VDFB02271358.1:1158767373-1158800958 GCA_007258455.2 Sequoia sempervirens | reverse complement strand
CATTTTAGGAAAATTCCCATTTCGGAAAAAAAATCATTTTAGGAAAATTCTCATTTCAAGAAAATTTCTATTTTGGGAAATTCCTATTTCGAGAAAATTTCCATTTCAAGAAATTGACTTTTGAGGGGATTGAACGTTTGCAGGCCAGAGAAATGAAGAAGTCGGAGAGATGCGAGTCGAAGAAATGTGGAAGCCAGTGAGCATGGCACCAAAGAGCGAAATTTCCACTTTTGAGGGAATTGGAGCACTACGGGCTAGAGCAATGTGGAAGCCAGTGAGCACGGTGTTGGAGAGTGAAATTTCCATTTTCGAGGGAATTGGACCACTGCAGGCTAGATCCATGTGGAAGCCCGTGAGCACGACACTAGAGAGCAAATTTTTTGCTTTTGAGGGAACTAGACCATTCCGAGCTAGAGTAATGTGGAAGCCGGTGAGCATGGTGCCAGAGAGACAAAATTTCACAAGTGGGTTTCCTCACAAACCATATTTCAATGCAATGTTAATTAATCTTATGGTTGATTTCAATTTAGACCTTATTAGATTATGAAAATATAGCCCTAAAATCACCAAATGCATCAATGAAATCATCAAAATCATTAAACTCAGACCAATTTCAAGAATTTTATGGGATTTTCAAGTTTGCAGAGATGGACCCTATAGAAGCCAGAGGAATGCAGTTTAGAGCAATGCAAAATTCAGAGGCTTGTGGGCCAGTGAGTTGTGAATGCCAGGTGAATCAGTGTCGAGCAACAAAAACCCATGAATGGAAACTTGTAAAAGGTTTTTTGTGAGGCCCCAACACTTAGTTGTTTTGGATTTGTCTATTTGAGCACGTGGGGAAATGGACATGAAGAGTGGCTAATGCTTAATAGTTGATGATTTTACCCATTTCTAGAGTTGCGAAAAACCTAACCGCGGGATCCATCGATGCAGAAGCCAGAGAATATGATGTTGATCGAATGGAATTCCACAATGACATTCTCGCAAAGATTTGTTGCAAAAACCAAAATTTAAGTTATTTTAATGCAAATCAACTTGGTATGTAGAGAGACCATCATGCATAAACCAAGGCTAAAATATTATGAGTTGAATCCACCAACAAACCATTACATGGGCAAGGAAAATGACCCCAAAACCAAAATGCAGAGCAAAGTCACTGCCAAAAGGGTAAACCTATGCAGACCTAGAAAGCACCAAATATGATCAAACCTTTGAAGTGAGGATGAGTAGCTCGAGAAGGAAAAGTGAAAAGATGTGGTCCCTTCTTTTAATGGGATGTGTGTGCAAAATGTACAACAAATAGTGAGTCTGTTGGGAAAATTCTCTATAAAATTTCGATGATAAACAAGAATCACGAACCTAGAATCTCTGGTTTTGATCTACACACTAGGCCAAAAATATTGAAATACTTGATCAAAGGATCAAAACCACTGGTCAATCTAACCTTTCGTATACTAAGAATCCAAGTGTGTGCAAATGTATTCATTTCCTTAGGAAACTATAAGAACCTATGCTCCATCATGTTAAGCTACATGAATGATTCTAATTCAAAAGCAATCTAGACATTGCCTCGCTGCCAGTCAAGCATCTATATTCCCAACAAGGTTGTCATTGTGATTCTCTCAAACATAACTCTACTGCCAGATAAACATCCATAGCCTCGATAAAGTTATTTGAATCCTCTTGAAAGTTGAATTTTCATACCTTTTGATCCTTCTGATTTTTCTCTTCTCTTATTTTCATTTCAACCCGCAAGCACTAAAGATTACACTTAGGGCTAAGAATCGCAATGGTGCTAAAGCAGAAACTTCAGATTTTTTACTTAATGTGACTTCACAAAGAAACCCATAGTGACCTTAGGATTCTTTAGAATGTGTGAGAGATATAAGATTTCAGAATACTTCAAGATCAAATTAGACCAATAACTTATCCTCTTTAAATAAAACACCCAAACCTATTGACACTAATAGGTGACCTTCACCATCCATTCCCAAAAACATGATTAGAGCTTCTTAAAGAAATATGTAGAACATTCCCGACTAATTAAATTTTTGTTGTTCCTACAAGACATCCCTAGAAAAACCAAGAGAAGCCAAGGCTAGACTGGAAAAAGAAAGGAAAATCCAAACTTAAACTAGCCAAAGTAGGAAAGCAAAGAGAAAGCAATCTGCATTTATTCAAATCCGGCTATCTACAAAGAGACTCTAAAAATGAACTAGGTTTAGACAAGGTGAACTAACACCCACCCCTATACGGTTCCTCAACACATGCACAAGTAGCAGGGTGATAGTTACAATCCTAAGTTGCACTAATTTATCCTTATATTCAGAAAAATGAGTTTCAGTATTGCAACTTTCAAACTCAATGACATAATTAGGAAAAATAAACAACTGAGGAAATTTGTTAGGCCCATGGTTAATCCATAAACAAATTTTGTGTCCTACATCCCCATAATCAAAATGATAAGTGTGAATAGTGATAGGAACAAGGAAAGACATAACCTAGATGTCCTATTGCATAAGAAATGATATTTGACTGCTCAAAGCATGTATGGTTTTTGATCTTACATCCTCATCTTTAGGAGGACACAATTGGTGGTGTAGCATTCCCCTTGCATCGTCAACCCACATATTATAATCACAACCGCTAGGTAGTATACCATGTAAATGATCGAAATATTTAAACTCATGGAAAGTTTTACCAGGTTCTCTAGTTGCATAGGGCTTAGAAGACAAATATGCAAAAGCTCCTTCATCGTGATCAGAAATTTGAACTAATTGTCCCCCAATAAAGTGCACAATGATATGTTGATCATCTACGTCCCGTGTATCTACTTGATTGTTACCCTTAAAAGATATTACACCATCCTCTTTAAATTGTTGCATGTCAACCTTATTTTGATGAGATTTTGTATTATAAAAGCATGAAATGCACAAATTTGTCATTCTAAAACCATTTGAATCTAAGAGAATATCATGATCAAGCAGGGCATAAAAACTCCCTGTTGTAGATGCTAAGACATCCTCCTTGTGAACTTCCTCTTCTTGCAACTCATGTGTGAATACTTGACAAGATTTATTAGCAAGATTCCTAGCATCCTCATGTTGTTGTACATTGGGATATTCATCAATTGGTTGCATTTCCTCATGTTCATTGTTATTGCCTAAGGCAATGGTATCCACTTTCTCATATAGCATCTCGATTGTTGTGACATCCTAAGGCTCAGGTGATATACTTTTGTTTCCACCAATTGTGGAATCATTAGCTCATCCTATGTCATCATAACTATACAACCTGAGAAAATATGAAAATACCTCCTCTACATCGAGAGGAATGAATTCTTTTGTTGCTGATTCAAAATAGCCTCCTGAGCATACACCATGATGCTAATTATCAAGCATATGTAAGTTGCTCTGAAAAGGGGAGGACTTCTGATTATCAAATTGATGGCTCAACTATTAGCTCTATTGTATCATCATTTGGACTACATTGTTCCTTTCTAATTGCTGCCCCAAAATTTGTTTGTGAATCATACTCAAATGAGCAACTATTTGATTCAGGTCCTTCCATTCGTGGTGTATTTTTTGCAATGACAATAGATAATTTTTCATTAGATTACTCTGGTGGCTTGACTTATTCCTTAATTATTTTTATTTTTGTTTGGCACCATAAAAAATGTGAACTTTGAATGTGCTACATTATGTATCCTACACCAACTTGGTAATAGCAATTCCCCCATATGTATTCTATATTGTAAGCCTGACCAGTATTTAATGAGTCTTGCAATGAAATCATCACATCTCCTAAAGACCGAGTCTTCAATAGTGGTAGAGGAAATGTGATGAGGGTTGCACCACCCGAAACACACACAAATCACAACAATAGATACCAACATAGAAGACATGAGACAAAAAAATATTTCACTTTCAATTATTTTCAGAAAATGAAATTATAGATTCAAAATGTATATGCTACAACTTCATGGGCTTGATTCATTACAACAAAATCAACTTTGAAAACAAAATATATTATTTGAAGCCACAATATGTACTAATGGAGCCACCTTCTACAACCCCACTTAACCCTTTTATTATACCCAATAACTGCCCTAGAATGTTCTAGAAAGTTCAACTTTCCCTTTTGTTTTGGCAACAAAAGTCTCACCATTTGATTTCTTTCCTAGGAAGAAATTTTAATGAAATTCACTTTTTAGTGGGGCAACTTTGCAGGGCCATAACTTTTGATCTGGGTGTCCGATTTGCTATTATAACATATCATTGGAAAGCTGTCGAAGAGATCTACAATGATAAATCCATCATAGATCGGTTCATCAACTTTTCAAGTTGTTTTAGGGCCTCTAAGGTTTTCATATATGAATTTGAAGCTGCATTGGAGAAATTTCTCAGGACAAAAACTTTAATATCTCCCAAACCGTGCAGGGTATTGAGATGATTCTTTCATGACCGAAAATGTTTTTTCAGCTTTGCTCCTCGTGGTAAATTTTCAGGGCCATATGAGCCTGTTTAGACCGACTTACTAAAAATAGTAAGTGACCATTTTTCGCCTTTTCCAACTTCTGACTATCTTCCACCACTTAAGTGCAATCATGGGACTCAAAACAACAAAAGAAAATAAAGGAAAACATTTTTTTTGGGTGATGCAAGATTTCCCTACACCACTAGATGCTCCTACATCAAACACCTAGGGTAATTTGAAAAATGACCTTGTCACTTCTCAGGAGTTAGAGGGAAACCAAGATGGTTAACCTTAGCCTCAGACAACTGCATTGAATCTTCAACAAGCCTTCCTGTCCATTTCACCAAGTACTCTGTGTATTATCTATTTCTTGTGCTTCTACCCACATGACTATCCAAAATTTCCTCTATCTCCTCCTTTTTTGAAGTAGGTCCTAGAATATTCCACCATGCTTCCATTATTTCTTCATCAATTCCTCCTTCATGATATTCTATTAAATTTAAGATGTTAAACACAGGTGAAATATGAATTCCATCAAGAAACTCTACCTCATGCATTTCCTGAATCATGCTTCTTCAAGATCTTGCATTGTCCAAACTTCTTCATATTTAAGTTGTATGTACCAACTGGAAACCTCTCCTTTCATAAATGAACCTTGACTTCATCTCCTAACTGGAACTCCTTATACCTCCTTTTCTGATTTTCCTTGGCCTTATATTGTGAGTTCATTTTATTGGTATGTTTATTCACCTCTTCATGCAAATTCTCCAAGTGCTCAACAAAATATTCAACCTCAGCACTACTCTTCTCTCCCTTACCCATCTTTCTCAGTCAAAAGTAGTTCTTGGACTACTCCCATACACAATCTGGAATGGTGATTTACCAGTGCTCCTATTGAAAAAATTGTTGTAAGAAATTTTTTCCTGTGGTATAATAAAATCCCATCCCTTTGGATTATCTCCTACTAAGCATCTTAGCAAGTTACCAAAAATCCTATTCACCACCTCCATTTGTCCATCATTCTGTGGATGGTGTGTGCAAAACTAAACTTCAAATCTGTCTTCAACTTCTTCCATAATGTCCTCTAGAAATAACCAACAAATTTGGTATCTCTGTTTGAAACTATACTCTTCGGTAGTGTTGTGCATGTTTTGCACACACACCCCACTGTCTTGTTTTGTGTGCCTCATTTACTAGGCCTAAATTGGTCATGTTCCTTCAAATGATCAAATTCCCCTTACCAAATTCACCTACTTAGGGTATTCAAATCCGTGGAGAAATAAAGTTGATTGTCCCCTTTCTGCCTTTTGTCTTGTTCCTGCTGTTTGGAAACATCCGTGGACCCCCGTCGATCCAGTTTCCACATTTTTGACATTAGAGACCTTGGGATAGTGTTTTGCAATTTGATTGTGGAAGATTGTCTTTCAAGAGAGGTAGTGCACCTATGTACTGCCTGTGTTGAGAAGTGCATAAAAAACACATCAACAGAATTGGCGCTAGAAGGAGGGCTTGACACGTTGAGAATACAAAGCTAAAGGTTGGAAGTGATTCATTTTATGCCCTCCTCCTCCTAATGCCATCAGCAGAACTGGCACTAGAAGGGCATGACATGTTGAGGCTACAAAGCTGAAAGTTGGAAATCAAAAAGAGCACTTTCAAAGAAGAAATCTGAGATAGGGAGATCTCTTTTAATGCTAAAAATCAAAAAAAATTTAAGGCAAGTAGAAGCTAAGTCAAAATGGAGTAGCACACACAAATCAACATCTCTCACCTGCATGCAGATTTGAATAAGAGATTAAAGAAGCCATTGCAACAATTTGCATTGGCGGATAGATGTCGGATCCATTGCACTCGCAGGCACAACGAGTTGGGATGTCTCACATTCTTGAGCATAATTGAAGGGGTATTGTAGGGAGAAATTCCCTTTTGGGAAATATACCAGCCCTTGGCTCCTAAAGACCCAGAGGAAGAGTTGACAACCATGGCAGACAAAGTATTCAAGGAGCTGATCTAAGAACATTTGAGCAGCAAGGATGGACCAAGATTGAAGGAAGTACTAATGGCAAGTTGGTGTAGATTTCACAATGCACCACATTCAGAATTTATGTGTCCATCATGTGACAACATCATTGTTCAAGCCAAGGGTTGTTCAAACAAGTTGGAGCAACCAACTCCCAATGAAGAGAAGTTATCCCATGAGGCAAAAGAGTTGTCAACATCTGGAGGATAGCAAAGTAAGGATGAACCAAGAAATTTGATACAAGTTGATGTTGGAGAAATAGACATTGAAGTTGAAAACCAGGAGGAAGAAGCAGATTTCACTAGGACAGCAAGGTGCCTTGGTGAAAATATGATTGAAACTAATTTAGAAGGTCTTCCCTCCACCAGTCAAAGGCAGTCCTCCACTCTAGAAGAAGAGCAATTGGTAGGTGATGATGAACCAATGAAGTCTACAACCATGCAAGCTGGGACAACCAATGAAGATGCTAAAGAACAACAAGAAGAAAAGGTTGACAACATTGGAGCAGCAAAAAATGATGATGAAGGTATAAGTGAAATTAGATTAGAAATCCTCCCCTTCACCAATGACAGTGATCGAGGATCTGAAAATGCAGATTTGGAGGAGTGGGAGCAACCACTCGCCATGGCTGTCTACCATCAAGCTTCTTTTTCAAGTGATGATGATGACCAAATAGCGAAAATATATGACCAACTCATCTCTAGATTAGCAAAGGATTGGTCAAAACTAAGATGTAAAGTGGATTTAGAGGTATTGCTACTGCCAAATTGGTGCAAACTTCATAATTCATCACACTCTGAATTTGTATGTGAGCTATGCAAAGAAGCTATTGAACAAGTTAGAGGACAAGTGGAGCATCCAAGTGCCCGACCTCCTCTACTTGCTGCTTAGATCAAAGTAAAAGACCAAGAGCCAAAGCCAAGTGACAACTTGGCTGAAGGTGAACCTCAAGAGGATGTTGGGGCAGCAATAGAAGGAGGACAACAATACAGTCTCAGACTTCCGAATGATGAAGTAGATCAAGTGGGAATGCTATCCACCAGTCACCAAGAAGTTCTTCCTCTTGAAGAGCATTTGCACACCATGAAAGATAGGCTTTATTCTGAGCCCTTGGATGGAAATTGTGTAGTAGACTTTGGTCCCCTTGATGAGGTGTCATCAATTGATGACTTCTTTCCATTGGGAGCTGCACTACGGAGGTATGCTCATGCCGAGGAAGAGCACATCCTAGAAGATGGTAGCAATGAATACATACTCCTTGAGCCCCTGAATAGTGATCCACTAGAGTTCCCAGATTGGGAGAGGAGCTCCTTCTTCATTTACAAGGATAGTGAGCAAGAGGAAACAAGTGAACATCATAATGAGATGCATGAACAACAAAGGGAAGAAGACAAAGGTGGGGGTGTTTTGATGGCTTCCAACAAGTATGACAGAATTGACCAACTACAAGATGCAACTTGGAGCCCTTCCGCCATAATCGTTGTTGATCCTCCCTCATATTCAGATGGCTGCAATAGGATAGATTCGCATATGTCATCATCCCATGACATTGAAAATCACAAAAATAAGGCTGACACCTGGGAAAGGAGATGGGATTGCATACTGTCGTTTGAGGACAGCAATCAAGAAGAGGTTTGGGAAATGGAAACCCAGGCAAATGAGGTGTACTTCCTCGAAGAACAAATAATGGGGATTGCCAATCCCGTGCAAGACTTGGAAGAGTTGTTTGTTGCTCCGTCCTCCTAGCCTTATGCAAGCTTAATGTCTGAAGTGCTGCACCCTCCACCGCGCCCGCTCGAGGCTACTGATGCAATGATCAACAATGCTATGCTTGCTCTCGACTATCCAACGCTACCACCTCCATGTGATGACATCCAGGTTCTATCCTTCCTTTCCCCTATTATTTCTCATAACTGCACTTATTATTTTGATTATGGGAACAAGGGAAAACAAACATGTTTATGGATTAACCATGCGTTCAATGAGCCTCCTCAATTGCTGATTTTTCATGATGACGTGATTGAACTTGAGTGCTGCAATGTTGAACATCCTTTTTCTGAATATAAAGATAATTTTGCATGGTTAAGAACGATAACGATTTCCTGTTTGCTTGTGCATGCATTATGAAATCCAATGAATGTTAATGTTGGCTTGCCCTGCCTGAACATAGTGCTTTGTAAATATCTTTGTACATAGCCCATTTTTAGTAGTATAGGTTTCCTGTAAATACTCTGCTTTCTTGCTTTCCTTAGGTTAGTTGGTTTGATGTAGGTTGCTCGCTTTGTAGGTTGTTTTCTTTTTGTTTTCTTTTGTTTTGCTGCTGCTTTGCTCAGGGTCCCTCTGCTTTTAGCTGGGCACATCTGTGCGCACAACAACCATACTTATCACCTGGGGTTGTTCCACGTATTTCTTTGTCAAACTCTAATCAAGTCTTGAGAGTGGATGGTGAAGGTCTTCTGTTAGTGTCGAGTGATCTGGGTGTTTGATTCAAAGAGGATAAGTTGTTGGTTTAGTCTAACTCTAACGTATTCTGAAATCTTACAGCTCTTACACATCTTAAGAATCCGACAGTCACTGTAGGGCCTTTTGTGAAGTCTAGTTAAGTGAAAAATCTAAAATTCTGCTTCAACGCCACTATGATTCTTAGCCCTGAGCGCGAGCTTCAATGCTTGCGGGTTGAAATAAAAGGAGTTAGAAATTGAAAATAAAAAGAAAAGAAATGAAAGAAAGAAAGCAAAATATTGAAAATCAAAAGAAAAGAAAATTCAACTTTTCAGGGGTATCTGAGCAACTCTACTGGGGCTATGGATGCCTGACCGGCAATAGAGAAATGTTCAAGAGAATCACAACGATAACCTCATCGGGGCTATAGAAGCATGACTGGCAGTGAGACAATGTCCTAGATGCTTTTGGAGTTAGAATAAACTACGTAGCTTAACTTGACGGAGCTTGGGTTCCTGTAGCAACTGAATGATGGGAATTAATGCTACTGCACACACTTGGATTTTTAGCATACTGAAGGTTGGGTTGGCTAGTGGTTTTGATCCTTTGGTTGGGCATCTGGTTTGTTTTCCCTAGCATGAAGGTCAAAACTAGAGATTCTGGGTTCGTGAATCCAGTTTGTCATCAAAATGCTCTGGAGCATTTCCCCAGTGAGTCACCATTTGTTGTGCATGTTTTGCACACATGCCTCGCTGTAGGCAGGGACCCTCTCTTTTTTTGCTCCCGACAGGCTGCTTTGCTCCTGTCCTGTTTTGCATGCCCCATTTACTAGGCCTAAATTGGTCATGTGCCTTCAAACAATCAAATTCCCCTTACCAAATTCACCTACTTAGGGTATTCAAATCTGCGGAGAAATAAAGTCGCCCGTCCCCTTTCTGCCTTTTCTCTTGTTCCTGCTGTTTGGAAACATCTGTGGACCCCCGTCGATATGGTTTCTACATTTTTTACATTAGAGACCTTGGGATAGTGTTTTGCAATTTGATTGTGGAAGATTGTATTTCAAGAGAGGTAGTGCACCTACACATTGCCTGTGTTGAGAAGTGCATAAAAAACACATCAACAGGTAGACCATGTAGTCTCACTACCTCTCTATAAAACAAATTTGCAATATGAACAACATCACTAGTTTTATGACATGGAATGAAATGTTCCATCTTTGAAAATCTATCGACCACCACAGATATGGAATCATGCCCTCTTTGTGTCCTTGGCAATCCAAGAACAAAATCCCTGCTAATATCCTCTCATGGCCTCTTAGGTACAGGTAATGGCTAATACAATCCAATATTCTGACTTGTTCCTTTCGCCCTCTGAAATACTCTACAACTCTGCACAAAATTCTTCACATCTTGTTGTAACTGTGGATAGTAATTATTCTCACTAACAAGAGCAATGGTCTTATCTCAACCGAAATGTCTATCCAATCCTCCACTATGATTCTCCTTGATTAGATTCTCTCTCATAGAACTCCTTGGAATGAACAATTGGCTTCCTCTAAACAACATCCCATCTTCAATTAAGAAATCCAACCATCTTGTCCCATCCAATGTAATAGGCTCCAAACAAGCCTTCCAAGCTTATGTAAAGTTTGGATCTTCAGGATACAAAATTTGTAGGTCATTGAACCGAACAACCTCTATATTCATCTCTATCAATAATTTTTTCCTTCTACTTAAGGCATCTACAACTCTGTTTGACCTTCCACTCCCGTTATTCAAAACAAAAGTATAGCTCTGCAAAAACTCAACCCATTTTAAGTGCCTTTGATTTAACTTTCCTTGAGTATTGAGATCTATTGCAAAGCATGGTGATCAGTATATAAAACAAATTCTTTTGGAAACAAATAGCGTCTCCATTTCTTCAAAGCCTGAACTATAGCATAAAACTCTTTATCATAGAAAATATTTCTTCTTAGCATCATTCAACTTCTCACTAAAATAGGCAATAGGCTCACCTTCTTGACTCAAAATAGCCCCTATTGCAATGCCACTAGCATCACAATCTACCTGAAAGACTTTGTTGAAATCTAGAAGTGCCAAAATAGGTTGCTCTGTGACTTTCTTCTTCAACATATCAAAACTATTTGCTGCTCGTACAGTCCATTTAAATTCCTTTCTATCCCCTCTCATTGCTTCAATTAGAGGTGCAAAAATCATATTGAAATTCTTAATAAACTTTCTATAAAATCTTGCTAGACCATGAAATGATCTTACCTCTGGAACACTCCTCGGGGTAGGCATTCAATGATAGCTCTCACCTTCTCTAGATCCATTTTAAGACCCTCTGCTGAGAAAAAAAATCTTAGGTACACCAACTCCCTCTTCACAAAACTACATTTCTTCAAATTAATCAACAACTTCTCCTTCGTTAGCTTCACAAAAACTCTTCGGATATGCATCGGGTTCTCCTCTAATGTCTTACTAAAAATTAGAATATCATCCAACTAAACAATAACAAATTTTCCTTTTTTTTTTCAATAACTTATTCATAAGCCGCATAAATGTGCTCAGTGCATTGGTTAGCCCAAAAGGCATTACTAACCACTTGTACAAGCCCTCTTTGGTTTTGAAGGATTTCTTCCATTCATCTCCTTCTCTAATTTGGATCTGGTGATATCCACTCGTCAAATATATCTTCGTGAAGTACTCAACTCCACTCAAACAATCCATAATGTCAACCATTCTTGGCAAGGGAAATATATACTTGATGGTGATCTTGTTGATGGCTCTAGAATCTCTACACATCCACCATTCCTCATCCTTCTTTGGTGCTAGTACTATAGGTACTACACATGGACTCAAACTCTCTTTGATCAATCCCTTCCGCAACAAATCTTGCACTTGTTTGTTCAACTCTTCACTTTCTGCTAGAGTCATACAATGAGATGCCTTATTTGGAAAACTGGCTCCAAGAATCAGGTCCATCTGATGACTAATCTTTCTTATTGGAGGAAAACCTTCAAGTATATTATCAAAAACAATATCTTGAAACTCATTCAACATATTTGAAACCTCTATAGGAACCTCATTAGTATCTTCTTTGTCAACTCTAGGGATCAATGCAAAACACATATGGTCATGCCTCATACCTTCTAGTAACTTTCTTCCATCAACCAAACAAATTCTTGCATTACTGCATATCTTTTCCTCTCCCTCTTTCAAGGGCTTCAAATTATGACGAACTCCATCCTTTGTCAAAGAATAGGTGTTGGCATGTCCATCATGTACTTCTCACTGACCAAACTTCCACGATATACCTAACAACATATGACAAGCATCCATAGGCATAATATCACACAATAAATCATCATGGTAATTTCCAATCTTGAAATTTACCATAAATTATTCATTTACCAAAGCTTTATAGTCCTTCTACAACCAAGGAATCTGGTATGGATTTTGATGCCTTCTTCTCTCCAACCGCAAATCACTAACCATCTCTTTTGAAACAAGGTTATCAGTACTACCTCCATCAATAGTAACATTGCACACTTTACCTTCACACTTACATTTGGTGCAAAAAAAATTCTTCCTTTGAGTTGGTTCCTTCTCCTCATTCAACAAGGCTCTTCTAGTAACAAGAATCTCTCCTCTTTCTGCATCCTTGGAATGTGAATACTTAGCATCTTCATCTACATGTACAACTCATACATTACCATTAGGTCTTCTATTTGTCCTTGCTTGATGTTAAGGAAACTCATAGGCTCTATGCCCTTCTTCTCCACATTGTAAACAGGTTCCACAAAATCCTCCTCTTTTTGGTCCTTGTCCATATCTTTCTCTTCCTCTTTGGTCTCCACTATTTTGATCACAAGGATGGTAGGTGTTATCTCCTTTTTGGTTCTAGTTGCTACTAGATCCTTCATCCTTCTTTTGATCTTCATTTCAACCTCCATATGACCATCCACTAGTCTTTCCACCATGACCCCCACCTCTTTACTTACTTTCAAATCTTCTATTCAACTTTTCTTCTACCTTCAAAGCAAATTGATATGCATCTTCAATGGTAGACATTCTTACCAGACCCAACTCTTCTTGAATACTTGGCTTCAACCCATTTATTTAATGGGAAACTTTTTCCTTATTGGCCTCAAATGACCTATTTTGATCAAGACATGGTAGAATTATTTTGTATACTCCTTGACTAATTTTCCCGGTTGTTTCAACCCTTGCATCTTATTCAACAAATCTAGCTCATAATCCACAAGAGTGAACTTCCTTTTTAATTTTTCCACCATACAATCCCATCTTGTTATTTTCTCTTTTCCTCTTCAATTTATTTCTAGTTGTACCTCTTTCCACCAAATATTCACATGACCCTTTAGCTTGGCCTTTGCAAATTTGACCCTCTCAAGTTCTTCCACCTCCTCATACTCAAAGTACTCCACATCATTGATCCAATCAATCAACTCTTCTGGTTTAAGATTTCTAGAAAATGTAGAAACATTGATCTTTGGCCTTTTCCCAATCTTAGAGATGACCTTAAATAATATGAATTTCTTTGGATCTACTGCATCTTGTTCTTCTTCAAACTATTCCTCATTTTTAGCTTCATCTTCACTTTCATCTTCTCTTCTTGGCTCAAATCCTCGATGCAGCTCCTCTTGTAGTGCTTGAACTTGTCTCTGTAGGGCTCTAAAATCCTCTTCTAGTACAATAACATTCCTTCTACCACCACAGTTTCTTCGTGGAGGCATTATGATCACTTTTCTTAGAAACCCACAACTACAAGTCCTAGTGCAAACTACCTCACGTTTGATGATCTATTTACGCACTTAGGAAAACCTGTATTGATACCACTTGATGAGGGCCACACCACCCAAAACCCACATAAATCACAACAATAGATACCAACACAGAAGATGCGAGATAGAAAAATATTTCACTTTCAATTATTTTAGAAAATGAAATTACAGATTCAAAACTTACATGCTACAGCCTCATAAGCTTGATTCATTACAACAAAATCAACTCTGAAATCAAAATATATTATTCAGAACCACAATCTGCACTAATGGAGCCACCTTCTACAACCCCACTTAACCCTTTTATTTTACCCAATAACTTCCCTATAATGTTCTAGAAAGTTCAAATTTCCCTTTAGTTTTGGTGCCAAAATTCTCATTGTTTGATTTCTTGCCTAGGAAGAAATTTTAATGAAATTCACTTTTTAGTGGGGAAACTTCATGGGGCCATAATTTTTGATCTGGGTGTCTAATTTGCTATTATAACATATTTTTGGAAAGCTGTCAAAGAGATCTACAACACTAAATCCATCATAGATTGGTTCATCAACTTTTTGAGTTGTTTTGGGGCCTCTAAGGTTTTCATTTCTGAATTTGAAGCTGCATTGGAGAAATTTCTCAGGACAAAAACTTTAATATCTCCAAAACCATGTAGGGTATTGAGACAATTCTTTTGTGATCCATTTTTTTTTCAGTTCCACTCCTCGGGGTAAATATTTAGGTCCATACAAGCCCGTTTAACCCAAATTACTAAAAATAGTAAATGTTGCATGTTCTGACTTTTGACTGTCTTAGACCCCTTAAGTGCCATCATGGGACTCAAAACAACAAAATAAAATAAGGAAAAACATTTTTTGGGTGATGCAAGATTTCCCTACACCACTGGATGCTCTTGCATCAAAATGATTGATAACTTCCTCCTCTTCTGGCTAATCCAAACTAGTTGAATCTTCTATTTCAGATGTTTGACCTTCTTCCACAGGGACAACATCCCCTACTTCTAGTTCCATTCTACTTGGAAATTCATCATTATTTTCTATTTTCCTAAATGTTTCAGCTTCTTCCTTCTTTCCTTCATCATCATTGGTAGTTGTTGCAACACTTATGACTGCATATTTTTCTAATTCAACCTCTATATGTTCCCCATCAATTATCAGGTGTTCTTCTGATTCGTTGTATGCAAATTTTGTTGCAGATGATTCCTTATTGCTAGTTTTCAGCTATTCTATTATACCTAAACAACTTTTGACCTGATTAATTATGTCTTCACATGAAAGGAAGGTGTGCTCTGAATGGGCTACATTGTGCACCCTACACCAATTGGACAATAGTATACCTTTCAAGCATAGTCCATTCTCATTACTCAGCTATTATTTGACTAATCCTTTCTACAACATCAATACGTTCTTCCAAATCTGTAGAAGCTAAATTTTCATGCACTTCTCAGAAGAATATTTTCCCTTGCAAAGCCATTTCCATCCTATCTAAGAAGGTCAAACATTTTAGCTCATTATTTCTAGAGGTATCATGAATTCTGCATTTTTTTGATAATGCAAGGTGATGCAAAATCTTAGGATATGTTTTCCTATTTAGAGACTCGTGAAGCTGAGAGATATCAACTTGAGGAGTATCCTTACAACAAGAAATGTGAAATTTCTACCCTTCCATCTTAACTCATATTTTTATATTTTCAAATTTTATGACTTTTTTTGGATTTTTTACATATAAAGAGATATATCATATCTTAGATTTATACATGAAGGTTTATTCAAATTCTAGCTTTGTTGCTTCTACTCAACCCTCCTTCTAACGCTAGTTCTATTGATGAGTGTTTTTGCACTGCACACCACAAATAAAACACAAGTGTTCTATCTCTCTTGAAAGGTAACTGTCTACAGAAAATCTTCAAAAAATGAACCCAAGGTTTTGGATGTCAGGTCTTGATGATGCAAAAATAGATTAGTAGGTAATGTGATTTTCTAGTATCACAAGGGGAATTTATGGTTCAACAAGGCTGAAAGATGTAGGACTGAGGGTTTTGTGAAATCTAAAAATGTGTGTAGACCCTAGCTGTATTTCTAGATCTTAAAATTTGAAAATGACTTTATCATCATATATGAAAGTTTGAGTGATGCTTTTATCCTAAAACTAACCCAAAGAAAGATCAAAAGATGTAGGGTTCAAGAGAGAGATCCTAATCCAACACCTAAGATCTATCGTAATAATAGCTAATGTTACAAACTGACAAATGCCCGGTGTAACCTATTCTTGCTTAATTAAGATCAAATCTACAATCCCACAAAAATAGTGCAATCTTCAAAGGAAAGTGGAAGATTCTTAGACCATGAACATTCATACATACACCCAATTACTGGCATGACATGAATAAACACTCACAGTTGAACTATTGCATTAAGAGGCTCAAACTAACCATGCATTAAGATTTACAATCAGCAAACCCCAAATGATATGAGTAGTAGATTTGTCAAAACATCATTAACATTTCACCATTATTATGAAATAACTGAAACTAAAATTTGAGAAGATGAAATAGAAAACCATAACAAATTCAAACTTAACACAAAAATTTACCAAGCCAATGATCTAACTATGTTAATTTCTTTAGCATTTTCTTAACAATTTCCAATCTTCTCTCTCCTAAAACTAACTCTCTTTTGTTCTCTATCTACTCCTTACAAATTAAAAGACAAAATCCTTTTATAGATGTTACATTACAAATCAATGGACATGATTAAATCCAATTCAAGGGAACATATTACATCTATATTTTATATTTGAAGTACATTAGGTTTTGGCAACACATGCATCTTTCACATCCAATCAGATAATTCTACCATAAATTTGATCCAAAGAGAAACAAACATCCCCTCCCCGATCATGGAAAATAACCCCCCTTTTAGAGAAATAAAAACCTCTTTAGTTGATCCCTTTAAAATACTTTTCTAGTTGGCAGACACAAATTCTCATGCAAATTTGCATTAAATATTGATATTTACCATTTAATTCCAGTTTAAAATCTCCTTGATAGTGAATAAATCCTTGCACAAATCTATATGTAGGTTCTCCCTTAATTAAATTATAGCTCCCTCCAACACTTGGCATAGTTTCATATGTTGATCCTTTAATGAATTGATCTTGTATCCCTCCAAGCATTCTGAGAAGCACCTCTTTCATAAAATATCATAATTTAAACCTCCAAGAATGATAAATTTCTCTTATTTAAAATATGAAAAATTATCAATTTATAGTCCATCACGAAAACTTCCATTTTAGAGAAATTTCCATTTCGAGAAAATTTCCATTTTGGGAAATTGACTTTTGAGGGGATTGAACGTTTGTGGGCTGGAGCAATGCGGAAGTCAAAGAGATGTGGGCTAGAGCAATGTGGAAGCCGATGAGCATGGCGCTAGAGAGACGAAATTTCGCAAGTGAAAACCCATAGCTGGAAACCCACGAGGATTTTCCTGCAAACCATATTTTAATGCAAAATTAACTAATCTTATGGTTTTTTTCAATTTAGACCTTATTAAATCATGAAAATATAGCCCTACAATCAACAAATGCATCAACAAAATCATCAAAATCATTAAACTTAGACGAATTTCAAGACTTTTGTGGGATTTTCAAGTTTGTTGGAATGGACCTTGTGGAAGCCAGAGGAGTGTGGGCTAGAGCAATGTGGAAGCAGGAAGCTTGTGATCCAATGAGTTGTGGATGTCAGGTGACTTGGCATTGGGGCAACAAAAACCCACGAATGGAAACCTACAAAAGGTTTTTTGCGAGACCCCAACACTTAGTCATTTTGGATTTGCCTATTAGAGCACATGGAGAAATAGACATGGAGAGCATCTGATGCTTAATACTTGATGATTTTACCCATTTCTAGAGTTGAAAAAAACCCAACTGTAGAAGCCATCGATGTAGAAACCAAAGGACATGGCACCAATCAAACAAAATTCCGCAAATGAAATTCCACAACAACATTCTTGCAAATATTTTCTGCAAAAACCAAAACTTAGATTTTTTAATGCAAATCAACTTGGTATGTGAAGAAACCATCATGTAAAGGCCAAGGCTAAAGTATTATGAGTCGAATCCACCGAAAAATCATTGCATGAACAAGGAAAATGACCACGGAACCCAAATGCAGAGCGAAGTCACCGCCCAAAGGGTAAACTTATGCAAACATAGTAAGTACCAAATATGATCAAACCTTTGAAGCGAGGATGAGTAGCTTGAGAAGGAAAAGTGAAAAGAGCAGGTACTTTCTTTCAACGGGGTGTGTGTACAAAATGCACAACAAATAGGTGCTAGACAACAAAAAGTGTGAGTCATTTGCATCAATACATATCGAACTCGTGGACTATATTCATATTCATATGTGTAAATTTGACCTAGAGTACATAACAAAACATCCATCTATCTATCAAAATATATATTCTTAAATTTAGATCTTGACACAATTTTACAATGAAAATTTTCTAAATCACACATAAAAATAAATCATAATCCTCTGACCATTTTGAAAAATATACATATTAATAGCTCTCTTAATAAATTAATTTAATTGATTAAAGTTTTATATTCATTCTTCTCCGCCCCCTCTGACAAGGATGAGAAATGTAGTTTTATCCAACACATGTCTTATCTCATTAACCACCCTAGTAGCCCTAGCCATGATCTTTTCTTTCCCCAAATAGTTCTCAAATTCCAGAAGCCTTCGATCTAGGGAAAAAAGTCTCTCTATAGGAATCACGAGAGCTTCATCTTCCTCCACAGATGAGGCTATAGGAGAAATGAGAGGGGTAGAGACATGCATGGTTTCTCGAAAGAAATTTTTGTTCATTCTTGAAACTACCTCATCAAAAGTGGGAGCCATGGTGACCTTCGTAAAATCCATCTCTAAATGTCATGCGCTCCTTCTAACAACGTGCCCGAAGGTCATAGATTGCATCATAAAGCTCATAAAATTTACCACGCACGAGTTTGTAACACACCTCAAACATGAGAGAAGAAGTCTCGAAACAAAGAAACATATTCAAGAGGTTCACACCAGGTTCACCAAAATGTAGAGAAGGGGGACCTATCACCCTCAAGACTCAAGGTCACGAAAGAGTCCTAAGGAACATGGTGCCCTAATCTACCTCGAGTTTGCTAAGAGAATTAAAATGGGTAAGGTATTGAGGCTGAAAATGAAGGACATATTGCCTATCTCTTTCCTTCTGCTAAAACCAAATGCTTATAGGGTTAGAAGAGCCAATTTCCAGGGTTCGTTCTATTGCCCAGACAATTCACTATATGAGAATGATATCGTTGATCTTGGAATCCAACACGACACATTGGTGCTTTAGGGATGCATTGGCGTCCATATGGACAAAAGGTCCAAAAAGAAAACTAAAACACAAGAAAACCTA
This sequence comes from Sequoia sempervirens, assembly GCA_007258455.2. NCBI lineage: Eukaryota > Viridiplantae > Streptophyta > Pinopsida > Cupressales > Cupressaceae > Sequoia > Sequoia sempervirens. The sequence goes on along the minus strand of VDFB02271358.1, from coordinate 1,158,781,781 downwards.
CTAACTGTCTGAATGTTAGATGTTTTATGCTATGACAAAATACTAGAAAACATAAAACTAAAATCATAATAAAAGGAATGCTATAACTAAGTTATGCCATAATAGACAAAGAGAGAGTGATGAATTGAACCTGTCTAGCTGTGAATTGAATCTTCAAGTAGCTCTGCTCACACGTACCTGCACATACAGAGATGAAAAAATGTTTGGGTTGCGTTTAGAGGACTGCCTTAGTTAGTCCCTCGCTTTGGTGTTCCCACCTCCATGGACATCCAAATAGCCACAAAGTATGGAAAATGAGAAAGAGATAGAAAGGAAGTGGTAGTAATAAGAGAAAGCACCAACAACAAGTATGCTATGTAGTAAAAAAAAATTATACAAAGAACAAATAGCAATGGACAATATCACCTCCATAGCTATGAGCACTCAAGGCAAGTAGTGGAAGGAGAGAGCTTGTGAATCCTCCAACAACAACATTGCTGCAACAAACGTGATGTAGAGGCCAATAACAACTTGCAACTAAAGAAGATCAAAGCTTGAGAGTGAAAAAATGGAGCTCATAGTGAATGAGATGAAGACGTTTGAGATTGGAGAAGAGTCAAGAAGAAGGAATGAATGAGAAACTAGAGCTTTGAATGGAAAAAAGGGAGGAAAAAGACATGTTTTTTGTTGGTCAAGAAGGCAAGAGGCATTACACTTTGTCACCAATGGAGAAACGTAACGTCTCTATGGATTTCAGAATTAGGAATCTTATCACGACGACAATGTGACACACGAACATTTGTGTGACGTGCACACATCCCTAAAAGAGATTCCTCCATTGACGCGAAAAGACACGACTAGGTGGATGAAGCGAGGTGGTGGCGATGGAATTGCATTGCCAGATTTACATTTTCTAAGGTAGGGGTGATGAAATGGGGAATTTTCTTAGGGGTGCAAATTTGCTCCATTACAGATATAAACTATTTATTTGAATATAAGGGTTTATCATAAAGAGAAGGTCCTCACTTAACAAACTCCTGAAGGCATTTTTTCAAAATTGTTTAGTTTTAGACATAGGTTCCAAGCAATAAGCTAAATAGGTGCTAGGCAACAAAGTGTGAGTCATTTGCATTAATACATATCAAACTCATGGACTATATTCATATTTGTATGTGTAAATTTGACCTAGAACAAAGAAAAAAACAACCATCTATCTATCAAAATATATCATTCCTAAATTTAGATCTTAACACAATTTTACAACAAAAAATCTCCAAATCACACGTAAAACTAAATCCTAATCCTCCAATCATATAAAAAATATGCATATATTAATAACTCTCTTAATTAATTAATCTAATTGATTAGTTTTATATTCACTCTTACATGAATTGAAAGGCTTTAGTTTATTTCCATATTTTATTTTATATATAGTACGAAAGACAAGGATGAGAAACGTAGTGCCTTAAAAACATAGGCAACTCTGAAATTAAAGCACTTAAATTTATTCACAATCTTTAAGAAAATTAGTGTACAAACTATGTAAGTTGGGCCATCATTACATACTAAACATCATTTTCGTTTTTCCTTTTATTTTAAATTAAGTGGCAAACAATTGAGTATTCAATAAACATATCATATTTATGACATTTCTAAAAGCATACACATCAATGCTTTCATGATGATTACATTATTATTATTACTATCAATTAAATTAATTTTTTTTTTTTAATGATTTGCAACCATGCAAAAAAGCACAGTTGTCTTCACAATTTATTATTATCATCATTGTGTTGAAAACTACAGATTGTTTTATATTAATCAATTCCAAATTTCTAAGCTTAGGAATAAAGAAAATGGATTGTCAACGATAATAATAAAAAAAAAAAAAAAAATTCCACTGGTTTTACGTAACCATTTACGCCATTTCCACCAAACCTCTAAACCATGTATTATTTAAAATGCACGTTCTATTATTATAAATATAAAATATTACCTCTTAACTAGAACACACCTTCCCCGCTAATGATTATAGTTTTAATATGTAGATATTGTCAACTCCTAGGTCCATGATAATGTCCTTTTTAAATGTGAAAATGAGAAAATAAACAAAATATGCTCTTTCCTGGTCTTCTGCTCTAAGTCTTTTTATTTTTTCTAGATAGGACAAACCCAAGTATTATGATTTAAAATTGTACGAATAAGACTAGGAACTTTTTTATTTTTCCAGTTCTTGCTGGATTCCTTTCAAACATGTTTTTATAATGTAGATTCGTTTCGAATAATTCTGATTAAAACTTTGTATTATGAGCCAAATATAAATTAAGTGTAGATTGTATATTATATATTGAATTGTAAGGTTATATGTTTAAATTAAGGGGAAGTTGAATGGCTTTTATGGAATTCAATAAGGATTAGGTTTTGTTGAATATAAAGTTTGTATTGTCGTCAACGAATAAAGATAAGATTATGTCATTTTGATAAAATATATATCTCTAAGTTGAAAAAAAAAGTTGATTAGTCATACAATTTATGACTCAGACTCCCAATACTAATTGGATATTAAAACAATTCAATGATGTTTATCCTCTAAAAAATAAAATTGAGAAAATCGTTTATATACCTCTTTCAATAGCATAAATAAAATAAAAATAATTAAAACAGAAAAAACCTCTTTCATACACCAATTTGATCTCTTATTTCAAATAATTTTAAAAAATAAAAAATCTAATAATCAGATTGGTTAACTAGCTATTACCACCTATACCCCTAAATGTATTATAGCTTAGCATTTTTTAATGTACAACAAATATCTATCTGTTACAACTTTTTTAACAAATAATATTCAAAAAAAGGGATTACTAACTAGTTTTGCTTGACTAATAATATATAATGAAAGAACCACAACTAGTTGTTAATTTATTTTATTTACTTTATTTTTATCCAAACAACTATTTTATTTACTTAAGAATTATTTAAGATTATATATAATTTTCTAATGAATTATTTTATGTAAATAAAATAATTCATAAGTAAATAAAAATAACTCGAGTAAATGGTATAAATAAAATGAAAGAGTTTTTTAATAATTGTAAAACAAAACAAAATAAATTCAAACTAGGATAAAATATATCTATTTCTATAAACTAGCATACTTATATTATAAAAATATATGTAAAGTACGCAAATAGATATCCTTCTCCAGGCGCCTATTTTTAATCAACCATAAATCTATTTGAACCCTAATCGTAACCCTCTTTGAAGCTGGTTCAGATTACTGGCTCATAGACAAGGACAAATTCCCTAGAAGAGTGTCTTTCAAGTTTGAAAAAGTGTAGATGGAAATCCCAAACTTTGAAATGGTTGTCACTAACTCCTAGCTCACCCAAACAGTTGATCATCGCACTAAGATGTGCATGTTCAACAAAAAGTTAAAATTCATAAAACTCAGACTAAAAGAATGGAATATCCAAGTCTTTAGAAATTAATCATATGTTTAATTTTTTTTTTTAAATAACACTCGCATACAAGTGCAAAATGTTTCTTGGCATAATTAGTTTAGAGGATTGAATATAATATCATTATAGAGGCAAAGAAGGATTTAAAAATAAGCACGAAACATTAAAAATGGCAAAGGTATACAAATTTCACCATTAGACTTATACTAAAAAAATTAAAAGCAAGGACTTATTTTAATTTAAAAGCAACTTGTTCAATAATAAAATAAATTAATCACAGGTTTAAAATTATTTTAAATAAATGGTAACTTATTTTAATCATATAATTAGCACTATATGTTTTCTTATATTTATAGACAAGGAAAGTTTCTCTATAATTAACTAACATTTTCATCACCATGAAGTGATGGAAAAAATAACTAACTTTTTGATTCATCAAACAATGATCTAGTAAAAAAATAATCTATTTAATTTTTGTATGGCTAAACATGTTTATGATGAACACCTATAATTTTATTTTAAATGAATTTGATTTTTTATTTATTTTTATTTAAATTATTTTATATGGTAAAGGTATACAAATTTCACCATTTTACTTATACTAAAAAAATTAAAAGCAATGACTTATTTTAATTTAAAATCAATTTGTTTAATAATAAAATAACTTAAATTAATCACAGGTTTAAAATTATTTTAAATAAAGCATAACTTATTTTAATCATATACTTATCACTATATGTTTTCTCATATTTATAGGCAAGGAAATTTCTCTAAAATTAACTAACATTTCCATCACCATGAAGTGATGGTAAAAATAACTAACTTTTTGATTCATCCAACTACAATCTAGTAAAACACTAATGTATTTAACTTTTGTATGGCTAAACTTGTTTATGATGAACACTTTAATTTTATTTTAATTGAATTTTAAGGATTTTATTTATTTATTTAATTTTTTATAAGAAATTGTCATATTCCATGACTATCATAATTTTAATTTTTTAATTATTTTCTTTAATTAAATTAATTTAATATTAAATTACATTATCATAAGTTTAATTTTTTAATTATTCTCATTAATTAAATTAATTTAATATTAAATTACATAACATACATACATAATTATTATATGATTTTAACTCATTAAAGCACTTTAATATTATATATGAATATTATTTACATCCAATATTTTAATATAAAAGCAACTTGTTCAATATTTAAATAACTTAAATTAATCACAAGTTTAAAATTATTTTAAATAAACCATAACTTATTTTAATCATGTACTTATCACATAGACAAGAACACTCTCTCTAAAATTAACTAACAATTTCATCACAATGAAGTTAGGTAAAAATAACTAACATTTTAATTCATGAAACTACAATCTAATAAAAAATAATTCTCTAAAATTAATAATGAAATTTCAAAAATAATAATTCTCTCAAATTTAAAAAAAAATTAACAAAAAAAAAAAAAACTTAATGGATGTTAATTTCCAATCTAATCTTTGCATGTGGCTTGGAAAAATATGGAAAAATTACCTAAAACTTTCTAATAATATTATAGATAAACTTTAAGAGATTTTACAAATAAGATGGTAAACTCCAATTTACCAACATTAATTTTATTTAATCTCATTACCAATACTATAAAGTCTACTATAAATAAAATAACTTTTGATTCAATAAACTAATTATTTGTTAAAATTTTTTAGATAGGTGTATTTAAGATATCTTATTAATTTATTTGACAAGTTAATTGCCATAATAATACAAGACAAAAAAAATCCATTACAAATTTTATTGTTAACAATATTTTTAAAGACAAGCAATATATTACCACATGACACTTATTTATATTATGTAATAATTTGTTTTTAAATTTATAATTATTCATTTAATCTAAAATAGATACAATTTTAAAAGTGACAATTATATAAACTAATATAAATATCTTAAATATATTTATCTAAAAAAATTTGAAATATATTAATGCAATATTATTAATAGAATATATTACTTATATATTATAAATTAATTATTAATTATATCAAAATTATTATTTATAAGTATTTATATTTAATTATATTTCTTATTTTACATTATATTTTAATTATTAATTTAAAATAAAATATGTAAAAATATACTTTAAATATTTTACATAAAAATATTATATTAATAATTAAATATTAATATATATGATTTTAAAATAATTTTTAAATATATTTATATCACTACAATTTATCCCTTACTTCATTATATACTTCTCAATATAATAAATATTTTTAATTAAATATTTTATGCATCATTTAATAACTTTCAATTAAACGTAAACAATATGCTATAATAAACCTAATTCTTTGAAAAATAATTATACAAGATCACTCATATCAAAGCACTCTTAAAATTACCTTTATAATGTTCAATCGTTTTCATACATTACTTGAAACTTTCACTAATTTTAAGTCCGTACTTAAAAGTTACACTTGAAAACTTAAATTTGACTAATCCTAAACTTAAACAATAAATTTACTAAGATCCATCTTTGAGATGTCCAACTTAAATGATAATTAAATCATTTTTATACAATATAATCAATGGGCATAGCCATCACAAGCTTTCATTTAAAAAACATTGATTATTATGGAATATTACAATTCAAAATCTTATTTGTGTATAAACAAAAAGAACTTTTTATATGTATTCTAGTGCAAAACAATATATTAACACAAAGAAGCAAGCTAACATTAGAATAAAGAGTTGACCATAATTAATAATAAGTATTTTTTAATTGAATAACTCGATCATATTTAGACTGATTCAAAAATTGTTTAGGTATTAGGTTTGAATTTGGAATTGAAATGTTCAAAAAATAGTTAAGTAATATATTGTATGCTTTAGATCAAATTTGTATGTATATAAAAATGTTCATTTTATGTTTATTAATGTAAATTTTACACATGAATTATATTTTTGTGTGAGAAAATGATTTATAATGTTTTGGTCATTTGAAATCTATTTACTTGGTCTCCTAGATACTAAATTTGCAAAACAAGTGGTAATGAAAAATACTTTTAAAAAGAGTTTGTTGACAAAAATCTTCTCTTTTGCTCAAACACCTAAGATATGATTTAACAATTTTGGGTCAAGGAAAAAAAGACAATGCAATAAACACCTGAGATATAAAAATGTTCATTTTATGTTTATTAATGTCAATTTTACACATGAATTATATTTTTGTGTGAGAAAATGATTTATAATGTTTTGGTCATTTGAAATCTATTTACTTGGTCTCCTAGATACCAAATTTGTAAAACAAGTGATAATGAAAAATACTTTTAAAAAGAGTTTGTTAACAAGAATCTTCTCTTTTGCTCAAACATCTGAGATATGATTTAACAATTTTGGGTCAAGGAAAAAAAGACAACAATGCAATAAACCCAATGGATTATTTTGACAAATAAATTTCTAATTTACAAAATTTAAATAAGATATTGCAAAACCCAAATTTATTCATAATTTTAATAGTAACATTGATAACCTAGATTTGACAAATGAAGCCAACACATGAAAGACTGACTATAAATATTTTTATACTTCAACTTTTCAAGGTTTTTCTGCCACAATGACCATAATCAAAAAAATATTCAACTAATTTTTAGGAAAAATTTTACTCTTCAAAATTTATTTACTTGTTATATTTTCCATTCTATTAAATTCAAATATATAAAATATTCTAATAACAAATTCAAATAAATAATATATTTTTAATATATTATATTATTAATTTAACAACATATTATAATATTATAATATATATACAATATATATGTAACATATATACCATCTAAAATATAATTTAATATATTAGATAATAATATTATAATTTTATATTATACTTTTAAATTATGTAATATATATTGTCTTTTTAATAATTTAGTATATATTTAATATATTATATTATTAAATATTTTTAATATATATTATATTAGATTATATATTAAATTAAATTAACATCTAATATATTAAATTAATCTTGTTAATTATATCTTTTAACTAATCGAAAACAAAACAAGCATATTTTGTCTAATTTTTCTTTTTAATGTTAAAAGAGCAAAAGGTTTATTTTTAATAATAAAAAAATACAAAATATGGCTAATCTCAATTGCTATTAGATAAAAAATTCAACATCTCAATTTCGAGGAAATAATTTATCATTTCATTACAAAGTATAAGAAAAGTTACAATGGCTCAACATTTTCGATTTATAAGGTTTGTCTCTGTGGTGGCGCTCCCTTTGGGAAACCAGACAAACCATTATACGGAGGCTGTTGTAGCCTATCATGGCCTTGTTTTGGCTAAAAATCAGGGGGTTTCTAAACTTTGGTTGGAGGGGGATTCTCTTAATGTTATAAACTGCCTCTTGAAAAATTACCCTCCATCTTGGTCTATTGCTAATTTTATAAATGATTCTTTAATTATCTTAAATTCTTTTGAGGAATTTAAAGTCTCTCATGTTTTTTGTGAAGCTAATGGGTTGGTTGATGGTGTAGCCAACGTGGGGATGGTGGAGAGAGTTGAGTGGGGTTTGTTTGAATCTCTTCCTCTTAATCTTAAATGTTTATCTAATGATGACCAAATGCCTTTTTTTTTAAGATTGAGGTTTTTTGGGAAAATTTCCATATTATTTTTCATAGTTGGATTGTGCACGAGGAACCTTTGGCCGGTATGTTTCATTATTATTTCCTTGGTTTCTGTAAGATGGAGGACTAACGTCATAAGCAAGGCAATACCTTGAATGAATTGCCCACACGTATTGTGGGTGTAATTTGTGTTGCTTTTGTGGAGAGTTTGGTTTCATTTGCATTTTCTTAACTCTCTAGTGGTGTTGGGGTATGCATCTTTTCTTGCCGCCATGGGTGGAGACCACTGTAGAATTGAACCAATTTCTTGTGAGGAATTTCAGAAAAATCCTTTTGTTTGGGAGCATTTGCAACTGGGTGGGGTTACACAATTTATATAGAGGATTCAAGGTGTGAACCCTGATGCTACAAATATTTTTGTGAAAGGCTGGAATGGGAGGTTGTTGTGTTATAAGGGTGTTGAGTTTAAAATTGATGAGGATTTCATTCTGGAGGCTACTAGTTTGGCAGTCTCTGGGAGGAAATTTTTCAGAGATAGAGGAGCAACTAAAAAAGCATTTGCAAATTTCTTCAAGTATGACAAGAAGATGATGCTTCGGGAAATTGGGAGTGGTGGCTACACTCACAAGTCTTTGAAGTTGTTATGGAGGGACCTCATGTTGGCCATAATGCACTATTTTACACTTGAAGGTAGATTCTATGTTATTTACAACTACCATTTGGGTATGCATGATCATCATGGAAAAAACAGGCCGTTAAGTGGCAAAAAATTTAGAAAAATCAGAGTTAGGCAACTTGACGTAAAAATTTGAATAAGTTATTTATATTATTTCAAAAATATGTAAGAATAGAATCTATAGAAAATTGAATTTAGTTTCTAAACTACTAGGTTTATTTAAAAATAAAAAAATCTATTTGGTGAAAATTTGAAACTTCAATGCAGTAGTACTTAACTTTCAAGGAAAAAATAAGTAGGTGTATGTTTGACCACCTAACCACAATAAAATATAATAATTTTTGTATAATATTTTAGATATAAGTAGAGGACTCGTGTTCGAATGTGATGCATACTTTTTTGTAATTTTTTTCCAAGTAAATAATTAATTATGATTTTTTTATTACAACTTAAAAAAAAATAAAAACTCTTATGTCTGACCACCTTAGCTTGGTCAAAACTTCATGAAATTCAATTTTTTTTAATCCTATAGTATGCAAAGCATAGAATGTGATGCATGCTTCAGATTCAAAAAATGTGATACTGTTTGAAAGCTATAAATGCTTTTCAATCAACCTATCAATCAGGACATTAGTCGTATTTCAAATAGAAAATGAATAATAATTAGTTAGTAAATTCAAAGCAAAGGATAATTTATATTGGTGGAAAGATGAGAATATCCTTTAAAAACCCTTTTCGTTTCATCAATTTTGGCAAAAAAAAAATTTGTCAACCACATACCCATGCATATTGCCACTTTTTGGCCCATCATGATCCTGCACATACCCATTTCATGCTTTTGAATCATTTTAGGCACAAGGTGTTGGTCTCTTTTCCCTTCTATTTGTTAATTTCCATGGAAAAGAGTATTGAAGATCACAGAAAAAACCCTAGGAAGGTGGTTTTACATGAGGGTCTTATGAATCTCCTGTTTTCTCACATTAAGCTTAAGTTAATTGTGGTTTCTCCAAAAACCATTGGTAAGAAGGCCGTTAAAAATTCTGGGTATGATATAGGTGACTCTACTGCATAATGGGTTGGGAGTTATGAGGAAGAAGAGTCAAAATTTGAGGAAATGTTTGTGGATGAAGGTGGCTCTGAGGAAGGGTTTGAGATCTTAGAAGAGTGGAGCAAGGGCTATGAAACAGATGTGGAGTTGTGGGACTACATGGCGAAGTCTATGAGAAAGAATTCAAAAGGTAAATCTAAAGGTGCCAAGAAAGAAAAGCTTTCAGTTAAAAAGAAAATGGAGGTGGTGCTTGGTTCTAGTGATAAACCCTTGTTGTTTCCTGGAGAAGGTGGTGTGAAGAATTTTGATGTTGAGAATACCTTTGTTGGGGATCCTTTGCCCAATAAGGTGGAAATTTCCTCTACGACTGTGGTAAAGGATTATGTGGATGTGGATTTGTGCTCAAAGGTTCCTAGTGGTGCTAGTAATGCTTGCTCTAGTGAGTGGCAGAATGGGCTTGGGCCTATGGAGATGCAGGGGATGGAACAGGGGATGGAGGTGGTAATGTACTCTTAGGGGTTTTCTCCGGTTGATAGGGTGATTAAATTGGAGTGGATGGAAGTGTTAGCTAATTTAGCTAACTTGCCTGATAAGGAGCGTATCAAGGTGGAAGTGGTGGAGGTCGAGGAATCCCCTGTTGAAGAGGATGAGGAGCAGAATTTGGATAGGAATGAAGCTCGCAGTAACCCTGAGCTGAATGACCATCCTCCTATTAACTGGGATGATGTGAATATGAACATGTTCTGCAAAATGGTTAAGGATGGGATGAGGAATTTGTTGTCTCTGGTAAAGTGGTTATTTTCTAAGGTGAAGGAGCTGAATATTCAAGTTAAAAATTGGCAGGAGATTTGTGTTTCTATGCTCCATGGTAATTAGAAAGAGTGGGCCATTAAAGGAAAAGTTAAAACCATGAATGTAATGTTGGACAAGCTGGTTATTGATGCTAATCGTATGGGGGTTTCTCATGAGGAGAGGATTTCCTCTCTGGAATTGTAGGTCAATAAAAGTTTAGAGGACCGTGTTGCCAATCTTGAGGAGCGAACTAGTAAGATGATGGAATTGAGAACGGTGGTTAATATCAACAATAATTCTCTTAAGACCACAACTAGGGGTCTCACTATTTTAAATGAAAAAGCTCTTAATTGGATGAGTAAACCTTTGGACTTGGGTGAGTTAGAGAAAGTGATTGAGAAAATCAATTTCTTGAACCAGGAGGATAAAGCTAAGGAGTCTACTCCAGTGATGGAGAAAGATGTGAATGTTGGGTCGTGCCTTAGGACTAGGAGAAAAACAAAAAAGAGAGTGATTGTCTTTGTGGATAATATCAAAGAGGTTGTGGATATGCAAGAGGAGGTCATCAAGGAGAATATGGCCTCGGTGAACATTTTGGAAAAAATGTTGTAGCTGACGCGTTCCTTTTTGCTAGATCAGTTGGGTTGCAGATGTTTTTGCTCTTCTTTTACTGACAGGTTCTTGATGTTTTATCTTTTGTTAGCATTTTTTTTTTTTAGGCTGCTGGTTTTAATTGCTTAGTTTTTTTGGCAGCTTTTCGTCCTTGTAAAGGGTTTTGGGGCCCCTTCAAAACCTGATTTTCCTTATCAAAAACATTTTCAATTTATAAAATATATTAAATTTTATATTATTTCAATAATGAATAAATTTAATGGTATGAAAGATAAATTTATATTATGATTATTTTAATTAGATAGTGATAAAGTATCTTTCTAGTTTAAAATTTGATACAAAGTTGTATTTTTTAAATAATATATAAATAAAAATAAATCTAATGATATATTAAACTTTGATTATCATTAGATAATCAATAAAAAATAATGGAGTGGATATATAATAAATAAATTAGTATAGATATTTTAGATATTAAATATATATCAATTTGGAAGAATCTATATAATTTATGTCACACAATTAAGATAGATATTTCAATATAGATATATATCATATCTTTCAAATAAATGTATTTTAAGAAATATATGTTAATCATGAACACTAATAATACTACTATAGATATCTTAAATAATCTATTTAGAAAATATTTAGATATATTAATCTCCACTTAAGAGTTATTTTATTTTATGACATAATTATTTTATTTATTACATGCATACATAGACACATTTTAATTTTATCTAAGAATTATTTTCATCTATCTAAACTACTAAATAAATAAATAGTTTCATCAATACATAAATATGTAAGTTGATAGATAAAGTAAAGACAAACACTATTTACATTTACTCAAGAATTAGTTTTATTTATTTATTAACAATCTTTTAATGTTTTTGATATAAAAAGTAGCAAAAACAAGGGTGTTGTCCCATCACAACAAGGCAACCAAGGCCATCCATAGCAAACACATTAACAACACAGTGACAATAGAGTAAACCAAGCCATCACCCCCAGCAAAACATCAAAAACTACAAAACAACACTAAAGACATAATAATAAAAAGAGTCCATCATGCAAGCATGATACTAAGCAGTCGAGTCCATAGACCCCCAGGGGTCAAACCAGCCATAAAAAAACATATACATAATAGTCATAGATAAACTATTAAAAAAATTAAAGAACCAAAAGCCTAATTATTTTCTTCCATGCATGGTTTTTCCTTAATAGTAGTCGCCCAATCCACCGTGAGGAACTTGAGCAGTTCCTTAAAGCTAGTGTCCTCCTCACCATCGTCTACGGACTTGTCCTTCTGCAACAGATAAAGACTAGTAGCCGACCTATGCATGACCTTTAGGGAAAAGTGTGACACTTCCTGAACCTTTTTTTTCCAATCTCTCGATTCTCCCTTTCAGCATGTCCATTTCATCCCCCGCTTGCTTCTTTTTATTATAATCTTCTTTCAAGGGGGCATTTCCCTCAGTCGTATTAGAGGCCTAGGGTTTAATGGAAGAGCCCTTCTTCAAAATTTCAGACACGTGGGAGGCACTACTTGCCGAGACAGACTGGTCCCCCCCTCCCGCCACCTATTCCTCAAGATCTTTGTTGTCACTCCCATTACCATTTTCTGAATCTGAAGCCTCCTTGATACTTCCCACTTTATCCTGCTTAAAGACCAATCTATTGGATTTGCGGGGGGTATTAGCTTCTTCAGTGATTTCGATATCAGAATCAATTTGGTGGAGGCAAAATTTTGTTTTCTTAGAAGCTTTGGCCTTCGGTCTCAGGGTAGGAGCAACACATTTTTTATCCTTACCCTTTTCCCTCGTAACCATCGCAGGGGACGAACCATGGGGAAGGGCTTTCAAAGTGGGATTTTTAAAACATTTTTTCTTGCTTGAGCTTGGCACATCCAGAATGCTAGCAAAAGGGGGAGTAGATGAAGCTGGGGTTTCATCAAGAGTAGTCGGACAAGGGACTTCTTGCATAGTGATAGGACAAGTAGGGCAAAGGGCCATATGGAAATGGTAAAGCCTAGACATAAGGCCTTGGTGCAGGATGGTGTAATTATTTCCAGAAAACGAGGCTTCATTAAACTCAACAATAGTGTTATCCAGAAAATGGAAAAGGAAAAACAGAATGGAAATATACTGGTTATTCCTAAGGTGGTTGAGGAAGTTAAAATGGTAATAGTAATAAACCCCATACCTTCCTTCCAACATGAAGTACTTCATGATAACTATACAAATTTTGTCCCATGGTTCCAAAAGTGCCTCCCGGTCATAGCCATCCCATAGCTTGACAGGTTTCTCCTCACCCCAGAAGAACTGGTTAAGACTAATTTGGTCTGGCACTTTCATGGTTTTCTTCCAGGTATGACCACTAATCGGAAGTCCCGTGGCTCTAACAATAACCTCCTCAGAAACTTCAAAAGAAATGTCACCAATGGTAACCCTACCATCATTCCAAGAGGTGACAAACTTAATAGACAGGCCCTCGTCATGCCCAGTCATGTTCTCCATATACTGGGAAATGTCGCCCTCCTTGCAAATGTGCCAAATAGTGGCATCCACTTTCCACTCATCACATTTTTCTGGCTCCACGCGCACTCTGTCCCCACCCATAGAGCCCACACAAAAGTCGTAGACCACCGGAACAGTAAAGAGATAACTAGGGAAAAAGAAATGGCAACCAATTCTAGAAACGTCAACAGAGAAAGGGCCGATGAGAAGTGACAAGAAAAGTAAAAAAAGAAGGCGATAAATGCCACAACTCACAACCCACGCAAAGGTAGCATCTCCCTTGTGTGAATCTCCCCAGGCACGTAAGGGCATGATATCGGCGTAATACTTGGCCAGCTCAAAAAATCTAATAAAATCTACTAACTTATGAGGCTCAACATGACAATTTAGGGGGTTCAAAAAATGATGACACCGCTAGCCACTAGGGATAGAAAGACTTGCCTTACCATCAACCCAAAAGCGGCCGTACATGCAAGAGGATGATCGCATGATATCCATCACCTCACATAACTACCAATTATTGAAAACCATGCTCCTGCCAAAAAATACTAACCAAAGTTAGTAGGAGCTCGACTAAAATTAGAAAACACCATCTAGGGCTCACCATTTAAATTGTTTAGATCTTCCCTAAAAAAAGCCAGAGCCGAGGGGGGGAAAAATCCCACTTTTTCGCCAA
>VDFB02271358.1:1158644333-1158767273 GCA_007258455.2 Sequoia sempervirens | reverse complement strand
ATGGAAAATTTCTTTAAATGGAAATTTTCCTGAAATGAAAATTTTCTCAAAATGGAAATTTTTTTGATGGACTATAAATTGATAAATTTTCATATTTTAAATAAGGGAAATTTATCATTTCTGGAGGTTTAAATTATGATATTTTATAACACATGCTTCTCAAGATCTTGGAGGGATAAAGGATCAATTTATTAAAGGACCAGCATATGAAACTATGCCAAGTGTTGGAGGGAGTTGTAATTTAATTAAGGGAGAACCTACATATAGATTCATGAAAGGCCTTATTTACTATCAAGGAGATTTTAGAGTGAAATTAAATGGTAAATATTAATATTTAATGCAAATCTACATGAGAATTTGTGCCTGCCAGCTAGAAAAGTATTTTAAAAGGGACAACTAAGGAGGTTATTTTTATTTCTCCAAAAGGGGGGTTATTCGTCATGATCGAGGAGGGAATGTTTGTTTCTCTTTGGATCAAATTTATGGTAGAATTATCTAATTGAATGTGAAAGAGGCATGTGTTGCCAAAACCTAAAGTACTTCAAATATTAAATACAAAATGTACTCTAGGCCCTTGAATTGGATTTAATCTTGGCCATTGATTTTTAATGTAACATCTATAAAAGTCTTGTGCATGCTCATTTTTAAAGAGTAGATAGAGTAGAACAATAGAGAATTAGTTTTAGGAGGGAGAAGAGACTGGAAAATATTAAGAAAATATTGAACAAATTAATACAGTTAGATCACTAGCTTGGTGAATTTTTGTATTAAGTTTGAAGGTGTTATGATTTCTTATTTCTGCTTCTCAAATGTTAGTTTCAGCTCTTTCATAATAATGGTGAAATTTTAATGATGTTTTGACAAATCTGCTGCTCATACCATTTGGGGTTTAATGATTGTAAATCTTAGTACATGGTTAGTCTAAGCCTCTTAATGCAATAGTTCAACTGTGAGTGTTTATTCATGTCATGCTAATAATTGGGTGTATGTATGAATGTTCATAGTCTAAAAATATTCCACTTTCCTTTGAATATTGCACCATTTATGTGGCATTGTAGATTTGATCTTGATCAAGTAGGAATAGGTTTCATGGGGATTTGTCAATCTACAACATTAGCCATTATTATGATTGATCTTAGGTGTTGGATTAGGATCTCTCTTGAACACTACATCTTTTGATCTTTCTTTGGGTTAGTTTTAGGATAAAATAATCACTCAAACTATCATATCTGATGATAAAGTCATTTTTAGATTTCAAGATCTGGAAATACAATTGATGTCTGCACACATTTTTAGATTTCATAAACCCCTTAGTCCTACATTTTCTAGCCTCGTTGAACCATAAATTCCCCTTGTGATACTAAAAAATCACATCAACTACTAAGCTATTTTTGCATCGTCAAGACCTGACATCCAGAACCTTGGGGTCATTTTCTGAAGAAAGTTATCTTTCAAGAGAGATAGAACACTTGTGTTTTTTATGTGTTGTGTAGTGCAAAAACACTCATCAACACTATTTAGCTTATCACTTGAAACTTGTGTCTAAAATAGGCAGTTTTAAAAAACACAGGTTTGGGAGTTTGCTAAGTGAGGATCTTATCTTTATGATAAACCCTTATATTCAAATTAATAGTTTATAACAAAGACAAAAGAAACTTTATAGTATGCACTCTCATATGTTGCAAAATGTAGATGTTGATGTAAGTTGATTATGCAATGTGATGCTCTTAGATTAGATGGATCTAATTAAACAATTATTAATAGATCTTGGATGATTAAAAGTGAATTAGGGTTTTTTCCTTTTATATAATACTCTAACATACTAATTAACACATTTTGTGTTCAAGTCGACAATTAAATTCTACTTTGAAGTGTATTGAACTAGGCTAGAATTAAATTTTGAGTTTGAAAATAAGGGGATCATTTCCACACCCATATATTTAACTTGTAAGTAAAGGAATTGATACTTGTTGGAGTTAGAAAAAATCCCTAGGGATGTGTGAGTGTATGGTTAGGTCATGTTCAAGTTAATTTCCAAATTTGATGTATAAACATGTCACTTGTACACCAATCATTGTATTAGGAGTAACCTAGTCAAAGTGAATCCAAAATGGAGGGATTAAGTGTAACTAATGCACTAATTTTCCCTTTCATTTTCTCCTACTTTGACTTGCATGTGGACTATTATGGAGATGCATGCCAAAGTAAAGTAAATAATCAACATGAAAATAAATATTTAAACCCATAAAAAGTATAATGATAATGATAATGATTCCATATATTTCCCTCACATTGAGTGCTCTATCTTAAGGCTATAAACACATAAATATTGAAAGAGTAGCATTTGAAAACATTTTAAATTAGCACAATCAATCATTTTCTCAACAATATTTATAACAAAAAGTAAACTTGAATAGCCATTAGGCATGGTGGTAACCATAAAAATAAAGTGATATTTGTCGAGCATGATGGGAGATAAATAAAATGATATAGGGTAGGTATAATGTAGCCATAAAAAGAAACTAATACCAAATAGTCATGGTGGAAGCCATGACATCTATTAGGCATGATAGGAGCTATCAAACTTATGAGATAATCATTGTAACCATAGTCATCAAATAAACATTAGTGATATATTATGTTGCTCCTCCAATTGGTTGCATATAAGGGATCAATGAAAGACAAAATTGCATTCTTTCTAGACTAACATGGTCCACTACTAATTCAAACTTATTTTGACAATTTTATTTATCAAATCAAACATAATCATGATATATCAATGAAAATGATCATTCAACTATTTATACTTCCCATATTATGCTATTGTATTCATATTTCAGATTCACATACAATGAATTATTGGAGGAAATCCAATTTTATTTATTTGAACTCATATTTTACAAAAAACTGCAATTCACATTCAATTTTCTATTTGCTTTGCCAATTTGTTAATGGTATCCCATCCTCCTATGTTGGGAACCTCTTTCCATTCACATATCATGGTTTTCCTTCAACCATCCCCTGCAAAAATATCTACCAATTTTATTTTATTTATTTAACTCTTCTGCAATTCACTCCCATGACCCCCTCTTTGTAGTCTACACACGTTTATCCTCTACTTTTTTTTACATGTTATGGCCTATAGCTTATTTTCCCTGCATAACTTTGATTTGTTTTCTCTTAATCTACCTTCACATACCTCTTCCCAAGTATGGTGTCATCTCTTCTCTATAGCTGCAATTGTTTTTATCTTCTTCAATCTTGCATTCTATTCCTTATTTGGAGTTGCAGGCGATTCATTTCTATCTACCTGTCACCATACTCCAACTCCTTTTCTTTCTTTATTTATTTTTTCCATTTGTATCTTCCCCTAACCATTTTTTGCGTGAGGTTTTTCATCTTTTAAATTTTTCATTTTTAAAGACAAAATGATTTGGAATATAGCTTTATGAGCACCCCATATCAATGCTTTTTTAAATCTTCCTCTCGGCGAAAAATCTCTCCACATTTTCTATGCTGGGGAAAAATTAGATTATTTTATTTTGTCAAATTTTAACCAGTGACAATAAAATAAAGAATGATTGGAAAATGAAATTTTATGCCAGAGACAATGTAACCTCGGGAACCAAAATGCACACAAAAATATGAAAATGAAACTCAAAATATTTTTTGATGATGTAGGATTGCCTATAAACCTGGATGCTCCTGCATCAGGGATGGAAGGAATTGAAGGAGAAGAGAAAATATGTGATCATGAATAACATAATTTGACAATCATAATGTTCTAGTGTTTCTTTGTATTTCTTCTAGGTTGAAGATATACCTATGCGTTTCAGATATATTGATCATAGGTGTTCAGAGATGTTGTATTCAAAATTTGGTGTGTTGGATCGTTGAGCAGAGGAAGTTGTGTTCATCAGTGTGTGAACAGTATATGACATAGGTGTTTGGGAGAAATGCTTTTGCTTCATGTTTCTCCATTGTTTGGTTTCAGGTCTTGCAGTTCTAAAGCCCTATTGATAGTGTTGGTACCTTTATTCAATTAAAGTTGTTCGAGGTTTGGTGCTTCAAAAGTTAGTTTTTGAGCTACAATGTGTGACAAAGTTGTTTGAGTGTATTGCGTGTGTACATTCTTCAAGTGAAAGTTGTTGCAAAGGAGTTTGTTGGATTTAAAGATGTTTGTGGAATATTCTAGATTATATTTAGGTGACATTTTTTGTTTGAGTTGTTGGATCAAAGGAAGTGTGTACTTAAAATTTTAATTGTGTTTACATGGGTAACAACTGACCTTAAGTGTTTACACTACTTGTGAAATTTGTGCAAGTGTGGTGTGGCATGTATGAATGGATTTGGGTCCTAACTAAGGTGTGTTGTGGTCCACCTTCATTCCTTTCCATCATGGGAACGTTTTGGTGTTGACTTAATTTGAATTTGCATGGTTGAGATGCATAATCGACCTTCAAGAATTTTTTCAAGGTTGAAGATATAAATATGAGTTGAGTTGTTGAGGGATGTAAATATAGATAAGAATGATGTGAATGATGAGAACTGCAAAGTGTTAGTGCAAATTTGAGAAGTGTAATGTGAGCTTTCATGTGTTAGATTGTTGGATGCAATGAGCAGGTGTCTACAATTATTCAGTCAATCTGTGAAAGTGTTGGTGATAGTGTGGTGTATTTCTATATTGCATTGAGATTGATTTCTCTATGTAACACTCCTTTTTATCTTCTTTTATATTCTGGCAGTGATCCCTCCTTTTTTTTGGTAGTGAGCCCTCTGGTAGTGATCCCTATTGTATTTGATGTTGTTATTACTTTATATTGTGAGCTAATACTCATTTAATTTTTTCCCATCTTGGGTTTTCCACGTAAATCTGGTGTTCTCTTGTGCATGATTTGATTTGATTTAGTTTTTCTTATTTTATTTTCATGTTAAATCACCATAACAGATTAAAGGGTTAATTGAATGAATATGGATCTGAATGTTTGTGAGGGTTTGGAAGTTTTAAGGTACAACTGATTCACCCCCCTCTCAGTTGTCTTGTGCATTCAACAATTGGTATTAGAGCAAGGTTCCTTGGAAGAAATCTTAACTACTTGAGGTAGATCTGGAATGGAACACAAGAAAGAGATTCTTATGTTTGATGGAATAGACTATGTATTTTGGAAGACAAAGATGGAAGGCTTTTTGGATTTTCTGGGATTTTATTTCTAGAAGTCAGTTAAAGATGGATATACTATGCCTACAAATGGTCCAAGAACTAGTGATGAGGTCAAAGCCTATGAAAGAAATGGTAAAGAAAGGTATGCTCTCTTAATTTGTCTTACTAATTTTGAATTAGTGAAAGTGATGAGTTTAAAAACTACTAAAAGATATTTGGGTAAAGTTAGAAAGCAATTATGAAGGCGATGATAAGGTCAAAGAAGCTAAGATGTAGAATTTGAAGATCATGTTTGAAAAATTATGGATGTCTAAAGATAAAAATATTACAAGCTATATGCAAAGGGTAGATGAAGTTTTCAGCTCCATCAGAGGTCTTGGTGTTGAACTTAAAGAACCATAAGTAATAAATAAAATTCTTAGAACTCTTCCTAAATCTTATAGTCATAAAGCTTTTTCTATTGAGGGATTTGAAAATATAAATCAATATACCAAAGATTAGTTGTATGGTTCTTTAACTACTTTTGAGATGAGATAATTTGGTACAAATAGTGGTATTGGTAAGTACAATGGTAAGTTTCCTTTCAAATGTTTCAGTTGTGGAAAGAGACACCACTATGCGTCAAGATGTCCAAACAAAGCCTTGAATGACAAAAATAAGAACAAAGGAAAGATGATTAATAAAAATTATCGTGTTAGAAAAGATGAAAGTATTCCTAATAATGAATTTGATTATGGAGACGATGGTGATGGTGAATTCTTGTTCATGACCTTAAAAGATGAATTTGTTTCTGCTAACTTTGAGAGATGTGTGAAGGAAAGATCTCCAGAAACAAAGGATAATGCTGAAGGTACTTAGGCATCTACTTTTCATGCTAGATAGGAGAAGAAATATTGGATCATTAATAGTGGATGCTCTAACCATATGACCAGGGACAAGTGTAAGTTTTTTAAACTCAAAAAATATGAAGTAGGATGTGTTAGATTTGGTGATGATACATTTGCTAAGATATGTGGAAAAAGTTCTATCAATTTTGATGGCAAGCATAATCCTAATGATGTCTACTATGTTAAGGGTTTAAGGCATAACCTCTTGAGTGTTGGACAAATGTGTAGAAAAAGATACAATCTTATATTTCAAGATGATGGATGTGAGATCAAAAAAGGATCTGAAACTATGGTTGTTGTTGGAAGGACAATGGAAATTTTTATCAGCTTAAGGGTGTTGATGGTCACTACTTTATGACTCAGATTAATGAAAGTTGGTTATGGAACAAGAAGATGTGTCACATTAATTTTGATAACCTAGTAAGAATCAGTTCAATTCGAGTTGTGAGAGATATGCCAAAGATTACAAATCCTATCAATGATGTCTACAAGGATTGTCAAATTGGAAAGTAAGTAAGAAGAAGCTTCAAAGTAAAAGAACAATCTACTACTAGACTTTGGAATTGGTACATATAGATCTTTGTGGTCCTACAAGAGTAATAAATCTTCAAGGTGACAGGTATTTCATGCTATTGATTGATGATTATTCTAGAATGACATGGGTTACTTTTCTCAAAGAAAAATCAAAAGCTTTAGACAATTTTAAAACATTTAAAGTTATGGTTGAGAATGAAATGGCTATGAAAATAAAATGTTTGAGGTTTTACAGAGGTGGAGAGTTCACCTCCAATGATTTTAACATATTTTGTGAGAATCATGGCATAAAGAGGAACTTGTCTAACCCTAGGACTCCTTAGCAAAATGGAGTGGTTGAAAGAAAGAATAGAACTGTTCAAGAAGCTGCAAGGAAAATGATGAAAGAGGAAAATATACTGGAATTCTATTGGAGAGAATTAATTCATACTGCTATTTATATACTTAATAGAGTTCAAGAAAGAGAAAAAAACACAAAGACTCCCTATGAGCTATGGTATGGAAGGATCCCTACTATCAATTACTTCAAAGTGTTTGGAAGCAAATGTTATATCAAAGGAGATGAAGATAACTTAGGAAATTTTGATGCAAGGTCTGATGAAGGTATCTTCCTTGGATATTCTATTAGAAGCAAAGCTTACTGATGCTACAACAAGAGATTGAAAAATATTGTTGAGAGTGCAAGTGTCAAGGTTGATGAAGATTTATAAAAGAATTTAGTGGTGATAGATGGATATGAATCAGATGAGCCTTCTTGTAGATAAGAATAAAAAGTTAAAGAAAAATAAATTATAATTAAAGAGGAAGAAGCTCCGGAAAAGACTCCTAAAAATTCTAAGTATGTGCAAAAGAATCATTCTGAAGAATATATCATTGGAGATAAGAGCATAGGTATACTAACAAGAAGGAAAGTTGTTGGAGAACAAGTAATATATGTTTACTTTCTAAAGTTGAACCTAAAACAGTGATTGAGGCATGAAAATTGGATCAAGGCTATGGAAGAAGAACTATTGCAGATCAAGAAGAATCAGAATTGGGAACTTTTCCAAGACCACCAAACAAAAATGTGATTGGAACTAAGTGGGTATTTAGAAACAAACTGAATGAGAATGGAGAAGTGGTAAGGAACAAGGAAAGGCTTGTGTGTAAGTGCTACTCACAAGTTGAAGCAATAGGTTTTAAGGAGACATTTTCTCCAGTGGCAAGAATGGAAGCTATTAGGATGTTTTTGGCTTTTGCAGCACATAAGGATTTCAAAATTTATCAAATGGATGAGAAGTCTACTTTATTGAATGGAGAATTGGAAGAAGAGGTATACATAGAATAACTAGAAGGATTTCAGTTATCAAACAAACCAAATATGGTTTGCATATTGAAGAAGGCATTGTATAGATTGAAGCAAGCTCCCAAAGCTTGGTATGCAATGTTGGATAAGTACTTGATATAGCAAGGATTCAATAAAGGTACTGCAGATAGCAATCTTTACTTTAAAGTTTAAAAATATCAAATCTTGATTGTGGTTGTATATGTTGATGACATGATCTTTGGAGGCAATGAAGCTATGCGTAAGAATTTTGCAAACGAGATGCAAAAAAAGTTTGAAATGTTTATGTTTGGGGAGATGAATTTCTTCCTTGGACTACAAATATATCAGAAAAATAAAGGTATTTTCATTTCACAATTAAAGTATATCAAGAAATTTTTGAAAGATTTTGGAATGGAAGATTCTAAACCGGTGTGTACTCCTATGGTTACTGGTTGCAAGATGAGAAAGAATGATGAATCTCCTAAGGTTGATCAAAGCAGTATAAATCAATTATTGGAGGACTGCTCTATCTAACTGCTACAAGACTGGATATCATGCATGTAGTTTTTCTTGTGGCTAGATTTCAAGAAGATCCTAGAGAGTCACATGTAGCAGTGAAGAGGATATTCAAATACTTGAAGGGTGCTCTGGATTATGGCTTGTGGTATCTAAAGGATACTAATTTTACTCTAAGTGCTTACACAGATGTAGATTGGGATAGTTGTGTGGATGATAAAAAAAGTACAAGTAGTGATGCATTCTTTCTTGGATGCAGGTTGGTGTCATGGTTGAACAAGAAACAAGATTCAATGTCTTTATCTACTTCAGAGGTAGAATACATTGCAACAACATCTTGTTGCAGATAGGTGTTGTGGATGAGGAAAAATTCAAGGACATCAGGGTGGTATATGATGAACCAATTTCTATCTTCTATGATAATACAAGTGTTATCAATATTTCAAAGGATCTTGTAATGCATTCAAGGAAAAAACATATCTCAATCCGATATCACTTTTTGAGAGAGAAGGTTGTAGAGAATGAAGTGAATCTTTGGTATGTGCCTACAAAGGATTGGGTTGTTGATATATTCACTAAGGCTCTTTCTAAGGATACTTTTGAGTATCTTTGAGAAAATGTGGGGGTCATTTCTCCTCCTTCTTTGAACTAGATGCATAAAGAAATGCATCAGCCTAGTGGATTTCAAGATTCATTCTTTGGTTTGGACTAATGTTGGTGGCTACCTCTCAAGGGGAGTAGGTAGTTCCATTGTTGGTTGTTGCAATTAGGAGGAGTAAGTGTTTTCATTATTCAGTGGTTGTTGATTGGTGCAGTATGTTGTGTGCTCCTAAGGGGGAGTTTACTGAGCAATAAAGAAAAGTTAGTTGTAGAGAAGTTGTGAGAAGTTTGATTGATGTCAAACGAGAAACATAAGTAATACAAATCTTTTGTCATTTACCATTGATGTCAAAGGGGGAGATAAAATCATGTGAAAAATGTTCAGTTGTCAATTGAGAAAGGGGGGGAGAATAATATATCTAGGAGAATGAAGAGCATGTGAAAAATATAATTTGAAAAGGAGAGAGTGAGTAATGAGAAAAGAGAAAAGGATATAGGTATGGAGTAGATTTGTTCTGTTTTTTGTTGATATTTTTTCATATCATGTGTTGTCATCAATGACAAAGGGGGAGATTGTTGGAAGTATGAGAAGTTGGTGTTGTCATTGATGTCAACAAGCTTGTGTTTTCATTGATGTCAATTGTATGAGAAGAAGATTTTTTGGTGCAGGAACACCCTATTCACTGAATGCCTCCAAAAGGAAAATTTGTAAAAATTGAATTTTCAAATGTAAAAGTGTGTAAAAGAGTCATGTAAGGTTCAATACCAATGTAATTGAGTTATCAATAGGTCTCTAGGAGGTTAAAATGAAGGAAAATGTAAAACTTGCAAAAAATGCAAAGTTGTCAAATAGGGAAAAGTGTAAAAATACAAAAAAGATGTAAAAGTTGAAAAAATTGCAAACGAAGACAAGAATGTGAAGATTCAAGAGGGAAAAGGGAAAGGTTGGCCATTGAAGATGAGGGGGAAGTTGGTTTAACTATTTTGGAACATATATTTAAACCTTGTAAAGGAAAGCATTGAGTAGTGTTATCTCATGTTGGAATAAGTCCTTGTTAGCAAGAGACACTGCACATGTCATATGGTGCTGTCATTGATGGAAACCCTAGTCAGTGATTTGATCCACACTACTATCTTCAATATGAGATTTAAAAATCTCTTCCCTTGTGTTGGCTTGAGAAAATGATGCAACTTTTAGTTTCTCAATGGGAGATAAAGTAGCCAAATTGATAGGACCTTTAATCAATTCAAGATCAAAATCCTCTTGTTGCTCTTCCAAAAACTCCTTCACTACCTTTGTAGTGTCTCTTGCTTCCACAAGAACTTCTTTTTCCTCAACCTTCTTTTCTTTAGTCACTGATTCTTCCTAGGCTTTAGGAATCTCAACTTCATCAACAAACACAACTTTAGGAGCTTCAGTCTCCATAGGAATTTTAGAATCATGTATATCTAGAGGATTCATCCTCAAATGTATCTTCTTCATTTATAGGACTAGAAGGAGAAATTTCAACATGCACTTCTTCAGAAACAACATTGTATTTTTTCTTCAACAAAATTTCCTTAAGGATTTTCTCATTATCCTTTTCCACCTCTTCAGTTAGCCCAATCATCAGCTTGTTCACCCTTGTTTTGTTCTTAAAATCCCTTTTTGCTTCATTGAGAATATTCTTCATCTCTTTTGTAGACATCACCAGACACAGATCAACAAGTATTCATTCTCTCATTTTCTCTTCTTTAGTTCTTGCATTCACTTTCCTCCTTTCTAAAACTTAATATAGCCCTTTAGGCAACTCAAACATTATTTCAACGAGAGTCATATTGAAATTATTCAAATACTTTATTGTGCCTTCCTCAAGAATTCTTTGACCAACACTATCAAAGATGTCATACCATTCACAAAGTGGTCTAAGATTACCATCCTTAATCAAGGCTTTCTCAACTTCTTCTACAGACATACCTGGTTTGTCAATTTTCGTCTTTTTCTTTTCTTTCTCTTCACCAGAGGGATTTTCCTTAGTGAATTTTGTTTCCTTTGAGCCCTTATGCTTAATTTCTCTTACCTCCTCATCATATTTAGTTTCTTAATCTTCAGAAACAACAACATAGACTCTTGTGCTCTTGTCCTTCTTCCTCTTTTCTTCTCTAATGGATGTTTTGACTTGGGATTTCACAAGACTTGACTTATTTTCAAGACTGGATGAGAGAGAAAAGCTCCTTGTGGATCTAGATCTAGCAAAGGATGTTGCGGGACTAGCAGACTCAGTTCTACTTGGCTCTCCTACTTCAACTTGTTCTCTTTTCCTCCTAG
Source organism: Sequoia sempervirens (assembly GCA_007258455.2). Lineage (NCBI taxonomy): Eukaryota > Viridiplantae > Streptophyta > Pinopsida > Cupressales > Cupressaceae > Sequoia > Sequoia sempervirens. The sequence continues at coordinate 1,158,755,961 of VDFB02271358.1, read as the reverse complement.
CTTCCCTTACAACTTCAGTTGATATACCCATGCTTTCTACAAAAGCTTCCACTTCTTTTCTTAATCTCTAGATTATCATAGGTTTCTTAAATTGATTATGCACTTGCATATCCTTTTCCTCAAAGGTACCAAACCTCTCTTATGTCAGATCCCAAATTTTACTCAACAGGGGTTGAGCATATAGCTCCAAAATGTGTTCCTCAACCTCATAACCCATAGGAATTATCCACAATGTTCTAGGATCAGTAGCTTCCATCAAAAATTGATCAATATCAACCATGAAGCAAATTGTGACCTTATACTTCTCAACAATAGAAGTAGGAATCCTTTCCCTAGCTTGCATCTCATACTGAAAGTTCTTGAAATAACCCCAAATAGCAGTTTGTTCATAGCAATTTTGTTTGAATTTTGGTATGCAGATTCCTACCTTTGCTATTGATGTCAAAGGGGGAGAGTGGGACATTGAAAAATGCTTTAATCATCTTAGGGGGAGTTGTGTTTTGAAGTTTTGAAGGTTGGTAGTGTAATTCATGTTGGTACTGATCCGACACTTAGTCATTTTTCACTAAGTGTTGCCATCAATGACAACACCAGATGACTTGTACAGTGTCTCTTGCCAACAAAAAGTGTTTGCAACCATTCCATCAATGAAAGCATTGTAAATTCATTGAATGGAAAAATTTTGAGTCCTTTTTCATTATGTGTATTTCGGCAGGGTAGAAAAAGGTATGATTGCAAAGTTCAGATGTTGTTCCAGTTAAATTCCTTGAGTTTTGTTAAGAACAAAGATGGCTCCAAGTGGTGTTTTGAAGAAAATGAAGTATTCAAGGGTTGAGGAAGGCTTAGACTACTTATGCAGACATATTTAAACATGTTTGAGGCTGTGGTAGAGCATTTGGAGGCATGGAATGTAATTTCTCTACAAACCCTCACTTCTTGGACATTGTTAAGGTTTTTAGACAAGGGTTTACTATTTGTTTGTATTGGTGGACGTTTCCTTCATTAAATTTTGATGATTTGTGTGTTTTTCAACTTGTTAAAAGACCTTTTATGTGAATTTAGTGATTTGGAGTTGAATAGATGGTGTTTGCTTTGAAAATATGACCTAATTTGAAGCAATTAGGCATGGATAGTCAATTTTTTTGTGCTATCTTCCAAAACAAGTTGATCTATTATTGAAGTATGTTTACAAATGCAATATTGGGTCCCTAATAATGTCCATTTCCTGAAGGGAAGCTAAGTGTGATTGATGGTATACCTGTTTAGGGCATGTTGCAATGCCACTATCAATTTAGGGCTTTGACTATAAGAAGTTGAGGATCTAAGGAAATAGGAATTTGAGGGACTGAAATTTTTTTGAAATGGCCTAAAAAATAGTGTCAAAGATGTTTCTTAGCTTTGGAAAAGTTTAGAGGGTATAATTTGTTGTTTTGGTGATTTGGCTATGTGATTTCAATGTGCAAGAATGGTGTTTTGACTATAAAAGATAGAAGATTTGATGGATCAGTATTGGTAAGTGTGTGTACTAGTTTATTACAATCAAAATGTGACGATAACAAAGTCTTGGGAGTCTGATGATAGTTTAGAAATTAGTATGCATGATTTTTTGTTATTTTTCCATGAGAAGTAAGTTATTTTGAAGGTAAATTGATGAATAGGGAAAGATCTGATTGATTCAGTTTCTCTAATTAGATTTTGAGTTAAAGATAAAGGTGTGTAATACTGATGTGGTGAGTTGGCTTGTTGGTAGCCTTGAAGTTTCAAGTGAAATTGTATGAGATTTTGATGAAAATTTAAGTGCATCAATGATGGTTGTTTAATTTTATCTTCTCCATTAGAGAGTGGGTTAGAAGTACCATTGAAGTTGTTGGTGTTTGGTAGATCCTTTGCATCATTTTTGCAAGAGTATGTTTAGTAGTTGGTATTGTCCATTTTGTTTGTGTTAATGATGCTTTGATTAGTTGCATTATGTTGTCATTAGTAAGCTACTAGTGTAAACCTATAGTGTTTCTTTGATAAGCTTATATATATGGATGTATGGTTGATTAAGTACTGAAGGTGATGTGGATGTGTGTTTGGTGCTTAGTTTCTAAGTACTTTTAATAAAATTGAATAAAAAGACGAAACAGTGTGTGTAGTGTTGTTCTGGGTTGTAGAAGTGTTTTGGTGTTTCTCTGTATTTCTTCTAGGTTGAAGATCTACTTATATGTTTTGGATATGTTTATTAGAGGCGTTCAAATATGTTGTGTTCAGAATTTGGTGTGTTGGATCATTGAGCAGAAGAAGTTGTGTTCATCAGTGTGTGAAATGTGTATTACAGATGTTTTTGGGAGAAATTTTTTTTGCTCCATGTTTCTCTGTAGTTTTGTTTTAGGTCTTCTAGATCTGAACGCATGTTGATAGTGTTCGTATATTTCTTCAATTAAATTTGTTCGAGGTTTGCTGCTTTAGAAGTCAGTTTTTTTATTTACGATGTGTGGCAAAGTTGTTTGAGTGTATTGGGTGTGTACATTCTTTAGGAGAAAGTTTTGGTGAAGGAGTTTGTTGGATTTCAAGATGTTTGTGGAATATTCCAAATTGTATTTAGGTGACATTTTTTGTTCACAAGTCGTTGGATCAAAGGAAGCATGTACTTAAAATTTTAATGGTGTTTACACGGGTAACGACCAACCTTGGGTGTTTACACTACTTGCAAAATTTTTGAAAATGTGGTGTCGCTCATATGAATGAATTTAGGTCCTAGTTAAGGTGTGTTGTGGTCCACCTTTATTCCTTTCTATCATGGGAATATTTTGGTGCCGACCTAATTTGAAAAATTACATAATTGAGGTGCATAGTTGACCTTGGAGAATGTTTTCAAGGTTGAAGATGATATAAATATGAGTTGAGTTGTTGAGGGATGTGAAGATAGATAAGAATGATGTAAATTGTAGAGTGTTAGAGTATGAATTTGAGAAGTGGGGCATGAGCTTTCATGTGTTAGATTGTTGGATGTAGTGAGTAGAAGGTGTCTACAATTCTGTAGTCAAGCTACAAAGGTGTTGGTGATAGTTTGGTGGATTTCTCTGTTGCATTGAGATTGATTTCTCTATGTAATACTCTTATTTATCTTCTTTTCTATTTTGGAAGTGAGCCTTTGGTAGTGAGCCCTTCTTTCTTTGGGTAGCCAACTCTCCAAAAGTGATCCCTATTGTATTTGGTGTTGTAATTACTTTATATTGTGAGCTAATCCTCATTGTGGCTTTTCCCATCTTGGGTTTTCCATGTAAATATGGTGTTCTCTTGTGCATGGTGTTGATTTGATTAAGTTTATGTTATTTTCTTTTCATGCTAAATCATCATAACATATTAAAGGGTTAATTGAATGAATATGGATCTAAATGTTTGTGAGGGTTTTGAAGTTTTAAGGTACAACTGATTCACCCTCCTCTCAGTTTTTTTGTGCATTCAACAAAAGATTCATCTTTTGGTGCCATTTTTGACATTTAAGACCTCTTTACAAGTCGATATAATCAACTCCTTGGATGTAGAAATAAGAGGAACAATTAAATTGAGTGTTACTTTACAAGAACAAGGATAGGTTGACACATAAATAAGTTGTTCATGGGTACATAGGTTCTTCCATGTTGGTGGAAAAGAAGAGAATCAAAGTGAATATGTTTTAATCACATTTATTTGAAAATAATGCATACTTGGCCTCTCTTTGTAATGCCCCACCACGAACCCTAGAGGACAACACACTAACAACAGAAAAAAAAACAATTTTTTTTTGGTGTATTGTTACATGATTGTAAATGAACATCAACTTACATACTGTCCTATGTCCTCTAAGGTTCACGACTGCATTACGTACTTCCCATTATCTAAATTAACAAAAACCATAAAACATTATAATAACCAATTCTAACATCAACTAAAAATATCGTCTACACATTACATATAATCAAGTAATCCATGAGATTCAACCATAATATGAACACAAAAAAATTAACTGATTTCATCTATTTCACTTTACATATACAATAACATTGAATACATGATTCCATCACATATTAGAGTTTACATCAATAAACATCATTACATTTACATTCTGAATAGTAATATCTCCTTGTTATAAGAGAGGAGTGTACATCAAACAAGCTACAAGATACATCAATTGTGATACAATACAAATGCAAGGGTAATAAATCCCAAGTGTCGATACAATGTCGAAGTCTACAGAACAAGAGAAGTCACCACAACACATGCAAGGAAAGGGAACCCAATGGAGAATGAAGCACGTTCCATCCAACCATGTGGAACCTGAAGGTCCACCCCCATACTAGGAGACAACAAAGGGTCCCACCATCACTGTCAGACAAAGACAACAAACTACACAAGGATAACAAAACAACAATGATCAAGTACAAAACAACATTAAACGAAAGGAAACCACTTCCAGAGGCATACCACATTAAAGAGACAAACATCAAGAGGATACTAAGTTATTGTAGGATAAGTTTCATCGCATAATTAGTTATGGGTTACCCTAGCGTAACCATCTTAGGCTATTGGACCCCCATCTTGGGTTACCCTGGCTACCTCTACCAGCCGCTGGACCCCCATAAAAACTATGTGGGTTCAACATACCTTCCAGTTGGACCAGGCAGTTGACCTTGCCATTCCAAGCCTTCTCGTCTCACCTCAAGCCTAAACAAGTGCTTGAGCCATGAGAGAGTCATATGTTATCTTTATTTAATGTGAGAACTACCCAAACCCCCTAATTATTTTTAGGTTATCACTTGATTAAACTCTCAGTTAGTTACCCTAGCACCCCTTTGTGTGTTGTACCCCCACTGAGAGCCACTCCCCTACTGACAACTAGGAAACCAAATAAAACCAAGGAACATTGCCACTTGCAGAACACAAACTCAAACAAGATCACACAGCGAGGCATAATCCCTTACCGCTCACAAGTTTTGAAAGTTCCAATCATATAGATGAATACATTGAGCAAGGCTAACAACAATCATATACACAATCAAATAGAATTCCCAAAACCATGGTTAAGAAAAACTCCCATCAAGAGAACATTTCTTCCTAGCCTCTGGAAGACTCTAAGTGTCACTTCACAAATAACATGATAATGAAAAAAACCTCCAATTCAATTCTAAATCACACCCATTCACTAGATACACATCAACAATCCACAACAAAATAGAAAAGTAGATTCTAAATTGGGTTACGAGGTACTCTTTTCTTGTTATCCGTTTAATCATCGAAACCATGGTACTTCCTTTCAATGTATACTATTTTCTAAATTTTTGCTTACCTAATTATAACTATAACAATCTTAACCACAATGAATTATTTTTCAATCCAAAATTTACGATTCAACAAGTACAAAATAACGAGTACAAGTGACCTTCAACTCAATTAGAACTAACAGAAACAACTCAGTACCAAAACAACCACAAATTCCAATAGTAAAATCTTCCAACAACATCTAAGGGAGACCTCAATTTTCTCCTCACAAGATACCCAACCACTAATAATTTGGTCAATCTTATAATTTGGCTAATATACATCTTATACAAAATCAACACCACGACAACGAAACAATCAACCAATTCACAATCTCAATACAAAAATCAACCCACTCAAGCAAACATATCATTCATGATAACAATCACAAGTATTCTAAATATTCATCTTTACAAGAGATAATCCATATCCAGATAGACTAATATTTTGTTTACTTTAATAACAAAACAACAATCCTTCTATAAACTCGCCATTTCTAAATTTCCTTTCCTATACATCCTATAATGAAATGTAATTAATTTATTCTTTCCTTGGTAATTTAATTCCATTCATTTAGATATATATTTATTTATATAGATATATAAATACATGTACATATATTTAAGGTCAAAATGCTATTTAAATGCTAACGATAATATGAACACATATCTAATCATATATAAATATACAAACATACATACAAATATATATATATATACTCATACAAATATATATGTATATATGTATTTATATATGAAAATAATCAATGCAGTATAACATCGTTCTCAAAGAATATACAAGAAACAATATACTCTACACAATGAAAAAAAGGCAATTTGAATGAGGATTAATGCAAATCATAAGGAAAAATATACCTACAGATTACCACAACAATCTATGCTTAATTGACTAACATAGAGAAAAAATGAATATTCTAGTGTTCAATATAAGCGTGAAATTATAGGTAAGAGGCTCGATGCAAGATCATAAACTTTACCAAGAATAAAATTAAAACTCTGGTTATCTCTAATTAACTGAGTTAAAAACTAACGACTGCCAGTGATTGCAACCAAAAGAATTATCAAAAATAAAACAAAGTTGAGTCAACTAGTCATCCTAACTAGATGGAGGTAATTGGAAAAGGCATGAAACTTTGTGCGGACCAAGGAAATATTAAATAATCTACTCGTTACCAGCATTAGAGAAGATACATGAGTCAAGCTCCCTCCACATTGAGATGGTTCGAATGCAAACTACCAAATACAATACAAACTACCAAATGCAATACATACCACAAAAATGCATAGGATTACATGCTATCATTCATCCATTCCTTAAGATGAAACTTGATGTAAATTAACTACAACTTAAAGTGTATGATACTTGGTTGGAGATGTAAGAGCGTTAAGCTTTGCTTAACCGGATGATGAGGATAGAGGTGAAGATAAACATATAACTAGTCTAGCAGTTCAACTTGACATGAAACAATAGAGCTTATCTACAGTCGATACCATACTATACTTTACATGGCGCTAATGGAGGAGAACTACATAAAACCACATCAGTTGGCAACAACATTTGGTTCCAATGAAATAAAATTGTGACTATGTTCCCTATGACTAATACAATTTGAAATCTACATGTAGAAGGATTACTAACTTCAACAAAATTCTCAGATTAACGCATTCAATATGTATTGATGAAAATATGTCAGGAAACAGAAAGTTGGTAATAATAAACTTGACCCAGCTAGAAGAGAGGCAGTGACCCAAACACAGAGAAAATAGTAAACTTCTTCAGATTGTATGGCATTAACCAAGAAAACTAATATATTTTAATAGTTTATAAGATGTAAATTTCAATGTCGATGGAGTCACCAGTGATAATGTATACCCTAAAGAGATTTAGATCGTGGCTATAATAAGGTAATCTAAATGGAAAACAAGTGTATACAACAATAGTAGGTAAAATAGTAGAATTTACAAAGAAAGCACACTTAAAAATTTATAAGAAGTTGTTTCATTTCAAGCAACAACCAATTCAATCATTTATTTCAAAACAGAGAGGGAGATTCAAGAAAAAGGAACCTTTATTAATTCACTTAGATGAGCAGAGGGTTGATGCTGACCTGAATTCCAAACAGTAGTGTTAGAAACCAAGATCTGAAATGCAAACCAAAAAATGCCTTCCACAAGAGAAAAATAGAAAAAGTAGAGCAATATGCATGAAGATGTGCAAATGAATAATATTCAAGAATTGAGAAATTACAAGAGATGAATTTCTTTATAAAAGCAATGTATGCATAACCCTAAAAGGAAACCCTAGTGTGCACACTTAATAATTAAAAATAAATAATTATTAATGTGCCTAAGTTTAGCTTAAGTAACTAAAGTGATAAGTGACTTAATTAATTAACCAATATGATTAGATTAGATTAAGTGAAATAACTTATTACTCTAACACCCCCCCTTAAGATGAACTTAGGAAGTAGCTAAAACACTAGAGAAAAGATGCATGAAAGCAAAGATGAGTCCTGATAACAAAGCCTGATCAGGTAACCATGTACAAATGCAATGAATAAGAAAGAGGAGAAAAACCAGTGGAACAAAACCCCCCTCAATGAGATGACCTGGTACAAAGAAGAACTGGAAAAAAATTGGTGGAGTAACACTGGAATCCTAAATCTAGCAAGCAAGGAAAGATACCTCTATTTACAAGAAACCATATGAGAGTCACTGAAGGACTTAGGTGGAATCATGATAATGCAACAGCAAACCCAATGCCATGGAAGACTGAAAATCTCACAAACTAGAACAACTTTGGAATCTATGAAGCAATATTATATGTATAAATGATGCCCCCCATAAGAGGGAATGATATGATGAAAGAATCTAGAAGCGTTGTGTATCTTGATGCCAATGCCAAACTGTGACTAAAACCGATCCATAGGAGCAACTACCATGAAGATTTTGGAAAATTAACCATAAAATGAATGGCCCTCAAACTGAGATGTGACCTGATGTGAATCTAATGTGATTCAGGATAATTAAGCATAGGCTCTCAATCTGAGATGTGAACCGATGTGAACCAAAATGTGTCAAGCTATGAGCAAGATGTGGCCAAAAGAAACTACATAATCCATATACAACTCATACAAGTTGTCATCAATATGAAGATGAGATCAAAGTGCATGCAATGCAATTACACTCTAATCAATTTATTATGCAAGAATCCCTCCTAATGGAACTTTATATAAGTTCATTTATTACAATACCCCATGATTGTAAAAGAAGAACATACTAAACATGCATAAATTAAAGAGAAAATGCAAACCTAGTACATGCACAAATCAATGTTCACATCTACCTCAATGATGAAAAATAACCTCAAATTTGTGTAGAGGACTGAATTAGCTTTCCAACGATATTTCTTTTTCCAAAAATGGACTTTGTGGTCAAAAGTTATGAATTTTCCAAGCCTAAGTTTAGCTTAAGTAACTAAAGTGATAAGTGACTTAATTAATTAACCAATATTATTAGATTAATTAAGTGAAATAACTTATTACTCTAACAAGTAGCTCCAAGTTCTCTAAGATCCCCAACACTTCTGCACAATTCCAATTCTAGAATATCCAAAACCCCCAGAAGATATAAAAAAAAACCAGAGAAAACAATTTGAAGAACAAGAAACAAGATACTCCCGTAACCGAATGCCAAATTCATTTCCCCTATAATAATCCCAAAATCCCCTAAAAGAATGTTCATGTCCAAGAATCAATAATTATTTTTTGTTCCGGAGAAAAATACTCCAATTACCCCTCTACAGTTAACTCCACTCCTTTTTATTTATTCTTTTCCTGTAATTGCATTCCACTCCTAAAACTAATTAATTTTTTTTCTTTTATCCTCCTCCCACTTACTAATTTTTACTTGATTTATTTTCTCTTTATAAATTTAACCCCATCTTACAATTTACACACAATAAACCATTAATTTATTACTTTATTATTTTAAATTTCTCAAAAAGTTTGTTTGTTGTTTGTATAAACACATTTGTATTAATTTATATTTAAATATTTCATTTTAACAATAATTCTTAATTTATTAAATACCTTCACAATATTTGTTTTAATTTTATTCTTTTAATTTAATAAGAATTTTATTTTCATTAGTCAAAGCCTTCAATTTTGGCAATTTAAATTTAATGAAATAATCAAACAAAACACAAGTCACAAACATGACTCAATAATTAGTAAAACAATTATCAAGCAAAAGAAAAATGAGAGAAAACAACAACAACGAAGATGAACCAAATGAATAGGCCTTACCGACTAAGTGTGACACACACAAATATCCATCCTTGATGAGGGCATTGTCTCAATGTGGAGGACCTGGTGCTACCTTTGAAACAGCAAATCCATTGGGATTTGGCACGCTCAAACCTAATAATCAGGTGGAGTCGATACCCTGTACCTGCAACCTACAACAAAACATATGGTCAAACATGTGCATAAGGAAAAATAGTCAGTCACACTATGAAGGGAAAGTCGCAGCGTAGCAGGGCACTCGCAAGTGAGTGATGTGATCCTATTCCCCTTCACCAATACATAATAATTGATATCGAAACATGATAATGCATATATCCAACAAACACATAACATCATATCCATGACAACTCACATAAGCAATTAACTAAACTATTAACCATGATATAAGTAAGAAATATCAAATATCACAATATCATCAAATATCATCAAACTAAGCATCATAATGTCATCAACAGTATCCTGAAGTCTAGAAAATAGTATCATAAGGTCTATATATAGTCTAAGAAGTTGTCCAAACAAAGGACAACTGAGGGGCACTACACTCTTCTTGGTGGAGTTTCTCCAACAAGGGTTTCTCCAAATAAATTTGTTGAACATACACCAAAATACTGAGAGGGGGGTGAATCAATATTCTATCAAATCTCAAACCCTCTAGAGAAAATTGAAACTTAAACTTCACAACACAAGTAGAAACATGAAAGATGAACATAATGCATAACACCACACACCATTGGATATATGTGGAAAACCCCACAAAGGAAAAACCACAGTGAGAAAAAGCTACTAGGAGCTACTGTCCTAATCCATCCTCATAAATGAATAACAGTTACAACTTTGTTTTAGGGCTACAACCCAAGGAAGCTACTACTCCTTGTAGAAAGGTTTTAGGATCACTCCCAAGGAAGTTGCAAGTCCCTGCAGACTTTTTTTATGGCTACAACCGCAGGAAGCAACTACTCCCTAAAATGAGAACAAACTTAGAAAATATTACAGCATGGTAGTCCTTATACTATCTAAATCTAACAATGAAGCTCAATCCTTTTCGATGACTACAATTCTACTTTTTCCTTTATCTTTTGATGATTGCAATTTCTCTTTGAAAACTTATAACTTTCTTTATGGAATCACAAATGATATGAATCTTTGGATATATCACCTTCACAACATATTGAACTTAACTTCTAAACTACACAACCATATTTACAAACATGGAGGAATGCAGAGCCATACTTTGCACCATTGTAAGCACCCTCACAAAAACAACACTTCCTTCAAACTGTCACTTCCAAAACGCATTTATTTTAACATAAATGAAATGAAACATGGACCACACATTATTTGACATAACATTGAACTATCTTCCAAAATAAGAATCACACCATCACTAGTGAAGAAATAAAGAGCATCTCTCAGGGACATTGACAACCAATCAACTAGACAACAACTCACTTTTGACAACATTGACAACCAAACTTATCAATCTACAACAAACTCAAACATACTTTTGGAATCAATGAAAACTAGACTATAACAATTTCCCCCTTTAGTATTGATGGAAAAACCAATCTGACATGCACGGTTCTCCCCCTTTGACATCAAGGAAAAAGGATAACTTTCTCTCTCCTTCAATTTCTTCCCCTTAGGGCACAAGCTCTACCCCTAAGGTGCACAAAGCATACAACTTATAGGCTCCCCCTTTCTACAACATCCACTACCTACTCCCACTAAGAGGTAGCCACCATCAGTCCAGGAAAAAGATATAGCTCTAATTACTTGATGTAGTCAACAATTGAGAAACCAAAAAGGTTTGTCAATTGTTGCATCCTTCGTAAAATCAACACTTAAAACAATATTTAAATAAAATCTCCAGCACAAAATTATTTCATTTATATTCAAATAAAATACTGAAAGTTTACAACATTATCAAGACTTAACATGCTATCCATTAACAAAGCTTCAACTGTAACAATAATCTTCTATAGGCAAGATTAAGAATCAAATTTGCAAAGCTTCACCACAAACCCATTGCTTTCTTTCCTTCACTTCACCTTGATTATCACGAATCTTTTAAAATGATATGGGTTTTGTGAACCTCCTCAAATTTTTGGATCATTTTGAAAATCTCAATTTCGTTACCATATAAGGAAATTATGTCATTTTTACTGAAGTTGGGTCTCATAGTCATGACCCATACAATCTTCCTTTTCCCCAGAATGCCAGTCAAAACCTCCAGAATCTTCTTTACTCCTTCCTGAGTGTGGGTATCATGCATTTCACCTCCTTGATTATTTTTCCTGGAAAAAATTTAAATCTTTTCCCAAATTGACATCCACTAGCTCCTTCTTGCACCTCCACTCCCAACCACCAAACACCATTGGAAAATATTTATTCCAATTCTTTAATTTAATCCTGGGAGTTACAAAGTAATAAAAAAAATAATCTTTGATGTGTTTCCAAGATGTAATTTGAATTTACATTAAATACATAAATAATTCATCCAAAGCTCATGCCAAACAAAAGTGAAATAGCTGAAGGAAGGGAGAAGAAGAATTATTTCATGCCTACAAGACCAACAACACACCAAAATTGAGAAAAGGAAAAATAAAATAAAATATTTTTTTTTGGTTTTGTAGGATTGCACTTCACCCCTGATGCTCCTGCATCAAACACCCAGGGTAAGAAAGAATGTTTCATGAGTGTAGACTCATGAACATTCATTTGATTTTGGGTTTCCAAACCCATGTTGTCCCTCCCATATTCCTCTTTTTCCATTTTTTCAAATACTCCTTGTTTTATGTGTTGGTGTCTTCTTGATTGTCTTTGAATTCGTCATTTGATCAATCTCCTTATTCTTCTTTTCATGTAATTTTTTACCCTTCATGTTGTGTCAAATAAATCTGAAATACTCCCATCTTGTCCACTTTTTCCTTTTGGAAACCTCTCCTTTTGACATTGATGAGCTAAAATCAAGTCTTCCCCTTTAAATTCATGTCTTCTCCATCAGCATGCTCTTTGTGTCTTTTGGTGCTTGTTTGTGACTTCTCTACCATAAGTTTCAAGTTCTTAAAGTTATCCAACAACTTCTCTTCCTTTAACTATTATAAAATACCTCTAACATATTTCAAATGATCTAATATTTCATTTAAAACAATTTCAAACTTACCAAGTTTTATCCCCCAATTTGAACATTCAAAATTTTTAAATTTTAGTGGATTCCTCTTGTATATCCCTGAACCTGCAAGATTACAAAATAGTTAGTTTGAAAATCTAATTTGAAATTCCTTCCATGGGTTTGATCCTAACTTCATTCCGCACAATATGCCCAATTTTTAAGTTAAATGTTTTAAAGGTAGATGACTTTGTAAAAGTCAAAAATTTTGTATACTGCTTTGTGTTGTCAGGAATTTCGTTGGTTCTAGAACTCGTTACAGTTCCAACCATGAGTTCAAGAGTTATAATTATGCCAATTTCCTGACTCTTCATTGTCAAGAGATTTAAAAGTTTCCTAACTTCAAAGACGCCCGACTCCATAGTTCGGGAACTCTCAATGCCCCCGACTCCTCTTGTCAGCATCCTTTGAGCCTGCACCATACCAAAGAGAAGTTACAATGATGTCTAGAGTACAACACAAGAACCTTTCAATCTCATTGGAGCATGTAAAGATCCATTCAATGTGATGGGCACTGAAATTCTTTCAAGCATATCTTTACGGAAGTACACAATGAATTTACACCCCAGTCAAATATATCTTTAGGTTGCAATAAGTTTTTCTTATTGCACAAGCCATGGAGTTTTTAAATTCCAACAGGATTACTCATGAGGATCTAAAGCCCGGGAAGGATATACAAAAAGGAAGGATTGCAATTCTTAAATTTCTCCAAGTGAAATGCTCATAGTTTTTAATCTTCAAATTTGTGAATGTACATAAATTGACAGTGGATTGTCGTTAGGATAGCCATTATTGATTGTGAACTCATTACGGAATCTCAAACCTTATGTGCAAAGGCTTCAAATGAAGAATGTACTTATTGTGACACAAGAGCAAGTGAGAATTCCATGTTGTCTGATACAATTTATCTTGTACAAATTAAAATTTTGAAAATACTATGTGTGTTAGCAAAATGCATCATACTAAAGGAGGACTACTATCAAAAAAACTTTGTCATGATAAAGAAATGTGCTTTATTCAGTCCATTAATGTACTACAAGTGTCTAAGGCAGGTTGCATTAACCCAAGAGGGGCTAGCATTGAATAGAGGTTATACAAATCAAAATCATGTGAAAGCAAAGATAAGGATAGAAGCTACAACAGGTAGATCCATGCCAACAATTTTCAAGGCCATTCAAATGGTTGAAGAGGCCCAAGGTCATGAGGCAACCAGTCTCCAATCAAAGGAAATTATCTTTGAGCAAGAAAAAGCGGGTCTCCACTATACAAGATTTTAGTAAAAAGAGGCTATTCTGGAATTTTCAAGGGCCATACAGAGTAGGCAGAAATGAAAGATATCTCAGAAAGTAGAGGTGTTTGATCTAGACTTAATGTGCTACAAAAAACATTGAGGGGATTGTTGATGAGGATGGCAATGCAGATGATGGAGATACGCATGCTTCCAAGAAAATGGTATAGGAAGGTTTATTGGTTTCATTGTTAATTAAAATCTGAGAATCAATCTCCCAAGTGGTTGTGAGAATTAGATAAGGGGCTGACATTGTATACACAAAATGAATGAATGGCTTTGAAGCAATAGTGTGCACTCACGAGAACTTCAAACAATGGTTGTGTCTTATTGAAGTATTTGATGTGCAGAGACTTCAAATGCACTATGCAAATTATTTCATTAGGGAACCTAATACATTAGTTACATTTATAGTTGTTTATGCTCACAGACAAGGGAATTTATACTTTTTTCTATCTAGGCTTGTCATTTGCATTTCCAATTCCTCCTTTGTATAAGGACTATTTGCTGGACCAAAAATAATTTCCTTTAGAATTTCCAAATGGGACAAGTCCAGTAACCTCCCATGTTTGCATATATGATAAATCTAGTGTAAGTAGCATTAGTGTGGGTGTTGCAGCTTTATAAAAAAAAGTTGTACCACCTCCATTGCTTGTGGGATCTTTGTATATAGAGGTGGTTCATGCAAAGTTGGATAAAGAAATTTGGTTCACTATTGGGGGGCAATATATTCCTTTTGGAGCTTCACCATGGGATGTTTGGTCCGAGTTGGGAATTCTTTGTGGGATTCATCAAAAACAAGTAGAAGAAATGATGATTCACTCTGCTATGGATGCTCATCCAAATACAACATTGTGTAGAGACTATTTTTACACGTATTTTACATGTGGATTAGATATACTATTTGATGGGAAAACACAAAATCAAGAAATTTGTGTTGCATACAAATTTTTTGTGCCTCTTCAGTGAAACAAGTGCAGTAAATCTTCAAGACTAGAAACTTTCATCCAAATTAAATTGATCTTAAATAAATCAATCCATTTATAGATTTAAGTGGTTGGTTGATTGCTGATGCAGAATTTGGATTATTGGATTTAACCTTTCATCCAAATTTTGAGAAGAATGGTCAATTCTTTGTTTCATTTAATTGCAATAAGACAAAGAATTCAAATTGTGCAGGAAGATTTTCTTGCAATTTTGATGTGGGATATGATCCTTCACACTTGGATAAAGATAATGGAACATTGCCTTGCCAATACCAAAGTATAATTGCATAATAATTTGTTAATGACACTTCTACTTCACCTTTGAAAGCTACAATGCCACGCAGTGCTTGAAGAACTAGATATATATAAGCAATTGAAATTTTCATTTGGAATTAGTGAAGGAAAAGATGGAGATTAGCAAGAAAGTGGTTTCGAAGGTCACAAAATTTGTACGAACAGTCTTCTATCAAAATCCTAGAGACTAGATATTTGTAGAATATGCATATTGGTGCATTTTCAATATATATATATATAGGAAATTGGTGGGACCCATTTCAGAACAAACCATTAATCCTTTATATCTCAGCAAGTGCAGCAGCCCTTGGTGCTCTCCTAGCACAACATGATGAAAATGGAATAGAAAGAGCCATCTACTACATCAGCCGTACAATGGTGGGCCATGAGTTAAATTATACATTCATTGAAAAAGCTTGCCTAGCAGTGGTGTTTGCATCCCAAAAATTCAGACACTGCATGTTGGCACACAAGATCAAACTCATAGCTAAAATTGATCCCCTAAAGTATCTTCTTTCAAAGGCAATGCTTACGAGAAGAATGGCTAAGTGGGTAATGATATTATCAGAATATGACATTGAGTATGTGGAGTGCAAGGCAATCAAGGGACAGGTCATTGCAGACCAACTGGCAGACGTACCTATCTATACGGAGAACCCACTTGTTTCAGAATTTCCAAATGAATCCATTTTCAACATTGACATAGCTACTCATTGGAAACTATACTTTGATGGCTCCTACACACAACATGGGTCAGGAGTTGGTATCTTCTTCATCACTCCACAAGGGGATTGTATACTAAGATCATACAAACTAGCATTCCCTTGTACCAACAACATTGCAGAATACGAGGCTTTAACTATAGGTCTCAGGATAGTAGTACAGTGGAACATTATGACAATGAAGGTATATGGAGATTCACAACTTATCATAAATCAAGTGAACAATGAGTACCAAACAAAGGATGATAAGCTAACTCCATACAAAAGGCTGGTGGAAAATCTCAAGGAATCTTTTGTTGACATCACATTCGAGCAAGTACCAAGAACCAACAACAGAGCAGCAGATGCAATGGAAACTATTGCATCACTCTTAGAGATCCCTCGAAATGTTTTGAAATACGACTTCTTAGTAGAGCAGCTTCTCGTACCAGCATTCAAGGTACTAGAGTCAGAATTTGTGGGCGAAATTGTTGGTCTAAATGATCAGTGGTACCAAGACATTTACACATACCTTAGGATAGGTATCATTCCCGCCGATTTGCGTTCAAGCCTTAGACGAACCTTTATCAAGAAAGCATCTCGTTTTTTCATTTTAGGAGAAACCCTATATCGTAGAAGCATAGAAGGAACCTTACTAAGATGTCTTAACCCTAAGGAGGCTTCGGCTGCCCTAACTGAGGTGCACAACGGCATCTGTGGTTCTCATTCGAGTGGCATGACCTTGTCTAAGAAATTGTTGAGGAGTGGGTATTACTGGCCTACCATGGACAGAGAGGCACATGAATACGTCAAGAAGTGTCTACAATGTCAGCAACATGGGGACCTCATCCATGCTCCAGCTCAAGAGCTTCATCCAATCGTCACACCATGGCCCTTTTCACAGTAGGGACTCGATCTCATTGGGAAATCACACCCACCTCATCCAATGGCCACAAATTCATTATAACTGCAACTGAGTACTTCACCAAGTGGGTTGAAGCCATACCTATGACCTACATAACAGGAAAGCAGATCTCAAAGTTCATCCTGAACTATCTCATATACCGCTATGGTGTTCCACAAGCCATTATCTCAGATAATGGGACACCATTCAAAAATCAGGAAGTCCGTGACCTATGTGATAAATTCAAAATCCAACATCACTTTTCCACCCCATACTATCCCCAAGGCAATGGCCAAGTAGAAGCTACAAATAAAACCATCCTCAAAATCCTTAAGAAAACAGTCAATGACGCAGGTCGTGACTGGCACTTGCAGTTTAATCCTGCCCTTTGGGCTTACCGAACCAGCATCTGCACACCCACTGGTGCCACACCATTTTCCTTGGTCTACGAATCAGAGGTCATCTTGCCCATTGAGATCGAGCTACCATCCCTCAAAGTATCATTGCAAAACCTCATCACGGACGAGGAGTATCGAGTTTCAAGACTGAACGAGTTGGAACTGTTGGACGAGCGACGTCTAGAAGCTTTAAACCATCTGCAAGTGTATCAGAATAGACTCAAAAGGAGCTACAACAAGAAAATCAGAAGCAGAACTTTCTAGGTCAAAGAATTGGTGCTAAAAGAGAATCAGAAGAATGTCTTGAACCCAAATAGCAAGGGAAAGTTTGAACCCAATTAGCTGGGACCCTTTGTCATCACAACAAGCTACAAATCAGGGGCATATCAGTTATCAACACCCGAAGGGGAACCCCTACAGGAGCCAATGAATAGCTCCCATCTCAAAAAGTTTTATGCCTAAATCTTTCAAGGTGTAGAACCAAAAAATCCAAAAAATCATAGAAAGTCCTAAAAAAATGGTTACTTCGGCAAAACCTGGCAAATAGGCGTCTTGGTGACAACAAAAAAATCAAAAAATCAAGAAAACAATAAAGAGAAAAAATCGTCCTCTAGTGAAAACCACTTCGGTGGCACTTTGGGAAAGTACTTTGGTGAAAACCTGGCAAACAGGCACCTTGTGTAAATAAACACTCTCCATCCATCTTGGTCTTTATGACTTGCTTTGCATCATTCACTCACCCATCGCATATCATCGCATTTCACCCTTCCATCCGCATCTACACCATAGCTTGGTCTTGTGTTTGTGTCATGATTCCTCCTAGAGCTACTCGGCCCACTTAAAAGGTCAGTTTGTCCTGCCTATATCAGAGTAGTCTATCGCCTCATGTTGGGGGCACGTTCTCATCGGATCGGATTCGTGTATGATCTTAAAGTCCGAAAAATCAGAAAATCCAAAAAACATTAGAAAATCAGAAAATCCAAAAAACATTAGAAAATTAGAAAATCCAAAAACATCAAAACATCAGAAAATCTAAAAACATCAGAAAATCAAAAAATCCAAAAACATTCAAAACATATCAAAATCCAAAAATAGGTCAAAAATTCATTCAAAAAGCCAAAAACAAGGTCGTTTTGTCGAACTATGTCGTCTTTGAGCTTGAACGTATGCAAGCTTGATCTTTGATTATCCCCCGAGACATTTAGGTCAGTCCTGTAGAAGTCCGTCATAATAAACTGACATTTCATCATGTATATCTTCATTTGTAAATCAGTCAAGTTGTCAGTCGAACTACGTGGTCTCTGCGTGTATAACGTAGGCAAGGCTAATCTATTGATCAGCCCCTGAGGCCCCTAGGATAGGTCTTTAGGTTAGTCTCTTGGTCAAAATCTTAGAAAATCTCAAAACATTAGAAAATTGAAAATCAAAACATTTGAAAACATTTGAAAAAATACCAAAAACAGCCTCAAAACATTGTAAAACTCCAAAAACATCCAAATATTTGAAAAAATCCATCTGCCTCATCTCGCTTACACTCACGATAATCAATCATCCATAATAAATCGTCATCACCCTCAACCTTTGGTAAAACAGTCGGAAACAAGTCTAGCAGTCAAATGTGAAAACCTAAACTATCAAAATCTCAAGTATAGGTTAGTCAGCAAGCAAGTTGGTCAACTCTTTTTTTATCAATGGCATATAAATCATAAATCAATTTCATCACCGTTTGATAAAAGCATGTCCTAGGATCCGTTCCAACAATGGGCACTTTTATCAAACCAACCACTTTGGGTAAATGACACGACGTGTCATTAACATGTCCTAGGATCCGTTCTGACAATGGACATTATCTTTTGGCAATAAGTTTTAGCTCCCATCTTTTGAAACATCGTTTCTCTCGGCTAACGGTATGAAGAACATTAGTTTGTTTGCTCACTTACTTTATCTTGTTTGATTTATCTCATTGTGCTCATTCCAAGGACCTCTCGATGATGTTCGAACAAAGGATTTAGAGAGATAGGAATGGGGCAATGATCATTATCTTTTGTCTACTGTGCTTGTTGGATATCTTTGTAATATAACCTTGGTCATGCATGCTTTTGTTTAGTCTGTAGCGAGGGTGTTTTAAGTTTCTTGTTGACCACATAGAAAGGCTCGCCTTCCTATGTTTTGGTCTGAGATATTTGAAATATTTGAACTATTTTCTGGACAGGGTTCCGTATGTCAAGGTGTGAACAAGAATACTCCTATCCGATTTGTCGAGTCAAAGTTCCATCACACTAGGTACAACGCCATCCTGGTTCTCGATACCTTGATGCATCGTACTGTGTGTATTATCAAACATAAGGAAATTTTCCCTTTGAAAATCCCAACTCCACGGAAAGTAGTCATCACCATTTGCATGATCATCTCATTCTTTCATTCTTCTATCACATTCTTCTATCTTTACTAACATTTCTATCCCAGTTGGTACATGAAGCTACCCACAGCTAATGAATGTCCATTCATCTACATCAACCACTCCTCTCGCATTTTATCGCGATTTTGATTGGCAATTGGCATTCCCATTCAACATCTCGAGGGGGCAATATACCAGTGCAATTCTTCTCACTGGGGCAATAGTGGGGCATCCAAAAAATTAGAGAAATTTTGACTATTGATCATGACAAGATCATTCTTTGAATCAATGCAACAAGTACATTGCTTCAAAGAGGGGAAAAATGTAGACACGCAAAATGTACAAGTTGACATTGCGCATCTAAGTCTGACTACCGACATCATTTCATCCTAAATCATTCCCTGACCTAACCATTTAATTGAATATCTTTATTTGATTAAATTCATTTGTTTTCTTCTCTTAATTAAACAAATCATGTGTTTAATTAAGTCTCTTAAATCATTCTCCATCTCTTTTAATTAAATAATTAATTTTATTTAATTAATTAAATCTCTAAAGTCTATCTATTAAATTGAATAAATTAAAATCTTATTTAATTTAATCTTACTTCAATCTCTTTAATTAAATAATCAAAACATGTTTATTTAATTAAACTCATTAAATCATTTCCTCTCTTGTTTGATTTAAATTAATCCAAAAATCTAAGTCAAAATAAGTCAAACTTCCTAATCTTCATTAAATTGATCAAATCTTGATTAAATCTAATCTAATCTTCAAAATCCTCTAGCTTTTCCCACT
The DNA here is from genome assembly GCA_007258455.2 of Sequoia sempervirens. Taxonomy (NCBI): domain Eukaryota; kingdom Viridiplantae; phylum Streptophyta; class Pinopsida; order Cupressales; family Cupressaceae; genus Sequoia; species Sequoia sempervirens. The sequence continues at coordinate 1,158,735,415 of VDFB02271358.1, read as the reverse complement.
TGCACAAATAAATCAATTTATTGATTTATTAAATCTTCATTTTCCCTCAACAAAGCATCTTTTGGAGGAATATTCTTCTATTTCAAATTCAAAATTTGAATGACATGTCCTTCCAACATGTCATTTACTCTCTCTTACAAGTCCTTCCAACAAGGCATTTACTTCTTCTTACATGTCCTTGCCTTGAGCCAAGTGGCATTTAATGCAATTTTCTTTCCCCCTCTTACATGTCTTTTCTCAAAATTCAAATTCAAAAAATGCATTTATTGGCACATTTGTCAAAACTTGCACATTCCTCACCCAATCACATTTGGACAAGTGGCATTTTGCCATTGGCCAAATCCTTATCCCACATTGCTCTATTTTGGCTTTGTTTCCATTTCAACATTCTATAAATAGAATGCTTCACCATGTATTTTATAATCCACAATTATGCAAAGTTATTATGCACAAATATCTCTCAAATTCCATCCATCTTTTTAACTAGTTTATTGCAGATTTTGGAGCTCATTGAGGGACTTATCAAGTGGATCAATCTCTTCAATCAACATTTGCATTCAAGGAGTTGGGAAAGGGAAAATCTCCACACACCTATTTGCACCAACTCCCCCATGGGATCAAAGGTTTGCATGCTAAATTAGGATTTCATACTTCCATTATGTTCTTCATTGTTTTCTTTTTTTTTATTTCTTATTTTTAGCTTTGTGAATGGATTTCATGGGGAATCCTTGTTCATGCTTACAAGATGACTCTCTAACATTGTTTGTTGTTGTGTTTTTGTAGGCACTTCAAATTGGGGTTCACACTTGCAAATGATAAACTGAGGTTTCAAGCAAATTAATTTTTTTTGTAAAAGTAAGGAAGATCAAAATTCACCCAAATAAATTAGTTACGAGAGGAAATAATGAATCCTCAATCTTTCAAGAAACAGTTACCAGTTACCACACAGAGAACAAAAGGAATTTGTATTTCTTTCCAAGAATAAGTTACAGTGGGGGACATACATCCTTTAAAAACTCATCGAAGACTTATTTTCAGGGAGATATTTTTCTATCTTCTTCTTAGCTATTCAGGGGAGGAGGGAGCAGTTCATTCTTCTTTTCTCACAGTTGTATTGTTTAGAAGTGTCGAGTCTATGAACTTTGATTTTGGACATTGGAGAATAAAGGAAATATTTCAAATCTATGTGTTTTTTTTCTTTTATTGCAATTGAACTTTGTGTCTTTGTGATGACTCTTCGGTGTTAATTATGTTCTAATAAACTGTATATGTGTTTATTCCTAAAACTTTAATTTCAGAAATTAATCCATTTGTTGAGAAGTCTATTGTTCTTTCTTTTCTTGAGTATCGTTTGTGGGTGTGGAATAGATGGGTTGTGTATCATTTATTTGCATTCACTTTAATTTTGAGTTCAATCCTTTGCATCTATGTCATGATTATGAGTAGGTGTTTGTGTACCTTTCTTGCTTTCTAGTTAAAAGCATACCTAGTTGTCATTCATTGCAAATCATCTGCAGGTAGTTGCACCTTGTAAAATAAGCAGAGAACACTTGCAACAATCATTGCAAGTGATTCAACTGTTGGTCAAGCTGTAACTCTTTTGGGAAAATAAAGTATAAATTGAAGTGAAAAATTTGTTAACCAACACCAAGTAGTGGTTTTTGTGCTTCATCCTCTACCATACCTTTGATCATCATGGGTATTTCCTGCTCTTCTTTTTCTATCCCAACATCTTTTGGATGAGAAACTAAAGAATAACATAATTCTTCCTCTTTTAACTCTTCTAAAAAATGTTTCCCAGTGATCATGCATACCTTGGCATTGTTTCCCCACTTCATTTTGTTTTTTGTTTTAGCGAGTTCATGACATAATTCTTCTTGTCCTTTGTGATTGTATATGTGTTCACTTCACCGTTATAAATTACCTTGAGATCATATTGACATGGCCTTCCCAATAGGATGTGGCATGCATCCATTGACATCACATCACATAGTATTTCATCCCTATAATTACCAATCTGAAATTTTACTTGACATTGCTCACTTACCAAAAGTTGATGTCCCTTTTGTAACCAAGTGACCCGATAGATATTTGGGTGCTTCATCCTTTCCAGCTTCAACTTCTCTGCCATCTCTTGGGACATTAAATTATATGTGCTTCTGCTATCCACTATTATGGTGCAATACTTTCCTTGAGACTTACAAACTATTTTAAACAAGCTCCTCCTGTGTATCGGTTCTAGAAGCTCCTTCTCTAGTTTTAAGAGAACTCTTTTTAGCATGAGAACTTCTCCATCTTCAAGGTCTATTGGCTTTGTCTCATTTTCAGCTTTGGTAGTGTATGCTCTTCCAGTGTTTGTCATTCCAACCTCTTGTATTTGAGGGAACTCAAAGGATTAGTGATCCATTTCCCCACAATTGAAAAACACTCCAAAAAATCCCCTTCCTCTCCCTCTAGAACTTTCACCTTTTCCTCTTGAAAAATCTCCTCTTTTTCTTGCATTTTTCCCATGACTTGCTTGTGACCAGCTTGCTTCCTCTTCTTTTATTTGATTCCCTCTTCCATTATTTGTTTGTTCTCTACCTCTTAAAGGTTATCCTCTACCTCTAGAGTTATTTTGTTGCCTTCTTGCCAAATTTTCCTCTGCCTTCAGTGCGTACCAGTAGGCTTCTTCCACTGTCCTTATCAAGACCATATTGAGCTCATCCTGATTATTAATCCTCGAGCCATTTACATATCTTGCTACATGTCCCTCATCATCTTCTACATTTCCATCACGTATACTCAATCTATAGAACTCCTCTATGTATTCTATGACACTCAAATCCTTTTGTTTAAGATTCTACAACTTTTTAATTAAATTAATATGATAATCCACAAGCAAAAAAAATTCTTTCATTTTTGCAACCATCTTCTCCCATGATTTTATCTTCTCTTTTCCTTTCCTCTGTCTTTCAATCTGCACTTGATCCCACCATAGGGATGCATGTCTCTTCAACCTTGTGCTAGCATATTTCACCTTCTTCTTTTCTTCAACAACTTCCAAATCAAAATATTTATCATTTTTTGCAATTCAGTCAATAAGCTCTTATGGATTCATACTTCCATTGTAACTTGATGGGTCCATCCTTGGTTTACTCCCAAGCTTAGCCAACACTTGTAAGAATCTCTCTTCATGTGCATCTTCTCCTTGCATTGTTGCAACCTTTGGAACTTCTTCCTCATCCTCACTAATGTCTCCAACAAGAATCCCTCTTCTCGAAGAAGTTTCTAACACCTCCAACCTTGCTAAGATTCCCATTAACAATTCCATAAGTGTTGGATTTTCTTCTCCTCATGGAACTCTTCCTCTGCCTCATCCTCTATGTGTCATTTCCTCTCCAAATATCTATAAACCTGGCTCTAATACCAATTGATGCAGTCAACAATTGAGAAACCAAAGAGGTTTTTCAATTGTTATAGCCTTCATAAAATCAACACTTAAAACAATATTTAAATAAAATATCTAGCACAAAATTATTTCATTTGTATTCAAATAAAATACTAGAAGTTTACAAAATTATCAAAACTTAACATGCTATCCATTAACAAAGCTTCAACTACAACAACAATCTTCTACATGCAAGATTAAGAATCAAATTTGCAAAGCTTCACCACAAACGTATCACTTTCTTTCCTTCACTGCTCCTGATTATCACAAATCTTTTAAAACACCAACATGGGTTTTGTATGCCTCATTCTCAAATTTTCAAATCATTTTGAAAATCTCAATTTCGTTGCCATATGAGGAAGTTATACCATTTTTACTAAAGATGGGTCTCAGTCATGACCCAGACAATCTTCCTTTTCCCCAAAATGCCAGTCAAAACCTCCAGAATATTCTTTACTCCTTCCTAAGTGTGGGTATCATGCATTTCAGCTCCTTGATTATTTTTCTTGGCAAAAATTCAAATCTTTTCCCAAATTGACATCCACTAGCTCCTTCTTGCACCTCCACTCCCAACCGCCAAACACCATTGGCAAACATTTATTCCAATTCTTTAATTTAATCTCGTGAGTTACAAAGTAATAAAAAAAATCATCTTTGATGTTATTCCATGATGTAATTTGAATTTACATCAGATACATAAACAATTCATCCAAATCTCATGCTAAACAAAAGTGAAATAGCTGAAGGAAGGGAGAAAAAGAATTATTTCATGCCTGCAAGACCAACAACACACCAAAATTGAGAAAAGGAAAAATATTTTTTTATTTTTTTGGTTGTGTAGGATTGCACTTCTCCCCTAATGCTCCTGCATCATTACTCCCCCTAGATAGATGCACCAACTATGCATCTAGTAAGGAGGAGGGGAAATTACCCCTAACTTTTGTTGGAGATACTCAAATGTACCATTTTCAAGAGCCTTTGTGAAAATATCTATAATCCGATACTTGATAAGTACATATTCCAACTTGAATTCTTTATCTGCAACCTTCTCTCTTAGAAAGTGATACTTGATTTATATGTGCTTTGTTCTAGAATGATCACTGAATTTTTGGAAATATTGATAGCACTTATATTATCACACAAAATAGGAATAGGCTCATCATACTTTATCTCAATATCCTTTAATGTTTGCTTCATCCACAATACTTGTGTACAACATGATGTTGCAGCAATATGCTCTACTTTTGTAGTGGACAAGGATACTAAATCTTGCTTCATACTATGTCATGAAACCAATCTGTTTCCCAAAAAGAAAGAACCACCATTGGTACTCCTATCATCAACACAACCATTTCAATCAACATTAGTGTAAGCACTTACATCAAAGTCATTACCCTTTGGATACCATAAGTCATAATCCTAAGTACTCTTCAAATATTTGAAGATCCTCTTGATTGCCTCCACATGAGTTTCTTTAGGATTAGCTTGAAATCTTGCAATCAAGCATATTGCAAGCTTAATATCAAGTCTTGAAGTAGTTAGATACAATAGGCTTCCAATCATAGATCTATATAGAGTCTGATCATCTTGGGGAGACTCTGTTGCAAGATGGTGTCCCTTGGTCTCCTTGGTGCAACACGACGCTTGGGTTTGTGACATGGCTTAATTGCCTCTTGTGGATCTTGTATAAATCTGGCTGTGTATTGAGCATTAATAGGTTAATCTTTTGGTGCAATGGAAACCACCAATGTAACAATTGGTATCAAAGTTAAGGTCACGAGTTCAAACCCCTCTCTTGCGCTAGGGAGGTTGTTGTAAGATGGTGTGTCCCTTGGTCTCCTTGGTGTAGCACGACACTTAGGTTTGTGACATGGCTTAACTACCTCCCATGGATCTTGTATAAAATGGTGGTTGTATCGAGCACTAATAGGTTGATCTTTTGGTGCAACAACAACCACCAATGTAACAGACTCATCATCTTTGCTCAAGTGACAACTAGTAACCATGGGAGTACGAACTGGTTTACAATCTTCCATCCCAAACTTCTTCAACATCTCCTTGACATACTTTGCTTGAGAAATAAAGATACCATCATCTAGCTAGGAAATTTGAAGACTAAGAAAAAAATACAACTCACCAATCATAAACATCTCAAATTCCTTTTGCATCTCTTTAGTAAATTTCTTGCACATCTCATCATTCCCACCAAATATTATATCATTAACATATACAACAACTATATAAAAAAAATCATCCTCAATCTTGAAGTAAAGATTACTATCTATAGTACCTTTCTTGAATCCTTGTTGAAACAAGTACTTATCCAACCTTGCATAGCAAGCCCTAGGAGCTTGTTTGAGACCACACAAAGCCTTTTTGTGTCTACATACCATGTTTGGTTCTTTTGATAGCCAAAATCCATCAAGTTTCTCTATGTAGACTTCCTCTTCCAAATATCCATTCAAAAAAATTTACTTGACATCCATCTAATATACCTTGAAGTCTTTGTGAGTTGAAAAAGCAAGAATCGAATTTATTCCATTCTTTCTACCAAACAAAAACTATCCTAAAAGAAAATACCTTCTACCTATGAATAGCCTTTACACACCAATCTGGCTTTGTTTCTTACAACTTTTCCTTCCTCATTCAACTTATTCCTGAATACCCACTTAGTTCCTATTGCATTCTTGTCTACGGGCCTTGGAACCAATTCCCAAGTCAAATTCTTTTCAATCTAATTCAATTCTTATACCATTGCTTCTATCCAACATTCATCTTTGCTAGCATCAGTAAAATTTCACTTGTTCACTTGTCTTTGCAAGCCTTCTTCTAGTCAACACTCCTTCATTCTCATCTCCAATGATCTAATATTTTGAATGCTTCCTTTGAACATACTTTGTAGGAGTCTTGTTGAGATTTTTTGTTGTTTCTTATTTCTCTTCAACTTATTCTTCTTCATCTTTATATAAGCAGGGAGGTGCATTAGATCCACAATCCTCAATTTCATTCATATTTTGATGTAGATCTTCATCAACCTTTGATCTGATTTAAGGATCTATGACTGTTGCTTCGAATGCTTACGTTAACAATTACAAACCAAAAGTTCTTAATTAATAATTAACACTCAACGAATTTAAATTAATGAAATTACAAAGAGATTAAGGAAAGAATAGAATGAGAGAGAAAAAGACAGTGCACACAAAATTGATAACGGAGTTCACCATTCAAAATGACATCTTTGGGCCCCTCTCCAATTGAGTGGACCAATCCAATTATTCCTCCCAAAATTTGGTTACATTTGTTGGCAGAACCTCCCCTTGGTTTACAAGAAATATTCAAATTGCACCTCTAAAGTGTGTGGAATCAAGCTTCCACAAGCACAAAATTACAATAATTTCTCCAAGGAAAACAATCTCTCACACTTGCAAAATTCTTCCAAAATCACTTTCCTTCACACCCCCATTCTACCCCTTTTTATATTAATTTTTTTGCAAAAATTGGTGTAAAACCAATTAACTACCCAATCTCCCTTACATAGAGAAAATTCCAATAATATCCCCTTCTTATGATTCCCGAAAGGATAATATCCCCTCAAGATAATTTCTTTTTCCATTTGAATGGTTACGAAGGGATTTATTCTCTATTAATTTGTAGATGTAGTTTGAATAGGCTCCTTAATTTAGGAATAATATTCCTAATATTCTTGTAGAAAAAGGGTTTAGTATTTTTATGGTTTCAAATCATAAAAATGGCCTAATTTTTAGGCTTGAAATAGCAAAAATAAGTCTTAAGTTTAAAGAGGTTTTATAGGCATTTTATAAGGGGGGTGGTGGTCCTACCACACTCCCCTCCCTTTATCCTTTCCCCTAAAAGAGGGGGATGCATTCCCCTTCAAAAGTGGGTTTCCCTCCATACCATGGGTGGCGCCCCACTTAATGTGGGCCGCCCCCCATGGATGGGTGGGGCCCATCTTGAATATCTTTTAAAATATATACTTTATATATTTTTTGTTTTATATTTTTTTTTAATTTGATTTTTAATTATTTTTTCCAAAATAATTTTTGCCACATGGAGGGATGAGGTATTTCCATATGTCAAGGGTTGATTGGCCGTTGGGCTGACTGGGCGCTAACGTCATCGGGTTGACCCAATCTTTGATCTTCTATAACTTCACCATACAAACTCCATTTTCTGTGAAACGAACTCTATCAGAATCGTGATGATGAGCACTTCACAATGGTATTGACTTTGACCGGTTTTGACGACTTTGATTTTTTTCCTTTTTTTTGGCCTGGTTTTGAGAGTTGACCAAGAGTTTGACCATATATATCTTGAGCTATGGGACTCCGATTGACTCCATTCGAGTTGTGTTGGAGTCGAGATCATGAGCACTTTCTAATGATACCAAAACTAGAGAAAATGGAGAATTTCAAAATTTGACGAAAATCCTTCGGATCAATGTTCACATTAGTGCTTTGAACTATTATTCTCAATCTCTTATTCTATCACCTATATTCTTTACTATAAGATGAGTATCCTAGAAATATACCTTCATCAACCCTTGAATAAAACTTCCCCAAAGCATCTTCATCTCTTTTGATGTAACATTTTCTTCCAAATATTATAAAATACTTGACAGTTGCAGGTCTTCCATACCATATCTCATAAGGAGTCTTAGTGTTGTTCAGTATCAAAAATCCTCTGTTTAGAATATATACTGCAGTATGAACTGTCTCACTCCAATAAACATCAAGTAGATTTTCCTCCATCAACATGGTCCTTTCCATCTCTTCAACATTCCTATTCTTCCTTTCAACTACCCCATTTTGCTGAGGTGTTTTAGCAACAAATAGATGCCTCTTTATTCCATAAGTTTTATAGAAGTCATTGAACTCATTTGAAGTGAACTCACCTTCTTTATCAAACCTCAAACATTTGATCTTTGCATTTATTTCATTCTCAACCATAGATTTGAAAATATTGAATCTACTAAAAGCATCAGATTTGTCTTTCAAGAAAGTAAACCATGTCATCCTAGAGAAATCATCAATAAAAAACATGAAATACCTTTCTCCTTTTAGAATTTTTTTTTCTGGTAGGTCCACACAAATTAGTATGTACCGAATCCAATGGTCTACAAGATAATATTCTTTAGACTTGAAATTTATCCTTGTCTACTTACCAAATTGACATTCCTTGCACATTGTACTTGCAGGCTTGATTATCTTAGGCATATCTCTTACTACATGCAATGAATCGATATTCACAAGATTTTCAAAGTTAATGTGTCCCATTCTCCTATGTCACAACTGACATTCACTTGTTTTTTCTAGAATACAAGTTCTTTCATTGACATCTCTTAGACTATATATGTCACTGCTTGTCCTAGATTAGGTTCAACAACCAATTGCCCATACTTTTCTTTTTTGATTTCACATCCACTTTTATTGAATATGAGATTGTATCCATTTCTACACATCTAACTCGCACTAAGAAGATTGTGTCAAGGACCTTTGACATAAAGAACATTTTTTTTTCTACTCTTTCCATCAATATTGATAGAACCTTTTCCACAAATCTACACTTAAGTGCCATCACCAAGCTTGACTATGCCGCCATTCCACTTGAAAAGTTTGATAAACCTTCTCTTATCTCTTGTTATGTGGTTTGAACAACCACTATCAATCACCAACAAATTAGCCTCATATTTTGCATGAAAAGAAGTACACACACCACTTGGAACTTTACTTTAACTTTAGTCTTCTTAGTAGCCAAAAATAGGACTTCATCTTCATTATCCAGACCACTAGATTCATCATCTTTTGCAAAGCGAGAATCTTCCATGGAGTAGAGACTCTTCTTAACCTTATTTCTACTAGGCTCTTTGTTTCTTTTTTCAAAATATTTCAAGGGACATTTAGAAGAAAAATGGAAAACCTCTCCACATTTGAAACATTTGAAGGTAGCTTACCTCTATACTTGTTGGTACCTCTCTTCAACTTTCTTACAAAATTTTCTTCCTCTTCATCAATCTCACTATCCGAATTAGATTCTTCATATGTTTCTTTCCTACTTGATTTGAATGTTGCTTCCTTCTTTGGAGCTTCTTTGTCAAACTCTCTCATTTCAAATGCAATAAGGGCATGATACAATTGATTCATTGAAGTTTATATAGATCTCTAGCATCTTTAATAGAAGATACTTTAGAATAATAATATTTAGGAAGAGATCTTGGTACCTTTTTGACCACCATAGATTCTTCAAGATATTCACCAAGACCTCTAATTGCATTGACCACTTCATCTACCTAGAGCACATATCTTGCAATATCTTCATCTTCTGACATTTTCACATTCTCAAACTTGCCTTTGTAGATATGCAACTTAGCTTGCTTTACTTTGATATCTCCTTCATAGATGCCACTAAGCTTATCCCAAACTTATTTTGTTGAATTGCAATGTATTACCTTTGACTAATGGAGGAGTAGTAGGAACAATATATCTATCTTTGACTGATTGCCAAACACCATACCCCAAAGAGGATAGATGGGTTTCCATCTAGTATCTCCAAAAAGTGAAATATTTTCCATCAAACCTAGGCACCTTGCTAGATCCTTCTTGTGTCATCCCAAATCTTCCTCAAGTTGTTAGACTTCTTCTAAGGAACCAGGCTCTAATACCAATTATTGAACATACACCGGAATACTGAGAGGGGGTTGAATCAATATTTTATCAAATCTCAAACCCTCCGAAGAAAATTTAAACTTAAACTTTATAGCACAGATAGAAACATGAAAGATGAACACAATGCACAACACCACACAACACCAGATATAAATGAAAAATCCCATAGAGGAAAAACCATGGTGAGAAAAGTTGTTAAGAGCTACTATCCTAATCTAGCCTTACAAATGAATAACAATTACAACTTCATTTTAGGGCTACAACCCAAGGAAGCTACTACTCCATGTAGAAAATTTTTAGGGTCACTCCCAAGGAAACTACAACTCCTTATAGACATTTTTTTAGGGTTACAACGCAAGGAAGCAATTACTCCTTGAACTGAGAATAGACTCAAAAAATATTACAACATGGCAATCCTTCCACTATCTAAATCTGACAATGAAGCTCAATCCTTTTGATGATTACAATTATTTTTCCTTTCTCTTTTGATGATTGCAATTCTACTTTGACAACTTTTGCAACTTCTTCACATGTCTTCTCTTTAGCTTACTTTCTCACTTATTTCAACATTCAAGAAGTTTTTCCTTTAGCTCACTACCTCCAACAATCAATTAGGCACACTCTTCACTTCCCTTTTGTCACAAAAATATGATCAACTTGAATTCGGACATGATCTTCTACTTATGCTCTTTCTCTTACAGTCACTTACATGAAAATCATAATACATTACACATCCTCATTCTTCTCAACCAAACATCCTAGATCAACTAGGTTTACAATATATACATGATATTACATTGATTGCATTGCATATGTCAGCCTACAACAAAGAATATTACAATTACAAGTTGGCAAAAGATCAAAGAATAACATGAAATGTGTAGAAGGGAAAGACCCAAATGGACTACACACAACACTAGGAAGATGAACATGCCTTGTGGATTCCAACACACTCTTAACCTGGTCCTTAACACTCTTCACAATAATGGACTTCAATTAACAACATTTACATGCTTCACATATTTGAATTAGGTTGGCCTTAAGAAAGAAAACATGAAACTTGTAACATGTTAGCCTTTACAACTTGGCGATACATATGAAAAATAAAAAAAAATTACTTCTTCTTCTTCTAAATGAGTTGGCATGCACCATACAACATCTTCAAACACTTCATAGAATCTACACAAACTCCAACTCGTGGCACACACCTTCAACATATCTCAATCAGCCAGGCAAAAGCATAACCAAGCAACACCTTCATTTTAGACCTCAACATGTTTCAGAGGAAATAGAAAACACCTTGTGGAACAACCAAAAATATCACAAGCTTTCAGGAACACTCTCATGCATCCATTTCACAACTTCATGTAGCAACAAGTTGGTGCAAGCCAACATACATTAAAACTAGCCACCAAACAAACAGTCCTGAACACTGCCACTTATAACTTTCTCTGTGGAAGGGAAAATGATATGAAACTTTGGATATAACACCTTCACAACACACTAAACTAAAATTTTGAACTACACAACCATTCTGTACATGTGGAGGAATGTAGAGCCAAACTTTGCACCACTGCAAGCATCCTCATAGAAACAACACTGCCTTCAAATTGTCACTTCCAAAACACCTTTCTTGTAACATGAATGAATTGAAATGTAGACCACACATGCTTTGACACAACATGAAACTATCTTCCAAACCATAGGAGCACACCATTTCTAGAAGAGAAATGTGGAGCATTTCTCAGGGACACTAGCAACAAATCAGCTAGGCAACAACTCATTTTTGACAAAACTGACAACCAAACTTATCAAGTTGCAACAAACTCAATCATAATTTTGACATCAATGACAACCAAACTACAACAAAATCTTGTGTTACACGATGTATTTTATGTTGCTGATTTGTGCCTCTTTGTTGTTATCTTATGGTGATGTTATGCTTTAATTTATTGATGTTATAAGTTCACATAAGGTGGTTTTATTAAGCATATTATGTTGGTTAATTTTTGGCATCATAAAGAAGATGGATCCAATTATGGTAATTTCATATTAAGGTCACTTACTTTTAGATTTGCATATAAGTTTTAGATTTTTTTATAGTAGTAGTCCAAGCCTTGTATCTCATCCATTGAAGTCATAACTTGATTATTTGGATAGAGATTGAAATTTCCCAACAACAATTAACTTGACATGAAAGAATCTATATAATATAGAATAATTTTTGACTAAATATAGGATGGTAAATGTTAAAAAAGAGATTTAAAAATTAGGGCTTGGAAGAAGGTAAAAACCTAATTCAGAGCACTAGTTGCGATCAAAATGTTGGGATTCTCCACAATGTTACAAAAAATAAAATATACCTCACATTAATTTAGGCCTAATAAATTGACATAAAAAAATTAAAATCAAGCCTAAAAATGAGTTGAGATTGATAATTGAAAAGAAAAGGGTTTGGAGTGGCTTAGCTATTTCAAGTGTGACCATTGATTTGATGTTAGGTCAATTGACATTTTGAATGATGTGACAAAAATTGAATCTAATGATGGAATGATGACCAAAAAACACATATAGATTGATGATATTTTTGGCATCTTAGACACATACACACACACAATTGAGTCCTTTTGGTGCAATTTTGTCCAATTAGAATTATTTTGTCTTCTACTACTGTTGACTTCTAAAATGTGTTTTCCCATGTGCCCAAAGATGATGGTGTTGAGAAGCACCTTGGGGAGACTACTATTGTTTACAAGGAAAGCATGAAACCTACTAGTGTCTAGATGATGAACCAATAGTGCAACGTGTTAATGCAATGTAAGGGAGATATTAATTATCTGATCTTCAACTCTAATATGGTAATTTGATATTTCTCACTAATGCTTTGAGGCTTATCCTTAGATGCATGATCCTTGATGCTCAATTTGAAATGTTTTGATGTGCAAACTAACAAGTAATGGTTATATTATTTGAAAGTGTTAACTCAGAAAGGAAAGACACTAACTTTGAATTGGGAGGGCTTTCCTACAATATTGATCTATGCTTGTGGTTTAGTTTAGTGTGAGAGAAACCTTGAAAGATGGTTTAGTTATAAATTTTAATAATAGATTAAACATTGATAAATAGGAGTAGTTTTTGCAATTGTCTCAACAATGTCATTTTTTAGCCAAACTCATTGACTCATATTTCATTCATAGAAGTTTGCACAAACAAATCTCTCACAAGAATGAATGGTCTATGTAGTACTCATTGCTTCTAGGAGATGCTCATAGGGGTGAAGTATCAAGGCTTCCTCAAAGGTCACCCATCCCAATACTACTATGACTTAAGAATGCTTAACCATGATATTTCCCACTTTTAATATCATATTTTAAAATATGAATCAATGAATTTGACACAAAAACTATGCAGTTGAATATTGATACTTGACACACTATGGAAACTCTGGTGGGCCTGTATGTGGGCTATGGCATCCACTCGCAAGGGGCTAGTCTTGCCCCAACTCGCCCCAGGTACCCAAGGTATGGGTTGCTGGACTGTTGGATTGAGTCGTAGGGACACCCCTATCACAAAAAAAAAAACATTTAATCTATTATCAAAGAATAAAACTAAACCATCTTTGAAGACTTCTCACACCCTAAACTAAACCACAAGCATAAATTAAACATAACAAAAACAAAATTCATACTTATGATCAACTTGCACACAAAGTAAAACAAGTTAAACATAAAAGATAATATATGACTAACCACCCAAAGTAAACATAATTTTCAAGAACAAAAGTACTAGGGAAGGCATATAGTTTATATTATCTACACTAGTTTGAACACTAGTGTATGTTGAAGTCTTGCATGCCTAAGCAATATGCTTGCAACATCATTTCAACGAGGGTCATCATCACATTAACAAGCTCCAAATTAGTGTTAGACCACGACTTTGCCTATGCAAAGTTAGGCAGATGGACATGGGGGGTTGTTTTGGACGATCCAAAACCAAAGTGGGGAAAAGGAATAAATGATAGTTTAACTTGGTTGACAAATGTAGTTTTTGATTATGTCCCCCCAACCAAATGTTTGGAAATTTGGCAAGGGAAAGTAAGTTCGTTTCATGGGCAAGTGAAAAGGAGAGCAAGGATTTGGACCCTGCACCCGAACTCTCACTACTATCCAAACCCTAAAGTCCAAAAGCGGGCCCCACCCACCCGTTTTGCTACCCTTCCAAGTCACATCTGTCATACCCCTTCACACGCTATGTGACGACGGCGCCGTCAATGCAAGAAAAAGCCCTTCGTAACGTACGACAAAAGTTACCAAATCATATCTATCCTTTTGACGTTGCCACTGCCACATCTATTTGCTCCTGCCTACCACAACTAACGTGTGAATAGAATAGAATATCCCTTAACTGCTGCCGTTAAAAGCTTTTTGGTGCAAAGCGTACCAAACCGCAGGTTGAAAAAATGTGCAAAAAAAACCATTGAAAAAACCGTCCCCAGCACTGACATCTTAGTCCACGGACTTAAATTATGATGGGGATATCTTCTCTTGCCCTTGCGTCACCCTAACGTAAATGTTACATGGCGCGGTCAGCATCCTACTTAACCTTAACCGCCCGGTCAACACTTTCCTGTAGAAAACAAGTTAGGCTAAGGAGAGTTTGTCTTTTGTGTCTTTCTCGTAGGCAAAATTGTGTACAAGATTTTGATTTTTCTATAAATAATTGGAGGATTTGTAATATTTTATAATATTGGTATTTTTCATATGGTGTCATGATTGTGTATACATATCTGATGGTTTTACAAGGTGTGCATGGTGGACTTTGTGAAGACCAAACTATTTTTTAATTGATCAATTTTAGTAGGTTAAATGATGTACAAGATTTTTCCTTTTCTAAAAACAAATTGGAGGATTTGTAATATTTTATAATATTGGTATTTTTCATCATGGTGTCAGGGGTGTATGTATATATGATGGTTTTATGAGGTGTGCATGGTGGACTCTTTGAAGACTAGACGACTTTTTGATTGATCAATTTTAGTAGCTTAAATCATGTACAAGATTTTCAATTTCTAAAGACAAATTGGAGGATTTGTATTATTTTATGGTATTGGTATTTTTCATCATGGTGTCAGGTGTGTGTATATATATGATGGTTTCATGAGGTGTGTATGGTGGACTCTTTTGAAGCCTAGATGATTGATCAATTTTAGTAGGTTAGATCATGTAAAGGATTTTTTTATTGTTTTTTTTGTATAGGTTGTGTAATTTGTTATTGGTTGACATTTATTAGAATATGATGGAATTATGTACCTCTCAATTTTTTTCTTTCAGTTTGAATTCATTTTGCTATAATTATTCCTTATGCTTTGAGAAGTGTACAGGTGATGTGATTTGTTGGCATGGTTTTTTTTGTGATTTCATCTACACACTTTCAAGGACAAACCTTGATGTTTAGTTTATCCATTCCTCACCTACGACCAAATTCACAATTCATGCAAATAATCTGGGTTAATTTTGCAATTTTTGAGAATCAAACCAAAGCTTTAATTGGCTTAAGTCCATGAATCTTTGACTATTTAACTTTATTTTACAAAAGGTTTATATGATGGAATTTAAGACTATTAAACTTTAGTAATAGACCAAACCTTTTCATTAATAAATTTTAATATATTATAACATTTTATTATATTGGCATTTTTCATCATGGTGTAGGTGTGTAAATATTTGATGGTTTCATGAGGTTTGTTTGGACTCTTTGAAGCCTAGACTTTTTGATTGATGAATTTTAGTACGTTAAATCATGTACAAGGTTTTTTTTATTGATTTTTTTGTATAGGTTGTGAAATTTTCTATTGGTTGACAGTATAAATTGACATTTATATATTAGAGTATTGATGGAATTATGCATCGTTTACTTTTTTCTTTCAATTTGAGTTTGTTTTGTTCTAATTATTCCTTATGCAATTAGAAGTGTATAGGTGATGTGATTTGTTGACAAGTTCTTTTTGTGATTTCGTCTACACTCACTTCAAAGGACAAACCTTGATCGTTAGATTATCCATTCCTCACCTACGACAAAATTCACAATTCATGCAAATGATTTAGGTTACTCATACAATTTTTGAGAATGACACCAAAGTTTTAAGTGGCTTCCATTCATGAATCTTTGACTATTTAACTTTATTTTACAAAAGGTTTATATGATGAAATTTTGAAGATTATTTAACTTCAATAATAGACCAGATTTTTTGTTAACAAATTTTAGGAGTTTAAATCATTTACAAGTTTTTGAATTGACTCTTTATATAGGTTGTGTAATTTGTTATTAGTTGAAAATATTAATTGACATTTATATCAGTGCAATGATGAAATTACATGCCTTGCACATCTTACTTTCAGTTTGAGCTCATTTTGACCTAGTTATTCCTTATGTAATGACAAGTGTACAAGTGATGTGATTTTTTCCATGAACTTTTTCCTAAGTTCATCTACACTCACTCCTAAGGACTAGACTTGATTCAAGTAGTTAGTTCATTCCTCGTATTGGACCAAATTCATAACTCATGCAAATGACCTAAGTTAATTTTACAATTTTCAACAATGACACAAAAGCTTTAATTGGCTAAGTACATGAAACTTAGACTAAAGGTGTATATGGTAGAATCTTGAAGACTATATAACTTCACTAATAAATCAAACTTTTTTATTGACAAATTTTAGGAGGTTAAATCATGTACAAGTTCTTTAGTTGATTTTTTATATACGTTATGTAATTTGTTATTAGTTGATGGTATTAATTGACATTTATATTAGTGTAATGATGAAATTATGTGCCTTGCACATTTTCCTTTTAGCTTGAGCTCATTTTGACCCAATTATTCCTTATGTAATGACAAGTGTATAGGGACATGATTTTTTGGCATGAACTTTTCCTAATTTCATTTGTGCTTAATCCCAAGGACTATCTTGATCCTTAGTTAATCCATTCCCCACCCAAGGCCAAATTCAAAATCTATGCAAATGACCTGGGTTAATTTTATAATTTTTAGGAATGAAACCAAAGATGTAATTGGCTAGGTACATGAATCTTGGACTATTTAACCTAACATCATTAAAGGTGTATATGGTGGACTCTTTGAAGAAACTTAACTTCAATAATATACCAAACTTTTTTATTGATGACTTTAGGAGGTTAAATCATGTATAAGTTCTTTAATTAGTTTTTTATATAGGTTATATACTTTGTTATTAGTTGATGGTATTAATTGAAATTTATATTAGTGCAATGATGAAATTACATTCCTTACACCTTTTCCTTTCAGTTTGAGCTTATTTCGACCTAATTATTCCTTATGTAATGACAAGTGTGCAAGTGATGTAATTTTTTGGCATGAACTTTTTCTAATTTCATTTTCACTCACTCCTAAGGACTAGCCTCAATCCTTAGTTTATCATTTCCTCACCCAGGACCAAATTCAAAATTCATACAAATGAACTAGGCTAATTTTTATAATTTTTGGAATGACAGATCAAAGCTTTAGTTGGCTAAATACATGAATCTTGGACTTTTAAACTTAACATCATTAAAGGTGTATATGATGAACTCTTTGAAGAATATTTAACTTCAATAATAGACTATTTTTTTATTGATGAATTTCAGGAGGTTAAATCATGTATATGTTTGTTAATTGACCTTTTATATTGGTTGTCATTTTTTGTTAGTTGTGTTACATTGGTGGTTGCTTTTGCACCAAAAGATCGACTCGTTAATGCCCGATACAATTTATACAAGATCCACATGAGGTAGTTAATCCATGTCAAGAACCATTAAATAGAGAAGACCTCCCAGGGGTCTGGAAGAAAATTTTGAGGTTCTTATGAGGTATGTTACCCTTCAAGGTTGGTATAAAAGGTTCCAATCTCAAATTTTTCTTATGCTTAACCATTTCAGGCATAATATGAAAATGAACTTTTCTTTCTAGATGCATTATTTTTTGGAGCAATCAGTTAAAACCATGTTAAACAAAGGTAAGTCCCTACCTCTCCACCAGGGCTTAATCTATTGGCTCTACTAGTACAATCTATCCCTCACCCATACTGTCTCCTCACTCCATCATATTAGTAACCCCTCCCTTGTCCAAAAGGGCATGGATTCAGATAGCACTACTAAAAATATTGGAAGCCCTACCTCAATTGCCAAAATCACCCCCTCCCCTAGAGCAAGAATACTTGGTCCAACTTCCCTTGTTCCTCTATAGGAAAATCCATTGCTACTAATTCCCTTGCTTCTTCTAAAAAGAAAAAAAGGTTTATTTTAAGCATCCCCCTCATATCTCAAATTGTTATGGTGATTATGATCCTTCTTAGTCCTCATCCTTGATGTCATCCCCAATTACTCGCTTTCCAACTCTCCTCCATCCCCAAAATATTTGTTAGCCCCCATCCCTCTCCTCAAATCAAGGATTTTCCTACTCAAGTCATGGTTGAAGATCTTTGAACATTTCAAAATCCTTGCAAGAATTGTCTTTTTTTGTATGACAAGGTTAATGATATGTGCAAAGCTAAAAATATCCAAAATGACATTCTCAAATGGTAGATTGCACAATTATGTATGGCCAAGAATAAGATCCAAATTTTGGAGTCTTTTATTCTAAAGAAGGCTAGGGATTAGCCTAGAGAGGAGGTTGATGAGAAGCAATGGGAGATGATGTTCAAGGTATGGCTGAAAATTTTGATAAATGGGTTGAGTTGGAAAATGAGGTTGACGTTTTAAAGGAGGCTATTGGTTCATTGAAGAATTGCATGAAATTGAAAAGGAGGTTGCTAGTCTTCAAAGTAACTAGGACAAAATTATGTTTAATATACACATGAAATTATTGATTATAGCATTTAGAGATTGTTAATAACATAGTTGTGACCATCTAGGTATTTCAAAATGAGTTAAATAATAGTTGTGATAAGAGAGCAAGGGATAAAGCTCTCGTAGCTTCCCCTTCTAGCTCCAACAATAAAGGTAAATCCAAAGAGAATACCATGTCTACCACCTTGGATAAAAAAGATAAAAATAGTGCCAATGATCTATCCTTGAAGGAAAAATTAGAGTTCCTTACCAAGGAGTGGTAGGCCATTAAAGACCTTCAATTCCTCGAAAACCATTAATTGGTTTCCTCGGGTTTTTGGTCTTGGGCTAGTCCTATTCGTTCCTTTTTTGGGTTTTGGTCTTTTTTCTTTTAGTTATTATTTCTTTTAGTTTTTCTCTTATCTTTCCCCTTGTGAGACCCCTCTTTATCACCTCTATGGTCAGCTTTTAAATTTTCTTGGACCCCTCCTACTGTATATTATCAAAACATTATAATGATGTAACAATATTCACTATATAATACCCATAAAAGCTTCATTTAACACATCCAATTTATATGGAACTACAAAGAGAAAGCCACAAGTAATTTCCCAAAACCAACAAAAATAAAAACCATGGTCTTGTAAAAAATCAGCCCCGTGACTAAATTATTCAATGCAATTAAGATAGACCTCATTAAAACATCTTTGACACATGAAGTTAACCACAAATAAAATAGATTTGACAACTAATGTGCACCCCACCTAATATGCTTACATGAACTATGATCACTATCATTCTCGCATCTTTCACATCTTATTTGTGATTACACAATATTTATCTAACAATTATGACTAGGGTATATGTAGGATCATCATGGAAAAATCAGGCCCTTAAGTGGCAAAAAATTCAAAAAAATCAGAGTTAGGCAACTTGACATAAAAATTTGAATATGTTATCTATATTATTTCAAAAATATGTAAGAATAGAATCTGTAGCAAATTGAATGTAGTTTCTAAACTACTAGGTTTATTTATAAAAAAAAGAAAATCTATTTGGTAAAAAATTAAAATTTCAATGCAGTAGTACTTAAATTTTAGGGAAAAATTAAGAAGGTGTCTGTCTGACCACCCTAACCACAATAAAATAATAATATTTTTTTATAAGATTTTAGATATAAGTAGATGACTCATGTCTGGATGTGATGCATATTTTTTTGTAATTTTTTTCTAAGTGAATAATTAATGATGAATTTTTTATTACAAATTTTAAAAAATATAAAACTCATATGTCTAACCACCTTAACTTGGTCAAAACTTCATGAAATTTTATTTTATTTATTTTAATCCTATAGTATGCGAAGCATAGAATGTGACGCATGTTTTGGATTCAAAAAATGTGATACCGTTTGAAATTTATAGATGTTTTTCAATTAGCCTATCAATCAAGACTTTAGTCATAATTCAAATAGAAAATGAATAATAATTATTTATTAAATTAAAAATAAAGCATAATTTATATTGGTGGAAAGTTAAGAATCTCCTTTAAAAACCCTTTTCGTTTCATCAATTTTGGGTTAAAAAAAAGTCGTCAACCATATACCCTACACATACCCATCATATCGCCACTTTTTGGCCCATCATGATCCTGCACATACCCACTATTCTTATCTTGTTCCTTTCCTTCATTGAGGGATATATTTGGGAGCATATTTCTTTTCTATTATCACGTGTTTTTATGATTTATATTTTTCCTATGTCCTTGCATGCTTATATATAATTTCATTTTTCACAATGTTGCATGACTTATCATGACTATATATTTCTCCTTACCTCCAATTAGATGCATCATTTGCATACTACTTAGAGGGAGCATATATTGTCATTGAAATTTCCTCATGAGTTTAATTATTGAAGCTATGGCAATATTTTGGTATTGAACAAATATTTATTCTGGCATCCAAATATATTATACTTATAAAGAGTTAGATCCTTATTATCTTAGTTGGAGTCCTTTAAAAAAAATTCACTTAGTTGTGTAGAAACAAGATACAACTAAAAAGTAAAAGTATGTTGTAAAAATAAATCCTCTAAGCACATAAACTAAGATTTTTAAAAAAGGGGAAAAATGAATAATCATAAAGATATGCAAATCATAACAAGATATATATGGAGAAACCCTCAAGTGAGAAAAAACTCCACACGAAAGAGATCTAAAACATGTATTGTTATGTACCTAGGGATATGATATTATAATGTATTTATATGGATGGA
Source organism: Sequoia sempervirens (assembly GCA_007258455.2). Taxonomy (NCBI): domain Eukaryota; kingdom Viridiplantae; phylum Streptophyta; class Pinopsida; order Cupressales; family Cupressaceae; genus Sequoia; species Sequoia sempervirens. Next base: position 1,158,714,191 of record VDFB02271358.1, on the reverse strand, counting down.
AATTCCAACACATGGCACACATCCCTTAAGTTAGTTACACTAAGTCATATGCATAACTTGTGTAATTAATTATATCAAGAGTTGATTAGGCCTTCATTAGGGTTACCCCTCCATTGTACTATTAGGAGGAGGTCTATATAAAGGAGGTGATTATCATTGGAAGATATGTGTGGAGTATGATATTGTATTTGTGATCTCTTGGAGATATAGCAATAAGGAGTATTGTATGATGTTACCCTACCTCAAGGTTTTACTCTATTTCAAAATATATTGGATATTAGGGCATATTGGCCCACAAACACATCTAGTGTTGTGTGAGATCTAGATATTTTGTATTATATTATTTCCTTTATTATATATGTGGATCTTATCATTTATTGATACTTTAAATGAGTTACACCAATACAACTTATTTATGATTTCTTGTGAGAATTCATACTACTACAACCTATCCAAAAACTTGTCCAACCTCCTAAATAAAACTATAGTTTGTGGAACAATTACAAGATGAAACCAAGGCATGGTTTTTGAAACTATTTACAATCCTAAGAGAGGCATGTTGTGAAAATTGGTTAGAATCAAAACCCAACACCTCCCTAGGTTTAAGATGTCTTTACAAGCTGTCATAGTGTCATAACATAAAATAATTGACTACCCAAATTTGGGCATCCAATTTATCGTTATCCTTCCATACATTGGATTCTTTGTGGCAAGTGTCCATTACTATCATAAGGTTGGCCAATATTCCAATATAACATCCCTCTTGCATGCTCTTACATGGCAAAAGAATCTATCATATGCAACCCTCATGAATATTAGTCAAGATGTTGTTACACACCTCCCAATATGTCAACATATGTCCAAATAAGAAAAAAATCAGGTGGGATGCTTGCATCCTCATGTGAGGACAAAAAACCATGCTAAAAGAAAAAATTTGCCACTCCAAATGGGATTCCAATTTTTTCAAGTGGAGATAAAAGGAACAAAAGAAAAATAGAAATACATACAAAATGTTGAGACTTGAACATTAGGATCAATTGAAAGGTTAAGACATCCTATCCCAATAGGTTGGAGTACATTTACATTTATCCACTTGGTCAAAGTCCTTATGCATTAAATATAGTCAAAGCATTATCAATTTCCATAATAATCAAAATATCTTAACCTAAGTTCCTCTTTACTTTTAGTATTTTCAAGGATAGTTTTTTTTTTCAAGAAAGTAGAGGTTAGTTCCTATTTTAAATATGTGATAGATGTTACTCATTGCATGTTTTTTTTCTATTTTTTAGGTTTCCAATGGAGTGCTCATTGCAAGAAGAATTAAGACTGGGTTATATACTTTAAGCACATCTATATCTTTTTTCAATGATTGCAAGTACTTGATTTCTATGTCAACTATTTGTTTTACTTTGACATGCATACACCTACTCAATTACATGCACATCAAAGTGAGGAAAAAATATAATAGTGAAAACTACATATCCATATCCTTCCCCCTTTTATTTTGGGCCTACTTTGATTAAAGTGTCTATATGTAGTGTGGCATGTAAGGATATTTATTTATTCATTTGAAATCAAGAATGAGCGTGTTAGAGTTATCAAAATCATTCACATGAGATATCATAGCAATATTTAGTACAAGATTACATTATCATTGCATCATACTAGGTTTGTCACACACTTTCTTGTTAACCTTGATCCTCATTCTAAATTCATTGAATCAATCAACCAAAGGGTTTGATTGAGAACAACATGATCCTCACAATTTAGAAGATTTCCTAAAGGTGATCTTAAACACTATTTATTCCTTACCAAATTTTAGACATCAAATTGAGGTGAATTTGTTACAATCATCTATTTTTGCCCATGATTCCTCTTAGTCAAAAATTGAAAATAATCTAATTGATATTTTATTATTCTATTTCCAATACATGGCTTTGGGAGATTTGTAGAGATTCTCATATCTCTCCATACTTAGAGGATCTTGCTGTATATTGTCTAGTCCCTCTTGCAAATGCAAATTGTATTCCCTTTGATGATGATACTTTAGAGGAGCTTGAGTATATCATAGGTCTTGCATGTTCAGATGGTTCAAAGACTTGTCTTCATGTTCCCACTCTATAGATTGAATAATTGACCGAAAATCCAACGCCTTCCTTGGTCTAATATGTCCTTACATTTTGTCATAGTGTCATAACATAGAATAATTGACTACCCAAATTTGGGCATCCAATTTATCCTTGTTCTTCCATGTATTGGATTCTTTGTGACAAGTGTCCAATATTGTCATAAGGCTAGTCAAGATTCAAATATAACCTCCCTCTTACATGGTCTTACATGTCATAAGAATATATCATATGCACAACCCCCATGAATATTAGTCAAGATGTTGTTACACACCTTCCAATATGATGCAAGGTAAACATTAAAACTCCAAACATCAGTGTGAAGATTGCAACCCCATAAAACAAATTCATGCAACTCTGAAACTACACTCAAAATTTGTGACAAACCCTCTTTTGAAGATTATTTTGAACCATCAAATGTAATCCTTTTCTACTGAAAACTTAGAAAATAAAAGCCCCTACATTCATCTTTAGGAAAGTAAATAGATCATGCTTTTTACCCCAATAATACCTTTCTTATTTTATAGTTGAAAACTCAAAAAACCCATAAATTCCCACATTCAACAACTAGCTTCAAGTAACAACAAATAGTTACAGCAACACCCAAATCATTCAACCAATAAATTATGAATTGAAACCATAGAGATAACATTACAAAGGGTTGATCATCACATGAAAATTCATAAATTCAAGAATAAATCTGATTTTCATTATTCATACTTTCATAGTCTGCAACAAGCTCCAAAGAAAAACAAACATAACCAAAACACTACCACATGAAAGATCTTACATTCAACATCAGAAAATTAGACCCAAGAGTCTCTAAATCAGCTACAATCAACAACACATGCAGCTACAAATCTCTATTGCATCACCCCTATTCCTCCCAGCTAGGCATCATAGATTTTTCTTCATTTCCTTGATTTTTCGTGCATTTCATTTCTTGCCTTCTTCAACTTGGACATTGTAATTCCTATCAAATTAGTTGTCTTTTTATTCCTCCCCCTTTCCTATGTGTTTATGTATTCCTCATTAATCACCCTTCATTCATTTCCAGCAAGAAATTTGAATTCTTTGCTAAAATTATCTTCCACCGTTTCACTCCACTGCCCCACTTCTATGTGTCTAGATTCTTCTTGTCTATTCAATTAATGCAAAATTCAAATTCAAGAGGAGTTACAAGTGCCAAAAATGGCCTCCTCATGTCTGGGCATTGGAATTTTTCCTTCTCCAATTTGGGGAGGCAAAAGTCATTTTGCAAGCCATAAAACATATGAAAATCAAGCCTTTGGTGTCATATATCCAATAAGTATTATAATTTAATTTTTAATATGCTAGAAATGTGTGAAAAGTGCCCTAAAATCATGCTTGTAAGACTGAACTAAAAAATTCACAACAAAATAACATAAAATAAAATAAAATTATTTTTGGTTGTGTAGGATTACTTGTACACCCAGATGCTCCTGCATCACAATATGTCAACATATGGCCAAATAAGAAAAAAATCAGGTTGGATGTATGCATCCTCATGTGAGGATAAAAACCACTAAAAGAAAAAAATTATGCCACTCCAAATGGGATTTTAAATTTTTCAAGTGGAGATAAAAGGACCAAAAAAAAAATAGCAATACATACAAAATATCAAGACTTGAACATTAGGATTGAAAGGTTGAGACACCTTATCTTCTTGGTCAAAGTCCTCATGCATTTCTATATAGTCAAAGTGTTATCACTTTCGATAACAATCAAAATATCTTAACCTAAGTTGCTCTTTACTTTTACTATTGTCAAGGATTTTTTTCAAGCACTTGTAGAGGTTAGTTCCTATTTTAAATGTGTGATAGATGCTACTCATTGCATTATTCTTATATTTTGTAGGTTTCCAATGGAGTGCTCATTGTGAGAAGAAGGTTATATACTTTAAGTACATCTATATCTTTTTTGAGTGTTTGCAAGTATTTAATTTCCATGCCAACTATTTGTTTTACTTTGACATGCATATGTCTACTCATTTACATGCACATCAAAGTGAGGAAAAAATATAATAGTGAAAATTGTAGATCCATGCCCTTCTCCCTTTTATTTTGAGCCTAGTATGATTAGAGTGTCTTTTATGTAGTGTGGTATGTAAGGATATTTATTTATTCATTTGAAATCAAGAATGAACATGTTAGAATTATCAAAAGCATTTGCATTATATTTAGTAGAAGATTACATTATCATTGCATCATATTAGATTTGTCACACACTTTCTTGTTAACCTTGATCCTCATTCTAAAGTCATCGAATCGACAATATGATCCTCACAATTTAGAAGATTCCCTAAAAGGCGGTCTTAAACACTATTTATTCCTTACCAAATTTTAGACATCAAATTGAGGTGAATTTGTTACAATCATCTAATTTTGCACATGATTCATCTTAGTCAAAAATTGAAAATAATCCAATTGATATTTTATTGTTCTATTTTCAATAAATCTAAAAAGTTGTGATCTTAAATTATAATCTAAAACTATGATCAAAACAAAAATAATTATTTTTTGACTATCAAAATTAATGAAATGTTTGCATTTATATTTATTTTAAAATTTCAATACACATAAAACCATTTACAATATTTTGAATTATAAAAACTTCAAATCCTTATACTTATATTTAATAATAAAAAAAAATCCAACTATTTAAATCCTTAAAATATTTTAAAATAAATTTAAAAAATCAATTAGATGCATTCTAACCTTAATCTAAACAAACTAAAAGTATACTTTGTCAATCCACTATAAAACCACATTTCTAAGATAAAGCTAAAAATTATAAAACTCCTCAAAACATTAAGAAACTAATTCTTACCTCATGCCCAAAATTAAAAACATTTTATAATATTGTAAACTACAAATATTTCAAATTTTCATTTATATTTAATGATAAATATCTTTTAGTAGACTATATTAAAAAACAATCTTTTAAAAAAATATTTCTCTTGGTCAAAGAGATGGTAATTAAGTAGAAATAAAAAAAGAATTTAGAAATGACTGAAACTAATCACTACGTCACAAGCCTCAAACTCCTTTTTCACCTTTAGACTAGTACTAAAAGCTTTATTAACTTAAATAAATTACTGACGTTTGCTGGTTGAAATCTGATTTCTAAGATTTTTCTTGAATATTTAAGATTTTATTTCATTTCTTTGGTATGATTGAATATTTTGACATGCATAATTAATAAATCATTTGTGTGATACTGCTACTTATTTATGCCAAGATAAACCATATCGAAATTTTTAATAAATTTAAGGTATTCCTTCTTTATTATAGAGATAACATTGAATAAAGTATATTAAGAAGTATTTAATATAAATGTTGAAGTCAATAAAAAAGATAAAGGTGGGTAGCTTTATGTGTAATAATGGGTGTTTTATTGAAATGTGTTTTTTTTTTAATCTAATTTAAATTTTAATCATTATATTTGTGATGGCTCTAGGAAAATTCATCGTCAGTAATTTACCGTGGGAAAATTCATCGCCACTAGCAATTCACCGCCGTAGAAAATTAACCGGCAAAAAATCATACAATTAATTTTTCGTGTGGTGAATTGTCATGGTGGTGAATTTTTCCGCGGTGAATTGTTGGTGGTGAATTTGTCATATGCCATTTGTCATATAGGAATGTTGGGAGACTTGGAAATGACCTCTATTCTATGAAGTTTAGAATCATACATGTAGTCTTAATTTGAAAATTTGTTGCCTTAAATCTAGATTTGTGGCTTTGAATTGGGTAATTATATTCTTTACCAATATGTTTGTCTTTGTGTACTTAAGCTAGGTAGTGTTTAAAATTATTAATAGATACTATTATCAAGAGATAGGTCATAAATTAACCTTGATTATGTTCATGCCCTATTAGTGTGATTCATCAGTATTAGGACAAGTTTAAAGTAGCATGCAAAATGTCTTCGTATTTATTCTTATGACTACAAATATTGATGCAATACTTTATGTGAGTGATCTCTTATTCAAATGATGTACTTGTTGTGCAGTTCTTGCACACACGCCCCGTTGAAAGCAGGGACCCTCTTTTTTGCTTTGTTTTTGTTTTCTTAGGGTCCTGACTTCATCCCCTTAAGGGATAAGTCCCTCGGTCTTGGTCTTGAATCACTCATGTGCTTGGATGAACTTGCATTTTGGATGCCCTCTTGCAACTTGAAGTAATAACCTAACCCTTAGAAAACCACCTTGAGGTCAAAATTTGTGAAATTGGGTGAAATTGATTAAGTATGAGGCACTTTTGGAAAATCCGAGCAACCTCGGATTACTCGAACCATAATCTGGTCAGATAATTTGAGGTATCTTAGATTATTTGAAATCTGTGCAGGCAACACATTCTTGAAATCCGACCCTTAGTCGTATTTCCAAAAATCATAGAACGTCTTTTTAGTCATTAATGTGGATCATTAATAGCTTTAATTTGACTTTATATTTGATTTTGGCCTTCATTTTGATCATTTGTGCTTGAGGAAAGTTAAGAATTTTTTGGGCATTCTTCGTTCTGCATCAATTTGGCACTCCATTGAGTGCTTTCTTGCTCAAGAGGTGATAAACATCAGATTTTGCAACTACTTCATCAACTTGTTTAGGGTTTCCTCCAAGGTTTCACGTTATAGGTAAGATACTGCACTCTCTCTGTCAATTTAATTCCCTTTTCACGTTACTCTTGTGTCCCTTTGGTTTGGAAATGGAATTAATTCATTCGTTTAGGACGTTAGGGTTCATTTCTAATGTCAATCAATGTTCACCAAGCATAGCTAGGGTTTGCTAGTATATTGTTTGCTTGCTAGGGCATAGAAATTATTGGCGTAGGGTTTCTTGTTTGCAATTTTGGAGAGCCTTAATTAGGAAACCCCTTTATGTTTTGACCCTTGGAAGTCAAGATCTTAAAAGAGCATTGAATCCCATCTCTTTGCCTGTTTTGTGCAATCCCTAGGACGTTAATTCAAAGTTTATGGTTAAATGTGAATGGTCTAGTTATAGTGACTTGGGTATTACATGCAAATGATGAATGGTAGCTTGAAAAAAATTGAAAGATTGAAGGAAGGTAGTTCAAATCGGTCAAATCTCATGAACTTAGCTCAATTTTTTTTGAAACTTAGCAATTTCTGGCTTTCCGGCAAAATCTTGGTGAATCTGAGCAAGCTCGGATTACTCGAGCCTTAATGTGGAATTTTGCATTCGGGTTTGATTTTCTAAAGTGGAGGGATGCAAAAGGGGAATTTACACAAGGGGTACAAATTCTCTCCTATACAATTTTCCCCCACTTTAGTGAGCATGAGTATCAATGATTGTTCGGTAAAGTAGATCGAAGAGTTTAGAGATGTATACCTGAACCATTGAGGAAGCATAATATGATTTGGTGAACTCAAAATCGCAAGGTAGGAAAAGGACTTCACAACTACTCTCTCCCGAGGAGGTTCAAACAAAGGACTCTGTAGCTCCTCAGAACTATGAAGTTGATCAAAGTACACCGAAGGCACACAGACCAACGATGGACAAATTCCATAGGATACAAGTGCTTCATAGGCCCTCAAATCTATAAAGAAGGTGCCCCTTAGGTACTCTCTCTTAAAGGAATCCCAATGTAAGGGGACTCCATAGAGTCAAACTAGAAAGTAGCTTCATAGGCACACCTGCAAAGCAACATGTTAATCCATAGATAAAACATGTTAGAAATCAAAAAGCAGTCACACAAGCAAACAAGTAGACAATCAGACAGATAGTCAAAGAATTGAAGGAAGAGCTCTCAAAGGGGTCCCTCGAGAACCCTTCAAAGGAAAAGTGGTCCACTCAAGGGACATGTTGTTTGAAAGTGAGAGCATTTTTTGCAAATCAATTCAACATCAAGGAATCCTTTCGAAAGATGTTCACTTCATCAAGGAATTCAAAAAGAATAAAATTCCCCCTCACGAGGGGAAGGTCGAGGCTTCTCCCATATGAAAATATGCTCCCTCCTTGGAGGAAAGTTTTTCAAGTTCTTTCTTTGCAAACCCATCACGAAGGAAACACGTTCCGCTGGGGGTCCTTGCTGAGAATGTGATTTTTTAAACATTTTTGAAAATATTTTTGAGAAAAGATTCGTTGGCCACAAATGTGTTTTTTGAAAATTAAGGTGACATGATAGCCCCCTCTTAGGATTGTGTGTGTCAAACACAAAGGCACGTGACATCCTAAGGAGAGAAAAACAAGAATGAAAAAGTGATGTTGTGGCCTGTAGGACATAGTGAGATGTCACTGTGCTAATGTTGTCACACACATGAGGGACAACACATGAGCACCACAACATTAAAAATCAAGCAAAGAAGAGAGAAAGATAACAACATTGTAAAAAGCGACAATGACATTACAAACAAGGGGCACAGGGCTGATCTGATATTTCAGGGTTAGAGCTACTCATAAATATATAAGTATAATAATAGTATATTTAATGAACTATCATCAACCCCCTACTATATCAAACCATATGAAAAATGCACAAGAAAAAATAAAAATAAAAAAACTAGGTCAACATGGAAGGGAAGCCTAAATTCCCTCAACATTTTGCATCGTCCCCAATTTTTCAAAAACCAATACACATAACAAAGGAAGAATGATGCCACAAATAGAGGAAGTTTTATGACACATAATCACTCCTGTATCCAAGCACCTATGAGGGTGACAAGGGTCATCTAGGAACACATAACACAAGCATGGGGGAACACAAACACACAAACACACATACTCTACACTACAGATAAAGAAGAGGCGCCCCCTAACACTCATTGAACAAGAGGTCATCAACCTCCCATTCGCAAAGATCGTTGACAGGGGTGAGACCTTGTCTAAAGAGTTAAACATGCACTTCACAGGAGTTCCATGTGTTACCTCATTAGAGAAGGGAGGTAGCGCTTGAGATTCATTGCTAGGCTCATTGAGTCACTCAGGAGCAGTGACAAACTCAAGGGATGTTGGAGCTTCCTCTGTCACAAGGATGACACATGCTAATGTAGAACCACCCTTTGAAGAGGGTGGATTCCTCTTTTGACCCCCATTTCTAGTGAGGCCATCTCCACCTTTCGATTCATCAGAGGGTGTAAGAACCCCATTGACAAGGTAGAAGGTGCAGAGGAGGAGAAGAAAAGTGTGGCAGACACCACTGAGGTGTTTGGCATGTCCACAGGCTTTGAGAATGGTGGGATGTCTAGAAGGGACATCAAGAGAGGGGGCTCGACCAGTGGAGCAATAAACACCTACACCTTTTTAGGGTTAGGAGTGTTTACACTCGCAGCAAGAGTCGAAAGCATCACAAAGGTTGATTGAACTAATGCAAAGGGGACAGGAGAGGAGGACACAATAACAAACCCTAAAGCAAGGGTGGTCGACTCCCCGTCCTTCCTTTGCAAAGTGGCCTGCTCAATTGTTAGAGCCTTTTTCTAACGCTTGCATTCATGCGCAAGGTGGTTTTTGTGACTTCGAGAGCTCGATGTCGGAAGCTAGGATGGAACAACAAACTCCTGCTCGCCCATCAAAATGTCCATTACAATTATTTTTGGTGGAGGGAGAGACTCCTAGATGGGAGTGGGAGGGAGAGATTGAGAAGAGGTTGGAGCGAGAGCAAGGGGGCTGGCTCTAATGCCTCAGTGGTGAGCCTCTTCCCATTCACTTCCTTGGGAGTAGGAGCAGTAGAGGCTATGAAGGCTGAGACATAGAGGACTCTCCATGGGGACCCTTCCTTCTATCATACAGGTAGGGCCAAGGTCTAGGAGCCAAAGTACGAAGGTTAGATATCTAAACCTTGGCTTTACACCAAGTAGATACCATTGAACTTCTTATGCAAAATCCAGTAGTCATCCAAAACTCCTCTTTAGAAAGGGAGACAGAAGTGGTGCCCTGAGGACGGGAAGACCTCTCCTTTCCCTTCTAAGAGGAGGGGCAGCTTGCTGCTACATTATCAGAGGGGTCACTTTCAGTTGTCCCTTGCCATTGTTTTTATACTTTACATAGTTTTGGTAAAGCATGTCCTTTCTAGAGGGAAACAAACCAGCTGGGGTAGGCCAAAAATGATCTAATGAATAACCCCCATGGATACCAATGGTTGATATCCAGTGTCGTGCACAACATGCACGATGCCTTCATGAGAGAAATTTAAACATTTGTGAATAATGGAAGTGATTTCATTCATGGAAGCTACCCATGGGATGCCCAACTTCACCCTAAATAGATTAGATTCTAGAATAATGTCAAAAGTTGTATCCACAACCCTAGGATGGAAAGAGTTATAGAGCCATATGACTTAAGAGAGAGACCATCATGTGTATGTATGATGGATTTTGTTTCCTCATATTCCCCCATCTGCAATGAATTTATCCAGAGCGTCTCCTTTGTGATAACATTTACCCGGCTTGCAGGGTCAACTAGGACTCCTATCACAATGTTTCCATTGAGGTGAGTAGGAATGTATAGAGGAGAGGGCTTGTTATTCAAAGATGAATCCTATGAGGTGAACTCCATATCTGGCAAACCAATCTCAAGTTGTTGGGGAGGAGTAACTGAAACCATGTTAACATACACCAAGGGTTGAGGAGAATCATCAAAGGGGTCAATAATCAATTTCATAGAATGGGACAAAAATGGGTCCATGTAGATCTACAACTCACTATTTTACTTCGCTATCAATTTATCCATGTTTTGTTTCTTCCCATTGAGATGGATAGTACTATCGTTGATGCGATCATGTATCTCATGAAGTAGGTGCATACAACGCCCAGTATCATTCCCGTTGACATGATGGTACTGGTAAAAAATTATTTGCATCATACCAATCAAGATAAGGTTCCTTTAAAGCTCGAGGGTTTTCAAAAGTTATGATCTTATCCTTCAAAAAATTTTGCAAAATAAAAGAATAAGATTCTTCTAACTTTGTAAACTTCCTGTTGTGTTTGAGGTCGTGATCATTAGTTGTGGTGACTACATTCATAATAGCCTTTCCTTTTCCTGAGATGGACACAATAGACTTTCCTTCCAAATAGGAGTGTGAGGAAGATCCCCTGAACTGAACTACCATTTGTTGATACTCTCACAACATGACACATAAATGCACAAAGGAAGGGTATTTCATTAGGGTAAACTTCTCCTGCCAGGCTCACTGCAGGTTTCCTATAAATACCTTTTACACATCAGAGTTAGGAAATGAGTACAAGATCTATGAAAAGAGCACTTGGTATTGCACTATGAAGTCAGTTATCTTCTCGTTATCTCCCTACTTACATCAGATGAGATCTGAGAAGGTCATCTTCGGATCGATGTTAGCTTAGAACTAATGGAGAAACTAATTCACAAGCTGATCAAATGAGAATATAGAATTATCGGGCAAGGAACAATACCACTCGAGTGTTGTGTCCTTGAGAGATCGAGGAAAGAGTTTTTCCATCAAAGCATCATGATGAAATAAGTCCATACACATGGCATTGAAAGCTGACACATGTGTCGATGGATCCCCTTTACCACCATACTTTTTGAACTTAGGAATCTCCATTCCCTGCAAGAAAGGAGTACTTAGAATTACCACTGAGAATAGACTATGTCTAAAGAAAGGTTGGAAAATAGGTTGGGCAGAGGCTTGAGAAAGGTTCACTAATTGGTTTTGCATCTTAACCATGTTATGAAGAAGAGCATTCAAAACAAGGTTAGAGGATGACAAAGGCCCAGTGGAACCTCCAAAACCACTGCCACTAGAGCCACCTCCGGAGCCACCACCATGACCACTGTCGGAGCCACCACCACCAATAGGGCCTCCATCAGAGCCACCTCCACTACTGAAGCCACCACCATGGCCTCCACTAAAGCCACCTTCGCCAGTGCCACCTCTGCTACCAAAGCCACCACCACTCATTCCACAAGAGCCTCCATTGCTAGGGGTGGTATGAGGGATGAAGCTAAAACAAAGGGGTATTCTACTTGCCTTGAAAGTGTTAGGATTTTGTGAAGCAAAGGAAAATTTAATTGAAGGGCATGTTTCAGCCATGCATACAGGCATGGTAGGCATCAAGACGTCTATTTGTCTCTCATAGGCATTGAGCACCTCTCCTTGGGTAGTACCCAATCTAGTCTTATATGAGGGGATATATAATTCAGTTAGATTAGTAAGGCCTCGTAGGAATTCTATGCATGTTTGATCTTTTCCTAATAGATATTTCACCTCACTAGCAAGTCTAGTGGCTCTTGCCATGTTTGGTGCTCTCTCCAAGTGATTCACAAGCTTCGATAATCCGTTATCTAATGCCAAAAGGTTTTCCACAGAGATATGCATAGCATCATCCTCATCCACAAATGAAGTCATAGGGGATACTGGAGGGGTAGGAGCATGAGTGGTCTCATCTATAAAACCCATCTTGTCGGTAAAACCTATAGAAAAACCAATGGTAAAGTTAGTAGCCAAGCCAGTGGAAAAACTAGAGGTGAAACTAGAAGTGACCTTCGTCTTTTCCATCAGTAGGTGTCACACACTTCTCCTAACAACGTACTCGAAAGTCATGGACTAGGTTGTGATGCTTATAAACCTTCACAACACTCAAGTTCACAACAGTCACTAGGCGTGAAGGAAGTAGTCTCAACACCAACAAATGGATAGATGTCGTTCATGTTGGGTTCACCAAAAATGTAAGGTAGGGGGACCAACCACACCAAGGCTCTAGTTCACGGAGAGTTGAGAGCGGAGGGCTGCCCTATCTTACCTCAAGCTAATAGGTATTTAGGTCAAGGATAGAGAATGAAGAGCACTCTCAAGTGCTTCTATCACTCTGCTAATTTGAATGTTTAAATGGGGCTAGACGAGCCAGTTTCTAGTATCCAGATTGTACCTTAGATAGCTCTTTTTTCAAGGATGGCAATGTGGGTCAAGGTGACAGCGTGACATGCTAGCGTCTCTCTAGTGCGTTGACATTCGTGCGACCAGAAAGTGAAAAGTATAGTGCAGGAAACAAGGAAACCTACTAATTTCCTATCTGACAAAGTTTAATGAAATGATAAGAATGATGAAGTATGAGAAATAACTATATAGATGGTAAAGAAGGTAGATGAAAGTAAGGACTTAGCAAAAACCAACTCACTAAGAGTCCCTTTTTCCAGTGAGCTCCACACACACATTCACCTACACACAACTAAGAGAGGGAAAAATGTTGGGATGTACAGGGGTTTACCTTAGTCAAACCCCCGCTTTGGTGTTTCCACCTCCATGGATAGTTAGAAAACCCATGAAGTAGAAAATACGATAAAGGAAATAGAAAGGAGAGTACTAAACACTATAAAAGATACAATGCTACTCTATCAAACCACAAAAAGAGAGGATAGTGAAGCAATGCCACCTCCACCAAAAGTCTCTCAAGGCCAATAAAGGGAGAATGCAAGATAGGGAGCTTGGTAAAATCGACATAGCCACAACAGTGATGAAGGGAGGTCTCGCAAGACTCCAAACTTGTAGCTTTTATGGTAGCACAACATGTACAAAGATGGAGTTGATGGAGTAACAAGCTATTGTAATGCTTAAGAGAGTGTATGAAAATGCTCAAGAGAATGTGATAGATTGATAAAAAGATCAAGAATTGCTAAGAAGATGAAGTGAATGAGCAAGATAGGAATTTGAAGTGGAATAAGGAGGGAAAGAGTCATTTTCAGGCTAGCTGGTCGACACAGAGGCATTATGCTTCATGCCCAATGGAGAGCATAACGTCCTTGTGGACACCAGAGGCATGAATCTATCAAGGATGGCATTGCACTATGTAGATGTTTGTGCGTCGTGCTCGCGCCCCTGAAAAATATTCCCCCACTGACACACAAAATAGGCACCAAGTGGATGCAAGGAAAATGGGTGATTTGGAATTTGACATTCGGGTTTGATTTTCTAAGGTGGAGGGATGCAAAAGGGGAATTTACACAAGGGGTGCAAATTCACTCCTATACATATACCAATAAATACAACACTTAGAGACCACATACAACAATATAGCTACACTTAATCAATATTACCTATGAATTGGTTACATATTGGAAAAGCCTAGAAATTATAGATAAAAATCTTGGAAAATAAAATTCTCATAGCTTCAATGAACTACAATGTAATGAATGATATTGATCTAGATCACAAAGACAACAATTGAAAAACCTGTAGTCCTAATTTTGCTAGATGCATGAGTAGGAAATGAGGATAACTGATTAGATGGAGGGGTTGAGTTCAATAGTGAATATGCCTTTATCTCATTTGTTAAGTATTCTCTTAGAGGTAAACTAAAATCCCCTTTCTCTCTCAAAACCTTCCACCTTGATTGCTATAATATGATCTTATATTGACAACATAGTGTATATGTGATATCATTTGTAGGCTATTTTTCAATGGGATACATATTACCACCCTATAAAAAGTGAATATAAGCATATTCTACCTTAATGATTGAACTACAATTGAGGATTTTGAAAGTTTGTTAAGTTTTGGTCATTGAGCAAATAAAACTCAAGTTTTGGAGATAGCAAGTACTAAATTATAGGGGATACATAGGTTAGATTTATGCTAGTTGGAACTATCGTTAGTTTTGACTATCTTTTTGTTGAAATAGAGCCAACATGTCTCAAGGATGAGACATTACTTAAGCTAAGGGACAATGTCGGTAAGAAATAGAACCAACATATGAATTAATAGATTTAGTGAAAATTTAAAAAGGTCCAGTTGGATATATCCTTATTAGTTAAATGAAAACTTGAAATGATAGCCTAATGGAGGTCAATGGTGAAAACCCACAAGGGTGTTAGAATCTAAGTCTAATAGGTTAATCCTCCCATAAAGTAGGATAAGCTAGAGTTCGTCCTAGATACCAAATATCATGTTGTGGCATCATCAAATGCCTGGTGGTACCTCTTGACGATCAAAATATTCATGGTTTGAGCGTAGAGACATGTCCGTATACATGTTGATAAGCTATAATAACAACACAGTATATCACAAATGTAATAGAACGTAATAGAACATTAACGGATGAAAATGAAAGATAATATGTATTAGAGATTATGTGTGTAGCACCCAAGCATATGTGATGTGTATATCCATGCTTGCAATATGAATACATAATGAATGCAAGACATATATGATATGAATAGTGTTATCACAAATGGTGTTATGTAAGTGAATTATTCTCTTATATCTATAATCTACAACACTTATTTTGGTTTCCTTCTTATTGTATTATATTAGGGTTAACTTTATAACATAGATAATCCAAACTTAAGATTTGTATTTTATGTAAATAACTATCTATTTTTTATCTAAACGAGTGAAATTTGTGTTGCAATAAATCTTTATCTCCACATTTGTTTCACAAACTAAAAATCTAAACCTCTTACATTTAATTATGTATTAATATTTTTTACACACCTTATCATCCTTAAAATATTATTTAATCTAATCTAAATCACTTATATATAATTTATAAGAAAAATATGCTTCTCATACAATGATTATTAATAAATGAAGAGTATTTTTTTATGAAAACTATAATAGAACTAAATTAAACAATTATCATTGACTGAACCTAATTTAAAAAGATATCCTTTCCAAATAAATAACACAAAATTTCCTTGGAGGACTCATTCCATGGTCACATTTGACCATTATACCTTGTCGAGAAATATAATGGTAGAAGATTTCACCTAATTCCAACAATTTTCCCTAGGAGGGGGTGGTTTGCCAATCCCTCAATATTTTGATAATTTAATTAATACATGTGAGTATGGACCAGCCATGTCTTACGAGTTGCTTACCAAAGCGGGGCTCTCCGATTAGGTCAACCAAAGTATCATTCAAAGACTCCGCGTGTTCTCACGTGGAAAAGAAGAACATGCAACGCGTCTCTACGTAGGTCATTCCCGACGTAATCACTACGCACGTGTGAATGGAGCCCAGCACTTTCCAATCCAAGGGGAAAATTTTTGGAACCATGCAACGGCGCAGATGTGGACCAACAAGATTGGACGGAATCGCCACCATTCATGCACAATTTTAATTTAATTTTCTTTTCTTTTCTTGGTTAGGCACCTCGCTGGAAACTTTCGGTCCCGGCAAATAAACTGAAAACGTCAACGGGTGTAAAACCGCCATTGTGAACACGGTTTAAAAATAGAAACAATTAAAAGGGTTGATTTAGAAATAATAACAATTGAAGAGGCGGGGTCTAATTCGATTGGTTATTGTAGGTAAGAGGTCACGAGATCTAGTCTCCTTCTGTTTCGTATGATATCAGAAGGTGTGTCGTATCAACTTCACCAGTCATGAGATTTCTTGTTTTTATGATATCGGAAAATGTGTCGAATCAACATCACGTGATAAAAAATTTACTAGATGCACTGAATTTATAAGAAGCTACCTGATTTCCAAGTCTTAAAAAAAGAATTGAAGGGTTGGTTCAGGTTGCATTGGAGGGAGCCGCAGGGGGCCCGGCGAAAACGGAGAAGAGTGGAGTAGGGGTAAGACGGGTTAAAACTTGGACGCCATACTGGGACCTGACAGTTGGCCAATCATCGGACTCATATTTGGGTTCTTACAGCAACAAAGCTTGTTTCTTGTGTACACGTGTAAGCTGGTGTACACACGTGTGCTTAAAGCATGGTCGTGAGTGCTCGGGACGACTAGAAATTGGAATTAATATATGGGTAAGAGAGAGTCACTTGTTGCTCCCATTCGGAGGTACCATCTCATCTCATCTGGCTTTTGCAGTCAGGAAAGAAGCCTCACAACAATCATAACAACAATAATAATAATTACAATGGGGAGACAGCCCTGTTGTGATAAGGTTGGACTGAAGAAAGGACCCTGGACTGCCGAAGAAGACCAGAAGCTCATTACTTTTATTCTCAACAATGGCCATTGTTGTTGGCGCGCTGTTCCAAAGCTTGCTGGTATAGTGAAAAATTATGTATTTCTATTGAATCTGATATACATTGGTAGATGCTTGAGCTTTGTGTAGGGAGTGTGAATTTATAACTTGGATTTGAATTTGCAGGTCTGCTTAGATGTGGGAAAAGCTGCAGATTGAGATGGACAAATTACCTTCGGCCTGACTTGAAGCGGGGAGTTCTGTCTGAGTCTGAAGAGCAGCTCATCATTGATCTTCATGCCCACCTTGGTAACAGGTGGTTACAGATTGCCTATGCATATAACATTTAGGCTTGTTCATAGTCTCTCTCCAGAGTGCCCAAATTGGGATACAAAACACCATTTCTTGCTCTAAAACCTCTTCCATTTTGCAACTTTTTGCCTAAGGCTTAAGTACATGAATGTTCCAATGGCCCTCGCCCTCGCCCTCGCCCTATTACATTTACCCTGCCTTAAGTCAAGCCTTCTAGGAACCACATTTATTTGCAACAGTATATCCTTGCATAGAAACAAGTAACAATTCTAACAATCCAATTATTAGGAACTTCACATCACTTAACAGTTGAACAGAGAAGGCTAGATAAACATAGAATCTAGTGTTTTGATTTGATATTAAATATAAGAATAGAATAGAAGAATTTTAACACATTAACAAGGATAAAGATAGTTTATGGAATAACAGACCCTCATTTTTTCAGTTTTTAATTTTGTTGAGCAACTGATAAAGATAGTTTATGGAATAACAGACCCTCATTTTTTCAGTTTTTAATTTTGTTGAACAACTGTTAAAAAACTTAATGATGAATTCCCCTGTTTTAAAAAGCTTAATAATGGTGAATTCCAAGCTTAATGATGAATTCTCCTGTTTTAAAAAGTATAATGATGAACTCCTCTGTTTTCCAAATTTCCTCTAACAAAATCTCTATGCATAAACTTGCTTTACCTGAGATTAGAAGAACACAATGCAAATCAGACGAATAACCCATAAAAGGTTTGTTAGGGAATTATTAAGTATTTGATGAACTTTCTTTATCTATTAGTATGGAGGGACTGGAACACTGGAAAATGAGTCGGAATAAAACTCAGTTCACATTTCTTCTCCCCACCCAAAAATAATTTGGCATTTTGAGCTGCCAAGAAGGCCTTTGTGGATGATTGTCCATATCTTTTACAAAAAGTTGTCGATTCAATGCTGTTATTTAGTTTCGAGCATTTGATATTGGATTGAAAGTAAGCTAGGTTGCAGTATTGAGCAATTTTAAGATCTCTGACGGTGAATTACTGTGTGGCAGATGGTCGAAGATTGCTTCACAGTTGCCTGGGCGGACAGATAATGAGATAAAGAATTACTGGAACACCCACATCAAGAAAAAGCTTAAACGCATGGGAATTGATCCCGTGACCCACCGGCCTATTTCTGATCAAGTACCTGACATGAATTACCATTCCACAGAAAGCAACACATTTCCTACTGTTTTGGGGATGTCAAATACAGAGGATTACTTAGAACCCCAATTAGACTTAAATCCTTACAATAATATGGAAATGGCCAGAATTAATAATAATAATGATGGTGCAAAGGAAGCCTCCAGTGGGTCTAATGAATCAGAATTGACAGAGGAGGAAAAGAGCGTTGACAGTGTGAAGGAGGCAGGACAGCTTAGTGCATCAGAAGGTTATGGGTTCAAGCCTCGTCTGGAATTGTTCCCTGCAGCTGAAGACCAGAATTTTGAAAACTTTGTGGGAACATCCCCAAGTTTAGATTTCCTCAATGGCAATTCACCCCTGTTCCATCCGCAGGGGTCGCCATTGTTGAGGGTACCTGAGGGAGAAGGGCTGTTGGAAATTTCAAATGATATTATTGATTGTGCAAATATTCAAGACGCAGGTGCTTCTTCAGAATTAATCAAAGATGAATATACCGTGGATTCTTGTTTATCATCATTTGATTATAACAGGGAAATTCAAACACCTATTTGCTCTTCACCAGCAGAAATTCAATGGACACATGAGATGCTGGTCACAGAGTCACTTCTTCCTACACCTGAAAACAACATGCAAGCATCCTTATGGCAACAAGACTCATATGACGTATTTCCTGGATGGGATGGAGATATATTGGACCATGACATCAATGTTGCCAACTGTTGTTTTTCTAGTGCTTTTTACTAAAATTATAAGTTGGGTAGAGGAAGCTACATAAACAAGTAGCACCAGTTGAGATGTAAATATGGAATCTATAGAATTATTCCCAGGCACTTGTTTCATCAAACAGGATGAGAAAAATGCTTGTGGGTTTGTTCTTTTACAGTTTAAGAACCTGGATTTGTCTGTAAGTCTGTTGTATTATGTAGATATCTTTACACAGGGCATAGAATTGTAAGCCCCTAGTCTAATTGGGTGGCCTGGCAGCCATGGCCATTATTCACATCTAGATAACAGTATTGGTTTGGTTACAATAATAAGACCATAGCATTATGGGTCCTTCAGTCCAAGGATTCTTTCAGACATGCTGATTAGACTAAAGCTTTCATTACAATGTTTCAGCACACAGTGCTCTGTGTTGGGTTCTTGTTATTGTTTTCCGTTAAACATATCAAGTTTTCACAATCCATCTTCTTTGTTTGAATATAATTTCTGAATTCGATTGTATCAATATTTTTCATCAACGTTTCAGAATCACACTACGTTAATAAAGGAAATTTCAGTGCAGAATGAATCAGTCTTACTTTGAAATACAAGGAATAACTTAACCACAAAGACATGAAATCATTATAAGTCTCTGCAGACATCATCTGGTGTACTGTTGGAGATACCTTTAGACCAGTCAAACTTGACCATGTAACAAAACCATCATTTATAAATAAAAGCTGCACTTATTAAGTTTCTTACCGACTTATTAAGCTAATATTTCTCCATTTTGGGTATTGACTTTGTATTAGAAAATGACTGAGGAAAGGGGTTGGTAGCTGTGAGGTTGATGTTCAAATGCCTTCTCTGTCAGTGAATCTTGGTGTGGAATAACAGCAAACGTTTGCTTCTTGGTTTTTACTTTCCCCATATCATTCAATGTCCCTGTCATGGTTAAAAGGGTGTCGTCTAATTTTATTTTTCCTGTAAAACCACTTGCAATTTTCTTCATTTTTAATTTTTCTTTGACGTCTGTGCTTCCCAAAAACTGTCCATCAGATGTACCCAAATAAATCGACTTACCAAATGAAAAGATAGATGTTATACCAATGTTGAAAATTGCATGCTCATGCTCTTTTCTTCTATTTTTGGTCCACTTTAATTAGAATTATATTTGCGCCACATTTTTGTGTGAACTTGATTCATTGTATTGTTATATTTTGATTTTCTAAAGACTGATCTTAATTTTTAGATTTGCTGTTCATTAATGCAATTAGATTTTTTGGTACAAACTTGACTAAACTCATTTTTGTAGTCATAAATTTAAACCTTAGAAACTTTTAAAATTCAAAATTTACCATTTTCATAGTCATAAATTTAAACCTTAAAAACTTTTAAAATTCAAAATTTAAATTAACACCTCATTGACCATTTTCACTAGTTGTTATGAACTAACCTAACATATATTTGTGTTGGTTTGTGTCTTCTGTAACTATTATACTTAAGGCATTCACTCAATCATTTAAAAGAAGGGTGGAGAATAATCAAATGACATTTTAGAGCATTTATGAGAGCATTCTAGCAACATCATCTAATCATGTTTTGTAATGTACCTATGGATATAGTATTATAATGTATTAGGGAGTAACCAATAATGTATTGAGGTACATATGTTTTGTAAGTCATCCCACTAGTTAATTAGAATAAAATATTTATCCCACATGTATAAGTGGTAGTGGTAGGTAGTTGAGTAGTATATAATAAAGGCAAGAGCCTCATAGGTAGATGTGAAAATATTGCCTAGATCTCATATTGAAATATAATGTAGACTAGATTTCTTTCAACATGGAGCATTGTATGGTTTTTCCCTACCTCAAGGGTTTTGTTAAAGCCCAACAATGCATATCCAAAAAAATTGCAAATTCAATTGTGTTTACCCATATGTTGTTGAACATATGTTGTCATTGATATCAAAGGAGTGATGTCAACAAATTGGTGAGAATTAAATGTAAATACTTCTTGTAGACACATAAAAATGTCCTAACCCAACCACACCTCATTTTAGCTTATCCTATCCCATTAATTAATTAAATTAATGGGATAGGATAATACATATCCAAAAAAATTGCAGGTTCAGGTGTGTTTACCCATATGTTGTCATTGAGGTCAAAGAAGCTCATTGATGTCAAAGGAGTGATGTCAGTAAATTAGTGAGAATTAAATGTAATTACTTCTTGTAGACACATAAAAATGTCCTAACCCAACCACACATCATTTTAGCTTATCATATCCCATTAATTAATTAAATTACCCATCACCTTTATCCCACTTTATCCAACCTTTTCCCTTATCATAATATTTAATTAAATAAATATTTATTATTTATTTGATTAATTTATCCATTATCCTTATTTCCCACCTTTAATTAAATAAATTTTCTATTTATTTAATTAAGTCTAGCCTTATCCCCAAATCCTCTAACTAAATTAATTAATGGATTAATTTAGGCTAATTAATACCTATTACCCTTTTCCTCCATTATTTAATTCAATTGTATCCCTATTGTATCCATTGATTCCATTCACATGGATCACAATCTAAACTTGTCACCAAATGACTAGTGTCCCTTTCACATGTCTAACTAAGCCCTTGTCCAAATTCATTAAATCTAGACACTTCCCAAAAGTCAAACTAACTTTTCATCTTAGTCCTTCATTTAATATCCCACCTCTTAATCCTAGCTATCCATATAAGGTTGTTGCCCTAAACCTAGCCCTTATCCCTCATGTGACACTTGTCACATGACTACAACTTCAATCCAAACCCTATTTTCTCATTCAATCCTAGCCATTCATCATGAATGCATCCAAACCCTCCATTTCTTCCATCTCATTTCTATAAATGATAGGCCTCCCATCCCATTTGTATGAACATCTTCTAGGCTAATGTTATGTTGGGATTTCTATTGATTCATGAGCAACCACATTTAAATCTTCAACAACTCAACATAATACATTCAATCTTTTGAAGTTTGCATGTGTTTTGGTTTGATTTAAGTGATTTTTATACATATTTATATTATATATCCATTTTACATGCATACACATTGGTGAACCTGACGTGAACCCTTCCTTCTAACCCTTGTTTGTGTGAGTTCTTGGTGAGTTTGATTTTGCAGGTCAAGGGTTCTTCTAAAGAGGGTTTGAAGATCAAGTTTTTGTAGGAGCCCTCAATTAGAAAAATAACCCCACTATTGCAACTAGGAGGGGGGTGGGGGTTGAGAGACAACTTTTGACATATAACTTGACATATTTTGCTTGCATGAAATATTTTGAATTTTTTTTAACCCTCTCTTTGCTTGCAATATATATACAGTGAATATATGTTTAAAAATTTTGCTACAGAGTTATATATGCAAATATGAGGTATTTTTTTGGCATTGGCAAGTATACTCTCTCCATTTAAAAATTGCAAACCCTTTTTATTTTTAATTTTCATTTTAAAAAAATAATTAATAAAAATCTTTTTATTTTTGAGGGTTTTCATTTTTAATAAAATATATTTAAAAATATATACATTTGTTTTTAATTTATGTAATTTTTATTTTTTTCTCTTAAAGGAAGTTTTGAAAAATTGGAGGAAGGCATGCAGGAGGTAGGTGAGTATGTGCAAAAAGAAAAGGCAATGGTGAAACTAACAAGAAGGAAAAGACAAAAGAAACCTTTGTGGAGGAAGCGAAGGATGAGAAGCACTAGAAGGAAGAAATTCTGGTGGTAGAACTAGTAGACATCATTGATAATGATGTGTGTAACTTGGAAGATAAAGTGGTTATATGTCAATTTTTGGGTAAAAGATTTTCCAGAAAGGACATTAGTGAATGGGTTTGTAAAAACTGGAAAGCCAACCCCGTAATCAATTTTATGCCAAAAGGGTTCTTTGTGGCGGTATTTGCAACAAATGCAATCAAAGAAGAAATGTTGCTTATTGATGAATGGAAAAAGGGGAACACTTTCTATACTTGTAGAGATGGGAACAAAATTTTGATCCCTTGAAATTTAAACCAAAGCAAGGGCCCATATGGGTAAGGTTATATAACCTCCCATATGAATATTGGTTAAGTAGTTGCTTGAACAGGATTGGGGATGCATTTGGCCGAACACTGGAAGTAGATCTAAGAGATAGTAAATCACTGATATATGCAAGGACCAAGATTGTGACAATAAAAGAGATCCCTGATAAAATATAGTTATTAGTAAGGGGACAAGAATGAATTCAATTAATAGAGATAGAGAATCAAAAATTCTTTTGTTTAAAATGTAGGGGATGCAACCATTTCAAGGTTGAAAGTAAAATATTTCCACCCAAAAAGAAATATGTTTGGGTAGAGAAACCAAGAAAGGTAGATGATCAAAATAAAGAAATGGTTTTAGAGCTCGAAAGCCCAAAAGGGTGGTTGGCCCTCCCTTGGAAAACAAAATCAAAATGTATAGAAACTGAAGAGATGGAGATAGAAAGTGATGGTACCTATTTGGGAATGCCTCACTTGGAAGATATCACACAATAGGAACCAAAGATTCTTTCAATGGTAGTATCAAACCAAATAGAAGATATCAAGGCTACAAAAGTGGAAGAACGTAAAATCATCGATCGGGGCGAGGAGGAAGACTTAGATATCCTAGAACCAAGAAGAATCTTGCAGAGTGCAGCAAAATTGACATTGGCCTCAAGATCAAAAGTAGGAAGAAACAAATAAACATAAATGTGAGGAGGAGGCTCTAAATGGGGATCAATTATCAATCAAAACATACATGCTAAGATCTAAGGGGGGTAATTCCTCCCTTGGCAGGAGATGAGAATCCTCACATGGAATGTTAGGGGCATTAATGCCCCTAAGAAGAGAAGGATGGTCAAACTCCAACTTGAATGCTAAACAATCAATGTATTGATACTTCAAGAGACAAAGTTAGTAGGTGAAGAAATAAATTTTTTTTGTAGACATTGCAAAGGATGGGAAGGCCTATTTGTAGAGGCAATTGGAGCATTAGGTAGATTGGAAGTGATGTGGAGGCCATCGAGGACAATATTCACTTATCTATCCTCAAATCCGATTTGGATCAAGGTAAAAGTACAAATGTTGTCAACCTCTAATGAATATATTCTTTTTAATGTGTATGGGCCAACAAAATCAAAAGAAAAGAAACTATTATGGGATGCAATAGGCCTTAATCTCAAAGTCACACAAGGTAAAGTGATAATAGAGGGTGACTTCAATGCTATAGTGAACATTCTTGAGAAATCAGAGGGCATAAGAAGAATATCACAATCATAGAAAGACAAAATTTCATTGAGAAAAATAATTTAATTGACATCAAAGAAACCAATGGTACCTATATGTGGAACAATAGAAGGTGTGGATTCTCCAACATTGCAGAATGACTAGACATGTTTTTGGTTTTAGAAAATTGGATGAATGAACATCTATTACCAAAAACTACAATATGGTCAATATTGATATCATACCATTTCCTAGTTCAAATAACAGTTAAAGAAGGCCTTGCACCGACGAGGGGCCAAATTCAGTTTGAAAGGATGTGGCTTTAGTGTGAAAATATGACTGATATGATGAAGACATGGTGGGAGGCGCCCATTTAGTTGGAAGGTACTAAGATGTTTATCTTCCAAAAAAAGCTACAACGATTGAAAAGCCATCTCAAAGTGTGGAACAAAGAATGCTTCAAAAACATATTCGATGAAAAGGAGTAGATAGAATCAAAATTAGAGGTGTTGGGAGAAACGACGCTAAAATTAGGAATGACAATAGTGGAATTTGATAAGGAAAAGGAATTAATGGCAAAATATAATGAAATATTGGCAAGAGAAGACAACTACCAGAGGATGAAATCAAAGGATATGTGGTTGGAGGAAGGGGACCTCAATACAAAATACTTCCATAATTCAAAAAAATTGAAGAGGATTTGGAATAGGATTGACCAAATCATGCAAGATGGGGTGACCTATTTGGATGAACCAACAATTACAAAGTTGGGGGTGAAGCTTTTTCAATCTATGCTAGGTGGAGAGGGTGATGCTAATGCTTTAAACTAAAATATGCTAAATGATATTGACCTAATAGTAATAGTAGAAGATAATGAGATGCTAAGTGCACCACTATTGGTGGAACAAGTGAAAGAAGCAACTTTCCAAATGCCACTTGACAAGGTGCCAGGGCTTGATGGATTTTTTGCCCTATTTTACCAGACTTGTTGGGAGGTTATCAGGGAGGAGTTAAGCAAGACAATGGAATAACGAGGTAGAAGGGGAGAATTTTACAAGATTTAAATAACAAAAATATAGTTCTCATTCCAAAGAAGGATTCCTGTACCAAATTTTAAGAATATAGCCCAATTTCATTTTGTAACACAGTGTACAAAATAATTTTGAAAGTAATGACGAACTAACTTAAAAATATATTACCTAGGATTATAACATGACAACAAAGTGGGTTTATTCTAGGCAGACACATAACAAATGGAATCATTGTCGCACATGAGATCATGCATACATTAAAGAAATGCAACCAACCAGGGATGATAGTCAAAATCAACCCAAGCAAAGCCTATGATAGGGTGCATTGAAATTTCTTGATGAAGACTATGAAAAAATTTAGCTTTGGGGATAAATGGTTAAAATGGGTATATGGATGTATATCCTCACCCAGATACTCAGTGGTCATATTTATGGATTCTTCCAATCAACAAGGGGCTTAAGACAAGGAGATTGTCCCTCTTTGTGATAATGGTAGAAGCTTTCAACCAACATATAAACAAACTCCAAAAAGAGGTGTGTGGAGAGGTATCTCAGCTACCCCATCTCTAAACCCTTTTACTCATCAAATTTCTGTCAATGATACAATTTTGTATGGTACACCTAATATGATTGATTTTGAAAGTATAAAAAAAGAAATAGATCTGTTTAGTTTAGAAGCAAGTCAATCAATAAACACATGAAAAGCACACATATACTTCTTCAACATGCTACGAAGGTTTCAAAAAAAGGTAATAAATTTACTGAGGTTTCAATTGGAAAGCCTACTTGTGAAATACTTGGGTGTACCTATGTTTCATGGTGTGGTTAAAAGAGAAATTTGGGAGGAAATAATTAAAAAATGCAAACTGAGGGCCAAGTGTTGGAGGGGTAAGTGACTAGCATTGGTAGGGAGGCTAACTATGTTGAAGGATGTGTTGGCTACAATACCCATCTACATGTTATCTAGCATTGAAATCACTGAAAAATCCAACAAGCAACTCATGGAATCCAAAAGAAATTCATTTGGGATGACTTGAATGAGAAGAAGTGTATTCCTCTCATAGCATGGGAAATGGTCAAGATGGACAAGGTAGTTGAAAGTGTGAGGATGAAAGATATAAGGATGCAAAACAAAGCATTGGGCATGAATATAGTGTGGGAAATGTTCATCAAACAAGGGGCAATGTGGTGTAATTTGCTTAAAGCAAAATAATTGGACTCTCTAGATAGGGAGTGTCTTTTAACAATAGTGAATCTAGGGAAATGATCTACCATTGAGAACTTTACTTTAAAATGCAAACTAGTGATAATGAAGCATATTACCTAGAAATTAAAGGATGGAAGAAGGAAATCCTTTTGGCATGACTCATGGAATGGGTATGCCCCATTGGATTAAATTCTAGACTTGGAGGAGGTTGTGAGCGTATCGAGCATGATGTATGGCAAGAAAGTAACTAGTTATATAATAAATTAGGGTGGCCAAGGTGCAACAAAATGGAGAGGATTTGACTTCTTGGATGTCTAATTAAGGAAAATTGTAACCTATGAACTGTCAAAGAGGCGATGACTCCTATAAGAATGCATTGAAACCATAGTCTAGTGTGCAACAAAATTTGAGTGTTATTCTGCAAAGTTGGGCTATGAGGTTCTAAACAAGGATATAGATTTAATGACATGGCCAAAAAATCTATGTTGGGGAAGGATGGTTCTCCTAAAGGCAAGAGCCTTTGCTTGGACCATGCTTCATTAGAGGATTGTAATGAGAGATTGTTTGAACCACATTGATATGAGAGTCCCATATAGATGTGTGATGTGCTACATGCATGAAGAAACCTTGGATCATATGTTGGTCCATTGTGAAATTGCACAAGCTATTGGAGTTAAAATGACACTGAGAGGGGGGGTGAATCAGTGACTTAACTATTTGACCAATTTTTCAAATATTCAAACACACAGCTCAAATTTGATCTCAATATCACTCTGATTAAAGCATTCATGAGTTGAATGTAATCATTCATAAACAAAATTGAGAAAAATAATGACTCAACAGTGAACTAAAACAACAAAAGCATAGTAAAACAGAGAGAACACAGAAGAACAAAGAGGCACAATATTTTTCCAAGTGGAAAACCCTCTTGGGGTATAAAAACCACTCCCTAAATGCCTTCCAGGCTTAATCTTATAATCAACTGTTCACAATGCCTTATAGGCTGATTTTTGAGCACCCACTCAAGGAGCACCAACCCCTCATTTATAGATTTCTATCTCAAGGAGTACCAACCCCTCAAATTATGTTTTGAACAATAATAATGATTCAGAGGATTTCTCTGTTTTTAGTTAAGCACATATCTCTCTATTTTCTCATCTATAGAATACCTTAAAGATTCAATAACTGAATCCCCAAAATACTACATAGAGAAGAAATTTACAAAGTCTCTACCTCTTTTATTGCAGAGTTTATCCATAAAATTTCATACAACCAAGGAATGATAATCTCAGAATTACATCAACAGTCGAACAAAAAACTAAGTTTTCTACTTCTATATATACATCTTGATTTAAATGCTAGATAGGTATCAGGAGTAACGACAGAACAACCAACCCAGCTAAGAGCCGTTCTCAACAAATTTGTAATGAATGGGTTCATTTTTTCTGCATAAAAAGCACAACTGTCCACCACAAAAAATCATAACCTCTAATGCATGAATGACAATACTTAGTTAGGGCATCATATTGACTGAGATGCAGAGAGCAGTTAAGAAAAATGGTGATAATAGATTAATATGTGCAGTATGAAACACATAAATAAAAATACCAAACAAATCTATAACTCCCATGGCTCCATTATCCACTATCGAGCTTCCAGTCATAAATGCACCAAATAAACCTTCCATAAATCTCTGTAAAAACCGTTACAGTTAGCAACAACAGAAACGTAAACACTCATGATGGCGGCCAGGCTAGGGTTCGATACCTAGCTAAAAGAATAAACTCAAAAAGTTTTCCCTATTCCTTTTTATTTCCATCGATGACACGTTATGCCGAAGGCAACTTTAACGTCGCCAGACAACCTTATGTTTGTCGCTTTCGTTAAGACCCATCAGAGTCAAGAGAAGTCATAATGTATACAAAATGTCACGTCTAGAGCTCATAACATCCTTTTGGTCGATGAGACAAAAAGGATCTTTCACCGAAATGAAACCATCATTCTATCGCTATAGCTTTTGATATCAGAGAGACATCATATAGATCAACTTTGTTCTACGGAAAGACATTTGATACACATTGTCTCCGTGAAAATTCAATAACTATGCCCAAGGCCTTTGTCATTTCCAAGTCACCAAGACAATACATAGTCGGGGAGAAACTATATAGACTGCCCCTTGTTTTTCCAAAACATCCTGAGCTCACCCTAGATCGCCAAGACAATATCAATCTCACACCGATGGAGATCTTTGTTCTATCAGCGTGACATAAGGTATTCATTAAGACCATACTCTGAAGAAAGTATCTCTCACCGATGAGCCTTTGATAGAAACCCCTTGTGTGATGTCATTGTAACATAATGATTCTCTTGCCGATGCACCCTTCTATCTTATGAAGGTTGCTATAACATACCAGTATCGGGGAGACCTTTTGTAGAAAGCTTGAGTCATACCGAAAAACTTCATTCAGTCGGAGTCGCTAAGACCTCCCTTTGAATATCACAAGCTCTTACCGAAAAGTATCCATCCACCAAGGTCGGTGTGACATTGCACATTCAATATAACATTTTGCCGAAGCAGTAACCTTATGCCGATAAGACATTCAATGCAATGATTGGTGAGACATAAAATCTTGGGAGGGACAATATGCCAAATACATTATGTTTGGTTGAAGAAAACTCCTCCATGTGATGTTCGGTAAGACAAAACCACTTCGCCAAGACCAATTTCGATAATGCTAAGCTCTTGCCGATGAGTCTCCATAAGCATTAGTTGGTGAGACATAATCCTTTTCATTAAGACCTTTCACCGAAGCCTTAGACTCTTGCCGATATGTTTCCATTCAACCTCCGATCGGTGAGACGAATCAATTTCGTTGTGACCACATTCCGATGGTATTAACTTATTCTGATATAACCATTGTTGCTGAGACAAAAAGAATGTCACACTGAAACCTACCTAAAAGTAAACTCCAATCGACATGACATCAGAAATGTCTTGCCGATAGGCAACATAGACATTTCATAGAAGATCGGGGAGGCCCTGGCATACTCATGCTGAAATGTGTAAGCCTGTGGTATATAAAGAGAACCTTCCTGATAAAGAATCCATCTGTCAAAACTCTGTTAGATAAAGAAGTCTCATCATCATCAATTAGAATCATAATAAATAACATTCTAAAGTGCCAATATAAATTATACGGATCCAAACAGAGACTGATCACCAAAGAGAACCAACTGAAATATATTTTGTCATCAAGGACAAACCATAAACACAACTGCGATCCAACAAACTCCCCCTTTGTCCTTGATGGAAAAACACAAATGACTCTCCCCTTTTTTGCCTCAATGACAAAGAGTAGAAGAGAAGAATGTGCATCACCATGAAACACAACCTAGAAGCCAACCAAAATATCATGAGAAACAACTGCAAAAAAAAGAGTAGTAGTACAACAACCAATATTGTAGGGGAGCTATAAGTGAATGAAAATATTTAACTTGCTCCCCCTAAGCAAGAGCTTGGAGATTCAGTGAAGTAATAATTGAGAGATAACTCCCAATCGAAGTCTCAGCCTTTCAAATAGCTCTTTTGCTAAGGGCTTAGTGAAAATGTCAGCCACCTGATCTTGTGAACCAACAAACTGTAAGAAGACATCATTAGCTAGTACCTTTTCTCACAGAAAATGAAACTTGATAGCAATATGTTTAGTTCGAGAGTGCATAACATGATTTTTTATAACAGGTTTAGGAACTTTAATACCCATATCAGATAGAGTTTGACTCATCCAAAGAACTTGAGTACAACATGAAGTTGCAACAATGTATTCTAATTCAGCAGTAGAAAGAGAGACATATACTTGTTTCTTGCTGTGCCATGCCACTAAACAATCATCAAGAAAGGATGTAGCACCACTGGTGCTTTTCCTATCATCCAAACAACTAGCCCAGTCAGCATCAGTATAAGCAATCAAAGAGAAATCATTGCTCCTAGGATACCAAAGACCATAATCAAGAGTGCCTTGAATGTATCTAAAGATTCATTTAACAACAATAACATGATATTCTTTAGGTGATGCCTAAAAATGTGCAATAGTGCAAACCGTCTGCATAATGTCAGGTCTAGAGGCAGTTAAATATAAGAGACTTCCAATCATTGATCTATATTCAATTTGATTTGAATTAGGAGAATCATTAGTTTTAGTAAGTTTGCATCCAGTAGCCATTGGAGTGCTAATAGGATGAGATTCATCCATTTTAAATTTCTTAAGCATCTATTTAGCATACTTGGTTTGAGAAAGAAATATTCCATTCTCACATTGAGAGATTTGAAGACCCAGGAAGAGATTTAATTCTCCTAACATTGACATTTCAAACTCAGATTCCATAATATGAGAGAACTTTTTACTCAACATGACATTATTGCAGCCAAAGATAGTATCATCAACATAAATTTCAACAACCAAAATATCAGAACCTTCAGTTTTAACATAAAGATTACTGTCTACACCTCTAACAAAGCCATTAGAAATTAAATGACTATCCAGCCTAGAGTACCAAGCTCTAGGTGCTTGTTTTAAGCCATAGAGAGCCTTTTTCAACCTGTAAACATCGTTAGGATTATCTTTGCATATAAATCCTTTAGGATTTTCAACATAGACCTCTTCATCTAAATAGCCATTCAAAAAGGCAGTTTTGACATCCATTTGATAAACAATAAAGTTTTTGTAAACAAAATAAGCCAAGAATATTCTGATGGATTCTAATCTAGCTATGGGTGCAAAGGTTTCACCGAAATCAATACCTTCTTGTTGAGCATAGCCTTTGTAGACAAATCTTGCTTTGTTGCGAATGACATTACTATTTTCATCAACCTTGTTTCTATATATCCATTTGCCTCCAATGACATTCTTGTCATCTAGTCTTGGGACTAACTCCCAAGTCTTATTTTTCTCAATCTAATCAATTTCTTCCTGCATAGTATTAAGCCAACATGAGTCTGTGAGAGATTCATTAAAAATTTTAGGCTCAAACTGAGTAACTAGACAAAAAGCAATTTGTGCCTTTTCATCAGATTCTGTAGCCTTTCTTCTAGTTTGAACTCCTGCATTTTTATCCCCAATAATCTGATCTTTGGGGTGATATATAGCTAGAGTTTTCGAAGGAGCATTTGATGCAACCTTTTTAGGAATTGCATTTTCATTTTTAGGGCTTGCTGATTCAACAATAGACTTTGCTGTTCCAGCTCCTTCAAAAATTATTTCAAATTCAAGTTCTTCCTCATTATTCTGCAAAGATTCAACATTCAGATTTGGTCTTTCATCAAATTTTACATTAACAACTTCAACAATCTTATTAAGCCTTTTGTTGAGACATTTATAAGCTTTGCTGTGAGATGAGTATCCCAAAAAGATACCCTCATCACTCTTGGATTGAAAACTTCCAAGGTTATCATCATTCTTTTTGATAAAACACTTACTTCCAAGAATTTTAAAGTATTTGACAGAAGCAGTTTTCCATACCATAGTTCATAAGGAGTGTGTTTAGATTTTACCCTAATCTGCACTCTATTCAAAATGTATACAGTTGTATGAACAACTTCTTTCCAGTACATATCAGGCAACTTAGCTTCATTTAACATTGTTCTAGCCATTTCTTTTATAGTTCTGTTTTTACGTTCAACTACCCCGTTTTGTTGAGGTGTTTTAGTTGCAGCATACTGCCTTTTAATACCGTGTTGTTCACAGTAATCAATAAATTCTTGAGAGGTGAACTCATCTCCTTTGTCTGATCGAAGGAATTTGAGTTTTAGATCATATTCCTTTTCAACCATTTTATGAAAGATTTTGAACCTTTCAAAGGCTTCTGATTTGTGCTTAAGAAATGTGACCCATACCATTCTAGTATAATCATCTACAAAAAGCATAAAGTATTTTTCACCATTAATAGACCTTGTTCTAATTGGTCCACATAAATTAGTATGCACTAGCTATAGAGGTTTTGATGAAGAGTGTTCTTTTGTTTTGAAGCTGATTTTAGTTTGTTTACCACTTAGACATTCTTTGCACACAAAATTTTCTGTCTTGTTAAGAATTGGTAAATCTCTAACGTTTTGATTCTTACTGATTCTAACTAGATTTTCAAAGTTTATATGTCCTAATATTTTATGCCATAACCAACTATCTTCAATTTGTCCCATTAGAAACATACCTTGAATATTGTCATTGCATGATGAGTCAAGGAGATTGTACATATTTCCTTTTGTCTTCCTTCCAGCTGCAACAACCTTTCCAAGCTTGTTCTTAATCTCACATCCCTGCGAAGTAAAAAGAACATGATAACCACTATCACAGATTTGAATAACACTTAGAAGATTGTGCTTGAGACCTTCCACATAGTACACATTATAGATAGGAGTGTCTTCATTCAGAAGAAGTAAACCTCTACCTTTAATTTGAATACCAGAATTATCACCAAACTTAACATATCCACCTACATAATCTTCAAGTTTTATAAACTTGTCCTTATCGCCAGTCATATGGTTAGAACATCCACTGTCTAGGACCCATAAGTCCTTTTTCTTGGAATGAAAAGCGGTTTGAACCAACGTAGTTTGCTCAAAGTTGTTGATAGCCTTAGGTTTCCAAACCTTTTTAAGTTTTTGTTGTTTCAATTGTAGATCAGTTATGCACTGTTTGACAGAATGTCCCAAAGTATTGCATTTAAAACATATGGTCTGTCTAACAAAACCATAGTGTTGCCTAAGACCAAACCTGGGTATTCTAGAATTCATAAGCCTACAAGTGCTCACCTTATGACCAAATTTGTTGCAGAAAAAGCAATAACCATAGAAAAAGGAATTGACTTGGTATGAAGGTCTATTACCTCTAAAAAACTTAACATGATCCTTACCAGATTCTGAGTGATTTGAACCTGAACCTTTGACTTCAGAATTGGGATTTTGTTTTGCTTTGTCAATTGAGCATTCACCCTTTTCAAAACCCACACCAGATTTATCTTTATACAACTTTTGCTTGCTGAGCATCTCATTCAGTTTTAGAGTGCTTTCATATTTTTCAATTTCCTTCCTAAGAAGGACTACTTCTTGTTCCAGTTTTTGAATTTCATGATCTTTGCAGCTTACAGTCTCTTGAAGATAGACTTCAACTCTTTTAGCTTCTTCAAGCTGAGTTTTCAGAGAGACCAATTCTTGATCTAGTTTATGTTCTTGAGTAAGAACTTGTTTTTTGAGTTTTTTGCCCTCTTGAAGAGCACATTTCAGCTCACTTTCAAGGTCTACTTCACCTTCTTCAGTGTCAATGGTGTTAGAATCATTTTGCTAAGTAATTTCAGCCATGAACAAAGTTTCAACTTCATCAACTGATGAATCTTCAGACTCAATATTAGATTCATCCTTACTAAATAGACTTTTCTTCTTTTTAAAATTGAAGTTTCGTTTAGGTTTGAAGGCCTTCTTCTTAGGCTGTATTTTAGTTGTCTCGTTGTCATAGATTTGATCATCATAGGGACACTTTGCAGCAAAGTGACCTATTTTGCCACAATTAGAACATTTAAAGGGAAGTTTTCCCTTATATTTTCCTGATCCCTTTTTAAATCTTCTAACAAAATGAGATTATTTAGAATCAGACAAATCTGATTCATTGATATTGACTTTTTCTTTCTTTTCAGTGTTAAAGGTAGTTTCTTTTCCTGTTGAATTATTTTTGCTAGTTCTCATTTCATAGGCAGTAAGTATTCCTTGCAGGTTGTCTAAGGTAAGCTTATCAAAGTGTTTCTTTTCTTCTAGGGCTGAAACCTTAGATTCAAATTTGGATGGTAAGGACCTAACAACCTTTGTGACCACATCAAATTCATTAACCTCTTGACCTAGACCTTTCATTCCATTGACAACTTCATCAACTCTTAGGAAATATTCAGCCACTTTCTCATCATCCTTCATTTTTAACTCCTCAAACTAATGTTTGAGTGTAATGATTTTTGATAGTTTGACTTTCTCATTCCCTTGATATATAGTTTCAAATTTTTCCTAGATTCCATGAGCAGATTTGCAATGCATGACTTTAATGAACATGTCTTTAGTTAACCCACACAAGATGGCATGCTTAGCTCTGGCATTTATTTCATACCTCTTTTTTTCAGTAGAATCAGTGGGAATAGTGGTTTGTACATTGTAATCTTCTAAAACAATGCTCCAAAAATCAACATCAAAAGAAATAAGAAAAGCTTCCATTCTTATTCTCCAGAACACATAATCTGTTCCATCAAATAATGGAGCTCTGGTTACAGAGGAACCATCTTGAGAATGCACCATTTAAAAACAAAACTCCAAGACCAAGATCAATCCAAGGTAATTAAACCAATCAGAGGACCCTATGCTCTAATACTAATTGTTGGAGTTAAAATGACACTGAGAGGGGGGGGTGAATTAGTGTCTTAACTATTTGACCAATTTTTCAAATATTCAAACACACAGCTTAGATTTGATCTCAATATCACTTTGATTAAAGCATTCATGAGTTGAATGTAATCATTCATAAATAGAATTGAGAAAAATAATGACTCAACAGTGAACTGAAACAACATCATAGTAAAATAGAGAGAACATAGAAGAACAAAGAGGCACAATATTTTGCTGAGTGGAAAACCTTCCTAGGGTATAAAAACCACTCCCTAAATGCCTTCCAGGCTTAATCTTATAATCAACTGTTTACAATGCCTTATAGGCTGATTTTTGAGCACCCACTCAAGGAGCACCAACCCCTCATTTAGAGATTTCTATCTCAAGGAGTACCAACCCATCAAATTATGTTTTGAACAATAATAATGATTCAGAGGATTTCTCTATTTTCAGTTAAGCACATATCTCTCTATTTTATCATCTATAGAATACCTTAAAGATTTAATAACTAAATCCCCAAAATACTACGTAGAGAAGAAATTTACAAAGTCTCTGCCTCTTTTATTGCAGAGTTTATCCATACAATTTCATACAGCCAAGGAATGATAATCTTAGAATTACATCAACTGTTGAATAGAAAACTAAGTTTTCTACTTCTATATATACATCTTGATTTAAATGCCAGATAGGTATTAGGAGTAACAGTAGAACAACCAACCCAGCTAAGAGCCATTCTTAACAAATCTGTAACGAATGGGTTCATTTTTCCTGCATAAAAAACACAACTGTCCACCACAAAAAATCATAACCTCTAATGCATGAATGGCAATACTCAGTCAGGGCATCATATTGTCTGAGATGCAGAGAGCAGTTAAGAAAAATGGTGATAATAAATTAATATGTGCAGTATGAAACACATTAATAAAAATACTAGATAGATCTATAACTCCCATGGCTCCATTATCCACTGTCGAGCTTCCAATCAGAAATGCACCAAATAAACCTTCCATAAACCTCTATAAAAACCATTACAGTCAACAACAACAGAAACGTAAACACTCATGATGGTGACCAGGCTAGGGTTCGATACCCAGCTAAAAGAATAAACTCAAAAAGTTTTCCCTATTCATTTTTATTTCCATCGATGACACGTTATGCCGAAGGCAACTTTAACGTCACCATACAACCTTATGTTTGTCGCTTTCGCTAAGACCCATTAGAGTCAGGAGAAGTCATAAAAAATACAAAATGTCACGTCGAGAGCTCATAACATCCTTCTAGTCGATGAGACAAAAAGGTTCTTTCACCAAAATGAAACCATCATTCTATCGCTATAGCTTTTGATATCAGAGAGACATCATATAGATCAACTTTGTTATACGGAAAGACATTCGATACACATTGTCACCGTGACAATTCAATACCTATGCCAAAGACCTTTGTCATTTCCAAGTCACCAAGACAATACATAGTCGGGGAGACACTATATAGACTGCCCCTTGTTTTGCCGAAACATCCCGAGCTCACCCTAGATTGCCAAGACAATATCAATCTCACACCGATGGAGATCTTTGTTCTATCAGCATGACACAAGGTATTCGTTAAGACCATACTCCGAAGAAAGTATCTCTCACCGATGAGCCTTTGATAGAAACCCCTTGTGTGATGTCACTGTAACATAATGATTCTCTCATCGATGCACCCTTCTATCTTATGAAGGTTGCTATAACTTACCAATATCGGGGAGACCTTTCGTAGAAAGCTTGAGTCATACTGAAAAACTTTATTCACTTGGAGTCGCTAAGACCTCCCTTCGAATATCACAAGCTCTTACCGAAAAGTATCCATCCACCAAGGTTGGTGTGACATTGCACATTCGATATAACATTTCGCCAAAGCAGTAACCTTATGCCGATAAGACATTCAATGCAATGATCAGTGAGACATAAAATCTTCGGAGGGACAATATGCTGAATACATTATGTTTTGCTAAAGAAAACTCCTCCATGTGATGTTCGATAAGAAAAAACCACTTTTCCAAGACCTATTCTGATACTGCTCAACTCTTGCCGATGAGTCTCCATAAGCATTAGTCGGTGAGACATAATCATTTTCGTTAAGAGCTTTCACCAAAGCCTTAGACTCTTGCCGATATGTTTCCATTCAACCTCCAATCGGTGAGATGAATCAATTTCGCTGTGACCACATGCTGACGGTATTAACTTATTCTAATATAACCACTATCGCTGAGACAACAGGAATGTCACGCCGAAACCTGCCTGAAAGTAAACTTCAATCGACATGACATCATAAATGTCTTGCCGATAGGAAACACAGACATTTCATAGAAGATCGGGGAGACCCTACCATACTCATGCTGAAATGTGTAAGCCTATAGTATACAAAGAGAACCTTCCTGATAAAGAATCCATCTGTCAAAACTTTGTCAGACAAAGAAGTCTCATCATCATCAATTAGAATCATAACAAATAACATTATGAAGTGCCAATATAAATTATACAGATCCAAACAGAGACTGATCGCCAAAGAGAACCAACTGAAATATATTTTGTCATCAAGGACAAACCATAAACACAACTGAGATCCAACACAAGCTTGATGGTCCTTTGTGTGTGCGAAACTAGAATGGCATGGACCTTTGCAGTGAAAACTAAAGGGAGTTTTAGTGTCCTGGTTGAGCTTGTATAAAGGTTTTGCATTAGATGGTTTATGGTATGAAGTGTCTGCAATGGTGAAGGAGCTCAACATGTACATATTTTCAAAGGAAAACCCTCCCTAACTATAAGCCTATTAACAAAAATTGAATTGGGGGTATGTGAGCACTTGAATACTCAGACAAGCAAATGACCATAAAATGGTGAAGAATTGGCCTAAGTTAAACCCACCAAAAAAATTCCTCTTAAAGAAAAGAGTAGACCGGAGTAAAATAAAATGGTCACTACCTCCCAGAGGTAGATTGAATATGAGTTTCAATGGGGCTTCACAGGGGAACCCAGGGCCCTCTAGTGTCAATTTCATCATCACAAATGGATATGGTGTGGTAATATGGGTAGCTTCAAAGAAGCTTCCTAATGAAATGAACAATGAAACTAAATGGTGTACCCTATTCAAAGGTTTAAGCTACTATGTAAATGAAGGTTTGAACAACATCGACATAGAGGGGATTCAAAAGTGGTGGTAAAGGATATCATTGTGAGAAAGAATCAAAGTTGGAAGATACAATCATGGTTGGAGAAAGTTTTGTCAAAATTAAACCAAATAGGGGACTACAACATTTACCACACATATGAAGAGGAAAATAAAGTGGCTAATTACTTATCTAATGAAGGTATTGATTAGATAGAAAATCTTCACCAATCCTTTAATCCAAATTTTTGGTTAAGCCTACAACACTAGTTCTAGAATGACTTGTAGTGGTCAAACTTAAAATCATGCTTCAAGGACGTGTAGGGTCTTGAGGATCACAAGCAGCCTTTGTTGTAATCACATAATATAGTCCCATAGGGCTAGTCTTGACATTTTAGGATTGTGCGTAATCTTTGACAATCCAAGCTTTCTCTAGGTCGGGTGTGATCTACAATCCCACAATGTATCTAAGGGCATCCTGTACCTCTGGAACTTCCCCTCCATGATCTTGAAGAAATTGCAAAGTTTCTTGGTGGCATCGAAGTAGGTGTTACACCCGGTCTTATTGTTACTGAGTTACTTTTACCATTATGAGTGAAAATGTAAATTGTGACTTCAACATGTTTGATAGGTAAATGAAACATGTGAATATGCAGTAAGATGTTTTTGATTAGTGGAAATTCAATGTATTGTAATATGAACATTCTAATGTTTTGTTGATACAAATGTGTTATGATGCAAATGGATTTAGTATAAACATCTAACTACCTTGGTGTTGTACCAAGTTGGTTGCATGAACAAGTTCAATCCT
Organism: Sequoia sempervirens; assembly: GCA_007258455.2. Lineage (NCBI taxonomy): Eukaryota > Viridiplantae > Streptophyta > Pinopsida > Cupressales > Cupressaceae > Sequoia > Sequoia sempervirens. The sequence goes on along the minus strand of VDFB02271358.1, from coordinate 1,158,675,109 downwards.
TTGCAAGGGAGGGGAAGTATCACTTAGGAGAAGTGATTGGTCAAGTAACCCTTACTGAAACCTAACCGAGATTTCAAATGCACTCACTTCTAAGTATAGTTGAGTCAAGTCATAGTCACAGGATATTGGTAAGTCATCCTTTAGACATGTTGTGTTTGCATTAGACAAGATCATGATTTTTGTTAGGATCATTCATAGTTTGTGATAAATGCTTGAGAAAATGTCTTTGATTCTTTGATTATTTGATCAAGTTGTTGTGATTGAATCTTTGAGTCTTTGGACTTTGTGGATAGTTATCTCTACATCGATTCATATGTACATTAAATGTGTACATGTATATGGGTATAAATATATTGATCCATACATGAGAGTATAACCATGTGCATATGTATGTAAGTAGAAATATTTACGAATATACATACATGAAAAATTGATTATATATATGTGTGTGTGTACATATGTACACACTTAATGTATATGAATTTCGATGAGGATATGAATATATGAGTTGAGTAATGGGTGTTGAAATAATGAATATATGATATATGTATGTATATGTGTATAAATGTATATGTGTTTATGAATATACACATATACGATATGGTTATAAATAATAATAACATGGATATATTCATTTGTATATCAAATAGTTTATTGAACTTGTTTGTTAATAAGTACTAAATATATATATGTGTGTGTGTGTGTGTGTGTGTGTGTGTGTGTGTGTGTGTGTGTGTGTGTGTTTGTGTGTGTGTGTGTGAACCAATTATGGGTATTGATTGATAGAAGTCAATCAATATGAATCAATGAAGTATATAGATTATTAATCTATATCATAAAGGCCATTATGGGCCGATTTGGTAAGCCACAAAGTGGCAATAAACTCTGTATATAATGTTTCATATACATCTACTACTGAAAAAGGCTATATAAGTTATATATATTGTGGTTGATTTATAGAATATGTCATGGCTGATATAATGTGATTATAACACTTCTTATAACAATGCAATGATAAGTATTGAACCGCCAATATTACCCTTGATAAAAGTGATGGAATGCATAAGTTCAAATCTATTGTGCATTGTTTCTTAAGCATAATATAAAGTGCATAATGCATGAGAGTGAAGTCACTGAAGGAGCTTAAAGAGAGAAGATAATACAACACTATTCAAGGTGGACTTAACATTATAAGTGCATAACATTTAAATGTAGGATAGACTTATATACCAATGCATAAGTCCTTAAGACTAAGTCAAAGCATGTATTAAAAGATTGCACAAAGAATAAAGGCAATAAATAAACATGCAACATGTTGAGTCAAACAAAAAACAATGCTATAATGTTGATGGTATTTGACTGAGAAGTGTCATAGTATGAGCCTTGTTTGTAGCCTAAGGATGTTGGTTTTTGGGTATAAATATGAGGCATTCTCACCTCATTTGGGATACAATTCTTCTTTGCATCACTATGTTGCTCCATTTTGCTATATTTTTTATTGAGAGAATTATTTTCTTGCTGAGAGTTATTGTGAGGAAATTTAGTGAGAGAGATTGAGAGGGATTTGTTGATAGTTGATTTTAAGAGGGGGCCAAGCTTGAGATCCAGTGATTCAATTGGAATAAATGATTAACATGCATGAGATTCTATTCTCTTCATGTTTTATCTTTTATCTAAAAAATTTATTACCTTGTGTGTTTAAATTGAAAATGTATTAGATTGCTTGAAATAGAGTAATGATCTATTAGAAATGTCTAGATTATTTGTATTCCTATAGCAAGAACAAGAACAATGGATAAATGTCTAGATCATATGTATTCCTATAGCAAGAACATGAACAGTAAGAAGGGTGGGAGTCTGAGCAGAGGGTAGAGAGGTGGCAATTACATGCCCACTTTGAAAAATTAGGAAGAACAGGAATAGTAAGAGGGGGGAGCTTGGGCAGAGGGTAGAGCTGATTGTTGTGACATGCCCACTTTAAATTTGAAGAAACAAAAAAAGAGTACTCATGGGTACAAATTGTGTCGAACAAATCTACTCATGGGTATAAGTTCTATATGTAACATGCCAACACCATAATCGAAGGTTGCTACTGCTACCATTTATGCACAAAATTGCTGCTATTGCTACCATTTATCTTTAGATTTGTTTAACACCTCAAGTGATTTTTTAAAGATTTTTGGGACACATGAAATCTTTTGATGGTATGGACATGGAGACACTATCAAAATTGGACATGAAACTATGTGGGGCGGGGCTTGATTATGAGTTTTAGATTTTTTTGACACAAGAAATATTTGGATTTGCTTGACACAAAAATATTGTTCTTCCCTCTGATATACTATCCTCTATATCTTCCTATGGCTGGCTGTGGGTGGCAAAAATAGCCATATAATGGTAGGTTAGTGAATCCTCTCCCTCCTCCCCTTCCCCCTAATTCCTGCTACCTTAAAATAATAGGGGGGCACGATTGGGATCTAGAATATGCCTACCCCTACTATTCTATTGTGGAGGATAGATAGTGGGGGGGAATGACATGTTATGTATAGAATCTGCAGACTAGTGGGTTGCCCCCATTAATTAATTAATTAATTAATTATGGGTAGATTTGTTCGTATCATGAAATCAGGGGAGCTTATATGGCAAATATTTCATGTTCTAAACAAAGCCTAGCAATTTCATGTGTCGAACAAATCTACTCATGGGTACAAATCTACTAAAGAGAATATAAAGGATGACATTATCGATCAATTGGGTTTCTTCTTATTCTACTGCTACTTCTTTAGTGGGATAAAATTTTATATTGCAACTCGATTTTATACTCATTACAATATGTGTATGGGGATGGGTGGGGGGTATAGTTGCTGGTCAGCTTAAGGAAGGCCCTACTTTTCTATATTCGGGAGTAGGGGCAAGCATTGGAGGAAGTCCCATTGGAACTCATTAGCTTTTCCCCAGGAGGGAGGTAGAGGGGATTTTCTCAAGAAATGGATGCTCCAATGGCACATTATGGGTTCAATTAATAAATAAATAAATTAATTCATTCATTAATTAATAAATTAATTGATTCATGTGGGAGGTTGGGTGGGCTCCCCCTCCCTCCTTTCTTTTCCTCATCTCCACACTAACGTGCTAGGAGGGCTAGCTGGGATTTGAGGCAGAAAAAAGGAAGGGGCTAAGGGGGACGCAGAAGAGTGTTACTAGGAGGGTTGTCACGTGGTGGAGGTGACAATTCTCTCCCCAGAGCTCGAGGATGTCATAGGCATCATTCCCTGAAGGTTGTTTAATGCAGATTAAATGCATCATGTGTGAAGGGAAGTCATTAGCAAGGATCATAGCGGGTTAGTACATGGAAATAATCGAACTGTAAAGTTTAAGTGGGAAATTTATCTCCTTAATTCCATTCATTTGTGATGATTATATCGGTTAGTGGCGATTTTAGTGGTGGAATTTAGTAGCAGAATTTATTTGTTCTAGCGGTGGTGTTCATGGTGAAGTGTTCTTGCTTTGTCATCAAAGTCTCCATGGATGGTGCAACGAAGTTTGGGGTAGACACGCCAATCTCTCTGAAATCTTTGGCTAGACAATCCTCCTTCAGAGAAGTTAAAGACTAACAAATGAAGTGGATTCTCACAAACAAGGACTCATTAGTCTTGGTGGTGACAAAAATGATCTTGGGAGCTAGTCATTTGGCTAACAAGGAGTTCGGTAGGGACAATCTTCACATCTCTTTCTAGTTTTTGGCATCTCTTCTGGACAATGATGAGTCCAAAGTTGTGGCTAAACTACTGTTGGTTAAAATGTTTTGCAAGGATTTGGTGGGAGGGGTAAATGAGGTGTTGAGTTTTTTTGTAGAGGGTAGAGGTGTTCCAAGACTGAGTGACTTTGCAGCTATTTGAGGTTTGGACGAGGCCGTAAAGATTTTCCTATTCCTTCTAGACTTAAGTGGTCCAATGTTGAGCAGACATACAATGGTGGCGACAGTGGCCATCAAATTCTTGAAGAAATTCTTTGGCCTGATGGTTGTGGGTGATGTTGAGTGGGTAAATGTCTTTGAAGATTTTATTGTTTTAAATAATTTTCTGTGAATGCCTTTATATAGATGTTGGTTCTAGTAGTTTTTAGAGTTTATCTCTATGGTCCAATGGCATCTTTCAGTCTCGAGGTTTATAATTTTGGTCTTTTAATGGCCAGTTTGGGAATTTTAGGTGACTGGGACTTGTATGTTCAGGGTCGGGGCCAAACCTTTATGGCCTTTTGGGTTGGTATTTGTCTTTGATGGTGTGGTGGTGGTTTCTGGATGGAGGGGTCTCCTATTTTTTGTTGGTTGGGTCTCATTTTGGCCATCTTCGGAGTGGTTTTTTGGTATTGGTGGTAGGGATGGGTTTACTAGTAATTAATGGAAGAAGCTTTTCCTACATTTAAAGATGGTTGTACTCCTTTTTTATCTAATATATAAATCAAACTTGTGTATCAAAAAATTAATTAATTAATTAATTAATTTATCCCTCTCTAATGGCACTCCAGTTACTGCTCGCTACCCTTCAAGTCCATCCAACCAAAAAGTTTGAGTCAATCCATTAATGGGGACCCCCATTACAATTATTCTGCACAAGAAGGTCAACCATATGTATTGATTTAGTTCGAGAGACATGGCCACAATAGGGATAGTGGAGAAGGTTAAATCCAGTGGAGCTCGCCAGTGGAGGTCGCTAGTGGAGAAGGTTAAGCCTAGTGGAGGCTGCTAGTGGAGAAGGCTAAGCCTAATGGAGCTTACTACACTATGTGCAAGAAGGTAGGCCATATGTATTGATTCAATTCGGGAGGCATGGCCACAATATGGATAGTTCAATGGAGAGATGGGATTTTACTAAGGCTATCAATGTCATGAAGTGACTTGACACTATTAGCTTATAATGCTTGAAACCTTAAGAATGAAAAGGTTTAGCAACACAACAACAGTGATAGTATGAAAGATATGATAGGATGAGACATAATATTGCTAAGCTATACTTGAATGACCAGTTAATCATTACTTTAGTATTGAATGAAACCCTAGGTTGAGAGTAACCTATTTGGATCGAGAAGTATATTTGATTAATGAATGAAACCCAAGGTTAAGAATTACCTATTAGGTTGGAATATTTACTTGATCACTTATTAAAACCAATAGGTTGAGAATAACCTACTTGGATGGATTATGTAGTTGAGATTTGTTTAAAGAACATAGGTTTAGATTAACCTACACAATCAAACTAATTGTTGATTATATATTATATGAGATTAGGGTATAGCAAGGTTGAGACTTACCTATGTGGTTAAGTAGATCACTTGAGTTTATGAAATACTATTTGTTTGGAGCCATACGTGGGATTATCTACTAGGTTAGAGTTGATACCTATTTGGTTGCTTTATACTCTTGATGTGAAGTTATATTGTTGACAAGATTCTACTCTTTGATTAACCCTTTTTACTAAAGGATATTACACTCTCGAATAGAATCATTTACTGATATGATTGCTCTTCAATTGAGGTCATTTATTAATGAGATTATACTCTTGGTGAGAGTCACTTATTATCGTGATATATTCCTGAATGGAATTTGTTATTTATGAAAAAATATTTTATGATAAAGCTTATGTAGCTATAATATGGATTATAAGGTTATTCTTGGGATTATATTGTCCAGTGAAGGGAATAGCTTGTTAATTTGTTTATGCAAAGTCAATTTGTAGACTAGGAAAGCTCATATGTTATACCTAGGATTAGAATATCCATTGAAGGGGATAACCTATGCTTATGCTTTATTTGTAGAGATACCATTAGGTTTTAGGAAAAGGGGAATACATTATTTTTGAGGCTAATGATTACCTATGGAAGGAAATTACCGATGCATAGTTTATGAATGCTCATAGTCAAAATTGAGGTATGGTAGTGTATGTGAATAGGATGATTGTCACTCAAAGTACTGGGTGAGAATACTTTAGCCGAAGTAGTGTAATTTTCCACTGGTTACACTATCAATTCAGTATGTTCCTTTTATGCTTTCTAGTTCAAGATTTTCATACTCATGGGTGTTGCTACCCTATGATTAGGTTCTAGTTATGTAGGGCACAAAACTAAGCTTAGATAGGCTATTATTATGGGGTTTTACCAACCAATCTCTTCCTTGAAGGGTAGATTCATCTTACCATATGTGGTAGATGTTTGGGGGACCGTATTTGAGTTCGTGGTTGGTAGATAAGTGCTTGAGTGATGCTTCTCCTCATCAATTTGTGGCTAAGGTTTGTAGATGTTTGCGTGAGTATTGGGGACAACTAGAGTGTGTGCACCAGGGAATGGAGACATCTAGAATGTATGCACTAATGCAGTGACATTAGGACTAGTTTGTATATATATTGCAAAATGAAGCTTAGAAGAGCTATTTATGTATCATGTACCCATTTATATGGAAGGTTGTAATAATGAATGATAAACTTGAGTTTATTCAATATGAAATCTATGTTATAGAAATATTTTTGAAATTACAATGAAATACAATGGAAGTTTGGAAAGTGTTTATTTCAAATGTGCATGTAATTTACACTATGGAGAATAATTTATTTATTTATTGCTATGTTATGGCGTCATGGATCATTCACTTGAGGTGAAAACTTTGAAATTTTTGTTGAGTAGAAAACCATGATTGTTACATGTGGTATTAGAGCTACTAGGTTCATCTTTGGAACCTATGAGCCCATTAAGTAATGAAAAAGTAAACCTTATCGAAAGATAATGGTTGAAAAGTTCTTATGCCAAGATGGAAAGAGGAAAGAACTACTGGAAATGAGAAGAAAGATAAATATTTTAGGAAGCTTGTTTAAGTTTAGGACTAGAGAAGAATTGTCCCTAGAGTTGAAAAATCCTAAACCAACAACTCATTATGATACCCCTTGGATTGCTAAAGATTATGCAACCAAGTTTAGTAGGAAGGTTATGATGGTTTACTGATGGGTACCTTCATCCTACGAAATGTTAAAAGACTCTAAGGGGATAGGAAGAATTGAAATAACCCCCTTACAAGTAGTAACCTATAGATGCAAAGAGTCAAGGATTTATGGATTTAGTAAGAATACTATGAATCTATGTGTATGAATTATTGGCATAAATTGGAAACTTCAATCGAAGTAGAAAATCAATGAAGGATGTAACCAAAAGGTTGGATGACCCTTGGCAAAATCTGATTTTGAACAAAGATCAAGATCTTGCGTATAATTAAGAAGTTAGTACCATAGAATAAGAGAAGAGAACAAAATAGTTGAAAAAAGAAACCAAGCAACTTTAGAGTGCTTAAGGTTATGAGAAAATAAGGTTACCAAGAATTGGGAGAAATTAGAAGCCTAAAAAGGTAAATTGAATTGGTCCAACAAATGTTTGGTTAGTACATAGATTGGTAGAAGTGTAAATTGAACTCACCAACTAGTCAACGAAAATGAACTTACACTTAGAGGTTCCAAAAGGAATTAGAATATTAGAATGCCTCTTAGCTTGTAAATTTGCTAATTATTCAATAGATCTCTTTATTGAAAATCCAATTGTTGAATCTATGAGATTTGAGATCAATGATGAATCTAAACTTTGGGAATAAGTATATTCAAGGCATGCCATGGAAGGCATGAAAGGAAATCAAAATCCAACAATGAGGAATGACAAATCAATTCAAGAAAGACAATGTTTGCTAAGGGTTCAACTTTGAGTTGAACTAATATTGTGGAAACACTAAGGGGGGAAGGAAGAGAGTGGATTGAATCAGATAAAGTACCCCACACAATGAATATCATCAATGTATTTTTGATTTGGAAGAACTTTTGACTTCTTCATAAGTCATGATTTCAATCTATCATATATTCCATGACCACAAGGGTGGAGAGAGTGAAAAGGATATGAAACATGAACAATGAGAAAGGAATATTTATCGCATAATACTTTATATATGTTTGATTGGAAGATCAATTGATATTATCATTAATTCCTTAGAAAAGGATAGGCAGATTACTTCATCATGAAAGGCAAGATCATTTCCTATGGAATAGGTAAGGAAAGATATAATTACTCATGATTTGGAGTTATTGAGAAATGCTTGTGCTTGGTAAATAGGTATGCAATTAAATTTGATATCTTTTGGGAACCAACATATTTGAATGAGAATTTTTACTTGAATTAGTTCAAATTCTCAATGAGAAAGTTAGATTGAGCTGAAAATTGGATTAGATATTTGGAAATGATCAAAGGACGAAAGGAATCCAAGGTATGGATGTCCTAAGATGTAGGAGATTTATCTTCACAAAAAAATTAACTATTTTACTTGAGAATCAAATGTGTCATGAGACCATGAAATAGGTTTCCATTTAGTCAGAATAGGCTAATATGGATCAGAAAAGAACCTATGTACCCAAAAATTTGGGATATTAAGTGATGAGGGCCACACTACCTAAAACCCACACAAATCACAATAGTAGATACCAACATAGAAGATGCGAGACAAAAAATAACTCACTTTCAATTATTTTTTAGAAAACAGAATTACAGATTCAAAACTTACAATGTTATAGCCTCATGGGTTTGATTCATTACAACAAAATCAACTCTGAAAACAAAATATATTATTAAGAGCCACATTCTACACTAATGAATCTACCCTCTACAACACCCCACTTATCGCTTTTTTATTTTACCTAGTAACCCCTAGAATGTTCTAGAAAGTGTGAATTTCCCTTTTGTTTTGGTGCCAAAAGTCCCGCCATTTGATTTCTTTCCTAGGAAGTTAATTTAATGAAATTCACTTTTTAGAGGGGTAGCTTCACGAGGCCATAAATTTTGATGTGAGTATCCAATTTACTATTATAACATATCATTGGAAATTTCTCGAAGCGATCTACAATTTCAAACCCATTGGAAATTTGTTCGTCAACTTTTCAAGTTGTTTTGGGGCCTCTAAGGTTTTCATATTTGAATTTGAGGCTGCATTGGAAAAATTTCTCTGGACGAAAACTTTAATATCTCCCAAATCATATAGGGTATTGAGGCGATTCTTTCGTGACCAATTTTGTTTTTTAGTTTTGCTCCTTGGGGTAAATTTTTAGGTCCATACAAGTCCATTTACGCTGACTTACTAAAAATAGTAAGTGATCATTTTTCACCTTTTTTGACTTATGACTGTCTTACACCCCTTAAGTGGCATCATGGGACTCAAAACAATTAAAGAAAATAAGAAAAAATATTTTTTTGGGTGATGCAAGATTGCCCTACACGACTAGATGGTCTTGCATTAGACACCTAGGGTAATTTGAAAAGTGACCCAGTCACTTCTCAGGAGTTAGAGGGAAACCAAGATGGTTAACCTCATCCTTAAACAACCACAATGAATCTGCAATAGGCCTTCCTCTCTATTTCACCAAGTACTCTACATATCAAGCATGTTTCTTGTGCTTCTACCCACATGACTATCCAAAATTTCTTCTATCTCCTCCTTTTCTGAAGTAGGTGCTAGAATATTCTAGTATTCCTCTATTATTTCCTCATCAATTCCTCTTTCATTATATTCTATTAAATTGGAAATATTAAACATAGGTGAAATATGAATTTCATCAGGAAACTCTACCTCATATGCATTTCCTGAATCGTGCTTCTTCAAGATATTGCATGCTCCAAACTTCTTCATCTTTAACTTGTTGTGTATACCAACTACAAACCTCTCCTTTCATAAATGAATCATGACTTCATCTCCTACCCAAAACTCCTTATACCTCCTTTTTTGATCTACCTTAGCCTTATATTGCAAGTTCATCTTGTTGATATGTTTCTTCACCTCTTCATGCAAATTCTTCAAGTGCTCAACAAAATATTTAGCCTCAACACTACTCTTCTCCCCATTATGCATCTTTCTTAGTTTAGAAGCAGTTCTTGGACTACTCCAATACACAATCTGTAATGGTGATTTACTAGTGCTCCTATTGATATAATTGTTGTAAGAAAATTTTGTCTATCGTATAATCAAATCCCATCCCTTGGGCTTATCTCCTACTAAGCATCTTAGTAGGTTACCCAAAATCCTATTCACCACATCCATTTTTCCATCTGTCCATGGATGGTGTGCATAACTAAACTTCAAATCAATCTTCGACTTCTTCAATAATGCCCTCCAAAAATAACCAACAAATTTGGTATCTCTGTTTGAAATTATACTCTTTGGTAGACCATGTAGTCTCACCACCTCTTTGAAAAAAAACTCCGCAACATGAATAGCATCACTTTTCTTATGACTTGGAATGAAATGTGTCATCTTTGAAAATCTATCCATCACCACAAATATGGAATCATGCCCTCTTTGTGTCCTTGGAAAGCCAAGAACAAAATTCATGCTAATGTCCTCCAATGGCCTCTTAGGCATGGGTAATGGCTAATACAATCTAGTATCCTGACTTGTTCATTTCGCTTTCTGACATACTCTACAACTCTACACAAACTTCTTCACATCTTGTTGTAACTGTGGCTAGTAATAATTCTCAACAACAAGAGCAATGGTCTTATCTTGACCAAAATTTCTAGCCAATCCTCCACTATGCTTCTTCTTGATTAGATTCTCTCTCATAGAACTCCTTGGAATGAAAAATTGGCTTCCTCTAAACAACATCCCATCTTGGATTAGGAAATCCAACCATCTTATCCTATCCAATGTAACAAGTTCCAAACAAGCCTTCCAAGCTTCTACAAACTCTAGATCTTCAGGATACAAACTTTTGAGTTCATTGAACCCAACAACCTTTATATTCATCTCTATCAACAAATTTTTCCTTCTACTTAAGGCATCTGCAACTCTATTTGACCTTCCACTCCTATGCTTCGAAACAAGAGTATAACTCTGCAAAAACTCAACCCATTTTAAGTGCCTTTGATTTAACTTTTCTTGACTATTGAGATGTTGAAAAGCCTGGTTATTAGTATATAAAAAAAAATCTTTTGACAACAAATATTGTCTCCATTTCTTCAAAGCTTGAACTATAGCATAAAAATCCCGATCATAAACAAAATACTTCTTCTTTGCATCATTCAACTTTTCACTAAAATATGTAACATGTTTACCTTCTTGACTCAAAATAGCTCCAATGGCATTACCACTAGCATCACAATCTACTTGAAATACCTTGTTGAAATCTAGAAGTGCCAAAACATGTTGCTCTATAACTTTCTTCTTTAACATATCAATTTTTTTTCTGCTCTTGTAGTCCACTTAAACTCTTTTTAATCCCCTCTCATTATTTTAATTAGAGGTGCACAAATACTATTGAAACCTTTGATAAACTTTCTATAAAAACCAAATTGTGAAAAGATATCACCTCAGTAGAAATCCTTGGTGTAGGATATTCAACAATAGATTTCACCTTCTTTGGATCCATCTTAAGACCCTCAGCTGAGATAACAAATCCCAGGTACACCAACTCTCTCTTCATAAAATTGCACTTCTTCAATTGATCAACAATTTCTCCTCTCTAAACTTCTCAAAAAACATTCTAATATGCATCAAATGCTCCTCCAATGTCTTGCTAAAAATTAAAATTTCATCCAAATAAACAATGACAAATTTACCCAGAAGCTCTTTCAATACCTCATTCATGAGCCACATGAATGTGCTTGATACATTGATTAGCCTAAAAGGAATGACTAACCACTTGTAAAAGCCCTCCTTGGTCTTGAAGGTTGTCTTCCATTCATCTCCTTCTCTAATCCATATCTAGTGATATCCACTCCTCAGATCTATCTTTGTGAAGTGCTCAACCCCACTCAAAAAATGTATGATGTCATCCATCCTTGGCAAGGGGAATTTGTACTTGATGGTGATCTTGTTGATGACTTGGTAGTTTGTACACATCCTCCATTCCCCATCCTTCTTTGGTGCTATTACTATAGGTATCGTACATGGGCTCAAAATCTCTCAAATCAATCCTTTCCACAACAACTCTTGCACTTGTTTGTTTAAATCTTCATTCTCTATTGGAGTCATTTGATGCACTGCCTTATTTGGGAAACTAGCTCTAGGAATCAGATCCCGTCTGATGGATAATCTTCCTTATTGGAGGAAAAACTTTAGGTATGTTATCAGAAATAATACCCTGAAACTCATTCAACAAATCTGAAACCTCTACAGGTACCTCATTATTATCTTCTTTATGAACTCTAGGGATCAATGCAAAACACATATGCTCATTCATTGTATCTTCTAGGAACTTTCTTCCATCAACCAAAAAGATCTTGCATTACTGCATACCTTTTCCTCTGCCTCTTTCAAGGAATTAAACTTATGATGAACTCCATCCTTTTTCAAAGAATAGGTGTTGGCATGTCCATCATGTACTGCTCATTGATCAAACTACCACAGTAATCCTAACAACATATGAAAAACATCCATAGGCATAATATCACACAATACCTCATCATGGTAATTTCCAATCTTGAACTTTACCATAAATTTTTCATTTACCAAAGCTCTATGGTCCTTTTGGCAACCAAGCAATCCATCATGGATTCAGATGCCTTCTTCTCTCCAACTGCAACTTACTAACCATCTCTTCTGAAACAAGATTATTACTACTACCTCCATCAATAATAACATTGTAAAATTTACCTTCACACTTGCATCTGGTGTGAAAAAAATTCCTCCTTTGAGTTGGCTCTTTCTCCCCATTCAACAAGGATCTTCTAGTAAAAAGAACCTCTCCTCTTTCGACATCCTTAGAATGTGAAGATTCAACATCTTCACCTACATGTGCAACTCATGCATTACCCTCAGATCTTCTATTTGTCCTTCCTTGATGTTGAGGACACTCATAGGCTCTATGTCCTTCTCCACATTGGAAATAGGTTCCATGAAAGCCTCCTCTTCTCGATCCTCATCCATATCTTCCTCTTCCTCTTTGGTTTCCATTATTTTGATCATAGGGATGGTAGGTGTTATATTCTTTATGGTTCTAGATGCTACTAGATCCTTCACCTTCTTTTGATATTCATTTTAACCTTCATATGACCATCCACTAGTCTTTCCACCATGACCCCCACCTTTTTGCTTGTTTTCAAATATTCTATTCAACTTTTCTTCTACCTTCAAAGTAAACTAATACACATATTCAATGGTAGAAATTCTTACTAGACCCAACTCTTCTTGAATATTTGGCTTCAACCCATTTATGTAATGGGTAAATTTTTCCTTGTTGGCCTCAGAATGGCTCGTTCTAATTAGGACATAACAACATTATTCTGTATACTCCTTGACATATTTTACCACTTGTTTTAACCCTTGCATCTTCTTCAACAAATCTAGCTTGTAGTCCATAGGAATGAACTATCTTTTTAATTTATCCACCATCCAATCCCATCTAGTTATTTTCTCTTTTCCTCTTTGATTTATTTCTAGGTGTACCTATTTTCACCAAATATTTGCATGACCTTTGAGCTTGGTCTTTGCAAATTTGACCCTCTCAGGATCTTCCACCTCCTCATACTCAAAGTATTCCTCCATATCGTTGATCAAATCAATCAACTCTTATGGGATAAGCTTTCTAGAATATGTAGAAACATCAATCTTTGGCATTTTACCAATCTTGGAGATGACCTTAAATAATTTTACTTGCTCTGGATCTACTGCTTCTTGTTTTTCTTCAAAATATTCCTCATTTTTAGCTTCATCTTCACTTTCATCTCATCTTCTTGGCTCAATCCCTTGATGTAACTCCTCTTACAATGCTTGAACTTGTCTTTGTGGGGCTCTAAAACCCTCTTCTAGTACAATGACATTTTTCCCACCACCATGATTTCTTCGTGGAGGAATTTTGATCACTTTTCATAGAAACCCACAACCATAAGTCTTGGTGGAAATTGCCTCACATTTGGGGATCTGTTTACACACTCAGGAGAACCAACTCTGATACCACTTGATGAGGACCACACCACTTGAAATCCACACAAATCACAACAATAGATACCAACATAGAAGATGAAAGATAGAAAATAACTCACTTTCAATTATTTTTAGAAAATAAAATTACAGATTCAAAACTTACAATGCTACATCCTCATGGGCTTGATTCATTACAACAAAATCAACTCTAAAAACAAAATATATTATTTAGATCCACAATTTGGATTAATGGATCCACCCTCTACAACACCCCACTTATCCCTTTTTATTTTACCTAGTAATTGCCCTAGAATTTTCTAGAAAGTGTGACTTTACCTTTTTCTTTGGTGCCAAAAGTCCCGCTATTTGATTTCTTGCCCAAGAAGATATTTTAATGAAATTCAAATTTTGGATGGGTAGCTTTGTGGGGCCATTTTGATTTGGGTGTCCAATTTTCTATTATAAAAAATAATTGGAAATCTCTCGAAGAGATCTACAACATCAAACCCATCGAAGATTAGTTTGCCAACTTTTCGAGCTATTTCAGGGCCTCTAAGGTTTTTATAGTTGAATTTGAAGCTTCATTGGAGAAATTTCTTAGGATGATAGCTTTAATATCTCCTAAATCGTACAGGGTATTGAGGTGATTCTTTCACAATCAATTTTCTTTTAGTTTCACTCCTTGGGGTAAGTTTTGAGGTTCATACGAGTCCATTTAGGCTGACTTACTATCAATAGTAAGTGATCATTTTTTTCCTTTTTTGACTTCTAATTGTCTTACACCCCTTAAGTGCCATCATGAGACTCAAAAAAACTAAAGAAAATAAGAAAAAACACTTTTTTGGGTAATGCAAGATTTCCCTACACCACTAGGCGCTCTTGCATCATTAAGAAATGAGATGAGGTAAATTGATGTCATAGTTAGGACATTGGAATGACAAAATTATTTGTTAGATGAGGAACCACTATAATCTGGAAAGGGATGGAGTATAATGCTATAAGGTATATAGCAAGTTAAATGTCTAGTATGCTAGGAAATGAAGACATGATATTATCATTTGCAAGACATGTATACACTCTTGAGATTCTAGTGAGGAAGTGGTAGACCACTGGAATATTATAATATTTCTATGTTGAAGGAACTACATAATGTTTTGATGGAAAAACTCACCAAGGTAGCCAACGTTGGTTGGAAATTTTGATTTATAGGATTTCAGTCCTAAATAATACATTGTGTGAAGTTGTTTAGTGTTCCGAAGAAGGTTATCTTAGATGAGCATGAGAAAATAGTGATAAGGTTTTGTGTAAACCATGATCATATTATGAAATTCAATTGAAAAAATTCTCAATATATTATTTTAAGATAGCTAGATAGGAAAAAGTGATAAATCAAATCTTGGAGGATTTGAGATATACATATTAAATTTCCATTGTTGAAATTTTGTCCATTATATGGAAAGAAGGGTTGAATCTATATTAAGCTAAAATAGGCTAAGAAATAGGGTTAACCTTAGACTAGAAAGGTTTTCAAAATAGAATTGAAGATCAAGGAAAAACTTTGATTTCAATATAAAGTTTAAATTAGGAAGCAATATTATGTTTAAGGAAAATGGTTGTGTTAGTGATAGACGGTCTCGACTTTTGAGTTGTCCAATGGTGTAAAGATCAAAGAAAAGGATGGGACCCATGGTGTAGTGTACAATACAAAAAATTCCTTATCTATTTGGGTTACACTAAGGATAAATTCATTAGCCAATGAGAATGTGTTTTGTAGTCATAATGACATAGATGCCATGTGGTATATAGTTACTATTGTACTTGAGATGTACATATGAGGTATTATGATTACAATGTATAAGCTCTTTGAAAGAGAAAGTATGCATGAAGCACACAAGTTCTCCCCATGTGTTAACAAAGAGTCAATGCAAGGTCTAGGAAGGATGAGATTGCAAGGAGTAATGGTACAGAGAAAGATTATTTTATAATTCTTATATGATTTTGACAATATTAAGTAAACCTTCATTTTTCTTTATCTATATGTTTAAATTTCTTTAAATCGTTGGGGATGATGATTCACAAGGGGGAAGTATGTTACACCCCGTCCTATTGTAACTGAGTTACTTTTACCATTATGAGTGAAAATGTAAATTGTGACTTCAATATGTTTGATAGGTAAATATGTGAATATGCAGTAAGATGTTATTGATTAGTGGAAATGCTATGTATTGCAATATGAACATTCTAATGCCTTGTTGATACAAATGTGTTATGATGAAAATGGATTTACTATGAACGTCTAACTACCTTGGTGTTGTACTAAGTTGGTTGCAAGGACAGGTTCAATCCTTTGGAAGGGAAGGGAATTATCACTCAGGAGAAGTGATTGGTTGGGTAACCCTTACTAAAACCTAATTGAGCTTTCACATACACTCACTTCTAAGTATAATTGAGTCAAGTCCTAGTTGTGGGATGATGGTAGTCATCCTTTAGACATGTTGTGTTTGCATTAGATAGGATCATGATTTTTGTTAGTCCAACATTCATGGTTTGTGATAAAATCTTGAGCAAATGTCTTTGATTATTTGATTATTTGATCAAGTTGTCATGATTGAATCTTTGAGTCTTTGGACTTTGTGGATAGTTATCTCTACATTGATTCATATGTACATTAAATGTGTACATGTATATGGGTATATATATTGATCTGTGCATGAGAGTATAACCATGTGCATATTTATGTAAGTAGAAATATTTATAAATATACATACACAGGGAATCAATTATATATATATGTATATATATACACACTTAATGTATATGCATGATGATGAGGATATGAATATATGAGTTGAGTAATGGGTATTGAAATAATGATGTGTATGTATGATATATGTATGTATATGTGTATAAATGTATATGTGTTTATGAATATATACATATATGATATGGTTATGAACAATAATAACATGGATATATGCATTTGTATATTGAATAGTTTATTGAACTTGTTTGTTAATAAGTACTATATATATATACGAACCAATTATGGGTATTGATTGATAGAATTCAATCAATATGAATCAATGAAGTATATCGATTATTACTCTATATTGTAAAGGCCATTATGGGCCGATTTGGTAAGCTATGAAGTGGCAATAAACTCTGTATATAATGTTTCATATACATATGCATATATATATACATCTATTATTAATAAAGACTATATATGTTATATATACTTGGCCAATTTATAGAATATATGTCATGGCCAATATAATGTTATTATAGCGCTTCTTATAACAAAACAATGCTAAGTATTTAATTGCCTATATTATCCTTGATAAAAATGATGGAATGCATAAGTTCAAAAATGTTGTGCATCATTTCTTAAGCATAATGTAAAGTGAAAAACCCATGAGAGTAAAGTAAGTCATTGAAGGTGCTTAAAGAGAGAAGATAATACAATGTTATTCAAGCCAAACTTACCATTATAAGTGTATAGCATTTAAACATATGATAGAATTATATACTAGTGCATAAGTCTTTAAGACTAAGTCAAAGAAAGTATTAAAAGGCTGCACATAACATAAAGACAATGAATAAACATGCAATGTGTTGAGTCAAATAGAAAGAAATACTATAATGTAGAAGTTTGATTCAATGAAATGTTTTGATTGCTATGCCTTGGACCAACTTGACTATGTGATACACAACCAGGTAAAGACTGAATTATTCCTCTATTTTAAACAAAAACTTGAAAATAGGAAATGTGATGAATAGTTGGTTCCATATTATGAATCATGTGTTTCATTTATAAGTCTATTTAACATGTAAGCGGATTTCCTAAATGAAGCATGTGTTATTTGAACCATTCAAAATCTTGTTGGCAAGCATTGGGTCGATCTACTATCTTGTGTGAGTGACTATTAAGATAGAAATCTGCTACCTTTTTATTATTGAGATGAGTCGATGGTATTTGGCTGAGAAGTGTCATAGTATGAGCCTTGTTTATAGCCTAAGGATGTTGGTTTTTGGGTATAAATATGAGGCATTCTCACCTCATTTGGGATATGATTACTTCTTTACATCACTACACTACTCCATTCTGTTGTATTTTTCATTGAGAGAATTTGAGAAAATTTAGTAAAAGAGATTGAGAAGGATTTTTTGCTAAGTTGATTTTAAGAGGGGGACAAGCTTGAGATCTAGTGAGTCAATTGGAATAAGCGATTAACAGGCATGAGATTCTATTCTCTTCATGTTTTATCTTTTATCTAAAATATTTATTTACTTGCGTGTTTAAATTGAAAATGCATTAGATTGTTTGAAATAGAGTAATGATCTATTTGCTTGTTTGGAAAGGAAAAGAATCATGCATGTTATAATTTCCTTATGACTATTTTACTTACTCCATAAAAAGGAGTGATTTTTTATCATTAGTATTATATAATAGATTTGATGAAAGCTCGAATAGCTCAAGGGAGTGATTTAGTACTCATATATACCCTATATGGGAACTCAAATGATGTTTCTATACATAGATAGTTTACACTACATGTATAATGTGAAATGTGTCAATGTCATGAAGTGACTTGACACTATTAGCTTATAATGATAAGAAACCTTACGAATGAAAATGTTTAGCAATACAACAACAGTGATAGTATGAAAGATATGATAGGATGAGACATCATATTGCTAAGCTATACTTGAATGACCACTTAATCATTAATTTAGTATTGAATGAAACCCTAGGTTGAGAGTAATCTATTTGGCTTGAGAAGTATATTTGATTAATGAATGAAATCCTAGGTTAAGAATTACCTACTAGGTTGGAATATTTACTTGATCACCTATTCAAACCAAAAGGTTGAGAATAACCTACTTGGATGGATTATGTAGTTGAGCTTTGTTTAAAGCACATAGGTTTAGATTAACCTACACAATCATACTGATTGTTGATTATAGATTATATCTAAGATTAGGGTATACCAAGGTTAAGACTCACCTATGAGGTTAAGTAGATCACTTGAGTTTATGAAATACTATTTTTTTGGAGCCATACGTGGGATTACCTATTGGGTTAGAGATGATACCTGTTTGGTTGCTTTATACTCTTGATGTGTAGTCATATTGTTGACAAGATTTTACTCTTTGATTAACCCTTATTACTAAAGGAGATTACACTCTCAAATAGAATCATTTACTGATATGATTGCTCTTCAATTGAGGTCATTTATTAATGAGATTATACTCTTTGTGATAGTCACTTATTGTTGTGATATATTCCTAAATGGAGTCAGTTATTTATGAAAACTTATTCTATGATAAAGCTTATGTAGCTATACTTTAGATTATAAGGTTATTCCTGGGATTAGATTGTCCAGTGAAGGGAATAGCTTGTTAAGTTGTTTATGCAAAGTAAATTTGTAGAAGCTAAGAAAGCTCATATATTATACCTGGGATTGGAATATCCATTGAAGGGGATAACCTATGCTTATTATTTATTGGTAGAGATACCGTTATGTTTTGGGAAAGGGGGAATAGGTTATTTTTGAGGTTAATGATTACCTATGGAAGGAAATTACCTATATGTACTATATGAATGGTCATAATCCAAACCAAGCTATGGTAGTGGATGTGAATAAGATGAATGCCACTTGAAGTACTGGGTGAGATTACTTTGGCCAAAGTAGTGTAATTTGCCACTAGTTGCACTATCAATTCACTATGTTACTTTTATGCATTCTAGTTCGGTATTTTCATACTCGCGGATGTATCTAATGTATGATTAGGTTATAGTTATGTAGTACACAACACTAAGCTCAGATAGGCTATTGTTATGGGGTTTTACTAACCAATCTCTTCGTTGAAGGGTAGGGCCATCTTACCATATGTGGTAGATGTGCAAGGGACTACATTTGAGTTTGTGGTTGACAAAAAGTGCTTGGGTGATGCTTCTCCTTATCAGTTGGTGACCAAGGTTTGTAGATGTTTGCACGAGTATTGGGGACAACTAGATTGTGCACACCAAAGAATGGAGACATATAGAATGTATGCACCAATGCAATGACATTATGACTAGTTTGTATATCTATTGCCAAATAAAGCTTAGAAGAGATATGTATGTATCATGTACCCATTTATATGGAAGGTTGTAATCATGAAAGATAAACATGAGTTTATTCAATATGAAATCCATGTTATAGAAAGATTTGTGAAATTACAATGAAATGCAATGGATGTTTGGAAAAGTGTTTATTTCAAATGTGCATGTAATTTACATTATCGAAAAGGAATTTTTTTATTGCTATGTTATAGCATCATGGATCATTCACTTGAGGTGAAAAATTTGAAATTTTTACTGAGTAGAACATCGGGGTTGTTACAATAGGAGACTCCATGCTCTGCAAAAGCTTTGCAACTCGAGTGGAAGGGACTGAAGGATCATTTTTGTAGAAAAGGGTTGAGGTAAGTTCAAAATTTATATAGTACAAAAGGACACCTTTGATAAGGGGTTGGATGTAACATTTAGGAAAATTCTATACAAGAAGATTCCCAAAATGCATGGGGAATATCTCGTTGGATTTGTAATTTGTAGTTATAAGCCTCTAGACCAACGAAGTGCCTTTAAATACAAATGGGAGGAAGCAAGAAAATTGCAATGTTGTGATGGAGGTTCTTGATCTTTGTAGGTGTTATAGGATACTTGCAATCAAATACTATGCATAAAAACTCAAGCTCTTGCACTTCTCTAGGTATTGCTAATTTATAGGCATTATATCTTGATCTTTACTTATTTATTATTTGTATGAATTGAATATTGACATGTGTTTCTAATTGCTACTAATTTAAATATAATTTATATTTATCATCATTAGTTCAATAATAATTGCTCTTATATTTGATTTTTACAATATTGAATGGGTGACCTCCCTCTTAAAAAATTCCAATACTTAACTTTTATAAAATTAACTAAATGTAATTAATACTAAATAGATAACTCATACTCACTTCAACAAAAATTAACTCTTAGATACTTTAAAAAAATATAAACATATACCAAATAATTCATTTGATCTTCTATTAATTTTTTATTTAGTCATTTTTACGTTTCTTCTTCGTTAATGTCTAAATATGTTGACCATATATAGTTGGTGTCCATTTAATTATTCAATGAAATCATAATGTGAAACTCCCTTAATAAATCATCCATTTTCCATTGATGCTCTACATTGTTAATTTGGAAACTTGTCATGGCAAACAAGGGCTCTTGTAGTTTGTTGATATTGTGTTTTGTAGTCTTGTTTCGTAGTCTCTATAAATTCCAAGGTTTTGATGGAAATATTAGGAGAAAGCCTCATGAAACCTTGCATATATATCATCTGTAATCTCAAACAACCTTATCTAGGATAGCCTCAATGAAATGTATGCACCTCAAATGTGCAACCAACAAATAGGTCAGTGCCAAAAACTTTTGTGGTGGAAATAAGTGAAGGTAGAACAAACCAAGGGTTAACCAAGACCCAAATCTACATCAACACACTACACCATGCTTCCACAAACAACAAACCATCTCTACAATTAGTGGTAGCATGCAAGGTTGGCCAAACCTGCATTGACACTAACAAACAATCACATTCACACTTCTCCATGTCTAAAAACATCCTACATAACACATAGAAACATCACACAACATCTTAGAATATTCCAACATCATCAAAATATTTAGCAACATTGTCACAACCAATTAAAACTAAGAATACTATCATCTTGTGCAACTAGCCACACTGCCATAGACATACAACTCACTAATCAACCTTGCGGAACAAATAAACACCAAAATATCTAGGGAAAGGTAGATGCAAGCAATATAAGAATGTTCTCAAATCCACAAGACAAGAAACCTCAACACGAAGAAATGCAAAGAAATTCCATTTCTTTCAGACATATCTTCCACTGTCGCACAATCCAAAACCTAAAACTTTGGATATAACACCTTCATAGGCCACTTATCATCATATCCAAACCACACAAGCACATATTCAACCATGTAGAGCAACAACTTTATCACCTTGTGCACTCTCTATTCAAATTTTCTCAAAAGAACTTGGAAAGTAAGTGAATCAACTGCATCAATAACACTTGCTCAACACCACAAGCACCTTCTCATCACAACCACACTAGAGGTTGAAATAGGTTGACATCAATGGAAACACTAATGACAACATAGTGCAACAATCTCCAACAATTTGTCACATGATGCACTAGTGTCCTAGATAGTGACTTGCAAATTTCAACCTCAAGTTCTTTAATGTATACACTTTTCATTTTTTTACTTAGTGATTTTTATTTCTCCACCACTAGTTATTTTCACTAGTTTATTTTCTTTAAATATTTTTGTAGACACCTAAAATCTAACCTTATCCAACCACTCCTAATTTTAGTCTATGTCAAGCCATTAATTAATTAAATAATATTTAATTAATTAATTAATCCTCTCACCTTTACCCCACCCTCTCCTAGCCAATTAATTGAACAAATATTCATTATTTATTTAATTATTTTATCCATCACATTTAATTATATATATTTTTAAATTCTAGCCTTTCCCAAAGTCTTCCAACTGAATTAATTAATTAATATAGGACAATTAATCTTCATTACCTTTTCCTCCATTATTTGATTCCACATTATTCCTTAATCCTTGTTCATTTAATCCTATCCATTAAATCCATTCACATGGATCAAAATCTAAACTTTTCATCGTTTGACAAGTGTCCCTCTCACATGACTAAGATATTTTCCATATTAATTGAATCTAGACGCTTGCCAAAATTCAAGCTAAATTTCTATCTCATCCATTTATTTCATATCACACCTCTTAATCCCAACCATTCACATAAATATGTTGCCCTAATCCTAATCTTAAACCTAGACCTTATCCCTCATTTGAAAATTGTCACATGACTATAACTTTGATCTAAACCCTAATTCTCAATTAGTCTTATCAATCCATTAACCAATTTATCTTGACCCTTAATTTCCCTTATAGAAATTCTATAAATGAGAGGTCCCGCATCCCATTTGAGTAATCTTCTCTCATCCTACTAGTATGCTATATTTTTCATCTATTTCTTCTAATCATATCCTTATTTATCCATTTGATCTATCATTATATCAATCTTTTCATCATGCTATTGTATAAATAATCCACATTACATCTATTTAGAGCATACCAATAGGCCTTGGGTGAATCCTATTCTAGCCTAGACATGGAGTTTGAAGGTGATTTGAGGTAAAGATTTATTTGTTTATGCATTCATATTGTTTCTTTCACTTCATTTCATTTTCATATCCTCAATTTTAGTTATTTATTTTTAGCTTTCTATTTAAAAATAAAAAACCTTAGAAAATGATAACTAGTTTACTTTTAGATAAGTTTAGAACTATTAAGATATCCTAGTGTAATAAGTGGAATTTTCTCTCAAATGAAGTTTATTCTTATTTTGCAACAATCAAAATTACTTCATTATAGTAGCATCAACTTAAAATCAAGAGAAATTTGCCTCAAGTTTGAATCTAGAGAGAAGGGGAGTTGGAGTAGGTTTATATTTATTCATATGGAAAAATTAGAGAAAATCAAGTGCATACTTGTATTGTTGAATGCTAATAGCAGTAGATTGAGAGATCTTAATCTTGAGAAAATAGTGTAGAAAACCCAATATTGTTATCAAAATCCTATCATGTAATGTATTTTTCACCACTATAATGGAGGTTGAAGAGCTCCTTGTGATTAATAAGTCACAAACATACAAAAGTAGGAATACGATAGACTCATCTTGTCACAATATATAGACATTCAAATTAGAATGATAGTAGGTAAATCCAACTAAGAGAAGGAAATAATTCATCTTAGCATACCAAGCCCAAGGATATTTTTTGATGCCATAGATTGATTTATTTAGTTTGTAAACCAAGGAAGAGAACTATTGAAAGCCCTATGATTGCTACATGTATATCTCCTCCCTAGGGTCTTAATAAGAAAATTTACTCTTCTTGTCTATCTAATGGATCTCTTATTTATGTGATAGAGGAAAAATAGGTGCGAGTTGGATCAAGTTCATCTTTGTAATCAATTAAAATGTCTCATTATAGTCAATGCTATGAACTTGTAAAAATCATTTAGCAACTAGGTATCCTTTGAACTTATCAACTAACATATCTTCAACAAACTTAGTTTGATATCCACTAACATTAAATAAGTTTTCTTCCCTTAGGAATGGGGAATAAATCCAAAGTGTGGTTTACCATTAAGGAAATAAAATCCTCTTATATAGCTATATCCCATTTATGAATCCCTAATACCTATAAAAAAAATAATGGCTCAAAATTGGAGGCAATGAAAATATGAAGTGGTGCTTAGAATTATGTCCAAGTCCACTTTGTGTCTAAATATCTTCATAATAGTGAATAGGAGAGAAGGGGAGATAATCTACATTATCACCCTCATCATCACAAGTAAAAGGAGAATCCTCAAATATGGTGAGGTGGATCTATTGCACCTAAGGAACTATCATTTTCCCCAAGAATACCGTAACTAAAGAAGAAGTGTCAATAATTAGACTAAAGCCTTCCTCAAATTGAACACTCCTCTTAATAAATAACTCATGAGTAAGTGGATGGAATTGATATCCCTTTGCATCATTTGGATAACCCATAAAGAGATAAGGATTACCCTTTAGGATCCATACGCTTCTAATTATTTACAAGAATATGGATCAATGCTAGACACCTAAAACCCTTAAAATATTTCAATGTGGTTTCATAACACTCCATGCTTCAAAAGGTGTAGCTTATTTCAACGCTTTATGAGGAACCTAGTTATGGATATAGTTCTCATAGTTAATAGGCTCTACCTAAAATTATGGTGTAATGGATCTAGAGTGGATCATGCAATTCATTTCTTTCTTCAAGGGTTTGTTCTTACAATATACTACTATATTTTAATAAGGATTGTATGGGACTATATGCTGCAAATTAATATCTTTTGAAGTATGAAACTACTTAAACTAATGGTTGACATACTCACCACCATTATATGTGCATAAAATCTTGGTGGCTTTCTTGGATTATCTCTATATAAGTGCTTTGGAGTATTAAAAGTGCTTAAAAATCTCTACTCGTTATCAAAAAAGTATATCCAAGTGTGTCAAGAGTAGTCATCGATGAAAGTAAGAACATATCTATTCCTACTAAAAGAAGGCTTTCAAAATGGACTAGACAAATCATTATGAACTAAAGTTAAAGTCTAAGTAGCTCTCCTTGCTTTTTCCTTTGACAAACATCTCTTATGGATGCCCTACTAGCCAAGCTATTATAAGTAGTGATAGTTTGAATTACCAAACCACTCATGCCACAACATACTAACTTCATTCGAATAAGTAAGTAGTGTAGTGGAAGTAGAATCAACAATAAAGTTGGAGAAAGAAAACAACTTGGATTGATGATCAACCCTCCCAAGTGTTATTGTGGAGTCATTATGCAACTCATTGATGGCCACGAAATCCAGAGTAAAATCAACTTGTTTGCTTGAACCTTTGTATATGATATCATAGATAGATAGACAAAGATCATAAGCCATACTATAAACTTTGCCATATGAATTATTATATTCTTCTATTAGTTTATTATATTTTATTTTATCATATATAAAAGGTAAAAATGAAAGATCAAAGTTAGTTTTTTAGTTGTTGGAAAGTTAGCTTTAATTAGCTAATTATTGATTTTTAAAATCTATTTTAGTTTGACACCTCATATTTGGATTTGAGTAATATTCTCAAATCTTTTAATTTTAACATATTCTTATCTATATATTTGTGTATATTTTTTATTAAATTAATCAAATATTCATAACTATATTTGCAACTTATTATTATCTAGACTTTTATCTTGTACATGAAGAAATTAATACCTAACTATTGTTCCATGCCAATTAGTATTATATCAATTATGATTAGAACACTTTCAATCTATGGATTTGGACTTATTTCCTAATCCATTTAATTTGATTTAGAATTTAAACATCTCACTAGAATTTTTTTATATAAAAACATCATAGAAACATTGAATACACACAAAAATGTCAAAATAAACAAAACCACCAATTCATTTTATATATTTTTTTTCAATGTATAGTTTGTAGACTCATACAAGAAATTCAATAAAGATTTTTCTTTTTGCAAAAAGTAATAATTTTTTTATTAAATAAAAATTAGTAACATTGTCCACGTACATGAATACCTACTCGTTTAAGGTGCAGATTAAATGTAGTACATTCGAAGTACATGGACAATATTTTTAATCTCTTCTAATTTTATCTTTAATTTTTTAAACGTGAAACTGTTTTTGATAATTAGGTAGGAGAATTTTAAGAAATTATGCATGTGTGAAAAGTGAAGATTCCTCTTTGTTTTTTTTTGATAAGGTATAGAAAGGGTCTTTTCAAATGTATGTCTGTCTGTGTGCTAGTTTTAATTTTTAAATGTGAAACATGAAATTGTTTTTGTTAGATAAGAAGGAGATTTTTAAAAAATTATATAAGTGTTCGTGTAATATCAAGGAATTTAAAGTACAAATGTGAAAAGTAAAGATTCCATTGTATTTTTTAAGGTATAGAAAGGTTCTTTTCAAAGATAAAGAGTATAGATAATATTACAGAACTATAAAATATTTTTAAAAATAAAAAAATAAAATAAAAATCATATTGATGTCATGATGACATTATAATATTTTTTAAGAGTCTAGATTTCATGTATTCGCATTGTTATTTTAAAGTTCAATTGTAATTGTATTATTATTTTTTGTTTAAGATATTTCTAGTTTTCTCTATACCTTCTTACCTAGTTCCTATTTTGGATTTTTTTGGGTACTTTTCTTTCATAAGTACTATTTTTTTATAGCAATTATTTTTTGAAAGTGTAATTTTTCAAGAAAAATTCATAACTAGCATCATTTTTTTTTGGTGATGTTTGATCAAATTTTGGGCACACATGTTCTATCAGCATGACATTGTTTCATCAGTAGGACTTTTTGTTTGGTTCCAGCGATGCATCGATGGTTCTACTTTGTCATCAGAGAGAAGACCTCCTATCGGCCAATGGTTCTACTTTGTCATCAACGAGAAGACCTCCTATCGATCGATGGTTCTACTTTGTCATCGGCGAGAAGACCTCCTATCGGCCGTTGGTTCTACTTTGTCATTGATGAGAAGGCCTTCTATCAATTGATGGTTCTAGTTTGTCATCGGCAAGAAGACCTCCTATCGGTAGGACAAGGCCTCTCTGATGCTTTAATGCTTCGATGGTTTGTTCGGTGCAACTTGGTGGTATCGGTGGGACTCAAACTTGAGTCTCCCCGATAGGGCAATGATTTGGTGTGCAGAGTGGTCATCGGCGGTGGAAATCAACTGATGAGGGTGTAGCTCGAGACTTAGAAAATAACCCACAAACAAGAGAATAATTTTATTATTTAGAAAATGGAGTTTCTTACATGCAGAGGATCTCAAATCCCCAAGTTCTACAACACATGCAAGTTATAGAAAGCTACAGAATAACCCTTTCGCAATATGCGAGTTTGTCCCCAAAAAGTTACCCAAAAATTAGAAACCCGCCCATAAATAGAGCTCCTCTTTAGTTTGGAGCCAAAACAACATTCAAATTTGTGTTTAGACGGTTTGGTGCCGAAAATTTACAACATGAAGTTCAAATTTCAAAAGAGCGTTTGCAATTGTATCTTCTAGAAAGTGCGCCAACTTCCCGGGGCCATAACTTTTGATCCGGGACTCCGATTCGTAAACCGTTTGAACCGTTAGAAAGGTCATGAAGTCAATAACATGCTCAAAATTTGCTACGCCAATTTTGGAAAGTTTCGGGGCAGATCCGGGAACTCTAAGTGCCTCAAATCTAACTCGAAATATTTTCAGGTGCAAATCTGGGAAACTAAAACTGCAATATCTTTCCACCCAGGAATAGAAAATAAAAACTGTAAATTGGAAATTTCATTATGACAAAAAGGGTATCCAAAAATGTAAAAACATCTAAAAACCGATAAACTTGAAATTTAACTATTTTTGGGTGATGCAAGATTGTCCTTACACCACTGGATGCTCCTGCATCATCAACACATGGAAGAACAAGATTCATTGGATTTCCCCATCATTGTTGTGGAAATCGATTCCATTGGTTGACTTGACGAGCTACGGATAACAATAAAAAATCAGATGTTCAGTCAACTACTGAAACTTTGACTTGAGGGTGGGAGGATGCATAGCCAACCAAAAAAGGAATAAGAGAACTGTGTGTAGTGTTAGCAGTAGAGTAGTGTAGGACAGAGAAGGGGTCAAGGGTAGTAAAGTAAACATAGAGTGTTCCTTTGAAGAGAATATCAGAATGTATCTCTTTTCTTGAATAATAAGAAGATATTGGTTCTCTAGTGCATTCGTTTTGATCTTTTTGTGTGTGTGTATCTATGTTGGCTACGTGATTGGATGGCCTGACAAGGCCCTTCGATCTCGACTGCACCATTTGCACTTGCGTTGAGCATTGTTTTGTTAAACCAACACTTGTGTAGAGCATTGTAGTACACTTTGTTCCTCCTAGATTGTTCATAGAAAGATCCAATACCACTAACATCTTCCTAGGGTGAGAGTGGATTTTCTAAGTGTTTTTATTTATATAAGTATTGAAAACTATTGATGCTACTATATATTGTGAATATTGTCTGTATGATTTTGATGTTAATCTAAGTGAATTATATGAATGTGTTACTCAATTTACTATTTTAATTATTTAAATTAGAATCCTTGCCTAAATATTACATATTATAGTTTACACATCATTTTAGTGACATGACATCTTGTAAATTTATCTTAGCTCTAATATTTAATCTATTAAATCCTCCTAACACTTAAAATACTTTAGGAGGAAGAGTGGCATTACATTTGGTATTAGAGCCTACTTCTTAGGCCTTCCTATCTTTAAAAAGTTTAACAACTTTGAATTCTAGATTAGATGTCCCTTTGGGATTTCTAATTTTCAACCCCTTAGAAGTGAGAAGTGATATTCTCAAGTTCTATCTATATTTTTATATAGAAAATTATGCTCTGACTATACTAATTATTTTTATAGATTATAGTAAAAGATATATATAATTTGATGGGAAATCTCTTTATGCAAATTCCTATAATCAATGCTACAAATTATTGTAAGTTCACATTACTTTCATTGTTAATCTGTGTTATCTCCTAGAGGAAGAAATGTATCATATATTAAATTAAAAAATATAATTATATTAGTTAAGCAACATGATTGATGCTCTAAGGAGGGTGTTATACTTCACAAAATATCATTTGACTGATCCTCAAACAAACCTCATAAGAAAGACTTACCAATTAAAGTCTGCCCTTGTAGCACTCACAACCCAGTTTATGCAACTTTTCATCCAAACTTTCAAAATGACTTACCAATTAAATGAATGATTAAGAAACCCTTTAAGGGCTTACATAACATATCTCAACTTCAATAGTGACTCCTTTGGACCAAATAGGAGAACCAATACAGCTACCCTGCTCTATGCTTCTTAATTAGCCCATTTTTACAAAGGGAGTCCCTCTTAAACATCCGCTCTCTACAAAAAATCTTCAAACAGTCAATAACCATGTGTCAAAACATCAAATTCTCCAATTTTTTTTTTGCTACAAGGCCTTTAAGTCAATGAACAAACAAACCCTCACTTTCAAGCAAAAACACAAGGGCTTTAATAGAAAACCATATAACCAGGCTTCCCAAGCTAGACCAAAGCATGAAACACATCATTTATACCCTGCACAAGGTTAAAAAACTCTCACAAGGATTGTACCATTAGTAATTTATCAAAACCCTTCACTTAGCCACCAATTTTACAAGGAAAAATGACACTTCCAACCCTAGGGCTTCATCCATTCACTAGCAACACAACTCCACTGCAAACTAGACCTTATCAACTCCTAAAATAAATTACAGGGGACCCATTCCACAAGGCATAGTGAACACAGAAAGTGGAATGGGTTGATTTCACATTTGGAGACCTTCAACCTAGAATTTTAAAGAAACAGAGCAGTTACAGAGAAAGTTTGATTTCTCCCTCCAAATAAAATATCAAACCATCAAAATGATGAAAAATGAAATATAATACATGTAATTACATAGCATAATAATATTCAAAGCACCTGAAGCCTATATGGGTTGGTACATAGATGACAAAGTTCAGAAAAATAGAGTAATGTGCAAGAAAACGTTGTATTTCTTTTGATTCTTCAATGCAATGTTTTCAAGAAGTGGTGTTTGAGCCTTTGAAGGATTATTATACATTTTAAAGCCTCAAACTACCTGAAGGGTATGTGCAAGATCATGATGGGCCAAACAGGCCCTTAAGTGGCAATGAAAATTCAAAAAAATCAGAGTTAGGCAACTTGATGTAAAAATTTGAATAAGTTATCTATATTATTTCAAAAAAATGTAAGAATAGAATCTATGGGAAATTGAATGTAGTTTCTAAACTACTAGCTTAATTTTTTTTAAAACAAAATCTATTTGGTGAAAATTTGAAATTTCAATGCAGTATTACTTAAATTTAAGGAAAAAAATAAGAAGTAGGTGTCTGTCTGACCACCCTAACCATAATAAAATGATAATATTTTTTAATGAGATTTTAGATATAAGTAGAGGAATCATGTCCGAATGTGACACATATTTTTTTGTAATTTTTCCAAGTAAATAATTAATTATGAATTTTGTATTACAACTTT